>CM052705.1:97880359-97897791 GCA_028551405.1 Uromys caudimaculatus | reverse complement strand
CATCTGTGTTGTTTCCAGCTTCTGGCTATTATAAATATGGCTGCTATGAACATAGTGGAGCATGTGTCTTTATTACATGTTGGAGCATCTTCTGGGTATATGCCCAGGAGAGGTATAGCCGGGTCCTCACCTGTCGTCCTGGAGTTTGGACCACCAACCAAAGAATACACATGTATGGACCCATGGTTTGGACCACATATGTGGCAGAGGATGGCCTCGATGGCCATCAAGGAGAGAGGAGATGCCCTTGGGCCTGAGGATGTTAGAGGCCCCAGTAAAGGGGAATGTCAAGGTGGGAATATGGGGATGGGTGGGCGGGTGGGTGGGAGGTGGAATTCCCCCATGGAGACAGGGAGGGGGAGGGGATAGGGTGTTTCCAAAGAGGAGACCCAGAAAAGGGGAAACATTGGAAATGTAAATAAAGCATCAAAAAAAAAAAAAAAGAAAAGAAAAGAAATTGTCTCTTCTACCAATGTGTTCACTGATATTCCCCACCTTCTCTTCTATCAGATTTAGTATATCTGGTTTCATGTTTGGGTCTTTACACTTGGACTTGAGTTTTGTGTAGGGTGATAAACATGGATCTATTTGCATCTTTCTACATGTAGACATCCAGTAAGACCAGTACTATTTGTTGAAGATGCTTTCTCTTTTCTATTGTATGGTTTTGGCTTCTCTGTAAAAAAATCAAGTTCCTATATATGTGTGGGTTTACTTCTGTGTCTTTGATTCTATTCCATTAATCAATATATATGTTTTTGTACCAAAGCCTTGTGATTTGTTTTTGTTTTTGTTTTTTTGTTTTTTGAGACAGGGTTTCTCTGTATAGCCCTGGCTGTCCTGGAACTCACTCTGTAGACCAGGCTGACCTTGAACTCAGAAATGTGCCTGCCTCTGCCTCCCAAGTACTGATATTAAAAGTGTGGGCACCAAGCCTTGTGATTTTTTTATCATTATTGCTCTACAGTACAGCTAGAAATCCAGGATTGTGATACCTCCAGAAGTTCTATTATTATAAATGTTTCTTTTAGATATCCTAGATTTTTGTTTTTCTATATGAGTTAAGTATTTTTTTTTCAAGATCTGAAAAGGATTTTGTTTGAACTTTGGTGAGAATTGCATTGAATCTGTAGATAGTTTTTGGTAAAATGGTCATTTTTACACAGTCAATTCTACCAATACATGAGCATGGTAAATCTTTCCATCTTCTGAGATCATCTTCAATTTCTTTCCTCAAAGATATGAAGTTCTTGTCATACAGATCTTTCACTCACTTGATTAGAGTTATGCCAAGTATTTTATATTATTAGTGGCTATTGTAAAATGTTGTTGTTTCCCTAATTTCCATTTTAGCTCATTTATCTTTTATGTATGGGAGGGCTACTAATGTTTTTGAGTTAATTTTGTCATCAGTTATTTGGCTGAAGGTATTTATCAGTTGTATGGATCCCTGGCATCACCACATATACTATCATATCATCTGCAAATAGTGATACTTTTACTTCTTCCTTTAGCTGTCTTATTACCCTAGCTGAAACTTCAAGTCCTATAGTGTATTGAATGGAGAGCCTTGTCTTGTCCCTGATTTCAGTATAATCAATTAAATTTTCTCTTGATTTATTTCTATATTTACTATTGGCTTACTGTTTATTGCCTTAGTGTGCATGGGCATACACCTTGTATCCCTGATCTCTCTAGAACTTTTACCATGAAGGGGTGTTAGATTTTGTCAAAGGTTTTTCGATATGTAATGAGATGGTCACATGTTGGTTTTTATTTCCCAGTTTGTTTATATGGTGGATTGTATTGACAGTTTTCATATGGTGAACCACCACTACATCTCTGGGATGAAACCTACTTCATTGTGGTGGATGATGTTTTTGAAGTGTTCTTACATTCGGTTTGTGAGTATTTTATTGAGTATTTTTTTAATTGATGTTTACAATAGAAATTGTTCTGAAATTCTCTTTCTTTTTGAGTCTTTGTATGCTTTAGGTATCAGGGTGTTTGTGGTCCCATAAAATGAATTTGGCTGTGTTCATTCTGTTTCTATTTTGTTGAATACTTTGAAGAGTATTGGCATTAGATCTTCTTTGAAAGTCTAGTAGTATTCGACTCTTAAACCATCTGCCCCGGGATTTTTTTGGGGGGGGGTGTTGGGCGAGTTTTAATGACTGCTTCTATTTCCTTAACTGTTATAGATTTATTTAGAGAATTTACCTGTTCTTGACTTAAATTTGGTAAGAAGTATCCATTAAGCAAATTACCCATTTCATTTACAATTTCCAATTTTGTGTAGTACAGTTTTTTGAAATAAGACCTATGTCCCCCTTTTCATTCCTGGCTTTCTTAATTTGGATATTCTCTCTATGCCTTTTAGTTAGTTTGGCTAAGAGTTTGTCTATCTTGTGGATATTCTCAATGATGCTGATACTGCTTCAGATTTGAGAAGTCCTTTCCTGGGGAGGGGACCATATATCTCACACAGGAATTACAAAAGATGAAGAAAGATTAGTGGTCACTAGGAGGAATTAGGCAATAGAAAAATAAATAAGTTGATACTTAGCCTTCCAGCTCTTCTTGAAACAAGATCACTGTGTTCTTATTGTTCTATATGAACTTCTACCTGATACAGGATTTGTTAAGTGATGTCTGCTTAATTAAGTTTTTGTTTTGTTATTTGCACATACCCATCTTGTTGCTCCTTGCAATTTGATGAAAAGATTACCTTCCCTCTGTTGAATTAGACTGTTTTTATTCAAACAGTGGTTAACTTTTCTGGTGTGGTTCTAGTTAGATCATTTTTTTTTTCAGCTGTGTTGGTTTATGAGCTTGCCCAATAGCATGACTATAGTACTTTAATAACAATAGCTATATTGTAGTACTTAATATAAAAGTGATCCCTCATGCTTTACTCTTCTATTATAAGAATGACTTAATTATTCTATGCCTGTGGTTTTACACACCAATTAATATAACACCATGGACCACATGTGTACGATAGAATGATTGGATTTTGTGTGTAATTACATCCAAGCTCATCTGTCAATTCTACTGCTGTCTTCTCTGGTTCATAATCACTGATTGTCTCATAGATCACTGCTTCCATATTTTTATAGTCATCATCCCATGCATACTTAGTTTTCTATAGTATTCTACCCCAACATTCTTGAACCTTTTTCACACAAGCCCATTTTCTCTATATTTCTGTATTTAATAATCACCACTAACATTATTTTTTACTTCAGGTAGCTGAACACTGCTTACACATTCTACCTTCTGTTTTTGGTTGGGATTTTCTTGACACACACACACACACACACACACACACACACACACACACACAGACAGAGAGAGAGAGAGAGAGAGAGAGAGAGAGAGAGAGAGAGAGAGAGACATATACACACATACACGGTATATTTAATGTGTATCCATTTTTATAAATAACTATTCCTGATACCACATCATAATAGATGAGACAATTCTATAATTCAATTGAAACAATTAAGTTTCCCATTTTCTCAGAAATGCTTGCCTACATCCCTACACAGCTCAAAGACCATTTGGTCACTCTACATCCCCTACAACTTATCTTAAGTAAAATTAATCTCAAACATATTTGAGTATCCTACTTGTTTTGTTTTGTAGTTGAGACTGCGTCTCCTTATGTCACCTACCCTGTCCTAGAACTTACTACATAGAGTAAGCTGGTCTAGAAGAAATAAATAGTTATCTGTCTCTGCCTTGATGATGACCATAATTTTTAAAACTCTACCAGAGAAGCAATATTTCTTAGGGTTCACTACCTTCTCTGGTAGAGACAGCTCCAGTGGCTTCCATTTGGCCTTTCCCACCATAGTAACCCTCACATCAAAGGTCAGGGAACAAATGTTGGAAGTTAAGTGTATCTATCCTAATTATATGCTCTGGTCCTGGGGAAATAAACACAAGATGAGTTTAGGGACCTACTGAACCTACTGTGAGTGAGATTTGAAACAATTCTCCATTAATCAACTAGCCTCCATAAACCCGTACTTAAACTTGTGGTCCATAATGTTTCTTAGGATATCCAAAAATCAGTGTTAATTCAGAATGAACATCCAATACAGCCCCAAAAGTTTGATTGTATTGTTTCTTTTGGTGTACATTTATCCTTGTAAACTATAGGCCACGATTCCCAATTGCCATAGTTCAATGTAGCCTTTCTTTAATTTGTTTGAGCTTTTCTACTTATATAGATCAAAAATCTATAATAAACTTCTTATCTCCTTTATTCCTGAAAACATCATGACTGGTAGCAAGTGACGAAGGTCCAAAGGAGTTATGCCAGGAAAAAATTCCTTCGCCTGCACTGGCAATTATAAGCCAGGACATTATGGACATTGCTTTTCCTGTACTGAGATTAAGGGCGTGCACCACCAGTAGTACTTAAGGAAGGATGCTTACTTTTGTTGCTTTCTACTAGATAATATCCCTGTTTAAGATCTGAGTCCTATGAGAGAGAGAGAGAGAGAGAGAGAGAGAGAGAGAGAGAGAGAGAGAGAGAGAGAGAAACCATTCAGGAATACACTGCTGCTAGGGCTATCATGTTTGATTTTCAACCTCATAGGAAGCAGCTCCCATTCCACTCTATCTGACTGGTGTGTTGAACTGTTGATCCCTTTCTACTTTCTCAACTTCCATTATCTTATACTCCCTAACACATATTTCTTGGGTTCTTTTGTTTGTTTGTTTGTTTGTTTGTTTCGAGACAGGGTTTCTCTGTGTAGCCCTGGCTGCCCTGGAACTCACTCTGTAGACCAGGCTGGTCTCGAACTCAGAAATCCACCTGCCTCTGCCTCCCAAGTGCTGGGATTAAAGGCTTGCACCACCACTGACCAGCTAGTTCTTTTACTTAGCCAGAGACTTGATGTTTATCCTTATGCATTAAAATATTTCAATATTCTCTAACCATGCAGTCCATAATTTTACTCTGTAATTTCTACTTTTGTTCCATACATTTAGTTACCTGTGCTCCTTCCTATGCTCCCTAGTAAATGTCATCCTTATCTGGAGCCATCTTTCTTTGTCTTTGCATTCTCAATATTTGTACAACATCCAAATGGACAACTTAACATGAAGGTTCTAAATAAGTTAAAACTCAGCCTATTCTTAAAAAATAAAAAGTTTTATTCTATCAACCTTTTCTCCCATATTTCTGCTTTGTTGGTGCTGTATGGGTGTTGATGTTGTTGTTGTTGTTGACAGAGTTTCTCTGTGTAGTCTAGTCTGGCTGTCATGAAACTCACTCTGTAGAGAAGGCTGGCCTTGACGTCAGACATCTACCTGCCTCTGTCTCCCAAGTTCTAGGATTCAAGGTGTGCCCTGTCATTTGTGCCTCATTATATTTCTGTTCTGACAACTACAATGCCAACATTTCTGGTTGTCATAGCTGAAATTATAGAATGACCTTGGTGAAGAGACCACCATCAGGCAGTTTCTCCTGATACCACCTGCCATTATCAACTTTGCTTATTTCTTGCCATGTCGAAGTCACTGATATTTATTATTTAACCCTTCTTCACATTCGCCACACAAGCAATCATACAGTTTGCTTCCTCTTTCCAATCATTTATTTTCCATGCAATCTTTTCAGGCCAATTCAAAAGTGTAACATTTGTTCCTATTGGATATACCTCTAGTAGGAAATAAAAGACTATTTACTACTTTAACGTTATGGGTGTGTTTTCTCTGTATAATGTGATGGGCTTCGTTATAATAGTTTTACAAAAGCTTATCCAATGTGTGGGCCTCATCCACCCAACTTTAACCTCTATTAACCCTCTCTTTCTTCCCAATGATTCATCTACTTTCTTCCCAAATTTATGTCTGCTCATGTGTGTCTATTTGGGTGTATATCTGTGTGTGTGTGTGTGTGTGTGTGTGTGTGTGTGTGTGTGTGTATGTGTGTGTGCATGTGTGCACATGGATGTGTCTGTAAATCTGTATAAGAACAGTCACTATATTCAAGACTAATGCTGTTTTTTAGCACAGCATATTCTGTTTCCTCTATAATCCCTCAGAGTTTAACATTACTGAAGTGCTGGTGCCTTTAGAAAGAATAAATCCTCTTCATGTACCTGTTGACTTGCTAGAAGGGTTTTCATCAATTTTTGTATCATATATAATTCTCTATATTCTTCAGAATTCGGTTTTTTGAATCAAGCACTAAGAAAACCTTCATTCTCATACACAGTCTATGGTAATTTCCTTTCATTTTCATGTAACATTTTTTGTACAATTTTTATGGGTCACTTCAATTTTTGCAACGATTTTTTTTTTAGTCAACTAAATTCACTTTTATTCTCTAGTAACACAAAGAATTTGGTATAGTATAGTCCTAAAAAAGTTTATAAATTATCATGCCTTATGTGGTCAATGGCATCTAATATCTTCATTTACTGAGATATTAATGGCAGAAAAGAAACAAACACATGCCTCTATAACTCAGGTTTAAGGATGACACTTTTTAGAGGACTATAATGAAACCTGAGGATAGAAAAGAAGAAAAAGGTATGATTTTGGCTTGAAAAGAAAAGAAGAGACTTTGTCAAAGAGCATGAACATGATTTATTACACGTGAGTAATAAATTGTGCAATCACTCCATTAAAGTTTCACAGCCTGATGTGACAGTCTATGTGGTAAAAAGAAAAGTTAGTGTGCTGGGAAATAAGAATCTGAATGGGATATTATAAATTTCTGTGGGAAACGGCCTATACCGTTCAAGTAATTCAGCCTCTAAAAGTTCAAGAACTATCTCAGCACTTTGACAGGATGGGTTTTGGTAACTCCTCTTTACTGTAGTATAAAATAATAGCCTATGGCAACTTCAGATTTGATATCAGGATGGTAGGAAGTATTATCCATAATTGAACGTGAAGTAACATAACATTCAACAGAGATAGAGCACTGAGCACTCAGAAATACACATCTGGAATAGGAATTCCAATTTGTGGGGTTTAGGTTTTCATAGAAACCTGAAATAATATAAAGAATTTTATCATCACATAATTTCAATGATGAGGAATACATTTTACTATGCATGCATTTTGAAAGGGATAATATATAGAAATATGAACTGTTCTCATCAAAAAGCAGGATTCAATTTTTTATGCATGGTTATTAACATCCTGTTTGTCAAATGACCATGGCAAGCAGTTTCTGTTACTGAGTTACCTAATCAAGTATGAGGCTGGAAAGTATTCTGTATCTAAACTAGAAAGATGCACAAATTTTTGCAACAATTGAGATGGAATAAAGAGTTAATAATGAAAATAAAACCAAAACTCTCTGCTCAACATTTTAAAATGATTTATTATATCAAGCTTACTGGACTTTTAAGAGTTGGATAGAATTCATATGTCTAACGGCATATTGTTCCTAATACTCCAGACTCTGGAAGCTGCTATCTTACATGTATCTGCAGTAGCAGTTACTCATAGAGGAACACAAACAGAAAGATAGTAAGCATTCTCAATTTACGTGTCAGGATTTCATTTTTCCTTAGCACTAAAAGCTATGATGCATATCAAATAAAATAAGAATTCAATTCAGAATCGACCATCTTATCTTTGCTGATATGGCTAGAAACTCATGAGAATTATATCTTGGGAAGTTTATTAAGGTTAAAAATGTTGTTCTTTGCGTCAACTTAGCTACTGCCCTGTTCCCTGTTTCTCTAGTTATCTGGTGATAAAAGATCCTTACATTTTCTATTAAAAATCATCCTCTGTAATCTTCATAACATGTATTTTTCAGCTCTTGGTCTGTCTTTCCTCTTATCATGGTTTTCTTGCCTTATAGAATTCCTTTTGATAGGTAAGAATAGTAACAGTCACTGGACATTTAACCGGCAGTGAAATAGAGTATGTAATTCACCATGTAACAGATTTTCTGTCTTCTTAACTACTTGAAAAGATTCTTGATATGTGAAACACATTTTGCATTCATCTTTTCCTATGTAACACTGGACAATGCATATTATCATATCTAACACTATTATTAGACACATTTTAAAGATGATCTACACGTATTGAAAAGATGAATAACCCTATCAAAAATGGGGAACAGAGCTAAACAGAGAATTCTCAGCTGAGGAAACTCGAAGGGCTGAGAAGCACCTAAAGAAATGTTCAACATCCTTAGTCATCAGGGAGATGCAAATCAAAACAACCCTGAGATTCTATCTCACACCAGTTAGAATGGCTAAGATCAAAAATTCAAGAGACAGCAGATGCTGGCGAGGATGTGAAGAAAGAACACTCCTCTGCCACATATATGGCCAGCACCATGGGTCCCTCCATATGCATTCTTTGGTTGGTGATCCAGTCTCCGGGAGCACCAGAGAGCCTGACCAGTTGACACTGTTGCTCCCTCCCCATGGGGCTGCAAACTTCATTGCTGGTGGGATTGCAAGCTGGTACAACCACTCTGGGCGGACCCTCAGAAAATTGGCCATAATACCTGAAGAGCCAGCTATACTACTCCTGGGCATATACCCAGAAGATGCTACAACATGTAATAAGGACACATGCTCCACTATGTTCATAGCAGCCATAGTTATAATAGCCAGAAGCTGGAAACAACTCAGATGTCCCTCAACAGAGGAATGGATACAGAAAATGTGGTTGATTTACACAATGGAGTACTACTCAGTTATTAAAAATAATGACTTGATGAAATTCGTAGGCAAATGGATGGAACTTGAAAATATCATCCTGAGCGAGGAAACTCAGTCACAAAAGAACAAACACAGTATGTACTTACTGATAAGCGGATATTGACCCAAAAGTTTGGGACACCCATGACTCAATTCATAGCAAACGTTGGACTGAGCATGGAGGAGTTGGAGATGGGACTGAAGGAGCTGAGGGAGTTTGCAGACCACCCCCTGGAGCTCCCAGAGACTGGACCACCAACCAAGGAATACACATGGAGGGACCCATGGTGCTGGCCACATATGTGGCAGAGGAGGGCCTTGTTGGCCATCAGTGGGAGGGGAGACCCTTGTGCCTGAAGGTGTTAGATGCCCCAGTGTAAGGGAATGCTAGGGAGGGAACGTGGGAGTTGGTGGGTAGGTGGGTTGGTAAGCACCCTCCTAGAGGCAGGGGGAGGGGGTTCAGATAGGGGGGTTCTGAAGGGGAGACCTGGAAATGGGAAAACATTTGAAATATAAAAAAAGTAAATATCTAAAAAAAAAGTGTAGATATGAAAACTCCTGAAAAGCCACTGTAACTCTTCTTTGCAGTCCATACCATAACCCTTCATGAAGTAACAGGAGAGGATTGTGGCAACACAGGAAATGATGATAACAAAAGAAGAAAGCACTTCAAGATTCCACAGAATCTTTGCAGAAAGCTTTGCATATAATTTAGTCATGTGATACAATAAGCATTCAAGAGAGAATGACGCAGTGTCATGAGCGGTGTCAAGGCTTACTGGATATAAGGTTCAAACTGATCTGTTCCAGGCATGTCCTCAGATGTTGTACACATGTGCAGTTTACTTCAGAGCCTATAATTATTTTTAACCAAAATTTCTGAAACTCTCTACGCAGTATATTTTTATATTTTTCATTCATTGTTCTTGGCCCTTTCTTTATTGTTGACTCTATCGTGTGTTCTAAACTAACACAGAACTTCAAATATCTAACTTAAAATTCATTTTTTATTGTTGTTATTGCTAATTCATGTTATTGTTAATTCACTTTACTTTATATCCTAATTGCTGTCCATGCTCCTCTCCTCTCAGTCCCATCCTCACAAACCCCTGCCCCTATTACTCCTCCACTCTTACTCAGAGAAACTGAAGCCCCCTACCATGGGTACCCACCAACCTTGGCACATCAAGTCAGAGGAGGACTAAGAGCATCTCCTTCCACTGAGGCCAGACAAGATGTCCCAGCTAGGGGAAGGGGATCCAAAGGCCAGGAGGAGAGTCAGAAACAGCTCCCACTCCAATTGTTAAGGAAGCCACATGAAAACCAAGCTGCGCATTTGGAACAAGTGTGTAGGAGCCTAGGTCCAGCCCCTGCATGTGCTTTGGTTTAGTCTCTCATAGCTCCCATAGGAAGATTTCTTAAAATTATGAATTTTATTTTTGTTCTTAGGTTTTGCCTCAAGATACATGTTAAGAATGACTAAAAGTTGTTCATTGTATATTTATGCATTAAATATAAATTTTCCCTTAATATCCATGCATAACCTTACCCTCATTCTGCACAAGACTCTTGATGACTGAAACCCTTCAATTATATCAAAGGATTCTTTGCTGTCTACCTCTGCAAATTAGCTTTATTCAATGAAAGGTACAGGAGTTGAGGGAGTAAAAGGGAAACGGAGCCATTCGCCCCACAGGTAGAAGATCCTATCTACCTATTTGCTCATCTGAAGCTTGGAAGCTTATAACTCTCCTTTTCCATATCCGTGAACTTGAGTCTTTTATCACTACAAACCTGTCAAGTTCCCAAGGTACTTCACACTATCTTATTGACTTCTGAAAGTCTGGCTATGCATCAAAGTGTGTGTAACAGTTTCTTTACAAGTCTTTTAAAATTGCTGGTTTAAATGTATCAAAATTATATCTCTTGATTATAAGAAATATTTTTTCTACAATTTTATACATGGATGCAATATATTTTGATCATGATCACTCTCTTGCATTTTCCCCTTTTTAAAATACCCCAGGCCCAAACTCTCATTCCAAACTCTCATTCTCATTTCTCTCCTCTGGCTTTTTTTAAAATCCACTGAATCCTCTCAGTAATCTCTGTCTCTCTTTCTATCTCTGTCTCTATCTCTTCTCTCTGCCCCCTTCCCTCTCCATATCACAGACATCAGCATCAACTGTCAGTAGCCAGCTAAGGATATATTTTTTGGACCATCTCTCCATCCCAGGCCGAAAGGTTTAACTGGTTTGATCTTGTGCAGGTAACCACAACTTACTACCTCGTGGTGTTTCATAAAACTCCTTCATGCATCCTTAGTTTTGGTTAAACTATTGCTTCCCTTTACCCCTGTTTAATCCCTTAGTTTCCATTATCTCCTCCATGATTCTTTCCTAAAACACACACACACACACACACACACACACACACACACACACTCACACACACATACATACACACACACACACACACACACACACACACACACACACACATACATACACACACACACACACACACACACACACACACATACACACACACACATACACACAAGTCCTTTTAAAAATATTTTACTTGGCTTGCAAGATCATAGACTGCCATGTAGCCTGTTCATGTATACTTCATGTCCCATCTCTCTGACTCCACTACCTGCAGGAACACACTGTCCCCAGGATTCCTGTCCCCTTCAGGTACCTCTATTCTACTATCCATTCTCCTTAAATGCATTCTTCCTTCTGCCTTCCACATGTATGTTAGGCTGAAGGCACAAAACAAAAGATTTGGAGCTAGCACCCATACATGAGAGGGGATACATGACATTTGTCTTTTGGCTTGGTGATCTCATTGAGTATAGTTTTCTATTTCTTTGGCTGAAGGTTTTACATTTTAATTTTTCGTTATAGCTGAGTAATATTCTACTATGTATATGGGCCATATTTTCATTATCTATTCATGTACTAGTGGGAATCTCGTTCAATTCGACTTCCTAGAATTTCTGAATACGGCAGTAATGAAGGCAGAATTCCAAGTGCCTTCATAGTAAGATATAAATACTTTGTGTATACCTGACTCATACAGACACAGTTCTGTTTTGTTGTTACTGTTGTTGTTGTTGTTTTGCTTTTCTTTGTTTTGAGAAACCTCCAGACATTTATCCACATGGAAGTTTCCTTTGTTGTTCCAAAGATTGTTGTTCCATGATACCCCATCTGTCAATTGCTTGTCTTATTTCCTTAGCCAATGGAGTCCTATTCAGAAAGGCACTTAAGTTATCAGTTTATTCATGTATTTTTTGACAAACAGCAAGTTTATTAGCATTGTTCATTTTTGCATAGAGAGCGATGTGTCTATGGTCTCAATAAGCTGCATCACCCAAGAGCCAACATCAACCTGGGTGATGACAAATGAAATCTGTATCAGCAAGGCTCCCTGTACAACCTTCAGATAGCTAGCAATACTCCTGATGATCTCCTAAACCCAAGGTACTATGTACTGCATATATAATCTTGAGAAGATGAGACATAGATATTGTTTTTCCTGTTTATGTTCATTTCATGAGTTCATGAAATTCAGTAAGCTGATGACTGCTGTGTGCACCTCATGAGGCTCCTCCTTCTCTCCAGGTAGAAATATTTCAGATTGGAGAAAACATTCACACAACATAGAAGCCTTCATCTATCTTGGCTAGTTATCATCTATGTACCATGACAATAGGTCCCTTAACTTGCTCTTCATACATATGTCTCAATGGTTTTAGAATATCTAAAAAAAAATGTCAAGGAAAGGAACAAGCTCAGACTACAAAATTGCACAAGGAGACTGAACTTCCATCCAGAGACCATCAATGGGATGGATCTAGGCCCTCTGCACAAATGTAGCAGCTTCTAAAGCAGAATCAGGGGCTGTCTCTGACTAAATTGCCTGCCTTTGGATCCCTTACCCCTAACTGGAATGCTTTGTCCAGCCTCAAAGGAAGACAGCATGCCTATTTTTGTTACCCCTTGATATGCAGGGGAGGTTGATGTCCATGGGAAGCCTCCCCTTTTCTGGAGAAAAGGGATGGTGGGGTGCACAGTGGGGGGAGTTAAGAGAGAGGGACTGGAAAGGGAGTAGGGAGAAGAAGCTGCAATCAGGATGTAAAGTAAATAAATAACTTAGTAAAAAAAAAAACTAAAAAGAAAATATTATTCTCTTCTTCTGACCCTTGTTCTGTCATGTTCAACATTTAGGTTCTAATGAATTTTCTACAATCTACCATTTTGGCATAATAGTACTAAGAATACTTTTCCACCGCAAGATTTGAATGTCAGTGTTCAGAGATTTAAAGTCAGCTGGGACTTTCCATAAAATAAGATATTTAGTAACTTCTTTGTCATTTCCCAACCCTCCTAAAAATCTTAAAATATAATTTCCCTCTCTACTCCCCATCAAGGGGGAGAACTGACAAGTTCTTCTCAAAAATCTACAAGATGGCTGGCCTCCATCTGTGGCTGGGAACCTCAGCTTGGGCCACAGGGCTCCATAGCCAATTAGCTCCGGGAGATAGCTACCCTCCCAGGAGCTTGGAAAAGCCAGGAGTGGGGCCAGGCGAGCACCACTGCCCTGAACCTGCGGGACACAGGGACTGAGGTAGGTGGGCATAGAAAGCCTCTGGTTCCCATCTGTGGCAGGAGACCTCTGCCCAGGCCACATAGGTTCCATAGCCAAGCAGCGCCAGGAGGAAGTTACACTCCCAGGAGCGTGGAAAAGCCACGAGTGAGGACAAAACAAGCACCAGTACTCACCATACTCCACCTGAAAACCGCAGGCCACAGAGACTGAGGGACAGGAAACTTCCGACCTCCATCTGTGACTGGGGACCTCAGCTCGGGCAACAGGGCTCCATAGCCAATTAGCGCCTGGAGAAAGCTACCCTCCCAGGAGCTTGGAAAAGCCAGGAGTGGGGACAAGACTAGCACCACTGCTCACCAGGAACCACCCCGAACCTCTGGGACACAGGGACTGAGATAGGCGGGCATAGGAACCCTCTGGTTCCCATCTGAGGAAGGAGACCTCTGCCTGGGCCACTAGGGTTCCACAACCAAGCAGCACCGCGAGAAAATTACACTCCCAGGCCCTCAGGACACAGAGACCAAGGAGGAAAAGTAAGGGACAGGAACCTTCTGGTTTCTATCTGTGGCAGGAGACCTGTGCCTGGGCAACCAGGTTACATAGACAAGCAGTGCTAGGAGAAAGTCACCCTCCCAGGAGGGTGGAAAAGCTGTGAGTGGGGATAAGACAAGCACAACTGCTCACCGGGACCTGGAGACCTCAGGGTGGGCCACAGGGCTCCAGGAGAGAGCTGGTATCCCAGGAGTGCTGACACACCTTTGAGCATAGGCAAAATCACCACTTCTGTTCATACTCACTGGATCAAGAGGGACCCTTGCAGAACCATCAGGACATAGGAACCAAGAAACAGCTAGGGACAAGATCCTTCTGGTTTCTGTCTGCACCCCAGATCTGACCTGGTGCCACAACACTCCAAACCCAAACACCTCTCAGAGAGAGCTGGTCTTCAAGGAGTATTGATACAGAGGCCTGCAGGAGGGACAAGCCACAGCCAGACAGAGTAAGATCAGCTAACAGCAGAGTTAACAAGATGGCAAAAAGCAAGGGCAAGAACCTAAGGAACAGAAACCAAGGCTACTTGGCATCATCAGAACCCAGCTCTCCCACCACAGCAAGCCCTGGAGTCCCCAACATACCAGAAAAGCAAGATTCAGATTTAAAATCATTTCTCATGAAGATGATAGAAGACTTTAAGAAAGAAATTAACACCCTTAAAGAAACACAAGAGAACAGAAGTAAAGAACTAGAAGCCCTTAAAGAGGAAACACAGAAATCCATTAAAGAATTACAGGAAAACACAATCACACAGAAAAAGGAAATGAACAAAACTATCCAGGAGCTAAAAATAGAAATAGAAACAATAAAGAAATCACAAAAAGAGACAACCCTGGACTTAGAAAACCTATGAAAGAGATCAGGAGTCATAGATGCAAGCATAACCAACAGAATACAAGAGATAGAGGAGAGAATCTCAGGAGCAGAAGATACCATTGACAACATCGACACAACAGTAAAAGAACATACAAAATGCAAAAAGCTCCTAACCCAAAACATCCATGAAATCCAGGACACAATGAGAAGATAGAACCTAAGGATAATAGGTATAGAAGAGAGTGAAGATTCCCAACTTAAAGGACCAGTAAATATCTTCAACAAAGTCATAGAAGAAAACGTCCCTAACTTAAAGAAAGAGATGGACATAAATATACAAGAAGCTTACAGAACCCCAAATTGATTGGACCAGAAAAGAAATTTGTCCCACCACATTATAATGAAAACACCAAATACATAAAAACAAGGAAAGAATATTAAAAGCAGTAAGGGAAAAAGGTCAAGTAACATATAAAGGCAGACGTATCAGAATTACACCAGACTTCTCACCAGAGACTAGGAAAGCTAGAAGATACTGGGCAGAACTCATACAGACCCTAAGAGAACACAACTGCCAGTCCAAGCTGCTATACCCAGCAAAACTCTCAATTAACATAGATGGTGAAACGAAAATATTCTATGACAAAACCAAACTTATACAATATGTTGCCACAAACCCTGCTCTACAAAGGATAATAAATGGTAAACGTCAACTCAACGGGGGAAACCACACACTAGAAAACACAAGAAAGTAATCTTTCAACAAACTGAAAAGAAGATAGCCACACAAACCTAAAAGTTACATAGAAAATAACAGGAATAAACAGTCACTATTCCTTAATATCTCTTAACATCAATGGACTCAATTAGCCAAAAAAAAAGACATAGACTGACAGACTGGAACAATAAAGAAGATACAGCATTTTGCTGCATTCAGGAAACACACCTCTGCGATAAAGACAAACACTACCTCAGAGTAAAGGGCTGGAAAAACAAGTTTCCAGGCAAATGGTCACAAGAAACAGGCTGGAGTAGCCATTCTAATATCGGATAAAATCAACTTTCACCTAAAAGTCATCAAAAAAGATAAGAAGGACACTTCATACTCATCAAAGGAAAAATCTACCAAGAAGAACTCTCAATTCTAAAGAGCTATGTTCCAAATGCAAGAGCACCCACATTCATAAAAGAAACCTTACTAAAGCTCAAAGCACACATTGCACCTCACACAATAATAGTAGGAGGCTTCAACACCCCACTATCATCAATGGACAGATCTTGGAATCACAAACCAAACAGAAACACAGTGAAACTAACAGAGGTTATGAACCAAATGGATTTAACAGATATCTATAGAACATTTCATCCTAAATCAAAAGGATATACCTTCTTCTCAGCACCTCATGGTACCTTCTCCAAAATTGACCATATAATCAGTCACAAAACAAAGCTCCACAGATACAAGAAGATTGAAATAATCCCAGGCCTCCAATCAGATCACTACAGTTTAAGACTGGTCTTCAATGGCAACAATAACAACAGAAAGCCCACATACACATGGAAGCTGAACAATGCTCTACTCAATGATAACTTGGTCAAGGAACAAATAAAGAAAGAAATTAAAGACTTCCTAGAATTTAATGAAAATGAAAATACAACATACCCAAACTTATGGGACACATTGAAAGCAGTGTTAAGAGGTAAACTCATAGCTTTGAGTGCCTCCAAAAAGAAACTGGAGAGAGCATACACTAGCAGCTTAACAACATACCTGAAAACCCTAGAACAAAAATAAGCTAATGAACCCAAGAGGAGTAGAAGGCAGGAAATAATCAAACTCAGGGCTGAAATCAACCAAGTAGAAACAAAAAGAACTATACAAAGAATCAACAAAACCAGGAGCTGGTTCTTTGAGAAAATCAACAAGATAGATAAACCCTTAGCCAGACTAACCAGAGGGCACAGAGTCAGAATCCAAATTAACAAAATTAGAAATGAAAAGGGAGACATAACAACAGATCCTGAGGAAATTAAAAAAATCATCAGATCCTACTACAAAATCCTATACTCAACAAAGCTGCAAAATCTGGATTAAACGGACAATTTTCTAGACAGGTGTCAAATACCAAAGTTAAGTCAGGATTAGATAAACCATCTAAACAGTCATATAATGCATAAAGAAATAGAGGCAGTCATTAAAAGTCTCCCAACCATAAAAAGCCCAGGACCAGATGGGTTCACTGCAGAATTCTATCAGACCTTCAAAGAAGACCTAATACCAATACTCTTGAATCTATTCCACAGAATAGAAACAGAAGGAACACTACCCAATTCCTTCTATGAGGCCACAATCACACTGATACCAAAACCTCAAAAAGACCCAACGAAGAAAGGAAACTTCAGACCATTTTCCCTTATGAATATCAATGCAAAAATACTCAATAAAATTCTCGCAAACCGAATCCAAGAACACATCAAAACGATCATTCATCATGATCAAGTAGGCTTCATCCCAGGGATGCAAGGATGGTTCAATACCCAGAAATCCATCAATGTAATCCACTACATAAACAAACTCAAAGAAAAAAACCACATGGTCATTTCATTAGATGCTGAAAAAGCATTTGACAAAATTCAACATCCCTTCATGATGAAAGTCTTGGAAAGATCAGGAATTCAAGGCCCATACCTAAACATAGTAAAAGCAATATACAGCAAACCAGTAGCCAATATCAAACTAAA
>CM052705.1:97735396-97880259 GCA_028551405.1 Uromys caudimaculatus | reverse complement strand
TGCAGATGATATGATTGTATACTTAAGGGGCCCGAAAAATTCCACCAGAGAACTCCTGCAGCTGATAAACAACTTCAGCAAAGTGGCCGGTTATAAAATTAACTCAAACAAATCAGTAGCCTTCCTATACTCAAAGGATAAACAGGCTGAGAGAGAAATAAGGGAAATGGCACCCTTCACAATTGTTACAAACCATATAAAGTATCTTGGTGTGACTCTAACCAAGCAAGTGAAAGACCTGTATGACAAGAACTTCAAGTCTCTGAAGAAAGACATCGAAGAAGACCTCAGAAGGTGGAAAGATCTGCCATGTTCATGGACTGGAAGGATTAATATAGTAAAAATGGCCATCCTGCCAAAAGCAATCTACAAATTCAATGCAATCCCCATCAAAATTCCAACTCAATTCTTCATAGACTTAGAAAGAGCAATTCTCAAATTCACTTGGAACAACAAAAAACCCAGGATAGAAAAAGCTATTCGTAACAACAAAAAACTTCTGGGGGAACCAGCATCCCTGACCTCAAGCAGTACTACAGAGCAGTTGTGATAAAAACTGCATGGTATTGGTACAGTGACAGGCAGGTAGATCAATGGAATAGAATTGAGGACCCAGAAATGATCCCACACACATATGGTCACTTGATTTTCGACAAAGGAGCTAAAACCACTCAGTGGAAAAAAGACAGCATTTTCAACAAATGGTGCTGGTTCAACTGGCAGTCTACATGTAGAAGAAGCAAATTGATCCATTCCTATCTCCTAGAACAAAGCTCAAGTCCAAGTGGATCAAGGACCTCCACATAAAACCAGATACACTGAATCTAATAGAAGAGAAAGTGGGGAAAACTCTCGAACACCTGGGTATGGGGCAAAAGTTCCTGAACAGAATGCCAGTGGCTTATGCTCTAAGATCAAGAATACACAAATGGAACCTCATGAAATTGCAAAGCTTCTGTAAGGCAAAGGACACTGTCAATAGGACAAAACAGCAACCAACAGATTGGGAAAAGATCTTAACCAATCCTATGTTGGATAGAGGGCTATTATCCAATACATACAAAGAACTCAAGAAGTTAGACTCCAAAAAAAATAATAACCCCATCAAAAAATGGGGAACAGAGCTAAACAGAGAATTCTCAACTCAGGAAATTTACAGGGCTGAGAAACACCTAAAGAAATGCTCAACATTCTTAGTCATCAGGGAAATGCAAATCAAAACAAGTCTGAGATTCCACCTCACACCAGTCAGAATGGCTAAGATCAAAAACTCAGGTGACAGCAGATGCTGGAGAGGATGTGGAGAAAGAGGAACACTCCTCCATTGTTGGTGGGATTGCAAGCTGGTACAACTGCTCTGGAAATCAGTTCGTCAGACCCTCAGAAAAATGAACATAATACTACCTGAGGACCCAGTATACCACTCCTGGGCATATACCCAGAAGATGCTCCAACATGTAATAAAGACACATGCTCCACTATGTTCATAGCAGCCTATTTATAATAGCCATAAGCTAGAAACAACCCAGATGTCCCTCAACAGAAGAATGGATACAGAAAATGTGGTACGTCTACACAATGGAGTACTACTCAGCTATTAAAAACAATGACTTAATGAAATTTGTAGGCAAATGGATGGAACTTGAAAATATCTTCCTGAGCGAGGTAACTCAGTCACAAAATTACGAACATGGTATGTACTCACTGATAAGCGGTTATTAACCCAAGTTTCACTTTACAGTAACCACTGGACTGAGAGTGAGGTCCCAGATGGAGGATATGGAGAAAGGACTGAAGGAGCTGAGGAATTTTGCAGCCCCATGGAGGGAGCAACAGCGTCAATGGGCCTGAGCCACACACACCCCCCCCAGCTCATCCTCGAGTTTGGACCACCAACCAAAGAATTCACTTCGAGGGACCCATGGTTCCGACCACATGTGTTGCAGAGGATGGTCTCGTTGACCATCAGGGAAAGGAGAGGCCCTTAAGGGGTCCTGAGGGTGTTCGAGGCCCCAGCAAAGGGGAATGTCAAGGTGGGAATATGGGAATGGGTGGGCGGTGCAATTTCCTCAAAGAGGCGTTGAGGGGGAGGGGATAAGGGTTTTCCAATGAGGAGAACTAGAAAAGGGGCAACATTGGAAATGTAAATAAAGTATCAAAAATAAATTAATTAATTAATTTAAAAAAACATCTACAAGATGGCTGTGCATACATGAATATTTCCCTGTCATACACTATATATTATATATATATTATATATATTATATATATAGTAATTATATATATAATATATAGTATAATATATAGTATATATTATATGTATAGTATATATAGTACACTATATATATAATATATATATATATTACAGAGAGAGACAGAGAGACGGAGAGAGATTCACACAGAAAAAGAATGAAAGGATGAGAAGGCATACCAAACAATCTTTTAGTTGCTGCATCTTACCAATAAAAGCTGAAGAAAGACAGGAAAGGACAGAAGAAATATCATAAGGAAGGGATAAAGGAGGGAAGTAGAGAGGAAATAAAAAAATAAGAAAAAAAGAAACATCTTCCCTTTATTTTTCCCTGACAAAGATAGAAACTCAATGTGCTAAATCTAGCAGACTTTCCATCTCACAAGTAAGAGTGGGGCACAGTTGTCTCTCATAGATCATTAGCATATCCAGTTTGCTGTCATGGTAGGGATTATTATGTTTCATATTGCAGCCTGGTGAAGGAAGACAGTTAAGATCTTATTTTCTTGTATATGTTAGTACTAGTATGTCCTTGAACTCAATTTCTAGGATGTTCTATTTATTCTCTATATCATGGCCCTTTCTTGGCACCACATTTTATTAGATAATAATTACCTGCTCTTGGAAGGTTCCTGGGCCCCAACTTACTCTTAAACTTATTAGCAATTTCCTTTTAGTCATTGATCTTATTTATAAAAGTGATAATAATGTGCACATAAATTCTTAGAGTGATACATATTTTCATATTTATGTGTTTATTTGTATTCCTAAACATTGTTTTACAATTATTTTAAATCTTATTTGCTTCATTATAATGAAATGCACTTTAGGAAAAGGTAGCATCCACAACTATAAAATTTATTCCAAAGCCTCATTTCTCCATGTTCCCTGTTTGGATCTTATCTTAAATACTTAGAAAATGAGTTATTTCATGACAAGAAAAAATACATAAAAAACATTACCACTGCATTTGTATGTAATCCATTTTTGCATAATTTATTGAATATATTTTTCCTTAAAATGACAAAAATAATTCCTATAAGGTAATTGGAAATATTTTATTCATAGTTTTAATTTTTCATCGAACATCAGACTGTTAGATCATGCTGCTATTTCTCTCCTGGGAATAAGCTTGGAAACAATTGTCATCATGATCGTGTACCATGTAAATGTGCAAACTTTGTGTAGAAGTGAAGAAAATAAGTGAAAATTACAAGGATATTACTTTTGTGCAATAAAAGGGTTACTACTATATTGAGACATTAACAAAACTATTGTTTTAAGACTATTTACACAGTTCGGTTGTTTCTCAGAAAACTGTAAATAGTTATACCCCAAGACAAAGCTATACCATTTTTGGGCATATATCCAAAAGGTGCCCCACAGGGGCACTTGCTCAACCTTATTTACAGCAGCTTTATTCTTTATTCCAGAAACAGGAAAGAACCTAGATGTTCCTCAACTGAAGAACGGATAAAGAAAATGTGGTACTTCTATCTACGCAATGGAATACTATTCTGCTTTCAAAAACAAAGATATCATGAATTTTTCAGAAAAAAATGGATGGAACATTAGAATATCATCTTGAGTGAGACAGGATTCTAGCAAAGCTGTTCTCTGAGAAACTATACCCAGAAGCTGACTCAGACAGATGCAGACACCCACAGACAAATGGTGAATGGAGATTGGGGACCTTATTGAAGAGTTGGGGAAAGGATTGAAGGCCCTGAAAGAGAAAGGAATTCCACAGGAAGACCAACAGGGTCAACTAATCTAGACTCTTAGAGTTCTCAGAGACTGAACTATGAACCAAAGAATATACACAGGTTGGAACTAGTCAACCTGCACATATGTTATAGATATGCAGTTCAGTCTTCTTGTGAGCCCTGAACAATTGGAGTGGAGACTATCCCAAAAGGTGTTGCCTGTTTACGAGATATGTTCTTCTAGTTGGGCTGCCTTGTCTGACTTCAGTGGGAAAGAATGTGCCTAGCTCCCACCCCCAGAGACCTAATGTACCATGGTTGGAGGATACGCAGATTGGTCTCCACCCTCTCAGAGGAAAAGGGGAGTTGGAGAATGGAGGAGAGATTGTAGAAAGTGGGATCAGGAGTTGTGTTTTAAAGTGAATAAGAAAGAAAGAAAGAAAGAAAGAAAGAAAGAAAGAAAGAAAGAAAGAAAGAAAGAAAGAAAGAAAGAAAGAAAGAAAGAAAGAAAGAGAAAGAAGGGAGGGAGGGAGGGAGGAAGGAAGGAAGGAAGGAAAGAAAGAAAGAGAAAGAAAGAAAGAAAGAAAGAAAGAAAGAAAGAAAGAAAGAAAGAAAGAAAGAAAGAAAGAAAGAAAGAAAGAAAGATGTATCTAAAGAGAAAGGGGAAAAGGAGACTACACAAGTTTCTTGCCTTTTGGCCCTATAATAGTGAGAGGGGAAATTTTTATTAAATTTCCGTCTATAAGAGTATTAGTGCCTCCTTAAGAACTCCAAGAAGTCCAGTTTCATCATGCTATCTTTAATGATATAAATTGGCTTAATTCATCAGTAGTAGAATTAAAAAACAACTATCAAAGAAAATTATATATCAAAATTGAAATATTACTAAAAGGAATGCTAAAATGTTTTGATATCTTGAGATGAGTTCCTACTATTCATGATTATTACAGCCATAAACAAGTTTTAAAGCAACTAAGACATTTTATCTCTGGTATTTTGTGTTCTATATTAGCTTAATTATACTTATGGCATAATATAAATCTTTGTTAAATAATTTAAAAGGAAATATCTCCTTCTTCTAAGAACTTTAAAAGTGTAATAACTTTGTAGTTCATTATAAAAACCTCTTCTTTTTTTTAATACAATAAGTAGTTGCATCATTTGCCTTGATGCGAGAAAGCCCGCACACAGGGAGGGAAAAACTTCTATAATTCAAAATATTGAAACATTTTAGCATCCTGTAAAAGACCAACAGACAAAGAAATGGGTTCTTTATATCAGAACCCAAGTTGCCATGACTGGATATATGGTCCTTAAAGAATATATTTTCATTTATTTATTCTATGTTTGTGTGTGAGTGTGTTTATTCATATTTGTTAGTGTGGGCTAACATTTTACAATGTATATGTTGAGGTCAAATGATAGCTTAGGGTAGAGGTAGCACTAACCTTGCCCACTGCTGGAGACTGTGGCTTTTTTGCTGCTTAGTACAGTGTATGTCAGGCCACCTGAGCTGTATGCCCTTGGAGATTCTTCTTTTCTCTCCCTTTTCAACATAAGAGTGTTGTGATTACATATGTGCGCTAGCATGTCTTGTTTATATGATATTCAAATTCTGGTCACACCTATCAATGACAAATGATTGAACTCCAGAAAGACCTCCTTCACCCTTTCAGAATGTATTTTCTACCTTTGAGATTGATAGCACTCATGAGCAGAAAATCAGTATGATAATTTTTCTACTATCGTGGGTGTTCATCTTTTCCTGAAGAATGCACAATTTTGTCTCCATTAGTATTTAAAACTATGATTAAATGAAAAAGGTCCATCTTTTAAAAAATGTATTTAGTTATATATTTTTTTAAATATAGGAATTGTGCCAGAAGGGGACATCATATCCCTTTTTAGTTGGTCATGAGCCTCCATGTAGTTGCTTGCAATTTAACTTTGAATATCTGGAATAGCAAATATTATTGATACTGAGCCATCTCACCATCCCCAGCAAAAGTATATCTTATTAAATATTAGGAAAATGGAAAATTACACATTGGTAGTAACTGAAAATTGGGAAATATATAACAGAATAGATATAACAACAATGTAAGAATATTACCTCATTTTGTTTGACTTTGTAACAACTCAAAATCCATACATATGTGCTGACATTATTCTCTGATAGAAATGACTGAGTGGGTTGGGGGAAAATATCAAATGGACATTTCCTTTTCAATATTCTTTAAATTCACTTTAATTCCATTTTGTTTGGTGAGTTTTGAAACCATTGTTCTTAATAGATACATGTTCCTATATGTTACTATTAATCCCTCCCTGAGACGTACTCATGAAAACTCAATTGCTCACAACCAAGTTTGAAGTATTTTCTCTCAATCCCCTTTGAAATAGGCCGCCAAAATTGCCATGGTTCCCTACCCTCTATCATGGTACATAGATGAAAAGCCAGAGTTCCTTCCTACACCAGAGCAAATCTTAGCCTAAGTTCAAATAAATTCAATAAGAAAGATGTTAAAATGACATATACGAGAGTCAAGCTGACATATCGTACAATAAACATAAACACAGATTATCTTTAATAATCTCTGTCTCAATGTTATATATTTAACTTGTTATGTTTATAATGAGATGATAAAATGATGATTTATATAAATTATATAGGTCAGGAGGAGCTGATATAGAAAAGATGATCAATGCTGGTACTATAAAATTATAGACAAAATACTTGCCAATCAAGAATGAAGACCTGGGTTTGATCTCTAAAACCTATGTAATAAAGAGTGTACACTGGCATGGATTTCTGATCCTGGGGCTGGAGGCAGAAACAATTCTGATGCTTTCTGGTCTAGAAAAATTGTTATGCTATATGGGTAAGCTACGATTTCAATGAGAGCCACAGTCTAAAATAAAATAAAGTGGAGGGTGGTTGAGGAAGGCACCAGGCCTTCATTTATGGCACACACACACACACACACACACACACACACACACACACACACACACACACACACACACACACAGAGAGAGAGAGAGAGAGAGAGAGAGAGAGAGTCCTAATAATTTTATTTGTAATTTAGAAGGATGATATTAGCACTTTTTTCATTACAATGTGAGAATTAAGTCGATTAACTATTGAACTATTTACAATGAGCTTCACTATATAATATATACTATATGTTGGTCTTATTCTTAAATTAACAAATCAAATGGACTATTTCATCAATTATAGTTAATAAAGTAGACTATTCTAATACTAATACAGAACAGTGATTTTAGCCTAGTTCAATAACAGATTATGTAATGAGTCAACATAAGTATTTGTAGCTACACATAGATGAAAATTCTCAATCAATAACCCTCATTTTAAAGGCTCAGTTACTCAGTAAGAATGTAATTACTTAATATGGCATCATATTTACTGTAGTAGATTCTCCAGAGGCAGAGAGTAACTTGAATGTGGGTTTGTATATGTCTCTATGTGTACATATTATATAAAGCATAAAACATCATATATATATATATATATATATATATGCATATACAATATAAAATGTCATCTCACATGATTAGTAGAGGAGCCATTACATGCTCTGCAGTTTGATTTGGCAAGCAGGAATCTGTATTCTACAATAATCAGTCCAATTCTAATTCTGAAATCCTGAAGGAACCAGTATATAATTCTTGTTTGGGGAGTGGGAAGTTTGAGCCTCAGAAAAAAATGAATGCTTGTTTGAGTCAAGAGGCAGAAAAAGAGTTAAAACCACAGTTTTTAGAAAGTGGCACAAGAGTTTACCACAATTATTGAAGAGTTGACCTGGTGTTTTGTTCAGGTCTTTGGCATAGTTAACTATGTTTTCTTATAATGGAGTTGAATCTGATTCATTCAATCTAACTTCTCTGATTCTAATCTCATCTGAAAACCCCCATATGAACAAAGTCAAAATCCTTATAAGCAAATATCTGAACTTAATGCCATGTCCCAGTCCAGTTACCATGCCAAATGAATCACCACATCCTTGACGTTCCTATCTACTAAGAGAAACAAGGAATATATCTTCTAACATTTATATAACCCCATAGCATTAATTCATCCACATCCTAGAGATAACTCTGATCAAGTATTTCCTGAATGTCCAACATATTTCAAACCCTGAACATAAAAGTAGGATGCAAACCCATATATGAACTAGGTGCTACAGTTGCCTCTCATTTCATCAGAGAGAACATGGATTCTGTCTTACAAGATTCATGGAACTACAGTTTTTAAATAGGTATGTTGATCAAAATTGTCTTTGAAAAGTAAATTTTAGGTTGAAAAGTAATATTTTATCTGCTGTTTTTATTCATTAAGCTTCTAAATATGGAATGGTTATAGAAGCTACTACTCACAGTTCATATTGTCTCTATTTATTCTCACTCCTTAAGTGATAGTATCAGATATTTGGGTATGTGTATACACAAATAGGAGAAATACATAAAGTTTAACTATTAGCATGTCAGAAGAAATGAGCAGTTTTTCTATTGCTCTTTTCTGGCCTCCATTGGCACATTCTCACACATGCACACACTCCCATGATGTACCCCACATATAAAAATAAATGTGATTTTCAAATTTAGAATGTTATGAATCCATGAAGAATTGATTTAACTTGTACTACAGCCTGTCAGATACTGTTTTGAGCATTGAAGTAATTCAAATCTACATTCTATCAATAGTAGATTCAGATAGTACGTGCATATCATATAATCTTGTCATCCCTTATGTAATTCAGTTATTTATTAAATATCTCTACACAGTATCCATCTATCATTTTGTATTTCCTTTCCAGTGTAAGTCACAGTATCATTTAAAAAAAATGGTCTCATGAAACTTAGTACAAAGTCATTAATGTAGTTGTTATGTTCCAGACACTAAATGTAAAACAAGCACTATAAACTGTTGAATATATATGAATGTGTAGAATGCATGAGTGTCTGCATATATTATATGTATTGATCTGCAACATTAATTTATAACTTTGTTCTCTCCTTTACCCCCTATCACATATTTTTAATTATTAAAATTAAAATTAAAGCGTGGGTACAAATGAGATGTCGTTCTCCTGATTGTATGGGAGTAAGGCAATTATCATTTTGAATGATGTTATTTGATTACGTGATGACTTCTGTATGAGAATAATAGAGCTCAATGAAAGTCAGTCACCAAAGAATGTATCATTTAGAAAACCAATATGAACTTGCCATTCTTTGTCTTGTCACAAGTCAAGAAAATGAAGTTTATTTTAAATGAAAAGACAATTGCAAAGCAGATAAGACAAACAGATTTAGCATTTTTGTAGGCTCATAGATATTGTCTCCTAAAATTTCTACATTTTTTTTCATTTTCATAGTACTCTTTTTGTGGGGATTTTGTTCAAAACCTATTGCTATAATATGAATTCAGCTAGCATGTATTCCTTCTAAGAAGGATTCAGCATTCATATCCTTGCTTTGCAGGCAAGCACATTAAGTGTCTTGTTGAAGGGTATGCAGCAACCAGTAAGTCATTTAGGAAATTGATCCAAGAAATCCTCATTTCCGATCCTTTGTTCCGGTACCTTAGCAGAACTGTTTTCCAAAGATAGAAACATATTGCTCTGCAGTTAAACAGCAAATTAAAGACATGCTGTCTCATGTAATCTTATAAATATGGCTTAAAAGCCACCAGTACCCCCAAGAGATTTGCCATCTGGTTCCCATGGTGGAAAAAGAAATGAGCCAAGTATGGGAGGGAAACAACCTTCTACAGTCCGGGCAAACGTCTGCATTGGTTAGGCTTCTAAAAAAAATCAAATTTCTAGAATGTCTTTGGAAAGGTGAAGCTAACACTTTCTGCATCCCTTGTGAAAATGACCAGATTTAACCCAGAGAGTATAAAGAGGGGATATTCCTTAATAAAACATGATTAGCAGATCATGTTTTATAAGTGTTAAGTGTTGAGAGTTTACTTTCTGGGGTAGCAGATTTTCAATATGTCAGCCAGCACTAAGCCTTAACTCCATGACCTTGTAAGAAGCCACCCCACATTGAATCAAGACTGACTCATAAAAGATATTAAAATTATCACTGCAGTGTCTCAGGTCTTTCCCACTGTATAAACCCAACTACCATGCTGGGAGAAACTCCAGGAAGAGTAGTAGAATAGGACCATGAAGACATAACAGTTCTTGTCAACTACCAACACTGCCTTTATCTTGAGTTATCTTGACCATGAATATTGAAGTTTCAGACATCCCTTCAGCAACCTGCAGTCCCATGTGGACCCTCAGAAAAGAAACTTTCTGTCGGATTCCTCCTCACTAAAAAAGCCCACATAGCATAGCTGCTTCAAAAACCCTGATATACAAAAAAAAAAAAAAGCCATTAAGTGTGGGAGAATTAATTTTCTCTTTCTCTCTCTCTTTTTTTTAATGTATTCTCTTATATCCTTCTCACTGACCCCTTCCGATCACCCCTCCCACAATTGTTCCATGTCCCATTCTCTTGGATTTCTCCCAAACCTGACACATGAAGTCTCTGTGGAGCTAGGCACATCCTTTCGCTCTAAGGCCAGCCAAGGTTGCCCAGCTAAAACATATCCCATGGACAGGCAACAACTTTTGGGATAGCCCCCAATCCAGTTCAGGATCCATATAAAGATCAAGCTGCACCATCTGTTACATGTGTGCATGGAGGCCTAGGTCCAGTGTGTGTGTGTGGTTTTTGGTTGGTGGTTCAGTCTCTGAGAGACCCAAGGAACAAGGTTAGTTGACAAGTTGGTCTTTCTGTGGAGTTTCTATTCTACTGGGGCTCACAATCTTTCCTCCTATTCTTCGTAAAGAGTCCCCAAGCTCCATCCACTGTTTGGCTATAAGTGTGGGTATCTGAGTCAGCTGCTGGGTGGAGCCTCTCAGAAGGCAGTCATGCTAGACTCCTGTCAAGTCACTGACTTTACAGCTTGCCTGAGCTTTTCTCACAACAGAGTTAGAACCATTGGAGCCTGCACAGCTACAGAGAAGAACGTGCAGCATTGCCCCCAGAATTACCCAGCAATTCTCAGGAGAATTATTATACATCCATAGACAGTGAATATCTACTCAAACAACTGACAGTTCTGTAGAAAAGAACTATGTAAATTAGTTGTTTCAAGTCAGACATAGTAGCACCTATCTGTAATTCAAGCACTGGGAGGTAGAGATAGACGGATCTCAGGTTGTTGTGTTCCCTGGAATGCATATAACCTTCCAACAGATTGTAGAGATCTTTCAGTGGGGAAAGTGTTTGCTATCTGAGCCTGTTTACCTGACTTTGTGAGCCTCTGGTGCCTAGCTTACCTAGTATCAAAGGGACCCTGCCTCAAACAAGATGATAAAACAAGAACCAACACACAAAGATTGCTCCCAAACATACAGCAACATTTGCACACTACAGAGAAATATACATATACATAAAACCAAGTATGAAATGTTCAAGATAAATTGGTGTACATAGATGTGGACCAGATCAGAAGGACTCATCTCATTGTTAGATACTCTTAAGTGGAGTAAAATTCAATTGCAATTATTAATTCTGTGTGGAGATTTCATTAAGCCTTTTTCTGTAAGTAAACTTTTCTTGCATTCTCTGAATGATTAAGCTGCCCAGTGTTAAAAGCAAACCCATTGCTATGTCTGGGCTCCATCTCAGCTCCCATGTACCCCGGTTTTAAGCCTTGCCAACATGCTAAGCTCTTTATACACTTAGCTTGAGTAGATCATTTCCTTCTGCCACATAACTTTCTGCCCCAGGCACTAGTTTTGATCTTCTCCTTTCTTTGATTGGCTCCCAGTTTCAGCTTCTATACTTCTTTCATTAAATAGGTGTACATTCTTAAAGAATTCTTTACTTTAACTGTTACACTTTTCATACATGTGCATCCACTTTTACATACAACTTTACACAATTTGCAGCTTGGTTCTTTTATTTGCTTCCCTAAATCACTAATTCAGTTCATAAGGTTAAATAAGCAGTCATTTTCACTAATGGCTTGTTATACATTTTATCTTTAGTTAGCACTGTATCTTCATATATTAGGTATTTAATACATAATTCCTGAATAAATAATTTGAAAATTCAAACAGTAATGATTACAGTCATTGAAAATCTGGTTACAACATTCTAGGTTGACTTCCTGGAAGCAGTTATATTTAAGTGAGCCTTAACGGCTACTTTAAGAATACAAAGTTGGGCATGAGGGATGTCTCAGCAGCCAAGCTTGACAACCTGAGTTGTAGAAAAGAATTGACTCTCTCATGTTGCCCTTTAACTTCTATATGTGCTTCATGGCATCATGGCATGTACATGGAAACAAATACTCAAAAGATGTAAAAAATACAAATCAGAGATCTAATGGTCTAATATTGTTGGCAAAGATAATTTCAAGAGTCTCACCATACATGTGGGTTGGGGAACAGAAATGAGATTATTATCTCAGGCACCCACATCTAGTTTCAAAGTCAAGCCCTCATCATCCTAAGGGGGAAAGCACAAGAAGTTAAGTTAGTATGTTGTGAAAGCTTGGGTTTTAAAGTACCATTATAGCTGAAATGTAGAATAGGGGATTGATTAAAGAATGAAATTGATGATTTCATTTTAATGAAATTAATATGGGCTCTTCCCACACTGAATGGAGCTGAGATGAATCATGTTGAAAGTTTCACAAACTTGTATACAGGACATGGTTCCCATTCATTCTCCTTGCCCTATTTGGGATTTACCTACTGCCTTTCTAATATTTTCACCATAGGTAAAAAGATGACAATATTGAATAATGTTGAGGACCTATTGCATAGATTCCTCTAAGCAGAGTACATAAAGATGGGACTTGAATATTAAGTAGTAGCCTATTAAGGAAGCATGAATTATACCTCATTGAACTCTATGATGCTATAGGGAGACCTGGAGTCACTGCTGGTTTTCATTTAAGTCAAGGTACTATTCTTAGAAGAATCCCCCTCCAGTATGTTAGAGGCTTGCAGTCCTGCTACCAAGAAATAGTAGAATCTTTAGTAGATGAAGCTAAGAGGAGTGGAGTTAGAGAATGGGGCATTTCATATTAGGAAAGCAGACCCTTCTTCCTCTCTTTGTTTCCCAGGGTGTCAAAAAAATGCTCCGTGCCATCATATCTGCATTTCCACAGGTCCAGGAAAACTATGAGCTAAAACATCTACAACTGTGAACCAAAATCAGTCTTACTTCCCTATTAGTGAATCACCACCACTATTTTGCCCTTGTGATGGAATATTAACTAACATATAACAAAAGGCTTTTTCATACACAGAGAGAGAGAGAGAGAGAGAGAGAGAGAGAGAGAGAGAGAGACAGAGAGACAGAGAGACAGAGAGAGAGAGAAGATTTGGTCAACTATCTGAAAAATAAGCTCTTATCCATGTATTCAAAATGACAAGCTCATAAAACCTAAATCAGATTATCTGACCAAGAGGTACTAAAAGTAATAAACATCCCTTCTCCAACTCCTCCATCTGGGACCTCACTCTCAGTCCAGCGGTTACTGTTAAGTGAAACTTGGGCATTCTGAACTTTTGGGCTAATATCTGCTTATCAATGAGTATATACCATGTTCCTTCTTTTGTGACTGAGTTACCTCGCTCAGGATGATATTTTCAAGTTCCATCCATTTGCCTGCAAATTTCATTAAGTCATTGTTTTTAATAGCTGAGTAGTACTCCATTGTGTAAATGTACCACATTTTCTGTATCCATTCCTCTGATGAGGGAGTTTGCAGCCCCATGGAGGGAGCAACAGTGTCAACTGGCCTGACCCCCCGGTGCTTCTGGAGACTGGACCACCAAACAAAGAACACATGTGGAGGGACCCATGGTTCGGACCACATATGTCACAGAGGAGAGCCTTGTTGGCCATCAGGGGAAGGAGAGGGCCTTGGACCTGAGGGTGTTAGAGGCCCCAGTATAGGGGAATGCCAAGGTGGGAATACAGGAGTGGGTGGACAGATGGGTGGGTGGGAGAATACCCTCATAGAGGCAGGAGGAGGGGGGAGGGGATGGAGGTTTCCAAAGTGGAGACCTGGAAAGGGGGAAACATTTGAAATGTAAATAAAGTATCAAAAAATTAAAATTAAAAAAAGTAATAAACATTAGCTCATGATGGCTTAAATGAGAATGGATCCATGGGTTCATGTATTTGGATGCACAGTCAACAGTTAGTAGAACAGTTTGGGAAGGATTACAAAGTGTAGCCTTGATGGAGGTTTCACACTAAGCATGAGCTTAAGTTTCTAAAAGCTCATACAGTTCCCAGTTAACTCATACTGCCTAGTGCTTGTGGATCAGATGTAAGCTCTCAGCTACTGCTCCAATGGCATGACTGCCTGCCTGCTGCCATGCTTCTGCTGTAATGGTTATGGAAGCACACTTGACCAGCTGGAATGAGTGTACAATTCTGGTTGATAATTGAAAGCATATTCATTATTGCTATCACACAGAATTATTAAAGCTCCTACAAGAACATCTAAATAAATTATTATATAACTTGATGGATGGGTTTCTTACACAATGTGCTTATGCTGAAGTTATCAAGAATTTCATTTTCAAGACATTCCCAGGGTGGCCAATAAGACATTTGAAAGTACAAATGATTCTGGATTTTCCCTGCACTAATATGGAAAAGTTGCTGTGTCATTCTTGGAAGAGATTGCTGTCTCAATACCTCCTCTTCTGACCTTAGCCAGATCATCTAACTCCTTAGACAAGAAGTTGCACAAAATTTTCCAGCTGAATAACACCTGAGACAATATGCTAAAGGGAAAGCGAGCATCATCTGGATCTCACTGGATCTCCGATGACCATATATGCTCACCATTTCAATTTTCTTATTTTTAAAGAACTTTAATAGAATTGATATCAAATGATGACATTTTACTGTTATATAATTATAATCTTAGAATTTTCTTTTGGTTCTTGGTGTGGGAGATAGAGATTTGCACTTGTTTTTATGTACTAGGGAGGCCACAGGATAGACTGGGTGTATCATTATGGAGTAACTTTCCACACTGTACTTATTTTGCTGAAATTTTGTTGATGCTTATTCATTTGTGTTTTGTGATAAAATCTATAATTGATCTGGAGCTTTCTAAGTAGACAACTCAGGTTGGTCAGTGAGTCCCAGCGATTGTTCTTCCCCCATCAGTCATGTCCTGCATTATGATTTTAAGTGTCTGCCATCATGCCTAGAAATTTTTCATATATGGATCCTGAAGAATAAAAAGTGGCTCTCATACTTGCAAAGAAGTACTTTACTGACATATCCATCTCTATAACCTCCTAGTTATACTTTTTACATGTGATTATTCTATTACCATATAGCCATTGATTGTTTAAAAAAAGACTTTAGTTAACTCAAATGGATCACCATCTTGACTGTCCTTATGTTCATCTCTATGTTTGCCTAGTGAAGTGAACACAGTGCTGTCCATGCTTGTGGTAATACCAGCTCCTTTTGAAATGTCATTGTCTATGCACATGCTAGAAATAATTCTGTCTTTGGACTGTCATTAGATCAGCCTTTCTAAAAATTGTCTGACCCCTTTACTTTTTTCATTTATCTTTTAGCCAGACTGTGCGGTATCCATTTCTCAGACTATAACCCATATGAAAAAATTCTAAGTGTTCCTAAAATGTGATACTCTTCAGAATGGTCTATAATGATCTTTGAGCTCTGCGTTTGTAAATAATACTGTCTCTATGAGATTGCATTCTGCAAAACCACCCTTGTTATAAACTTATATTGATATATACCATTTGTTAACTTACATTGTACTAATATTACTTCACAATACTAAGTAGCAATTTATTAAAGTTTATACACTTGAAATTCTTTATTGTCCTTTGAACTTAATATAGTATGGATTTTATTGATATGGCAGGTTGTATTTTCTAAAGATAACAACAAAAGAATATAACTCTTTCCAGATATATTTCTATTTTTTATTTATTTAATTTTTATTGGTTATTTTATTTATTTACATTCCAAATGTTGTCTGCCTACCCAGACTCACCTCTTCTAATCCTCCATCCCATCCCTCCTCCCCTTTGCCTCTAAGAGGGTGCTCTTCCACTCACGCACTTGCTCCTGCCTCACTGTTCTAGCATCTCCCTATGCAAGGGTATCAACCTTCTACAGGACCATTCCTTTGTTTTTAATTTGCAGGAAAACATCTTTAATTTGTGGATTTAATTTCATATGTTATGATAGTATTTCCATAATATTGCGACCTCATTAAAACCATGAAACACAATGGCAACATTCTTCCCAGTCAGAAATGCTATTTGATTCAAGTCTCCAACTTGCTTGCACCCTTGCATGTTTTGCATCTCAATGATTCTTACAAAAGCAGCGATGGCTGGTCGAGGCTGGATCATAAGGATCAGTAGGTTCTTGGTGAGTTCTTTGCATATTTTTGATATTAGCACTCTGTGGATTGCCATTTTGTCCTATTGACAGTGTCATTTACTTTACAGAAGCTTTGCAGTTTTATGAGGTCCCATTTGTTGATTGTTGATCCTTGAGCTGAAGCCATTGGTGTTCTGTTCAGGAAATTTTCCCTTGTGCCCATGTGTTTGAGGCTCTTCCCCACTTTCTCTTCTACTACATAAGTGTATCTGGTTTTATATGAAGATCTTTTATCCAGCTGGACTTGAACTTTCTATGAGAATGGATGAGAATGGATCAATCTGCTTTCTTCTACATGCAGAGTGCCAGTTGAACCAGCACCATTTGTTGAAAATGCTATTTTTTCCCCACTGGATGGTTTTAGCTCCCTTGTCAAAGATCAAGTGACCATAGGTGTATGGGTTCATTTCTGGGTCTACAGTGCTGTTCCATTGATCTACTTGCTTGTTTCTGTATCAATGCCATGCAGTTTTTATCACTATTGCTCTGTGGTAGAGCTTGAAGTCAGGGATGGTGATTCCCCAGAAGTTCTTTGATTGTTGAGAATAGTTTTCACTATCTGGGTTTTTTTGTTATTCCAAAAGATTTTGACAATTGCTCTTTCTAACTCTATGAAGAATTGAGTTGGAATTTTGATCTGTAGATTGCTTTTGGTAAGATGGCCATTTTTACTATATAAAATATACAAAGAACTCAAGAAGTTAGACTCCAGAGAAACAAATAGCCCTATTTTAAAAAATGGAGTACAAAGCTTAACAGAATTCTCAACTAAGCAATCTCGATTGGCTGAGAAGTACTTAAAGAAATGTTCAACATCCTTAGTGATCAGGGAAATGCAAATCAAAACGACCCTGAGATTCCACCTTACACCAATCAGAATGGCTAGGATCAAAAACTCAGGTGACAGACATTTTGGTGAGGATGTAGAGAAAGAGGAAAACTCTTCTATTGCTGGTGGGATTACAGCTATTAAAACCACTTTGGAAATCAATCTGGTGGTTTCTGAGAAAACTGGAAATAGTTCTACCTATAGACTCAGCTATACCACTACTGGGCATATACACAAAAGATGCTCCAACATATAACAAGGACACATGCTCCACTATGTTTATAACAGCCTTATTCATAATGGCCAGAAACTGGAAACAACCCAGATGTCCCTCAACAGAAAAATAGATACAGAAAACATGGTACATTTACACAATAGAGTACTACTCAGCTATTAAAAACAATGACTTCATGAAATTCTCAGGCAAGTAGATAGAACTAGAAAATATCACCCTGAGTGAAGTAACCCAGACACAAAAGAACACACAGAGTATATACTCCCTGGTAAGTGGATATTAGCCCAAAAATCTCATAATGCCCATGATAAAACCCTCAGACCATATGGAGGTTAGTAGGAAGGAAGACCAGGAAGTGGATGCTTCAGTCCTGCATTGAGGGGGGAAACATGATGATCATGGGAGGTGGAGGGAGGGGGAACTAGGAGGGAGAAAGGAGGGGGAGGAAATAAGGGGGCAGTATCAGGTACTGGAGGGGACAGGAAAGATGTGCAGAGGGTCAAGAAATCAAATAAAAATATGTAGAAGGGGGATTGAGGAACTGAGGATAGCCATTGGAGGGTCCCAGATGCCAGGGAAAGAAGAGGCTCCCAGGGCCTAATGTGGATGGTGGATCCACACACCCATCTCAAAATTTTTAACCCAGAAATGTTCCTGTCAAAAGGAAGAACAGGATTTCTGAGTTCAAGGCCAGCCTGGTCTACAGAGTGAGTTCCAGGACAGCCAGGGCTACACAGAGAAACCCTGTCTCGAAAAACCAAAAAAAAAAAAAAAAAAGCCGGGCAGTGGCGCACGCCTTTAATCCCAGCACTTGGGAGGCAGAGGCAGGCAGCTTTCTGAGTTTGAGGCCAGCCTGGTCTACAGAGTGAGTTCCAGGACAGCCAGGGCTACACAGAGAAACCCTGTCTCGAAAAAACAAAACAAAACAAAACAAAACAAAACAAAACAAAACAAAACGGAAGAACAGGGACAAAAAATGAAGCAGAGACTGAAGAAAGGACCATCTGCGGACTACACCACCTGGGGATCCATCCTATCTGCAGACACCAAACCTGACACTATTGCCATTGCCAAGAAATCCTTGCTGACAGGAACCTGGCCTGGCTGCTCCTTGGGAGGTTCAGCCAGCAACTGACCAATGCAGATGTGGATGATTAGAGACAATCATCAGACTGAGCTCAGTGACCCTGGTGAGTGAGCCGGTGAAAGGACTGGAGGAGCTGAGGGGGATTGCAACCCCATAGGAAGGAAACATCAAGCTGTCCGGACCACCCAGTGCTCCCAGGGACTAATCACCAACCAAGTATACAGGGAGGGATCCAGGGCTCCAGATACATAGGTAGCAAAGGATGGCTTTGTCTGACTTCAATGTGAGGGGAGGATCTTGGTCCTGTGGAGGTTTGATGCCCCATAGTAGGGGAATACTGGAGGGGTGGGGAGGGAAAGGGTAGGTGGGTTGGAGAGCATCCTCATAGAAGCAAAGCGGGGTAGGAGAGGGAAGTTGTGGGACTGGAGGCTTGTGGAGGGGTAACTGGGAAGTGGTATATCATTTGAGATATAAACAAATGTAATGATTAATAAAAATAAAAAGATCAGTAAGTTCCTACTTGGTTCACTTTTTTACACTCATGTCACGTAGTAGCCCAGATCTCAATTTGGTGAAGACAGTATGGTAAGTAAGAAATTTCAAGGATAGGTGACACTAAAATCAGGGAGAAAACTAACCGTCCTGGGATACAAACAGATTATCAAACCAGACTCTTCAAGATAACACAAACAATCAGTGTGCACTTACCACTCAGAGGAGGCAGCCTGCTCTCCACGTAGTGGAGCAGGAAACCAGAGGAGCTGCTGTCATATCAGGCCACCGAGTTTAGATGATCTGTTACGTAGACAATCAAAAACATAAATAACGTGTAATATTTTATTGTTTGAGACTTTCATATGTGCATATAAAATGTTAAATCAAATATACCTCTTTATTTATTTATTTTTGAGAGGTCACATATTTCAAGCACATGCATGCAAATCAGATGACAACTCATGGGAGTTAGTTCTCTGCTTCCATTATATGTGTCTTAGGGATCAAGCTCACAGTGTCAGGCATGGTAGCAAGTGCTTTTACCAAGCATACCATTCCACAAATGCCATGGTGAACTACTTAATTTTGATATTTATAAAGTAGTAATATCACAGTCTCAACATTAGAATAGTATACATATTTTGAAATTTATTTGAAATTAATTTATTCTTACTCTTAATGTTTCTCAGTTTCTACAATAGTTCCTTTGTCTCTGTCTTACTTCCTTTTTCTTTTTCTTTCTTTTTTTTTCTTTCTTTTGATTCGTGCAATTGAATTCATAGCCTTGTCAACAGAAGTTAGTTAAGTCCCCAGCCTTTTCCTTATGTCTTGATTTTTTTTCAATAAGAGTTATTCCTGATTTACTTATATCTCCTTGAACTCCCTGTAAGCTCAGTGGATGAACAATTTTGATGTTTTATTCAGGTCAGCATTTCCAGTAGATAATAATAGCTGTTGTGCTCTAGGCTTAACGATCATTGGAGAATTAGATATGTATTTAGTTGCTATTGAAAATATCAACAAAGGTGAACATACATATAATGGAAAATATGCACAAAAAATCATGAAGATTTTATCTGAGGTTATTTAACAGTGGGATAAATGTGGGTGATATCTTACTTTTACATAAAAGCCTGCATTCTTAAATTCATATGTTAGATGCAGCACATCCATTTATCTTTATATTTTCACCCTTGAGTCATATTTAAGTTCCATTAATTTCCAATTATATGTCTGAAGTATCATTCAATATTTTTAATGCACAGTATACTCTTTTCATTAAATAGAGGGTCTCAGTGCTACCTGTTCAATGCTGTGGGAGTCTTCTTTTTCTTATTTCAATTCTTTTTCCCCATCAATTCTACATTATATGAGCACTTAAATATTTTTTCCTGACCTTGCTGGGCTTTTCAAATCTATTGAATTAATAACATCCAAATTTAATGTGCTGTTTGCTCCTTTTTGATCATTAATGAAGATGTACAACAGAATCATTTTCCAGCCTTTTGTCATATTTCTTGATTTGCCATCCTCAGCTACTCATTATGGCCCTTAATAGTGCTCCGATCAGGTCCAATTTGGAAATATACCCTTTAAAAATACCTAATTTCAAGTTTGTTATTCTCCACACACATTTTCTGTGTGCATCAATGTTAAGGCAAAAATCTCAGAGCATTTTCCCGAAAAAATAAGATAGAAACTCAGAAAGAGATAGAATGGAATAAAGCATTGTTGCACTTGGTTCTAATATCATTATTTTCTATGAAATAAAGAAATTGAATCTGACTGGAGTCAGGCAATTCTTTCCTTGACACATGGCTTCTTAAATGAAAAAAAAAAATAAAGAAATAAACTAGGCAGGCAGAGTTGATATGGATAAAATCAATTTGGGGGAAGACTGAGATGGCTTGGATTTAACTCTGTGCATGCTTTCTCCTGTTACTGTTCAGGGTCTCAGATTCACAGGATCGCACTATACCGACCCTCTACAGTTGCGGGTCTAGTTTAGCATTCCGTGACATTTACTCCGAGCAGCCCCCAGAACACGTCATAAATTCTTCCTTCCCTTTAGTTTGAATTTTCCGCTGTTATAAAGCAGTTAGACATTTAGGGCATGGGTACACTTCCTCTGGAAGTCATTTTGGATTATATAAGCAAGGCAATCCAATTCTAAAAGCAAATTGGCATTTGATAAAAATGGATGAACAGCATCATACAACGGCGTGCCACACTTTCCCTTGCTGAACTTCAGCAAAATCACAGCTGACAGTCACTTCTTTAATCTGAAGGCAATCAATGATCCAAAAATTTCTTGTGACAATTTGTCAAGAATCCAAATAGACAGATCTTCCCTTGTCTTAGTCTCACATACCAAGGAGTTAATAATACTTTCTTTATGTTTCCAATCCATTTATAATTTCAAATATTTAAAATGTCCAGATTTAATAATAATGGATCATTTTGTCCATGTGAGGCAAAAAAAAAAAAAAAAAAATAGCTCATGAGGCATGTGCTCCACCATCACCTAATAAAGCATCCGCACCTGCAGTCTCTTTTCCTGCTGTAAGCTGGTAGATGTTTAAATTAGTCTCACATCAAGGATCAAAAATGGCCATGAGAGAAAACATAAAATCACTGGAGTGGATTATTTCAATCATATCCTATGCTCTCAGGTATCTCAGGTGTTCGCTCTTGGGCCTCTTATTCCTATAGCATATCCGTTGGGTTGCAGTTCTTTGAACCATCCTTGGAGGAAAGGAGAAGTTCTGGTCAACCCTCACTGGACTGCAAGGGGAAGTATTGTCTTTCTGTACTGTTTATTAGCATGTGGCTCCACTCCCAGAACTGCTCTGCAATTTCTTTCAGGTATTTCTCAGGTGTGTCCGTCCTTCTCCTGTCATTTGGATTCTTCGCTCAGATACACATAGATAGCCTTATGTGTGTTTCTCTCCCAAGTAGGTAAACCATCTATATCCAGACCTGGCTCTTTACACCTGTCTAACCTTTCCTTTCATTCAGCTCCTATTTACAATTTCACCTCTTTACAAATAACTACAATGTTTCCCCAGATGAAGATTCATGTCACACCATACACGGAGTTCCATCCCAGCAGTTGCACAGTAACCCCAGACTACCCAGCAGTGGAGAATGTCTACTACCTCTCTGGGGATATTCTGGGCTATTCTCAAAGCCTGTTATGGCTCACTTCCTGGTCCAAGTTCTATTCATGAAAGTTCAACTGCCCTATCCCTTATTGATAGATACCAACTGAGGACTACAACTTGCTACCATGTGCACCAAATTAATATGTTATATTCTTGAGAAAGGGTATGAATTTAAGTTTCACATTAAAATAAATAAGCTAAAGCAAGATCATTACATTTGGCTGTAATTTTTTTTTTAAGACTGGGGTCCCTGAATGTATTGGTGAAGAGACAGACACAAACAGAAGACCATTTGAAGATCTTCAGAAAAGAGGCAATATGTAAACCAGAGTGAAGCCTCAGGAGACAACAGCCTGATAACCTCTGGACCTCAGAATTCTAATACCAAATACAACTGACTTTGTTGTTAAGTCACCTAGACTATATAACTTTGTCATGGTAGCCTTAGGAAACATTTAAAAACACATGTCAGTCCATCACCCAGACATGAAGTAACAATGTAGATCACTTTAAATGAAACTCAACATCTCCAGGCTGTAGGAACATTCTAAAACTACTGGGTATGACCTGAGACTTCTCTGTGTGCTCTCTTGTAGTCTCATTGCATACTCTAAGACACATCATGTTCTGCAAAGACGGACACTAAAAATAACAGGAATTCTAAAGGACCCATTCCTATATGCAAATTTCTTAAAGAACAAAGATCCTTGTAGTGAAAGCACTAACAAAAAATATAATCAAGTTTCATAACTGTATTAATTAGTTTTTTGTTGCTGTGGTATACTACCCTGAGATAATCCACAAAGAAGATGAAAGTGTCTCAGAGGTGATACAATTCTTCATGCTAGGGAAGCCATGGCTGCAGGATATTGAGGCTAGCCTGGTGATCAGGAAACAGACTGATTACATCTCATCTGTACACAGGAAGCAGAGGGGAAAATAACAGGAAATGAATCTAGGCTGTAAAAACTCAAATCCAATGCTTGGTGATGCACTTCCTCAAGCAAGTTTCTACCTGCTAAAGGTTCCACAACCATGCAAAATAGTGCCACCAACTGGGTGTTTAAATACCAAGGCTAGGACAGGCGTTTTTCATTCCACCCTCCTTAGCAGTTAAAAGAACACCAACATGTGTACGCAACATCACTGCTAGTCTACACTTTATAAAGTCATAGTTTTTGCTGAGAGGAAAGCCATAAAGTTTAATCTCCTCACAGCCAGCTTGTTCATTTTGGAAAACTGGATCAAAAACAGAGACCTCAACAGTATTGGTGTTAGTGTTACTCATCTAAACTTCCTTACCTGATTTTCCAGACTGAGGCAGCATAGAAAATACAGCAGTGATTTCTGAAATCATCCAAAGAGCCACTGGACACACGAAATGCACATGTTTCTGCCAGTTCTAATATTTGTTTCTTAAACCATTTTACAATTGCCAGACTTCTCTTTAACCTGATCACTTGAAAACATTAATGTCCAGAGGGAAAAATCAATATAAACCAGTTTTCCAATCTCCAAATTAAACTGACATCGTTCTCTGTTTTCAAAGTATTTAGAAGGGAATTAGCATAAACTATTCTATCCACCCACTGTCTATCTATCTATACAGGGACAGCTTGTTTGACCTTTAACTGAGGGACCAGGTTACACAGTATGCTGAGATTCAAATATAAGTTTAAGTGTTAATAGCTCCAAAATACACCAATCTGTGTGAAAATATTCAATTTAATTATATAGCCCCATGCTGCTGCAGAGCCTGCATTATTCCATGAATGTTTTAATGAATATTTTATAGTTTCTCTTAATATCTGCAAGCAGCAAATGATATTTCTCTGTGCGTGTTTATTTAGTGGACAACTATTTAAATAAGCAATTTCTTGTCTACTCTCCATTTTTAACATAACATTTTATTATACTTCAAGACTCATAAAATTGAGAAACTTGAATCTCTCCAGCTCTGAGAAGCTCAGCTTATGTATAACATTTCTGGATTAAATATATCATGATGCCCTGGTTCATTTAACTATATATAATCTGCTCCTGACCAGTAATTTTAGAGAACATATTTATAATTCACTTTCAAACATCTGAAAGTATAGTATTGGGTCAAAATGACTCTTTGATATATATTTGAGAAATAGCTGACTAAGAGGGTGGAAAAACATAGATGACAAGTGGAAGGGAATGAATGACTCCATGTCTTCAATATTGAAATCAGGAAATGTATCAGACAAAAAGTCTCTGACTCCAGAATCCCTCTTTCCTAAGTAAACTAAGACAGGAGAGGAAACATATATAACTTAATATAGCAGTTGAACAATGGAGTCATATGTAGAGTCAACATGTGATGTTGTCAACCACTGTTTCGTTCTTTTGTTGTTTTGTTTTGTTTTCCTCGTAGGAAATGATGCAGACCCTGTTCAGTCACTCATTGTTTGAAGGATGAATTTTTACCATGTATGGAAACCAAGTAGACATGTCTTGAAGCCAGTGTGCTACTGCTGACTGTATCTATACCACCCCCCCCCCTTTTTTAAATTTACTTACTTTTATTTTACGTACATTGGTGATTTGACTGAACATATGTCTGTGTGAGGGTGTCAGATCACCTCACACAGTTAAACATATAGAAACAAATCCCAGGGCTCCATTTTTATATACAAATTACAGCTAACCTAACTTACAATAAAAATCAAATGACAATCCCAGCACTTGGGAGGCAGAGACAGAGGCAGGTGGATTTCTGAGTTCGAGGCCAGCCTGGTCTACAGAGTGAGTTCCAGGACAGCCAGGGCTACACAGAAAAACCCTGCCTCAAAAACAAACCAAAAAAAAAAAAAAAATCAAATGACAATGGCACATTACAGATGATACTTACATGGGTAAGGATTAATATATAGTATAACATAAGGCGCAACCATCTGACCAAACCAAAATTTTAAGATGTAAAACTCTAAGTTTCTGAAAATATTGGTTAAATTTAAGTGTGTAAAGCATGAAATCTTCAGAAAGTTGCTGATAAGCACACACAGATACAGACACAGACACAGACACAGACACACACACACACACACACACACACACACACACACACACCATTATAAGTAAAAATAGAGAATGAAAGTCATGAATAATTCTCCAATTTAATAATTTCCCTGATGCAAATAGAAATATACCACACCAACTCACCATTCACAAGAGCCTGGTTCCCCTGTCTGCCAGTCTAAAGTTGAAATTAACCTGTTTTAACTCATACTCTGTGTGGTTACATTACACTCCTGTATTGTATTTCACCAACAATCTACATACTTCAAATTCATACACTGCAAGAGGTGCTTAAAATCCTGTGCTTCATCAACTGCATCGTACATGTTACTTGTATGGTGGATCTCTGCTGTGTTCCTGCCCATGTGTTCTGAACTGCACCTAAGCCTAGTATCTCAAGTATAAAGCAGGTTTTAGGTATCAGAATTTCTACCAGATAATGGTAGAATGAATGCAGTCACCTGCCTTCAACCCTCTTTTGCTCTGATTTGAAAGAACACAACTATTAAGAGTCAATAATTGTCAATATGCTAGATTTCATTTGGGGATAGGAAAACTATTCTCCTTTCTGTCAAAGAAGATCGATTTCATTTTAGGTACACAGTCAACATCCTTATTCAAAATACAGGCTGGATTTACCAACTCAAGGTAACCCCGTTACTCTAAACTTTCAGCTTGTCACTTTTTCTGTATGCTTCCTAGTTGCCCTGTCCCTCCCTCCCTCATTTAGTACCCAATTCTTCCCCAATCTCTGTCAAGTCTTTGAAAAACACATGCATGTATTTGAGCAAAGGGACCCTCTAGTGGCTGTTTTCCAACAAAGCCCACAATTACCTTCACAGAATGCAACAACACCACATTTATCTCAAAGTTAAGGGGCAGGGCTGCTTTCCTTTTCCTGTAAGTAAGGAATGAACTGAACAGTATGTTCTTTTGCTCCCTGCCTGGTAATAGTGCCTGTCGCTTATCTTTATCAGACAACATGGAGATGCTCTTTAGTCTGCTGTCTTTACCCTGTGCAGATATGGTAAAATGCAGCTTTGGAGAAATAAGCATACACATCACTACCTCCTCTAAAAAGTGTCTCCTTGTATTTCGTGTTGTCCCCAGAGAACAGATAGTGCCAAAGTAATAAATGAAGTGGGCGATTTAGTTATTGAACCTGAGAAAGACTCATGGTGTGAATCCTTCCCCTTGCGAGAATTTGCTGAGCAGCATCAGGAAAGCTATTTTCTGACAACTCCTAGCTAAAGCTTAAATGGAAATTAAGTAGTTCAGAACCATCCAGGTAGATGACTCATGGTGAAGCTACAATTCTCATGTGAAATACAGGTTTCTGTGGAGGCCTTTGTTCAGAATTGAAAATGGAAGCAGATGAGAGCCCAGCATTGTGGAGTGGCCTCTTTTTTCAAAGCGGCTTCTCTTTGGAGCTAGCTGCCTAGGGAGATTGCATCTTGGATTTTAATGAGTTAATTAATTCCAGGCTGCCCTGATCCCCTTTTAGAAAAATGCTTGGTAAGCCCAGGTATTACAAAGAATCACAGTAATATTGTTAAGAGTTTGAGTATGGAAACTGGGAAATGTGGTGATTGCTCACTATTTTTTGAAAATCAAAATAAAATCTAACTCAAACTCAGCAAAAACTTAAAAAGAACATACTGTTACTACCCACTAAGTCCAGTAGTTAGCACAGTTCTGGGAATGTCTGACTTAAGATGCATAGGTCGAGGTGTCTCCCAATCATTTACTTCTCTCTGAAGGCACAAAGAAGAGTGTTATAATTTCAGACCTGAGTGCCCCTCTGTTTCAAACAGAGAAAGGTAGAATATCTCCTTTTCAAAGGCTTCACTGGGCCTCACAATCACTCCTTGACTCCAATCAAGGCAAAGGAGGTTGCACAGGCATGCAGAACAGAATAAAAAGGCTACAGTAAAAACCAAATGCAAACTGAAACATCACAATGGGGCAGAGTGGGGCAGGAGAGGAAAGCAGAGTGGAAGGACGCTGGGCTACAGCCCGCACTCCAGACCAATTGTACCAGGATTGTTTGGGTCACATCTAGATATCACGATTTTCTAAAGCTCCGCAGTTGGGTTTTTTTTGATCCTTTATTTACATTTCAAATGTATTCCCCTTTCCAGGTCTCCCCTTTGGAAACCCCCTATCCCATCCTCCTCTCCCTGCCTCTATGAGGGTGCTCTCCCACCCGCTCCCGTCCTACCTCCCTGGCATCCCCCTATACTGGGGTATCTAACATCCTCTGGCCCAAGTACTTCTCCTCCCACTGATGGTCAACAAGGCCCTCCTCTGCCACATATGTTGCCAGCACCACAGGTCCCTCCCTCCATGTGTATTCTTTGGTTGGTAGTCCAGTCTCCGGGAGCACCGGGGAGGTCAGGCCAGTTCTTCAGTTGATTCTAATACATAGCCATGCCTGGAAGTATTCCTCATAGGCATCAAGTCTTCTTTCTTCAGCAATCCTCTATCTACTATACATGCCAACTCCTTGAAAATTTACCATCCCTCAGTCCTATGGACAAACTTTGGAGAAGTGATTTAGTTAATGCAGATGGGACGTGACACGTTGTTGTTTTCATGTGTAGTGCACAAGGCTTGGATCTCAGATACATGAAAACTGCAGTGGTAAACAGAACTATTAATTAAGTAGCTGCCTAGTCAATCGTAGATTGTTCTCAATGACTCAATTAATCCTCTTAACCATGGCAATGCATTCTCTTCTCTTTTTACTGAGTCCTAAATTTTGAAGCTAGTATACCTCTAAATTTGGTGTTTGTTTATATGTGGAGATGTGGAGATGTGCACCTTTATTTCATTTTGTTTGTCTCTTGTTTTTCACCATCAAAGTCAGATAACTAAGGTTCATATTAACATGTTTGTGTAACAGTTCACAACTATTGTATTAGATGGAGCTTGAAGCCTTCTATGATTAACTGGGTAGCTATTTATTCACCACAGCAGTTTTCATGCATTTGAGGCCCTAGTGGGCCACATGGGAAAGCAAAGTATCACATCCCATGTGCACCTGCTCTCATCTTCTTCATCTGAACTGCTGTTACTTCTTTTTCTGCATTGTTTCTCCATGCAGATCTGTATTTTTGTATTCATTGGTTTTACTTGAATAAGCTCTGTGAGCTATTGATCTCACTGTGGACCCCTTTGAAGCTCTGCCTTCATCTTCATTCTTCTTGTTTTCTCACTTATTTATAAATTTTGAAGCTCATATATCTCCACAATTTATGTGTTTGTGTTGTGAGGAAGTAGGTATATGTGCATGCTGGTGCACGCACCCGTACATATGGATAGTAGAAGCCAACTCTACGTTTCATTTCTCTTTTTTGAGATAGGCTCTCAAGATAAATCTGGCTCTCACCAATTAGAATAGAGCTGGCCATTGAGCCCTTAAGGATATCTGTGTCTCCATCTCCACAGCTTGGAGATTGAAAACAAGACTTGCAGCACTGCACCAAGACTTTATATGAATAGTAAAGGATAAAACTGGGGTCATCATATTTGCACAGGAAAAATTTTAGAAATTTAACCTGCTACTCAACCCTAATATCCACATTTAAAGTGTCATGAAATCTCCTGTTAAATGTACGATATGCTACATTTGTTGAAAAATTACCTTCACTGGAGAAAGTTTGTTATATTTGAGAGTTTTGTCAAGTTTTCTGAAACCAAGTTTTCATACATAAACATGTACACTTACTTATCTTGTAATTCTCTACATTTCCATGGATGCATGCAGGCTAGTGTTTAGAATATAATGGTATCCAGGGGTATTCATCTACATCCAAAATTCTTACTTATTTACATTCAGTTCATACTTTGTTAATACATAGTTCCATTCATAGAAGGGTTGAATGAATGAAAATGTTTTATAAAGTTCCAAGAGTACATTACAAAGTTGTGACTGATGTGCTGGGAAAATTTCCTTCCAGGGTTAGAAATCCCTGATTCCATTGAACATAACGGTGGTCCTTACTTTATGATAAGAGTATATGTTATAAAAGATATAAAGAAGAAATGCAATGATATGTTGAGAACCAGAAATCATAGCAGCAACGATGGATAACACATATAGCATTTACTCAGAGAAATGGGATAGCACAGTTTCTATCCTTACAGCTAGTGCTCTATATTAAAAACACTTCTTTTAATCTGATGAATTTGTCACATTTTAAAATCCAAGATCAACGTGTTATTAAACCTTCCCTTGGTTTCTTCAAGTTTTTCCTCCATTACGGCATTTGATCAGCAGCAACAGTCATCATTTCTTCACACCATAAATGTATATTTTCCTTTCTCAAATACCATCTTGAAGACCATCACTGTGCATAGCTGATTATCACTGTGCATAGCTAATACTAATAATTAAGGAATGTTTCACAATCTCTGAAAGAGTAACTATCTATATGAATTCATTGAGATTTTCCACAAGGAAGAATTGTATATTTTCACACAATTATTTATTCATTTAACTTTATGTGTGTCAAAATTCAGTTAGGATTGTTACTACTTATGTTATAAATACAACATATTTTTTGGTGTAAATATTCACAGGTTGTTCATTAAGGGAGAATTTAGCTTCTTATTGACTCAGAATCCCCATTTTTGATGGTCACATCAAAATGCTACTACAAAAATACTTCTTGAACCATTTTAATTTTCAGATATTACAACTATAATTGTTATATATAGATTTATGTTCCAAGCTTAAAGAATGTCATTTCCTTAAGGATCTTTCATTGCTTTATTGGACAACATTTTAGAAATCCAATTCTGAACAGTAAGTGTGTCTGTGGTTAATAGGGTTTTGTTCACCAAAGCCATATGAACTTTCTGTCATCTACTTATCTATCATCTATATATATCTATCAAACAATCTATCTATATAAAGTGGCATATGAACACATCAATAATTATGTTTATCTGTTGCCTTTGGCATTTATCTTATCCAAACATGTGCATGCATGCACACACACACACACACACACACACACACACACACACACGCATATATCACATGGTGCATGGTATCTTCAGATACCAGACATTCCCATGCATATTGTCATATGCTGTTCTTCTAATTCAGCGGCTATCCATCCTTCATGATGTGCTAGTGGTATGTATCATTATTACAGTCCATTATGCATTGCCAAGTACTTTCAGAATTATTAGTATATACCCTGAAAATGGCATCCTCATTAATTGGAGCACCTAGAAAGCTTTCATTTGGCAATGAGTCCTACATATTCCACTGGCTTCCAAGCCTATCTACTCCTACAAATTATTTTCCTACTTCATTCAGTGAGGTTTAACACACATATATGATAGGTTTGAATTTTTTTTTTCAAATTTTGCTTTTTGTCAGGTAATTCATCTCAACTCCTGTAGGTTTTTCCTTTGCATATATTGGTATATTATTTGTACCTGATGTTATATGAGTCTGGACAAGAGCGTATCTGCCAGCTCTACAGCATCAAAGAGTATAGTCTCACCATGACAAGAATCTTGAGTTCCATCTCTTCTCTATTGAGTATTTAACTGTTATCTATTTTCCCAAAACTATTCAGGGATACTGGGGATCTTTGCTCTTTTCATTGGATGGTCCTATCCTCTTTGGAATCTTATATAAGTCATAGTGTATAATTAATTGTGTAGCTGAATACTTGCTTGTTTAACTTAATGCTATAGATGTAGATTCAGCTATGTCTTTTCATGTGTTGATAGTAGAATAATATCGTAGTATAGGAATCATTTACTTTTCCCCCAAATAAAGCTGCTGTTATCTTTCTCATGTAGAAAATTATTGTCAGTGTATTTTTCAGCTTAGTCTGATCAATGTCTAGAACATCAATTGCTGGACAAGAAGATTATGTTTATCTTCTCTGGAGACTGTCGAGTGCTTTGCAATGTGGCTGGACCACTGTTCTTTCCTAACAGGACAAAACAGGAGTTTCTGACTTTAGCTAGGCTAACAATTCCTATTTGCTGCTCTTTGAAAATTATGCCTCCTCTATTGGGATGATCTAGTGTCATTTTTGTTTTAATTTACTATTCCTTAATCACAAATAATAATCAATATTTTTCATATGTTCATTTGTTCATGCTATCAGAGACATTTGTTCATAGATTCATCCAATTTTATGGAATTACTTCTTATTGATGAATTTTAAGAATCCATTGTCTGTTTTAGTCAAATATTTTTAGAGTATTATTATGCAATTGCTTTTTACTTGTCATAGTCCAGGACATGGGTTCTGTATTCCCTTATAATCAACTATCCTTACCATCATCTATTCTTTTATATATGACAGATTAATCTCTGTGTAATTATTCATGCATTTAGAGTGCGTTAATCTATAAAGCGCTAGAAAAGCAAGACTCAAAGGTATAACTGTTTTACTAAGTATCATATTCTTTCATACTATTGGAGACTTCCTTCACATAGCTATTTTTAAATTGCTTTAGCTAAATTATGATAGTTTCATTCAGAGTTTAAATTGGAGTAGAGAAAATCAGTTGACAAAGTAACAAGGGTGAATGAGCATAGAAAAAGTCTCTGGAAGTAACCAGAGAAAGGAATACCTTTTCTGAAGGCAAATAGTGAATTCTCAATTTCTCAGTTAGACCAAGACACACACACACACACACACACACACAGAGAGAGAGAGAGAGAGAGAGAGAGAGAGAGAGACAGAGAGAGACAGAGAGAGACAGAGAGAGAGTTCGGTGCCTTTGGACTGTACTTCTGGACTATTAATGATATTAGAAATGAGCTGCTCATTTGACCAAAATGCTTAGCCTAAAAGTTTTCATAAGGTATTTTTCCATTGTAATTTTTACAAATATCTACATTTTTAAATATTAAAAATATAACCTTATAGTCTTATTCCAACTAAGGAACAGGTCATTTTTCAGAGTACTGTGAAGAGAAAATTATAGAAAAAACCACAAAATTTTCACAATACAAAGAGAAACATCAAATGAGCACAAACTACAGAAAAATATTTTACAATTGTGAGAGTGAGGAAAATTCTTCAATTCTTTAAAGTATTATTAGTTCCCAGGAATTTCTGTTTCCAACCAGCCACTGAGCACAACTGACATCAACTGTAGCAGCTATATCATGCTTCATTATCTCGGTTTCCTTTCCCTTTATTGGGTGTTTTATAAGAAATATTAAAGATTTCTCAAATAAATTGGATCTTACTTAGTAGTTGGAACCTCTGAAAGGAAATTTAAAGGACATAAAAAATAAATCAGTCTTACATGCATATAATTTAAGCAGGGGGAATTTTCACTCAGAAGCAGTAATATTTGAAGAAAGGTTACTTAGAATGTTTCAGAATTAGTTAGGAAAGAAAGCATCCATCCAAGGCTTCCAGGATGCTTCCTTCTTAAAGGAAAGTAATTTGAGAGGAAAAATTGAGAATAAATGAGAAAAAGAAAAGGCGCATAGATGTCAAATTTGTGACAAATATTTTTGAAGCAAATCTAAAATGACAATAAAAATATTCCTTTCCAGACTGTTTAGGTTTATGCTTAGGTTTGGAGTATTACTCAATAACTACCTTGTATTTTGTAAACCCTGCTTCATTAAACTCACAAGAAGATGCCTTTTTAAAAATAAAAATGGATTTTCACTTTACACAAGTCTGTTTCTCGGTAATTATTTTGGTTACTCCAAATTCTGCTTCATAAAAGCTGTATTGTAAAACTGCGTTCTTACAATGACATCCTCCTCTTGTGATATGAACCTGACTTTTACATATGCCCAAGTCATATCTGTTATTGGGGAGCTTTGCTGTCCATGGTAGACCAAGAAGAAAAGCCTCAAAGATTTGGACTACACTCAGACTTGACTGAGGTTCTGGTCATGTTTGATCTTGGTAGAGCTTGTAGAGAAGGGAATGGGTACCAACCACTCTACGCTACTTCTCTGCTGTGCTCAGGCCACTGGCTGTGCTCTTTCGTTGATCAAGGCTTACTGCAGCAATAGGTGTGCTTGGGGGTTATCACTCCTTTCCACAATCCTCCTTTCATTTCTTGGCATCCCACACTGTGTAACTAGACAGTGGACAACATGGCATTTTATCTACATTTCTAATGGCTTTCTTTCAAGTTGCTGTTCCATAACCACTATCACAATGATATTGACTGTGTAACTAAAAAAGAGATGTCTTACCAAGACCTTCACTTCTCAGTCTGTCATACACCAAAAAGGAATCAGTTGTTAACCTTGAGTTCTTTTCAGTTCTGTCTGGATGATTCTATATGCTGCTCTCATCAACATTGTGGCAATGCTAGAAGAGTTTACAACTTCCATCCTGCTATGATTTGATCTCTTTCATGCCTAGTTAGACACGACTAACATCCTTAGTCATAAGGGAAATGCAAATCAAAACAACTCTGAGATTCCACCTTACACCAGATCAAAACCCAAGGTGACAGCAGATGCTGGCGAAGATGTGGAGAAAGAGGAACACTCCTCCATTGCTAGTGGGATTGCAAGCTGGTAAAGCCACTCTGGAAATCAATCTGTCAGTTCCTCAGAAAATTGGACATAGTATCACTTGAGGATCAAGCTATATCACTCCTGGGCATATACCCAAAAGGCGCTCCAACATATAACAAGGACACATGCTCTACTATATTCATAGCAGCCTTATTTATAATAGCCAGAAGCTGGAAAAAACCTAGGTGTCCTTCAACAGAGGAATGGATACAGAAAATGTGGTACATTTACACAATGGAGTACTAATCAGCTACTTTTTTTTGATACTTTATTTACATTTCTAATGTTTCCCCTTTTCTGTGGTCTCCTCGTTGGAAACCCCCTATTCCCTCCCCCTCCCCGCCTCTATGAGGGAATTCCACCTCCCACCCACGAGCTATTAAAAACAATGACTTCATTAAATTGTTAGGCAAATGGATGGAACTAGAAAATATCATCCTGAGTGATATAACCCAGTCACAAAAGAACACACATGGTATGAGCTCACTGATAAGTGGATATTGGTCAAAAAGCTTGGAATACCCAAGATACAATTTACAGACCACATGAAGCTCAAGAAGAAGGAAGACAAGATTTTGTATGCTTCAGTCCTTCTTAGAAGGGGGAACAAAATACTCACAAGGGGAAACACAGTGACAAAGTGTGGAGCAGAGACTGAAGGAAAGGCCATAGACTGCCCCACCTGGGGATCCATCCCATATATAGTCACCAAACCTAGACACTATTGTGGAGGCTAAGAAGTGCTTGGTGACAGGAGCCTGATATAGCTGTCTCCTGAGAGGCTCTGCCAGAGCTTGACAAATACAGAGGCGGATGCTTGCAGCTAACCATTTGACTGAGCATGGGGTCCCCAATGTAGGAGTTAGAGAAAGGACTGAAGGAGCTGAAGGGGTTTGCAACCACATAGGAAAAACAACAATATCCACCAAACAGATCCCCCAAAGCTCCCAGGGACTAAACCACCAACCAAAGAGTACACATGGAGGAACTCATGACTCCAGCAGCATATGTAGCAGAGGATGGCCTTATCAGGCAACAATGGGAATAGAGGCTCTTGGTCCTGTGAAGGCTCACTCAATGGATACCCCAGTGTAAAGGAATGCCAGGGCAGGGAGTTGGGAGTGGGTGAGTGGGGGAACACCCTCATAGAAGCAGGGGAGGAGGTAGGGGATAGGGGGTTTGCAGGGGGGAAACTTGGAAAGGGGATAACATTTGAAATGTAAATAAAGAAAATATTCAATTTAATAAAAGAGAAATAGAAGAGGGAAGAATTTCTTCTTATGGAATTTGTTTCTGTCATATTATTCTTTGATCCTTAGTAAAGTAAGAACAATCGACAAGTAAAACTTTCTAACATTGAAAGTACAAGGTTGGATGATTCAAATCAATGATTCTTTTGTTTATTCCACAATCAACAGGTCAGTGATCTTTGGCATGTCTTTGTCAGATCCCTGCCTTCTTGCATAGCTCATGTTAAGCCCATATAATTGCATAGTGCATGAGGTTAAAGTTCGTTCAGAGAAGGAGGTGCACAGGAACAAACAGATTTCTATGTAAACATGGACTTCCTTAACTAAACCTGTCATCAAACCCGTAAACACAACACAAAAGCTCATGGAACCTTCCAGAAATTCCTACACTACTTATTACCTTTCTTACACAATAGTCCCGTTCTAAGGATACCACCTCCAATCACAACTGTAATGTAATTCTGCCAGGTTCATGGAAGGCTTCTCTTATCTTTGATTCCCCTGAACATTATATTCCAACCTACCTTGTATTCTAAAACCTGACTTAGTTTGATGTCTTCCAAGTTCATGAATCCTAAGTAGTCTCTACATTTTTGATGTTAATTCATAGATGATATTCTTTCTGAATCTGCATTTCTTTTGACTATCTTTTGGATTTGTCCTTTAACCATATTTTTTTTTTTCTGTTTTCCTTGAAAAAGCTGTTCTTAAATGAGTAAGTTCCATGAACATTTTTCTTGTTCTTGTTCGGTCCTGTTTGTCATTTCTCTAACTGGTTTCCTCAACACTATTAGCATATCTTAAGTAAGAGGTCACTTTTTTAAAAATTTCTACTGCCTTATCTGACCTTAGTGGAAGGGGATACACTTGTTCCTCTGGAGGCTTGATTGCCCAGAGAAGTAGGATGCTAGTGGGGTGAGGTGGGAATGGGTGGGTGGATGAGGGAGCACGCTCTTAAAGACAAAGAGAAGGGGGGGGGGTGTGGTGGGTTGCTTGTGGAGAGGGGACTGGGAATTGGGACAACATTTGAAATGTAAATAAGTAAAGCAATTAATAATAAAAATTTCTGGCCACCTTTATGTTTATTTTCCTCTTTCAGATATATTTCCATAAATACATTGATTCAATAATTATAATTAGCACAACTTGTCACTTGTAAACCAAGAAACCTTCCGGTAAGCCTCTTTCTCTAAATTCTAATCTTAAGTATATAAAGAATATCATGTAAGTTGAAGTTCATACTGTTAGTTTGAAAAATGTGTGTAATACAAGGATGTAGTATATCCTATTGCATTCCTTTTGCTTTACTGGGCACTATCCCCAGTGTGAAGAAATTCTATAAACTGAAAGAAAAGCTCACTTTGAGAAAGCTACACAGCTTGAACTGTGATCCCACTTGTGTGCTGAGTAGAATGTTGTTCAAAAAAAGCAATGACTCATCTCAGGACCAGCACATTAACAAAGAACCACAGAAGCCTTCACTGTTCAAAGGATATTTGTGAAGCTGATGGCAGTGGGGTGGCAGGTTTAGAGTTTCAACATTTATACTCAGTGTGCTTCTGCCTCAAAACCCATCTTTATTTTCTTTTTGCTCTTCACATCTTACTGCAGTACTATTCTGTGAGACACTGTGAAACTTCCTAGAATACCAATCCATTATACTTTATAGTAAGGTGATAAACTCTTTTGATGAGACATTCTCTAGAAAATACATTGTTTTGCTGTTCTGTAAGTATGATGTTTATGAATTTGAAAGAATTAAGGGAAACAGCAAAGCAAACAGTCCTCCACATATTATGCCAAAATATAGCTAGTTGCGTATTAAATTTCAGTCTAAATAAAGTGAAGAAGAGTAATTATTGAATCTAAGAAGGGCCTAAGAAATATGTACAAATAAAATTTTCACCCAGGAAGAAGGATGGTACTTTTGCTAAGGCCTAGATAATAGACTTTCTCAGTATATGGTAATCCTAAATTTTGATGACCTTTGACTTGTGTGCAACAAGGATTTTACAGAAATCATCCTACAAATTTGGAACTTTATTGATGGCAATAATACTTTTTACTATGCTTTCTTTATAAATGACTCCTTTTCCCTGGGTGTTTTATAACTGAAATCCCACATTTGGTCTATTTATCCAATTCTTCATTACCAAGAAACATAACAAAGGGCCCTAAAATATATGTCTCTAAAAGCACTAAGAAATCACTGATTTGTTATTACTAAATATATTGTTTCAAATTAGTGAGATTGAGTTCATAAACTACAGAATTTTAAAATACATAATCTCTCATGAATAAAGCTATTTTGAACAATTAATGTCTTTAATTTAAAAATTAACAAGTACCATAAATCTTATAATCAAAATTTAATTTTATTTATGTATTTCATTTATTTGTGATGCATGCATAGGATTGAGCTGATAAGCTCTACATACTAAACAACTCATACACCATAGAGTTATATTTGTAGACAATTATTTCTTTCAAAGACACATATGTTGTTTTCTGCAAAAATGCTATAAATACAGTATTCAATAGGATATCTCTTAGAAAAATTATAAACCTGGGTATTTATTCAGTGTACAAAAATCATAAATTGTTCTATTTTAGTATTTTAACAAGATTTATGTTTCAACATCAAAAAGGATACTTCCAAATTTATATTCTTAAATATTACCTATGTAAAACTTATTCCTGTGTGTGGAAGTTATCTGCTTTACTAGACTGTGAGCATGCAAAAGTCCTAAATGATACTCCACTAGACAAACACTGCTCTTTTAACTTAGTTTGCTTTCTATTGCTATGATAAAGACTGACAACTGAAAGCAACCTGGAGAGGAAAGGGTTTATTTAGATTATACACACCAGGCTATAGTTTATTAGTGAGAGAAGTCCAGGGTAGCAACTCAAAGCAGGACTTGGAAGCAGGAATGAAGCAAAGACCATGAAAGAATGCTGCTTCCTATGTTGCTCCTTACTGTTTACTTGGCCTGCTTTCTGTCACCTCCAGGGACCATATGCCCAGGAATGGAGCTACTCACAAAAGGGGATGCACTCCCACATTAACCATTAATCAAGAAAAAGCCTGATAGACCTTCTTGCAGGAAATTTTATCAATTGAGATAATCCTGTCAAGAAAGGTCCAAGAATGGAGTTATGTAAAAAAAAATTATTTTCCCCATTAACTAGTTAATTAATTCATTTTTCATCCTGTTTGCTGCCTCATCTTCTCCCCCCCCACCCCATCCCCACACACACACCCTCTTCCCATGCCTGCTTCCCCGTCTCCTCTGAGAAGGTGGAGGCCACCCCTGGGTATTATCTAACTTTGGCATATCAAGTCTCTTCAGCACTAGGCACAACCTTTCCCACTGAGGCCAAAATAGGCAGTGCAGCCCTGGGGATTCCACAGACAGGCAACAGCTTGTACTATGTCTAAAGACAGGAGCCTAGCATGACTGTCCTCTGAGAGGCTCCACCCAGCAGCTGAGGGAAACAGACTCAGAGACCCACAGCCAAACATTGGTCAGAGCTCGGGACCCTTTTGGAAAAGTTGGGGGAATGGTTGAGGACACAAGAGATAGGAACTATGCAGGAAGAGCAACAGAGTCAATTAACCTGGACCCTTGGGGCCCTCACAGACTGAACCATCAACCCAAGAGTATACACGGGCTGAAGCTAGCTCTGCCCATCCCCACCCCCACACATATGTAGCAGATGTGCAGCTTGGTCTTCATGTGGGTCCCCCAACAACTAGAGCAAGAGAAATTCTTAGTACTTGTGGGAAAACTCCAAAAAAACAAAACAAAACCAAACAAACAAACAAAAGAGCAAGACAGAAGTCTTGTGTCTTAGTCAGGGTTTGTATTCCTACACAAAACATCATGACCAAGAAGCAAGCTGGGGAGGAAAGGGTTTATTCAGTTTGCACTTCCATGATGCTGTTCACCATCAAAGGAAGTCAAGACAGGAGCTCACACAGGACCGGAACTTGGAGGCAAGAGCTGATGGAGAGGCCGAGAAGGGGTGCTAATTACTGGATTGCTTCCCCAGGCTTGCTCAGCTTGCTTTCTTATAGAACCTGGACTACCAGCCCAGGGATGGCACCATCCACAATGGGCCCTTCCACCCTTGATCACTAATTGAGAAAATGCCTTGCAGCTGGATCTCATGGTGGCATTTCCTCAAGGGCTCCTTTCTCTGTGATAACTCCAATTTGTGTCAAGTTGACACACAAAACCAGCCAGTACATCTTGTGACATCACTTTCTTTTAAAAGTATAGAATTATTCTTGGAATGTGCTTTTATGCCCCTCTTTTATGCCCTAGTGAATAGGAGTGAGTTTATTTCAGATTATTCATTACAGTTAACTATTGTTATTTTTATATATACTTCTAGGGAAAAATATTATTTTGTCATTTGCATCTTGTCCTTGCAATATTATGCTTTACTCATGTGATTCCCCTTAACCTGGTACTCTACATAAAATTGGCTATTGTATGAGACGTTTGTCTGTTTAATTTATAGGCCCCACTCTCCCAGGTTCATGCCACCAACTATAACAGTAAACAAATTACTTCCCAGATGACCTAAGTTTGTGTCAAATTGACAAGACAAAAGAATAACAAAACTAACTAGAAAATCTCCTCACTCGAAGATAGTAATGAGTCACAGAAGACAGTTTTGTGTAAATGTAGAAAAAAATAAGACAGAAAATAAAATCTGATGTTCTGTTGAATCTTCACTAGGCAGAATATAAATTTCCTTAGAATCTCCCTTAAGTATTAAACTAAATTCATTTCAGTCACTGTCAGAAATTATTAATATCTGTACATCAGAAAGAGGAGATATATATAGAAAGAGGCTTAATCAAGAATTAATATAATCTTTTTAGACCACAATGCTCTATGTAGAGGCTCAGCAGAATGTTGGATTGCTTGGAAAGTGTCCAAGTAGAGCCTAGCATTGACGGTAATGATGGATACCAAAATGATTTAATACATACAAACCAAGTGTGGTAAGTATCCTCCTGCCTACTTCATATTACTTCATTTTATTATTTCTTTATCACTCTGCGTTGTTAATCAATAGTGTAGGCATCCAAATGTAATTGCTTTATTTACTGCAAAAAGGAAGAATACTACAGGGAAATAGTAAAATACCACTGCTATCACTGGTGATGGAATCAGCAAAGTAAATTTAGATCTTAATATTTACAAGTAATTATTTAGCTGATTGTGTGGGTTTTTTTTTTTTTGTTGTTGCCTACAGTGAGCTAGGTCATCTATCAATAAACTATAGTTGTATTTTAACAGGAGAGGGAAATTTTCATAAGTGTAATGCATCTGGAGTTGTTTTGATTTGATATGTTATGTTGATTTGATTGTTTGAATGCATCTCTCTCAGAGCTCAAATTTTGTTAACATGGTATTATTAAGATATAGTTTTCTTAAGTTGTAGTTATCCCAGGAGAGCTCCTGTATCTATAATAAGATAAAAGTTTTGAAAGATGATCCCTGAAGCATTCAGTTAACCAGATCTGAGAGAGCCTTCATCTTCAAGTATTTGTCATCTAAAATTATATGAAAAGAAATTTCTAAACTTCCATCATCTGAAGTTATTTTATTTTTAATTTGGGCAAAACTCATTGGAAGGTAGTTGACTGTTGTTTATTTATAGTGAGACAGCAGACAAAGAGTCTCTGAAATATGTGTCAAGTAGTCTAATAAGTGCTTTCTGGTATACTATGCCTTTGAAATGGAGCAATGGCCTTTGGGTGAATATAATATAATTTTATATAACAGTGCTGCCACATCTGTAGTAATCATTTCTCATCCTGGGAAGCATATTATGAGTTGAAAGCAGAAAAACTTGAAAATACAGAAGCACACCTAACCTCACAAATGCTATTAACTAGCAACTCAGTTCACTCCAGAATATAGTGGTCATAGGCTTGGCCATGCTGCTGACAGTGTCTACAAAGGCAATTCCTCCACAGCCTTGCAGGTCTATCACAAAACATGCCAGGAAGTGGTCGAACTCCGGAGTTAGCATTCAACAACTATCTATCAAAGCCTAAGTTATCTCATTCTAAGTCATTAAATATATAGACTTTCAATCTATGCATGCCATTACTTGTCACGTGACTTATCTTTTAATGACAAATAGTATTAAGTTTTATATTTTAATAATACTTTATTGTCTGTTTATATAATTCACATAAAGAAATATCAAAATCATCTTAAGCTTTTAGGGTTTTGCCTTTGGACATCATGAAATAGGCATTGTCCAAGATAGTTACCTGATTACATTATTGTACAGTACACTGCTACATAATGGCCATTTCCTTCTGTCAGATGTTTTTACCTAAATTCTGTTACAGGATGTGAATGTGAAGATGGCATTAACTTTGAAATGCAAGCCCATCATTTAAGTTTGAGGAACACACTGATAAGGCAAATTAATTCATATATCTGCCTTTGTTACTGAAATATGGTGATAATAGCAGCCTTTTTTACAGAAAATATAGATCTCTATATGTTTATGCTACAGCATCAAATCTTTTTAATGTTTTTCTGCAAATATATCTCTTCTTATTGTTCTAAGTTTTGTTCCATGTTATGGGTAGTTCATTCCTTATAGGAATTCCTATTACTATTTTGTTTTCTGGAAGAAATGATATTTTATATGACATGCATGCTACTTTGTTTAGCAAATTTTGTCTTCTTTTTATAGTAAACAAAAGCTGTGAAATCAAATTTGAATCAGAGACAAAATTTAGGGGTTCTAAATTCTACTGTGATTTTATGTTCACAGTAATTATTTATTCTCTTTGATATTTCCTTATTAATATTATTAGGGTAATGCACTTTTAACAAGAAGTAAAAAGCATATATATATATATATATATATATATATATTTACTAGATTTAAATTTTTAAATATATTAAAATTTGAAGTATGTCTGATACTAGTAAAGAGATTCATTATATATAGTAAGTAGTAGATTCATTGTGCTCTGGTGGAATATCTATTAATTAAATAGATTAATTTACTCACAGCAAAATAAACAAACATCTCCACTAAATGATGGGGGAAATGTGCATGCAGATCTATTAATTACCATGGTTTACTGAAAACTGAGTCCTAAAAATTATTTATTAAAATAACTTTTGGGATTTTATAGTTGGTGGTAAGAATGGCACCTTTCATTCTCACAATTTCAGTATTAGGTCACATTTGTTTTTGAAATGGCTATCTATACAAGTCTCGTATTTTTATATGCTGCCATTGAAATAGAATTCCAGCAATTTCCCTTTTCTGCCATCTTGCTCCTCCTAGTTACCTTTGCTTGAAGTCTCCCATGTTCCTCACCAACTGTCAAATTAATGGCCTCTTTTCTACTGATTGTTTGTAGTAGAAATTTTAATCCCTACCCAGGGTTTCTTCCTTATCTTGATGATTTAGGTCTTGGATAAAACATACAGAACCTCTCAATTTACAATAAGCTTTAATCAGCAGTAGAGCTGGGCAGATGTCTACCCTGCATGCTATTAGAATCTACTTTCCTATCGATAAGCTCGAGGTATTACTATGCTTCATCTGAGCTGCTCTTAATCTCAGTTGATCAGCTGTCAGGGCCATGTTTTTTTGTTTTGTTTGTTTGTTTTGTTTTGTTTTGTTTATTTTGTTTTGTTTTTATGGCTCATCTAACCTGTGACGGCTTCTCCTTCTTCCTAAATCTTCCTCTCCTCTGGTTCCCCTCCAACCCCCAAGGCTGGGAACCCTAAGCCCCACCTATGTCTCTTCTGCCCAGATGTTGACTGTTGGCATCTTTATTTTCCAATAATAAATAACTTGGGAGCAAGTCACACAGGGGCTACATACAGACTCTCTTGTCTCTGAGAAAACCAGTCTTGAGGAATGAATATTAGCATTAGAATATAATCCGCATCAGGCCAGCCCACTACAATTGATACACATATACTGTGTATACATACATATATATGTCTCTGTGTGTATTGTGTATGCGTGTATTGTGTATGTGTGTGTACAAATGTGTATATGGTTTCAAGGATGACCTCTCAACATGGGACAACTAATTATCCTTTTCCAAGCCTTCATTAGTTGCCTGTAGTTATTTATCTAGGAGTAAGATGAGGCAAAATTTGGCCCTTCCATGTTAACATATTTATTGATATTATCATTGTTCTAGTCTTATTTATGTAACCATTTCTGGAAGACATTTTTACAGCAGATTTTCTGGTATTATGACTTGAAGAATACTTCTGTTCCTTCTTCCACGATGCTCAATGAGCCATAGATGCATTTTTTTACAGCACTTAGAGATTCTTACAAAACAAAAAGAAACAACAAAAAACACACACAACAGAAATCAATGTAGTGATCAACAGATTGTGGGGAGCCCAACCCCAGTGGAGTCATGTTTATCACAGCTTCTATAGTTTCTGTCTGTAAAGAGCTTTTATTCGGTGTCTTGATGCCTGTGTTATAATCAGCAGAAGAAAACATGCAACAAAGATTGTTTTGACTTCATCAAAATTAAAAACCATTGTGGAAGAAAGAACATTTTAAATGGAATAAAACGGTAGGTGCAAGCAAATTCTTCACTCCTGAAGATTCCTGTATCTCCTCTTCCAGGGATCTGGCTTTCTGATAATTCAGGCTTTTAGATTTAATTTTTAAAAATAATTTTAACTTATATGCAATCAAGTATTCTTTCTTTGTATCTTTTTACTTTTAACAAAAATGTTTTATTCATGAGAACTGTGTTTCTTAGAGTACATACTGAGGACTCGATATAATTATGCCTTTAATTTTATATGGTTTAGACAACTTTGTCTGTTCTAATAGGAATATCTGGGAGTGAGAAAGATCCCTTGTTGCCAGAGAGAAGGCGGCCTTTAGTCTTGTGACTGGCATCTAGACTAGTGGTGGTTCCCATATTCACAGGATGAGAACGTGCTGTTTCCACGTATTCTCAAGTGGCATTTGTCTTACCAAAGCCATGCCAAAGACTGGCAAATCAGCAGTTTATTAATTTTCTAAGTCTAATTACCTTGAAAACTATGACAACTTTCTAACCACTTTAGTATTTGTTTATTTATTAAATGACTAGAGCTGAGGCTTTCATCTACTTTCCTTTTGTACATAGGGATGACCTAGAAGAGGCATCCCTTAGGAATTATACTAGTTCTATAATTGCCAAAAGATATACTCTATAAGGAAACTCTTTTAAGTTAAATATACTTGAAATATAACATGTTTCGAGTTAAGAAGAGTGATCTAACCTGTACAATTTCTAGAGTTTATGGTCTTTACATGAAGAGATAAATTATCAATTTGATGAAGGAAATCATTTTTAAAAAGTGTCCTTTGGGTGTTTTTATACCTCAACCTTCCTGATGCTGTGACCCTTTCATACAGTTGCTCTTGTGCTGACCCAAACAATGAATTATTTTCTTTGCTTCTTAATAACTGTAAATTTGCTACTGCTATGAACTATTATGAATGTAAATATCTGTGTCTTCTGATGGTCTTAGGCAACCCTATGAAAGGGTTAGTCAACCTCCAAAGGAGTTGTGATCCATAGGTTGAGGAACTCTGTTTTAAAATGTAAGGAATTCTTATGATTAAGAAAATTTGAATCATGTTTTAAATTTTGGGTTGAATTTCAGACCTAAGAATTTATATGACTTTGAAACAATGACAAATTTTGTTACTCCTTTAAGAACAATATTACTGCTATTGATATTATGTTTGAAATCCAAAAGTACTTAATTAAAAGTAGGAACTGTAACAAATTAGTTCTTGTAGAGAAAATATCTTGTATCTGGATGAATTTGGCAGCTATTGATAATAATATGATAGCTTAGGCAGGAAATAGGAGGTGGAATATCCTGTAGGCAGAAAGGATTATTGGCTGATGCAAGGTAGATCAGCCAGGGAGGATGTGATGAGACAGACGCATGGTACCTAAGCACAGGTAACCAGCCACAGAGCAGAATGTACCTTAGAATAAATGGGTTATTGTAGCTTATGATCTAGAAGAGAAGAGGCTAGCTATATGGCCAAGATATTTGTAAATACATTTTGAATTTGAGTCTTATTTCTGGGAGCATGGTCCTGGGAGGAAGAATGATCTAACCTCTACAATTTCTGGAGTTTATGGTCTTTACTTGAAGAGATAAATTATCAATTTTATGAAGGAAATATTTTTAACAGAGTGTCCTTTGGGTGTTTTTATGCCATAAATTTATTGTAAACCAACTACCACATTTTGAGGAAAATGTATCACATTATCAAATGATAATACATCAAAATTACCAAATGAGTATGAACACCAATATTGATTTGGCATCATTTTGTCATCAGTGATCAAAACACTTGAGTCATTTTCATCACTTTCTATTAAACAGATAGAAAGACAACAGCAGGAAACACAGAGGAGAATGCATGCAGTGATGCCAGCCTTGGCCGCACACACTATAGAAGGCACAAGGACTTTCCAAAACAATCTTGGACATCTTACTTGAAAATACTTTCTAGAACATTTGATGCTGACTTTATTTTCACAGAAGGACTTTAATGTTTCCAAAATGTTGTATGTGCGACTGGTCTACTGGGCATCTGATGACCTCAGTGATAGTTAATGCTATTTTTGCCCTCAGACTTTTTGACAATCTGTAGATTTGAAGTTCATCAGCTCCTGAGGTCTACTTGAAAACAGAGAACAAAGTTGTCAGGCATGTGCACAAGTGACTCTGGAGGTGTGCCTTCCACTCTTTGGACATAGAGCTGTCATCACACCCTTCTCACGCACATTTTCACCTGCATGAACACATTCATGCATTCATCAAACTTATGTCCTGAAACATTTTTGATAGCACTCATTCCACTTTCAGCCACCTGTCAAAACAACTGCTTAATTAGGTTAAGCTGTCTGGCTTTGTGAAAAGGTTTACTGTGCTCAGTTGTCCCCGCCATAAAATTAATAGTTTGACCAACTTCTAAGGAGACAGATTTTTGCACTCGCGAAAGTCAAATTAAATCCACCTTTGCCAAACAGGTGATAAAAAGAGTGTGTCTGAAAGTTTGAAAGCAGCACTTCATTTATTATAATCTTTCGAGTGCCAAGGTACAAATTAGGTAGAACTGCAGCTGCAAGAGAGCCCAAATTACAGCATACTGCTCTTGTGACCCTCTTAGCAGGCAGCCAAATACAAGATGACAAACGGAGGGAATGACCATACCCAAACCTGCATGGCCAAATTCTCAACCAAATTCACAATAAGCAATGAATCATTCATTAAATTAGTATTACTCACACTCAATTACTATCGGTCACAGCACTTAAGGGCATGATTCTCCTGGTGTTTCTCAGGCCTCTTTTTGTTGTTAAAACTCTGGCAAGTGTAGAACTGCTCTAAAGCGCATATAATTTCATTCAGGTCTTGCTATAATGGCAGCAGAACCAACATTCTTCTCAATGAACTCAGAACATGATTCATGATCTCAGAGACTATTAAAGATGTGCAAAGTCTACAAAATATTTTTAAATTTTTATTTGTGTCTGTGAACACCATGGGAGATAGATTTAGATTAGAAAAAGCCTTTCAAGTTCTTTCTGTTTGTACATGGGTCCTAGAGAAAGGACTTGAGTTTTCCAGTTTGTTAAGAATGATCTATGTATCTTCTAGGCTTCCATATGGTAAAATGCATTGCAATTTGCCATAAGATATTGCTCAACTTTTCTGGAACATTAAGTTATTTTATTATAAACCATTTTTTTCGCAAAAGATGCTGATGTGTGGAATATATTCTGAAAATGAAAACCCTGACTGTAACGAACACACATTAGACACATGATATCCATAAATCATTTGCCTTACCTATTTTGCTCTTAGGATAGTAACATCAAGAGTTATATTTTCAAATGTTTCCAGTATTTTTGAAAAAAAAAGTAAATTCTTAGAATCCAGAAATTGAAAAATGTTAATAAAATATATATGGATATATTGTTATAAAACATCACCTAGTTACATAAAATTTTAGAGCAGAAGACTCAAATGGAGGTTGGAGGGAAAGTTATAGGAGAGGTTGAAATTAGGACAGAGAAGAAAGTAAATGACATACCTATAAAAATTTTAATTTTTTAAAAATTAAAGCTATTTTTTTAAATATAAGTTGCCAGAGAAATCTCTATGATTCCAGCATTTACTTATTCAACTGCACAAAAATTTACTCCTTAAAAATATTGAGAAAATTTATGATAATGACTTTAATGAAGGTAATATGAAAGAATAAAATTTGACTAAGTCATTTTGCATCAACTTTGAACTTTCAGTACTTTTGGATGAAGTTAATATTTTAAAAAGTCAAATGGGCTTTGCAGTATACTCCACGATCAAGAGAAATATGATAAAATTTCATGATCTAAGATATATTTTGATGAATATAGTTACAGCATGAGAAAGAAAGAACAAGCCAAACAATCTAGATAAAACGATACTAAAGTTTTACTTTTAATCTATCTCTCACATAAACATCAACTACTTTTATATTTCTGACATAAAGTCTAAACTTGCTCAAAATTTGTTGCCTTTAATTTTGTGCTTAGCAAACATAACTCTTAACTTTCAGAATATATAGACCATTTTGAGATACTTATTTTAAAATCTAATTTAGTACTCTTGGAAGATTTCACTTTAATGAACATGCATTATCAGTCAATCTTTTAAATTTTTATTACGCACTCTCTTTGAACACAAAACTTTGTTGGAATTATAAAATGCAGGGCCACCAGAAAATATCCCTATCTGTCCAGTATTCCATTTCTTGGCTTTTAGTTCGTGTGAGGAAATAATTAAGAAATGCTGATTTGAAATACATTCAAACGTGCCTACATGATGATCTCAATTCAAATATTTTAGGGTGTAACACATGAACATATATGGCCATCTGATATTAGACACTGACTTTTTTCCCCCAGATAATAATTTCTGCTATTGATATCATAAGAATTTCAATTTTCTAGGCCTGTTTCCATATGAAAGCAGAAAACCTTCATGCCTTAAATATAGATGTAAAGCCATGACAATTAAATGTGAGCAGAAAAAGTTGACTCATGCCTTTGACCCTGGAAATATTCTTTAGATAATATGTACATTGTTGTATCTTCTATCGTTTCAGAGATACTTTGAAATGTGGACATGGTAAGGGACATGAGTTCACTTCACTCCTGAGGGGTATTGATAATTGGTGATCTCTAGAAGAGAGAGAGAGAGACAGTTTTAATAACAGCTATTGTAACTAAAAGACTGTCCATGACCCAGTTCATGGTTCTTCATATATACACATATTGGCAGCATGAGGTAAACTCACTGGGTCTAAAAAAACAACAACATGAAACCATGTGAGAAAAACTGTTGAATAAGATCATAAAAACTGTAGAGTAAAGAGTGAAGGTAGATTTTATTAAAACTATATATATATATATATATTTGCATATATAAGGGTATATATATATATACACTATGCATGCATACATTTTATCTATATATGCTCATATATATGTGTGTGTATGTATATGTGTATGTATATATACACATATATACACACACATATATATACACACGTGTGTGTGTATGTGTGCGTATACATTGATGTTTATTCTTGGTTGCTAACTTGACTATATCTGTAATGAACTACAATCTAGAAATGAGGGCACACCTGTGATCTGGACCTTGAGGTTGGAAGACATTTTGACTTTAATATGGATCTAGAAGCTAGAAACATAGTCTTCTGATCCAGATCTTGAAGTGGAAAATACACCCCTTTAATTCAGCTCTTGAGGCAGGAAAACACACTTTTAATCTGTCCCACACCTTCTGCTGGAAGGCTAAGGACAACGGAAGAAGGAAGGTTTTGTTGGTTGCCTTGCCAGCACATGAGTTCCGTCACTGGCATTGGAGCCCACCGCCTCAGGGTTCCAGCGTGACACATCTAGCATTGTGGGACTAAGCAACTACTAAATTCTTGGGCTTTCCATGCACACTTAGCTTTTGTTGGATTAGTTGAAATGAAGCTGTTAGTCGTTCCAATCAATTCCCTTCTGAGGGAATATCTGTATCTAATCTCTCTCTCTCTCTCTCTCTCTCTCTCTCTCTCTCTCTATATATATATATATATATATATATATATATATATATATATATATATATATATATACACACACACACACACACACGTGTGTGTGTGTGTGTGTGTGTGTGTGTGTGTGTGTGTGTGTGTGTGTGAAATTCTCAAGGAATAAATAATTAAAATAGAGTTTTGAAATAGCTCACTTGGTAAACTGGTTTTACAGGCAGAAAGTTTTGAGTTAAATATCCAAGACTCACATATAAACTCCTAAAATCCTAATGTTGGAACACATGTTTATAACTCTAGTGTTGGAGATTAGGGATAGCAGATCCCAGGAGTGCAATGGCTACCCTACCTATGTGCAACAGGGAGCTTCAGGGCAAGTAATAGATACTTCACAAAATAAGTTGGAAATTAGTACATGAAGACATTTTATATCCTCCTCTGACTCTCACATATATACACGTACACATAAACATATATACATATATCATATATATACATATACACAATAAATCCATTGTGCTAATTGAAATTGAAATAGGAGGTATCTATCTTGTGGAGCTGCTAATCTAATGTCATTTTTTCCTTAAAAAAAATTGAAATGAATGTATATCACTTTCCAGAAGAAGAATTGGTTTACACCTTAGAGTTATGTTCATTGAGGCATTGACCGTGTTGACAGGATGAGGGAATCAAAGTTGTTCTGTGTTCTGGAGACTACACAGACCTTTATAATTCAACTACCATAGACTTAGGGAATCAAGGGAGCTGTGAATTGGAGACTGAAAGGATTTATGTGTAAAGAGACACATGTCTAATAATTACTAACCTGGAATCAGTTTGCATCTTGGAATGTTTATGAGCTACCAGCCCACAGTCTTTTTCTCTCTTCTTCACCTGAATTACTGGATTGCTTTTCTGCCTTCCCATCCTTTTTCAAAAGAACCCAATCCTGACACTCTAAGGATTTAGAGTGTTTAATCAGAGTTCAGGATCTTAATCTGACATTGCTTAGAAATTTCCCCCAGTTACTACCCTTAGAAAAAATCATTTAGTAAAATTGAAACAATAAAACCAGATTTTTACCCAAGTGCTTTGCAGTAGAATACTGTCATTAGGGATTCAGAAGCATCTTTCTAGCCCCAGACAGAGGAATTCTACGATTCCAGAAAGGATCCCAGAGCTGAAACAGCAATATGCAATTCAGACTGATCATGGACTATTACATCTGAAAAAAAAATTGAAAGGAATAAAAGAAACATGTTCATGTTTGGGGATTGTAGTGAAATAGTAGATATAATTAAAATACAGCCAGCTAGGCTCCCCAGACAGTCTGGATTCAAAGTTGTAGTGGGATGTAATTTAGCAATAATGGCAGTGCTGTCCAGTGGCTTTTCCAGGCTGTGTTTGTGATATGTGCATGTGTATCGTCCTGATTGTGCCCTGGTGGTCTATTTGTTGGAGGTCTTTTTGTTTCTGTTAAGTATGCATTTTGGCTTGCTTTCTACCACCCTGGTTGGTTCATTCACTCCAATTATGATCACCTGATAAAAAGTGGAAGCGACACTTCCAAACCTCTAGTCCAAACAGTCCTAATAGCCAGGAAGCCCTGCCGTTTGTCTAATTGAAATAAGAAGGCACACTTTACACAGAGGAAAGTAAAGCAGCCTGCCACAGAAATGCCTTCCAACCAGTCTCTGTTCCTCCTCAGTATTCACCATGATCTTTTAAGCAACAGGCAGTCACAATAAGGGTTAAATGATCCTCTACTTTTTTCAAATGGAAGTCAGATTTAGAAGGTGTTAGGTTCTTACAGAACTGCTAAATTTGTAGACATTTCAGTGCTTAATCATGAAATAGCTCAAAAATGTACTTGGCTTTGGAAATATTAAATGAAAATCTACAGGGGTGCTTTGTTATTTTAAAACGACTTAGAAAACATGCCTTACAAAATAGCTAATGCATTTATTCTATGGGATCATTTTCAAAAAGATGGGTTAATAACTGTTTAATATTGCCATGAGTATAAAATATAGGGTAATTGTGAGTGTCTGGTATTACCAAGCAAAGACTCACTATTGACACTGAGATAAAAGGCAGAGGATGACAGGCTAAGAAAAACATCTTAGAAACACCAAAATTCGATAGTCTACCATGGACCATTTTTTTTTTCTTTTGCAGTAAAAATATAAGACTTTATCTAAAACCCTTCTCTAGGCAAATGCTAAGGAACTATGGAAATAACATTGCTTTTAGACCATATCTTAGATCCTCCTACTGGAAGACAAACAAACAAAGAAACAAAAAACAATTAGGCAAATAAACAAAGGTGACCTTGCAGTTAAGGAGGAGTCAGGTTATGGAGTATGGATTCTGCTGAGGTGTGAACTTACCAAGGAGCAGGGTCTGTGGTCCCTCTGGCTTCTGAAAATAGTGGGGCAGCTTGAATGCCTCACACCCTTCCTATTAGTTCTCAGTTTTAAATTAGCAAGACGCTCTTATTTACATTAATTGAATTGTTATCCTGAAAGGATGAGCATTGACCCAGCAGTGATGAGAGAAAACCTGGGTTGGATATCAAGCAAAGCAGAGCTACAGTCTCTAGCTGCACCAAGAGACAATGTCCAAGTCCTCTCAAGTTCCTCATATCGTGGAGTTAACGAAACAAATCAAAACAAAAGTAGACGTGTTTTGGAAGAGTAGTCATTAGTTCCAAGGAGACGACACTATTTTTCTAAGAAGATGAAAATAAAACTGGCAGAGTTAAAACAAAAAACTAAAAACAAACAGAAGAATTATGTTTGCTTGGCCACGTGTATCTCATCAAACGGCTGTGTGTAGTCGTGTATCTTCTAATCCTAATTATAGAAATGCTTGTGTCATGTACTTATTTGTAACAACTTCTGAGACATCTGAAATTAAATATTTTTGTTCCTCACAAAAGTTAGCATGTTCAAGCAACTGAAGCAGTCCTGTAACCTGCTGTGGGATATTTTTCTTCAAATGTATGTTCATATGACATTCTATTTCTATATAAAGTGTTACATGAGCCACTTCTTTTTCCATTTAGTTTTCCCCTTGTATTAAAATAGATATTTTTCTCATATAATATATTCTTATTAGTTTCTCCTTCCTCTACTATTCCCAGTACCTTTCTACCTCCCCTCCTCTGTGGATCTACTCTCTTTCTGTCTCTCAGAAAAAAAAAAAAAAGGCGGGGGTCAAAAAGATAACAATGAAACAAAACAAAATAACATAAGATAAAAACAAAATCATCATATCAAAGTTGGACAAGGCCAGAAACAAAAGAGCTCCAAGAGAAGGACCAAGAATCAGAAACCCATTTGTTCACACAGTAAGGAGTAGCATAAAAATACTAAACTGAAAGCTATAATAGATTTGTAGAGGACCTGGTGCAGACCCATGCAGGATTTGTGCTTATTGCTTTAATCTCTGTGAGTTCAAATGAGCTTTGCTCGGTCGATTTAGAGAGCCTTGTTCTCCTCATGCCCTCCACCCTCTCTGGCTCTTACATGCTTTCTTCTTCCTCTAGCACAGAGCTTCCCAAACTCCAAGGAAGAGATATTAAGGAGACATCTCATTTAGAGCTGATTAGTGGGCTGTATGGATCCACATGCCTGTGTCCTCCAGAAGTTTGCCTATAACATATACCTGTTTCTAGTCACTGTGGGTCAGGTTACCCCGGAACCATGTGGAGCTGGTTGGAGCAAGAGTGGGGTCAAGTTGTGTCCAACCCTGGAGATCTTTGGAGAGTTGCAGGAGTGAGGAGCACTCCTTCTCCAGTCCTGATCCTGCATGGCCCAGCACAAGTAGTCTTGTGCCCCCCAAACTTTGCCCTGACCTGAGGAGGTTATGAAGTTGCAGCCAGGTTTAAATTCCTCTCCCCTTATAAGGTCATGTCAATCCAGCACCTGAGATTCCTCTTCATGCAGATAAGGCATTCCCAGCACCTCAATGATGTACACTCACCCCAAAAGCCTCTACACACTCCCCAAAAGTATCAATTGCCTTTGTTCCTTCTAATTAAACAAGCTGCTCAATGAAGCCTGCTTCCCAAAAAGTCCATTTTTTTGCCCAGGGGCTGACTTTGCCTAGAAGGGGAGGGGAATCCGATTCGATTCCTTAAGTCAATTCCGCCATCTTTTTAAAACTTGGATACTGGGGTTAAATCCAGGTCCTAAAATTTGCATGATAAATACTTACTGATTGACTTATCTCCCCCACCCAAAAAGCTGCATATTTGTCCTCCAAGTAAACAATTTCATCAGTGATAGACATCGACGTATCTTATTAGCACATTGATTTAAAAAAAAATACTTTTTGACTTCATGATAAAGAACAGTATGGGGTGATCAGATAACAACACCACTCTTTACATTCAGTGTTGAAGTCGATAAAAATGACCATATAGCTCTATGAAACTATGGCATCAAATTTATTTTTGACCCATTAAGCTAAGTGTTAACTTCTTAGTCTCTTAGCAGTATGATGATCACGTGATAAAAGGTAGGCTTGAGAAATGTAATCTCTCCCAGGCCTTCTCCTTTGATCTTTCTGTGACATTAAGTCATGGTGCTTTCTCAGCTTGATTTTGAGGAGGCAGAGCCTTATTTCATTACGTTGCCTAGAGGAAGACAGGTACAGTTAAACTTTTCTGGAAATGTATCCTGCTGGCATTTCTTGTTATAGTTTTAATCTTTCTTGCTTTCATAATATTAAAATCAAGGTAGTTGGTTTCTCTGTCCCATAACACAAATTTAAAATCAGTGTCTTCCTACTAATAGAGATAGGGTAGACCATGCAATTCGATATGAAGGACATTTGAGTCGCTCTTAGACAGGAGGGCCAAAACTGAGAGGATTACAAACATATGTTTAAACTTTCTTTGGAAATACATTCTAAGGAAATTCCTTTCCTGGTGATGGACAGACATTGTTTTGTAGATTTCTTTTTGTGTGGCAGCTCTTGTTTAAATGTATCAAAGAAAAGGGAACCAACAAGAGAGATTAACCTTTTATTTAATTTAGAAAACCTAAGACAAAGCTCAGGCCTGGGACTTGGTGTCCTAGGATTAAATAATGGACCACAAATGATAGTTATAATCCCCCTGTTCCAAATAGAATTTTCACTGTTACCACAACAATCACAGTTCCCCCAAATTAAAATTTTAATCTATAATTAGCAGCTGAAGTCAGCCTAGTTGTAATACAGCAATTTATAGGCATGTTATTTTTTAGTCAGACTTAAAAGTGATCAAAGTTAATAAGTACAGGCATGAGAAAACCTACCATGTGCTTTCTGATGGCGTACACTAACAGGGACATGACACCTTAGTGGTATGCATATGTGAATTTAATGATAAAAACACATCAAGAAAACACCAAATAAAATGACCCATATAGAGTATGGCCAGTCCTCTTCTAAAGGATAAAGTCATGACAGATAAAGAGCCTTCCTAGCTTTCAAGAGACAAAGGAGACATGACAAATAAACTCAATGTGCAATCATGGACTGTTCTGCACTGTGGGGAAACACAACACATTAGTAGAAAATGAGCTAATGTAGCCCAGGTCTTTATAACTTAATTGTATTATGTACTTGCTACTTTCTTCCATTAGACAATTATAAATGTAGCTGTAAAAATATTTCTCCATTTGGACTGCTGAAAAATAGGTATAAAGGAACTCTTTGCATATTGTTTGCAACCTGAAATTATTTGAAAATGAAAGTTGTAAATTTTGCTAGGTTTAATAAAGGCTAATGATCACAACAGTCATATGAAAGTAGATCGCAGCAAATTTAGGAAATAATTAATGTGATTTAACTGGCTACTCTATTAAGCAGAGGATTATAGCATTAAATGAGACTCCGCAAAGAAGCTTTAAGACATCATGGAACACAATGTGCTGCTATAGAGTCAAGTTGAGGAAAACATAATTTTCAGTGTATAAGAGTACAGAAGGTATATTGAATCTGCAAACCTTTGTTTTAAGGAAAAGGGAGGAAATGTGTATGAGCCTCCACATCACGAAGACCAAAGCAGCATAATTTATATATTTCCCAGTGTGTGAGAAAAATCACATCAGAGTTAGTGGAATGGCTCAGCAGGTGCAGGCAAATGGATGGAACTTGAAAATATCATCCTGAGTGAGGTAACTCAGTCACAAAAGAACGAACATGGTATGTACTCACTGATAAATGGATATTAGCCCCAAAGTTCAGAATACCCAAGTTTCACTTTACAGTAACCCTTGGACTGATAGTGAGGTCCCAGATGGAGGAGTTGGAGAAGGGACTGAAGGAGCTGAGGGAGTCTGCAGCCCCATGGAGGGAGCAACAGTGTCAACTGGCCTGAACCCCCCACCCCCGGTCCGCCTGGAGGCTGGACCACCAACCAAAGAATACACATGGAGGGATCCATGGTTCGGACCACATATGTGGCAGAGGAGGGCCTTGTTGGCCATCAGGGGAGGAGAGGCCCCAGTAAAGGGGAATGTCAAGGTGGGAATATGGGAGTGGGTGGGCGGGTGGGTGGGAGGTAGAATTCCCTCATAGAGGTGGGGGAGGGGGAGGGGATAGGTGGTTTCCAAAGAGGAGACCTAGAAAAGGGGAAACATTGAAAATGTAAATAAAGTATCAAAAAATAAAAAAAAATTAAAAAAAAGAGGTTTTTCCCCAAAGCCTGAGTAGTTTATTTCCACCAATCCTGAAACCTACCTGGTGGAAGGAGAGAACAAACTTCTCCAAGTTGTCCTATATCTTTCACAGAGATGCTTTAGCATGTGTGAGCGTACACAAATGCTCACTCACACACATGCAAGTACAGAAATGCAATTGAAAATTATAAAGGAACCTTCAGAATGTTACAATGCATCAGGACTCCAATTTCAAGAACTTTTCAGTATCTTGTAAACAGACAATGATGCCAGTTAAAATAAATGTTTTTATATGAATGGGAAAGCAGAGATATCTCATGTGATATTCTAAAAGAACAATCACATACGCCTCAGTACAGAGTCCGATCCTCGGGTCATTTGCATGCACTAAGATTCATAATATGGGAAATACTTCATATGTTTCCATTAGTGATAGAAAGGATAGTGTTTTTTCCTATTTTATGTCATTCCAGTAGATGCATCTAAGTATACATAAAATGAAATACTCTATCAAGACACCCAATTTTCATGGGCCATTTGATAAATATTACCTTTGCTGGGGAAAATCTTATTGAGCATTATGTATGTGCAAAAAAAGAAAAATTCCACTTTCTCAGCGATCTACCTAGTGTGATGTAGGAGTTAGAATCTTTCAATCACCCTGGCAGTCAGAGGACACATTCTCCTATAAATATGGGTGTTTCTGTATTACATGTATTATCATTTTGTTTAATGGTTAGTTTTGATTGTCAACTTGACAGAACATAGAATCACCTGGGCAGCAAATCATAGTGACTGAGTGTCTTCATTGGGTAGGCCTATAAGTATGTCTGTGGGAGGCTGTCTTAATTAAGTTAATTATTGTGGGAAGACACCGCCCACTGTGGAAGGTATCATTCCCTAGATGGGGAATCTTGACCTAGAGAAGGAGAGAAATTGAGCAGCGCACAAGCAGCAAGTGAGCGTGAATGTATTTGGTTCTCTCTACTCTAACTACATATGAGTGGACTAGCAGGATGGAGTTCTTTCAGCCTTGAATCTCCTCCTGTGATAGACTATAACCTGGGATTTTAAGCTAAGTTACATTTTGTCAAGGTGTTTTATCATAAAAACTCCTCAGTGTATTGCTTCAGAAGATAGCCACTATTAAAGGTGATGCTATCTATCATATTTTAATGGAAACGTAAGTAAATAATTTCACCTGCAAATTCATATGAAATTGACAACTCAGAATTGGTTTTCTGAGGTAACTGAACTGATAAGGCGAGTGACCTAAAGTGAGTTCATGATACGTTGTTTACTTATAGATGACCTGTGATCAAACAGTTTAGGCATTGAGCTCTTCACAATTTAGCTTTCTTAATGGGTCATGATGACAATGTATGCCTACAGACTTGCTCGATTTCCCCTGTCATCTAAAAACAATATGCTTGGTTTAAACTCCAAAATTCTCTGATAGTTTCCCAATGGTGAATACTTTACAAGGAGACTTCAGGACTGTTCAACTTACTCTCTCACTGCCAACTTACAGTGCTTTAAATACTTATGTTCCGTATGCCACTTAGCATTCCAGTGAGGTAGCCTCGGAGAAATGTTGATCCATAAGTTGCCACAGTCTACCTCTTCGATTTGTGTCCTTGTTGTCTGTTCTGAGAAGCAGATGAGATCCCTGTGGCCCTGCTTAGGGCAACCCCATGACCCCTCATCATCCAGCTCACCCAGCACCACCATTCAGCCTCACTCTACACTGATATTTAATATTGCGCTGATTGTGTTAGGTAATTTCCTCCTTGCCAAATAGGAGGTGGAAAACACCAGGGATTTCTGGCTTTCTACTCTGCATGTCATATAAGGTTTCATGTTCTGGATTAACAGCCCGAAGGAAGAAAAGTGTCCACAGTAGGAGGCCTGGCTCCCTTAGAATAGCAGAATCTCAAGCCTACAGAAGGAAAAATGCTTACTTTTCCTTATTAGGACTACTACCTTAACACTCTATAACTAACATGATTTAGCCAATTGCACTCTAATAAGATATGATTACTCTTAGCAGTATGGCATTACAGAATTATTTCATGAAAAAAATACATTAGTTGAAATTTATAATCAAACTTTTCTGGTACAGAAATGTTTCATTTTTTTAACTTTTTTTTGAGGTTATAATATAATTGCATTATTTCCCCTTTTTCTTTCTGTCTTTTTTTTTTTTTTTTCAGGAAAAGAACTCTTTATTTCATTTTTCTTTGCACAGGAAGCCTATTGAATAATATAGTAGGTTGGATATTCTGAGTTCTAAATGAGCCTTACACTAATTTTTTTAAATTGGATATTTTCTTTATTTACATTCCAAATGTTTTCCCCTGACCAGGTCTCCCCTCCAGAAACCCTCATTCCATTCCCCCTCCCCTGCCTCTATGAGGTTGCCTCCCCCCCCACCCACTCCAGTCTTCCTGCCCTGGCATTCCCCTACACATGGGCATTGAACACTGTCAGGCCCAAGGGCCTCTCCTCCCACTGATGTACAGCAAAGCCATCCTCTGCCACATATGTGGCCACAGCCATGAGTACCTCCATGTGCACTCTGGTTGGTGGTCCAGTCCCCAGGAGCTCTGGGGGGCTCGGGCCTGTTGACACTGTTGCTCCCTCCATGGGGCTGCAAAACCCCTCAGCTCCTTTATTCCCTTCTCCAACTCCTCCATTAGTGACCCTCCCCCAATTCAGTCCAATGGTTGGCTGCAAGCATCCCCCTCTGTATTTTTTGTCAGGCACTGGCAGAGCCTCTCAGGAGGCATGCCTATCAGGCTTCCATCAGCAAGCACTTCCTGGGGACCACAATAGTGTCCAGGTTTGGTGGCTGTACATAGGATGGATCCCCAAGCTTCTGTAAGGCAAAGGACACTGTCAATAGGAAAAAATGGCAACCAATAGACTGGGAAAAGATCTTTACCAATCCTACGTCCGATAGAGGGCTAATATCCAATATATACAAAGAACTCAAGAAGTTAGACTCCAGAGAACCAAATAACCCCATCAAAAAATGGGGAACAGAGGTAAACAGAGAATTCTCAACTGAGGAACCTCGAAGGGCTGAGAAGCACCTAAAGAAATGTTCAGCATCCTTAGTCATCAGGGAAATGCAAATCAAAACAACTCTGAGATTCCACCTCACAACAGTCAGAATGGCTAAGATCAAAAACTCAGGTGACAGCAGATGCTGGCGAGGATGTGGAGAAAGAGGTACACTCCTCCATGGTTGATGGGATTGCAAGCTGGTACAACCACTCTGGAAATCAGTTTGGCAGACCCTCAGAAAAATGGACAAAATACTACCTGAGGACCCAGTTATACCACTCCTGGGCATATACCCAGAAGATGCTCCAACATGTAATAAAGACGCATGTTCCACTATGTTCATAGCAGCCATATTTATAATAGCCAGAAGCTGGACACAACCCAGATGTCCCTCATCAGAAGAATGGATACAGAAAATGTGGTACATTTACACAATAGAGTACTACTCAGCTATAAAAAACAATGACTTAATGAAATTTGCAGGCAAATGGATAGAATTAGAAAATATCATCCTGAATGAGGTAACTCAGAAGAACAAAAGAACACACATGGTATACTGATAAGTGGATATTAGTCCAAAAATTCAGAATACCCAAGATTCAATTCACAGACCATATGAAGCCTAAGAAGAAAGAAGACCAAAATCTGGATACTTTAGTGCTTCTTAGAATGGTGATCAAAATACTCACAGGAGGAAATATGGTGACAAAATGTGGAGCAGAGACTGAAGGAAAGGCCATCCAGAGACTGCCTCCTTTCTCTTTCACTTTCCTCCTTACTGGCCTTTGCATGCAAATCCCTCTTTGCTGTTCTCTTTCAATTTATGTTTTCTTTTTCCCGTAATTGTTTTTATAATTGTGTGTGTTTGCATGTGTGTGTGAGTGTGTGTACGTGCATGTGTCTGTGTTCCTAAATACATAAATACAACCTGCTTACTAGTCACAGTGTTACTTTGTTATATGCATATGTTATCAGAGCTGACCACTTGAAATTGGATAACCAATTGCTGTGTTCTTTCCTGAAGAAAGCTTTCTCTCACCCTCAGGACTCCTTGTTTGTCTGTAGCTACTCATCTAGAGTTGAGGCATAGAGAGCTTTCCTGCTTCTACATTAGCATGTAGCATTTCACCATTCTTTTCTAGTTCATGTTCAGGTAGCCTTGTCAGACAGACGTCATGAGTGTAGCTTCTGACATTCTTAGGAAACACTTGCAGCAAACTTTCTATTCTTTTAGCTCTTAAAGTATTTCCACACCCTCCCTTCTACCATGAATCTCTGAGCCTTGGTATCAGGATATATTATAAACGTATCAGATGGAACTGGGTCCTGCATCTTTGCATTTTGATTGGTTGTAACTTTCTGTTATGGTCTAACTTTATTGCAAAGAAGTCTCTGGAGCTTTTTTCCCAAAGGTTAGAGCATAGTTGAGAATTAGCTGAATAGCAAGTTAAGCCATAGTGGGAAAAGTACAGCACATTCCTGTGTAGAGAAATCTTAAGAATTGTGTTCTAATACGAGAGCAGTTTTCTCTTGTGTACTTTTCAAAGACAAACTGAGCTGTACATTGGGATTCAAGTCCAAAATATGAGATTGTCTTGTCAGCTGTGACATATCATTACTAATGGGAAGGCACTGAACTCTTTAAGATTCAGTGTTCCTACTGGATAGTGGGAGTGACACCAAGAACAAAAATTTCTAGTAAGTGTTAAAGGAGGGAATATTTAAAATTCACTTTAAAAAATCAAATGGTACTGCTAGGCAATGATAACCCACATCTTTAATCCCAGCACCAGGGAGGCAGAGTCAGGAAGGTCTCTGAGAGTTGGAGGCCACCTTGGTCTACATAGTAAGTTCCCCCACTGCCAGGGCTACACAGAGGAATCCTATTTTGAAAAATAAAACAAATAAACAACAAAAAATTTTGAATGTGCTCAGTTACTGTTGCAATTTTAAATCCTTTGCAGAATCTTCATGCCTTCACATTTCAGGATAGTTTGGGTGTTATAAAATGAATTCAAGGTCTTAGATATAGCTCAGTAACAGACCACATACTTGATGTGTAAAGAGAACTGGATTCCATTTGAGCAGCAAAAGAAAAGTGTAATATATTGTATATGTGTGTGTGGGTGTGGGGGTTGACACAACTTCCAATTATTACATTGAGTTAATTCAATAGGATTGCTACTAATAGAACATTAATATTTCCATATTAAAGCAAAGGTACCGATTAGATTAAGTAGTGTAAATTATGAACCTTTATAACTATTTCATACTGTATTCTCTCTCAGTAAAAATACTTGTATATTCTAGTACAATGTCTATTCACATTCTGAAATTAGCCATGAAAAATTGCCAATCTTTATTCTAATACCTAAACACACAATGACATTCCTCTTGGGGAAGTGCAGGTAAATGACATTTTTAAAGCATACTTATTGAATGTCCCGATCAGATCTGCTTTCTGTGGAAAGTAAATAGTGGAAGCAAAGAGTGGCAGAGCAAACAACAAGAAAAAAGAACTAAAGAATGAAATCCGATGGGGGAACAAAAAAGAGATCGAAAGGGAAAGGCGAGGAGGAAGAACAGAAGAGGAGGAAGAAAGGGAAGCAGAAGGAAAGGAGGAGAGAGAGAGAATGGGAAAGGAGAGAGAGGGAATAGGAAAGGAGGAGAGAGAGGGAATAGGAAAGGAGGAGGAGAGGGAATAGGAACGAAAATGACTGAGCTTCATCAGTACTTTTGAAAATCACTTAACAAAGAGAGTCATTTGATGATGAAGTAACTTAAATAATGAGGAAAAATGTACACAGAACTCATAGTTTATCATCAAGAGTTCACACTCAAAATCAGAAGCCCCCAGGAAAGTAATAGGTGAGATCCTACAAGCAGCAACACCCCTTTGATGTCACAGTTGAAGCCAGCTAAAATAAAAACAAAATCAAAAGGAAGAGAAATAGTAAAAGCCACAAAGAAACATCCTTTGGGTCCATGGTCTAAAAATGCCTATGGCCACTCTGCCCAAGACTTTTCAATGCAGCAATTACAGATATCCAAGAGCAATGCTGCAATGTCACAGAACTAAAATGCATGCAGCTTAAATTTTGGGGCTGTTCCTTTAAGCATCACTCCCTGTTCTGCTTGGAGTTTTTGCCTCCATCGTCTATCACACATATAAAGCACTTCCAAACTGCCTTTAACGGAAGCAGTTGGACATGCTAAATTAAACGGAGCTCCGGAGACATTTGTTTTCAGCAGGAAAAACAAACTCAACTAGACAAAAAAAAAAAAGAAAGAAAGAAAGAAAGAGGGAAAAATGCCTAGCCCATCAAATCTTAAACCATATTTCTTTTTCGTCTGCGTTTTAAATGGCAATAATGTAAATGAATGTGAACCGCTTGGCGAGTTATGAGAAATTAAGCTGCAAATTACAGAGTTGGCGAGTGAATGCTGGCATGGGTGGGCTGGTATGATAACACGGTGGGTGGAGACCTGAGCCTTCATTAGGGATTCTCATTTCTCACCCATTTCAGTCCCAGTTATAAAGTCCAGTGAAATGGATCTCAGTAATTGCAAAGTTGATAGCTCCATTGGCTTAGAGGAAATGAGGACAGCCATTAGTTTTTCCGCTTTCTCTTTTTCTTCCTCTTCTGCAGTTTTGTTGCATCAACAGGAGTTTTGGAAAGCTTTTCTGAACTATCAGAAGGGCAAAACTCTACAGTGGTTTGGCATTTCTATAGCCTACAGCCTCTAGTGAAATTTTGTTTTTAAAACTGAGATGTGATGCCATCAACAGATGACAAAGCCAGAAACAAAATTCTGGACATGAAACTCCTTCCTCCATTAAGAAAAATAGAGACACAGAGAGAAAGAATACAAAGCAGCACTCAGAATGTCTAAGAGAAGGGAATAGGAGAAAGCAGTAAGTTTACTAGAATTAATGATGACAGGACACAGACCAGAAAATCTATAGCAACATAGATGCTCACTAAACTGTATAAGAAGCTGTTTAGAAATTAAATGTATTATAATTTAATAACAACTTTAAGTAGAAACAAGATTGGTCTAGTGTTCAGTATTCCAAATTAAAAGAAACATCATGTTAGACATTGACACTCATCTCCTGTCCTTCAGAAAAAGCATATTATGAATTGACTGGGTCCAGGAAAGCCTCCCCACCCTCAAAGTGATCTAGACTTCTAAAACTACTCCAGGCCATTTATATTATGGTCAAAGATTAAGAAAAACGCAAAGATGATCAAGTAGGTGTGATGTTGATAGAGTTTCTAACCTTAGGAGAAATTGAGCGGAATGTGGGAAACCTCTAGTTAACAGAACAATGCGAGCCTATGCCCAAGTATCACTTTATATTAGAGACCTTGATCAAAGTTTCAGGATGGGGTCTCTCTGTTGTTTCAAGACATCTATTCATGAAAGTTGGATTTTGAAGTCACCTATTAATATACTGTGCTAATCTATGCTTTTCCTTCCAGTATTTTTTTTTTTTGTGAAATTGAGTGTACCTGTGTACAACAGTGTACATTTAGAATTGTGACATATGATTGATAAGTTACTTTAATCTGCAAGAAGTGACCTGTGGTATACAAACAAAATTTTATTTGTCAGCTATATAAAGAATGAAATTATGCCATTACAGGAAAAGGGGTGTGACTGAACATAACAATATTACTTGAAAGTATATATTCAAGTAACTTCAAGTAATATTGCTACTTTCCTAGAACATTTCATGTTGTCTTTCCTGTGTGGTTCCTAGATTTTATACAGATACACACCATGGAGTAGAGAGGGAAGGCTGGATTTCTCAACATTCCTAATGCTGTGACATTTTAATAGACTTCCCATGCTGTGGTGATGTCAACCATAAAATTATTTGTAATGCTACTTCATAATTATAATGTTGCTACTGTTATGAGTTATAATGTAAATATCTGATATGTGGCCCCCCCAAAGGGGTCGTGACCCAGTGATTGAGAACTGCTGCTCTAGAATAACAGAGGATACTAATAGAAGAGGTGAGGAAAGAGATGGCTGGAGGATGCAGGGGTAATAAGTTCAATGTACAGCATATAATGTTATGAAAACTTTCAAAATCATTTCATTTAAAAAAGTATGTCATCAACATGACAAAGCATAGCTGAAGTGTTGATACTCTTGATATGTGACCACTTTTACTGACAAGAGAAATGTAAAAGAACACAAAGAAAATGTAAATATCTCTAAGTAAATATTCTGGAGGAAAACAAGAGTCTTCAGGTTGGTGGAACAAGAAGACTTTGAACACTGTCAGTGTCAGTACACAGTTGCTCAATAGTGTCTTACTTCTTTACAGTAAAGGGGATCTTTCTTATCTATTTGGATTTATTGAATGCCCATGACTATGTTCTCCACAACTTTTATCTGTCTTTTCTTTCAGCAACTTTTTATTATGAGCAATTAAAACACAGATAAATTTTGATTTTATATTTAGATAAATTCTTAGCCATTCAATTCCAAGATGTGATGGTTTACCTGTCAGTTTGACTCCACAACCAAGTAGTCAGGTGTTTGGGCCAAACCTCTGAAGGTCTGCACTGATATTTCTGGATAAAATCAGCATTTTAATTGAGAGATTAAGAAAGGCCAATTGCCCTCCTCACTTTATGTGAGCCCTATCCAATTAGTAGAACACTTGTGTTAAAAATGTGAGAGAATATGTAAATAATTATTCTTAATATTAATGTAATCAGTGAATTAATCTGGACATTGTATCTATTTACCTTATGATAATCCCCAATAACTTCACAGGGGAATCATGATTTATTTAAAACTGCATCTCAATAGCTGAGCATTCAAATGGTGTACCATAAACCTCTATGGGAACCTGGCTACCTCCATGTCCCATTTCATGATACTTGCATATTAATATTAATATTAATCTGACTCTTTGACTTCTTCTTTATGACTCCAGTTCTTCCATTATCCCAGCTCCTCTGAATCTCCCTCTACTTTCCTCTTGCTAGTGGACATTCCACCCTATTCTCTATTCTGCCCAGCCACTGGGTGATTAGCATTTATTAACAGAACAGAGAATAAAGGATAAGAACTGTCTATACAAACTTGAGACAGGTGATTCTTACTATAAGCATTCCAATGCCCTGGCCAGATTGACACAAGATATGAGGGGAGGAAAATCAGCATTTGAGTAACCCAAGAGTAAACTTTACACAGCATACAAAACATTACATGTACAGAAATGTTTCTGTTTGGGTTCTTGGAGCAAGCCTTTTCTGATTTTCTGATTGAAATTAAGTCCCTTGGGTTCTAGAACATAAACTATTGGCTATTCTGCATCTCTTCCACTCAGACTACAATTTGAACTACTCCATTGATTTTCTTGATATCTAACTTCCTGACTGGATACTGAGGCAATTTAGCATTTGCATGCTCATGTGCCAATTTCCGATAATGAGTCCATATAGTTACTCACAAAGGGCATATTATATGAAAATAAATAATGTGAATGCTAAGATGTGAAAATCAGTGTAGATGCTGATATAGTGATTGACATGTCCTTGTGCTTATGTTTGGTTAGAGAACCCTATTGGCCACAATAGAATGTAGAATCTAACGGTCAAGATTTACAAGTACTAGCTCCAGTAGAACTAGGCATATGAACATGCACTTAACCCCCAACATCAGTGTAGGACACTGTTAAAGTCTGATCCTGAAGTAAACAAAGGCTCATGTCACCAACCAGTGGTGCCTTTTGAAGAACTTGTAGAAACTTTTGAGAATGTAACTTAGTGCATTTTGCAATAGTTTGCTGGAAGCAGATATTGGCCATGCTAATTTATTTCTTGTCTCACTCTCCACTTTCTGGTCCACCAAGATACAAAAGAGCTGTACTATAAATTCCCATAACCACAGTAAAAGCCATTTCATATTGCAGGGCTTCCTTACAAGGCTGTATGGATGTCCCCAGAACCATGAGCCAAAATGAAGCCATCTTCTCTTAAGTTGCTTCTCTCAGAAAGTCTGCTATAGGACAATCAACTACTATGATCACCTAGAGAATATTTTTCATTAGCTATTTTCAAAGTGTTTAAATGCTTATCATAAAAATCTGATTTGAATCAATACTATACTATCTGCAGAAGCATTACTTAAATGAATGTTTTGGTACATTATCATACTAAATGCCTGCATTTCATTATACTTTATATGTGAAAGAATTGTATCATGGCTATTAATTTTTCTTAAACATACCAGAAATGTTGCAAATGATGAAGAAATAAGGTTCAGATTTATTAAGTTGCCTAGAGTAATGATTCCTTTACTTATTTGAAAAACTACCAAATGAGTTGTCTGAGTTACTTTTCTATTCCTAAGATAAGACACTGTGGTGGTTGAAAAATGCTTGGCCCAGAGAGTGGCACTATTAGGAGGTGTGGTCTTGTTGGAATACGTGTGGCCTTGTTGGAGGAATTATGTCACGGTGAGGGTAGGTTTTGAGACCATTTTCCTTGCTGCCCTTGAGAAAGTCTTCTCTTTGCCTTCAGAACATGAGGTAGAACTCTTACCTCTTTTAGTGGCATGCCTACCTTGAAGCTGCCATGCTTCCCACCATGATGATAATTGAATGAACCTTAGAACCAGTAAGAAGCATCTAGCCTCCAGAGGAAGCATCTAACCTCCCAAAACTTGAACTACCAGGGTGGAGTGGATACCCAGAGGGAGCCCTTCTTGCTCAGATGAGAAGAGGAGGAAAGTAGGGGGAAGGAATATAGGAGGGGGTGGCCAGGAGAAGGCAGTGAGCAGGATGTAAAGTGAATAAGTAAAAAAATAATAATAAGTAAATTAAATTTTAAAAAATGTTTAATTCCTCTAGGTAAAATAATTTTCTCTGTCTTAAGTTTGATGTTGAAAAGAAAATGATGGGTAAGAAAATTATATTTCTTGACATCAAAGATTGTTTTCTGTTTTTGTAGATATTTTTCTCTATTTATAAAATATGATTTTTAATGTTTTCCCAGATAAACATGGCTTAGTTACATGATTTGGTATATAAAGCAATCAACACATACCAACTATATCATTGTTTCATATTTCTCTTCTGTAATCACTTATTGTAATTTGTCTATAATCCTCAATAGTCAGGATTTGTAAAATCATTTATCCTGTCAAATTCAAAGAAATTTATTCAATCTTTATCTTCTTGTGCATCATGCACCATTTGCTGCCATGTGTCTCTTCTGAGAGATATGTTTTGATACACAAGTATAACATATAAAAAAAGATTACATAGCTTCCTTCAGGAAATAAATGAATGCAGTTTCAGAGTGTATATAAAAAATGGTTATATATAAAACCATATGCCCACAAACACCACAAGCAAACTCAGCAGGTTGTAAACACACACACACACACACACACACACACACACACACACACACACACACACACATCTGTGCACACATACATGTATGAAATAATTCTATTCAGTGAAAAGGACTATCCACTATACCTGGGTAACATGGGAAAGTTCAAGGGGGTGTATCCAGAAAGACCTTGGAATGGGAAAATGAGTAAAAAAGGTTACATAATCCTATTTCAATCAAAACTGTTAAAATATTTCAGAGTATAGGAATATATCCCATTGATACCATAATAAGAAATAAATATATAAGATATAAAAATAATTGGATACGAGTTCGACAGTAGTTCTATAAAGTATGCAGGATTTAAAAATATCTATTACAAAAAATGAGTTTTGACAAAGAAAATTAATGAAGTGGGAATATCAGATGCAGCCTATAGTTATCAAAGGGTGGCTTCCCTCCTTTCCTTTTCTTCTTTTCATATGTCTTTGGTGTATGTACAGATATATGTGAGAATGAGTAAAAGTAAACATGCACTTGTGTATAGAGGCCCAAAGTTGACACTATGTGTCATCCACTGCTCTGATTTTTATTATTGAGGCAGGGTCTCAATGCTCGACCCAGACTTCACTGATTCTGGCTCATCTAGCTATCCGGGTTACCATGACGATTCTCTGTCTCTACTGTAGCAGTGCTGGTATTACAGGGGGCCACTGGCACTTCCAATTTTATGTGTGGACTGTGGATCTGAACTTTAGACCTCATACCTTTAAAACACTTCTTTATTGACTAAGTCATCTCCCTAGTGCTTTTAAATACCTTAATATGGCCTGTAGCAATACATTCAGTAGTAATATTCAGAGCAGTGACACCACATACAATAATCATCCACTGATTGCCTCTATTTGGAAGAGTGTTTAAATTGGCTCATCCATGGCCATTGTGAGTTGTAAGAGAGCATAGTGTACAACTTGGCCTTTGTGACTCTCAAAAGCTGCCATTCATTCTGAAGTTATATTATTTCTTAGTAGTTTCTGCAGGCTATTGCTTGTTTTTCTCCTCATCCTGAACTGTCAGACAACTATCTCAAAAATTCCAGCCTGATATGCTTAATTAGAAGACAGGCTTAACTCATGGTACCTACAACTGAATCATTCGGTCCAGCATCTTTAGACTCTTCCTTTGTGAATTACAGCCAGTGCTGCACGCATCCTCTGGTGTTCATCGTGGATCAGTGATTAGAAAATGTCTTCAGAAGCCCTTGCCACAGAAAGAGGTCTGTGAATATTTGAGAAAGTTTTCTACACATAGCAGTTTTGTGTGATATTTCAGGAATGATGCCTTCAAGTTTGCTACACAATAGGTTGAAACAAGTCGTTACATTTTTTTTCTAGGTGTGAAATTAAAGGCATAATCAGGATAACAAAATGAACCTCCATATAGCATGCATAGGTATATAAATTTTGATGATTGCTATCTCTACCATCCTCACTGTAACAAAATTCTTGTTTTTACCTGAATTACTAGGCTATTATTCTACATTTCAAATCTATTTCCCCTTTTACCTAGAGTTGATTTACATGTCATTCTCTCCTTCTAAACCACTACAAGTAATGACAGCTTTGTCGAAACAGACTCTCATTTGCAAGCAACAAATTGACTTATCCTTTGTGAATACGATTTTTGTAAACATAAGTAACAATTTTGATAAAATATCTCACAGTGATAGATTCCAAGAGAGGTAAATACAGGGAAGCACAGAGGTGAATGTGGGGTGATCCTTGTGTGGTGGTTTGAATGAGAATGGTCCCCATAGGCTCATATATTAAAATGTTTGGTCACCAGTTGGTGGAACTGTTTAGGATGGATTAGGAGGTGTGACCTTCTCATAGGGGATACCTCAGTACAGGCTGGCTTTGGGGCTTCAAAAGTCCATTCCATTCCAAGTTAATTCTCTGCCACCTACATGCAGATCATGATACAAGGTCTCAGGTACTGCTCTAAAGTCATGAGGGCTTGGCTACCTGCCAGTCTCTCAGGCACAAAGATCACGGACTCCAAACTTCTAAAAGTATAAGTTTCCAAAAGCTTTCTCTTCTGACAGTTTTCTTGACCATGGTACTTCACCACAGCAACAAAAATATGTAAGAGACCTACTCCAAAGAAATCAGAAGAATTCTGGGTAACATAGACATCTTTTGCATCATTACCGAGATGATAAAAACTCCATTATCGTTGCCTAGAGGTCATATGTTACCAAAACATATCATGTAACCTTTGAAATTCTCAGAGATTCTTCTATGGATTTAGAAAAGAATGTGCGAAAAGGTTATAGTAGTGACCTACAGATTTCTGGGAAACAAATACATTGAAATATTTGTACAAATTACATAAAATATTGAAAGTTCCTGTCATCTAGTTAAACAACATTAGAGATCATGCTCAGAAAAACAATACTTTAAACATCTGGATGTAAACATACAGATTAATACTGACAAAATATCAGGTAAGGTATATTTTATTAGCAGTCCATTTTGTAAATGATAAAAAAAAAAATGCTAAGTAATTTGTTAACGCCAGTCTGGCAGAGCCAGACTTTAGTATCTAGTGCTACCTGAAATCAACAGAAGACACATGTCTCCTGTGCATCATTGCAACATGATGCCCGAGAGATTATTTTCGACTAAGATTTTTACTTGTTCACTAATTTATCCTGCACATTCTAAAATGAATACTTACTTCATCAGGTCAGAAAACACCTTTGAATTCTTGGACATAATAATGAGACAATGCACCTATTAAAAATGTGACTCAAATTCATCATTGTTGCCTTATTTCCTTAACTTTCAGAAAACATATCCATATTTTCATGACCCTCAAATAGTAAAAGAAACCAAAACACCAAATTTGAAACAAATAAACAAAACTATGTTTTTGGCACTTAAAAAAAACTAAAACACAAAACCAAATTGTTTAAGATTCATTTTCTAGACTTGAGAACTAAATTTCTTTCTCAGTCAAGACTTCATCTAATACAACTAAGGCACTCTCTCCCTAGAGGTGCTCATTTCCTCTTTTTCCTTGGCAGGCTAAGAGAGAGAGCTTGGCTCCCAAAATACCAGCTGTTTCAGAAGCCTTGGGGCCTGCCTCACCTCTAGGACGGTTAGCTTTAACCTTTTAATCTCTTTGATTTAATCATATACCCATGTAATTAAAATCTAATAGTCAAGTTTCAGGGGCAGAAAAGAAGCAAGGGCTAAGCCACTGCCATTTAGTCCAAGCAGATGGCAGACACTGCTCCCTAAACAACGTGTTCAGATTGCGTGGCAGGAGCTCTGGAGGCATTGTCTCTGTTAAGTATGTGTGACAAAAAGTTAGAGCCACTGTGTTCAAACAATGAGTGCCTCCTCACCTGCTTTCATGAGATAAAGTGCAATGCATTTTTAATGTACACCTTTATCTCTCCTTGACAGTCAAGAGGATTCCATGTGCAACTGAACCATAAGGTAAGCAAAGCTAATGGGTTTGATTTGTAGATGGCATATGGACCCCTGGGTACAAATTAATGCATTCCTTTTATTTTGTTGCCTAAAGCTTCTCAAGTCTTGAGGAAGAGCTTTCAGGATAGAGTTTAAAGAGGCTTCTTCAATTTGTTTAAGGGTTGTTAATAGCCAGATGTTATTTCAACATCTGGTTAGAATCTGTTTCATGATTTTACCAAGCCGACATCAGCAGCATATTCTGCCTTGTTAAATTAAGTATGTTGTTCAAGGGTTTCATCCACTATATTTTATCTGTAAATCACAGCGCAATATGCCTGAAACTCTGAAATAGGAAATAAAGCTTAAACTTTCCACTCCATTTTTCAGTTTTAGCATTTGTTTGAAATGAATACATAAAGATGTGTACATATTGGCTTGAACATAGCACTATAGAACATCTGTATGTTCTAACCATCAATTAATTGCATTGTCAAGAAGACAAAGTAGTATATTTGAAATATTACGTATAAAATTGTTCATGTAGGGTACATATACAAATGCATATGAAAATATTAATACTTGGCTAGAGAGAACATGGCTACTGATCACTTTGAGCATCTTGGGTGGTTATTTTTATATTTTCAAGGTAAGAATATTTCACGATTACATAGATAAAATGATGCATGTGGTAACAACATGTTTTTCTTTTATTGAAAAATATTTTTATACCATATATTATGATTATGATTTTTTTCTTCTCCTATACCTCCTAGCTCCTCTCCATTTTCTCTCTCATCTGGACCTACTCACTTTCTATCTCCTGTTAAAAAACAAACCAGCATCTAAGGGATAAAAATGAAATAAAATATAATAAAAATAAGCCAACAAACAAACAGGAGAAAAAAACATGAGAAACCAAATTAGATGTAGAGATTCACTTGACCCTATACTCAGAAATCCAAAAAAATAACAAAAAAAATAATAATAAAGTAGAAGCCATAATATATATGCAAAACCTGTACAACAAAATGATGATGATGGTGGTGATGATGTTAATGATGATGTAATAGCATAAGATAAATAAAAGTAAAAATTAAATTAAATTAAACAAAATGTTATGATATGACATTATTAGACAAAGAACCTCCAAAGATGACACTGAGTTCATTTTTTTGGCCATCTACTGGTACACATGGGGCATAACCTTAAAAATGGTTTGTTTCCCTATTGAAACTTCCTTGGAGAAAACTAATTTCCATTTGCAAGTGGTTATCAATTAGAGATAACTTCTGGGTTAGGGATGGGGTTATGTAACCACTTCTTTCTTGTACATACTTGTGCAAAACCTTTGCATACTGCCTCAGTCTCTGAGTTCATATGTGGGTTCATCCAGCAGTGTATGGAAGGACTTGTTTCCCAATGTCCTCTATTCCATCCAGCTCTTGCAGCCTTTCTGCATCTTCTCTTGTAGGATCTCCCACGGTAGGAATTGAATGGAGAAATTCCTTTTAGGGCTAAGTGTTCTGGTGTCTCTCACTCTCTGCACACTGTCTGGCTATGGGTCTTTGTATTTCTTCCTAACAGTTACAAGAAGAAGTTTCTCTGATAATGACTGAGCAAGTTCCCAATCTACGCCTCTGGCCCACTTGCTTCTCTGATAGCATTGGCCAGCAGGCTGACAGAGAATGCTTACTGTAGTTTGGGAATAAGACAAAAGGGCGAGTGGAAGGAAAACAGAAGACTAGAGCAGAGAGGGATGGAAGTCCACAGCAGGTGGACTGCCACTAAACTGGGGATGAGACTGGACTGGATTGGATTGGGAGAGAAAATGGAGAGGTGAGAATTTTCAGTAAGTATTAGTGCTTCCCTGACCTGCTATAAGATGACATTATAACATTGATCATAATCCTAAATTATTCATAGAAGACCATAAACAAGCCCACCAATCTCATCACTACAGACACTTAAAAGTATTTATGTGTATGTATATATGACATTGGCTATAGAAGGCCAGAAGAGGATGCTGATGCTGGATCTTGTGGACCTTCAGTTGCTCGTGTTTATGAAACCCTGATATGGGTGCTGAGAGCAAGTTTCTGAATATTTGAACTCTTAAACCTGATAAACAACTTCAGCAAAGTGGCTGGATATAAAATTAACTCAAACAAGTCAGCAGTCTTCCTCTACTCAAAGAATAAACAGACTGAGAAAGAAATTAGGGAAACGACACCCTTCACAATAGTTACAAATAATATAAAAGACCTTGGTGTGACTCTAACCAAGAAATTGAAAGATCTGTATGACAAGAACTTCAAGTCTCTAAAGAAAGAAATCGAAGAAGACCTCAGAAGATGGAATGATCTCCCATGCTCATAGATTGGCAGGATTAAAATAATAAAATAGGCCATCTTGCCGAAAGCAATCTACAGATGCAATGCAATCCCCCATGAAAATTCCAACTCAAGTCTTCATAGAGTTAGAAAGAGCAATTTGCAAATTCATTTGGAATAACAAAAAAAAAAAAAAAAAATCCCAGGATAGTGAAAACTATTCTCAACAATAAAAGAACTTTGGGGGGAATCAGCATCCTTGACCTCAAGCTGTATTAGAGAACAATAGTGACTAAAAACTGTATGGTATTGGTACAGAGACAGGCAGGAAGACCAATGGAATAGAAGTGAAGACTCAGAAATGAACCCACACATCTATGGTCACTTGATCTTTGACAAAGGATGTAAAACCATCCACTAAAAAAAAAAGGACAGAATTTTCAGCAAATGGTGCTGGTTTAACTAGCAGTCAGCATATAAAATAATGCAAATTGATCCATTCTTATTTTCTTGAGCAGAGCTCAAGTCCAAGTGGATCAAGGACCTCCACAAAAATACCAGATACACTTAAACTAATAGAAGAGGAAGTGGGTGAGAGCCTCAAACACATGGGCACAGGAAAAAAAATCCTGAAGAGAACACCAATGGCTTATGCTCTCAGATTAAGAATCAACAAATGGGACCTCATAAAATTGCAAACCTTCTGTAAGGCAAAGGACATGTGCAAATAGGACAAAATGGCAACCAACAGACTGGGAAAAGATCTTTACCAACCCTACATCCGATAGAGGGCTAATATCCAATATATATTAAAAAAATCTCAAGAAATAGACCCACGCTGCTCCCAGGGCTCAGTTCCAATGACCTTGTCAGAAAGACCAAGGGCAAAGGATTGCTGGGAGACAGAAATCAACTCTCGCTGGAACACAAAGCAGTGTTCTGGAAAGAACAGGGAAGCAAGCATGGTTCTTTCAGCCTCCGTGTGGTGGGGTTTTCATATTGGTCTCCTTTGCTCAGTATAATCTGAGAGAAATGTGGCTCACTGGGAGAGCAAAGAAGCAATGGCTAAAATAACAAAGTTGGCATGTGTCCTTTTTTTTAAAATTAAAAAAAAACATATATTTTTAAATAAAATGTTTATTTTAACGAGAAAAAAAAAAAAAGAAAGTAGACTCCAGAGAACCAAATAACTCTATTAAAAAATGGGGTACACGGACATCTTGTGGATGCTCGGAAGTGCTTGTTGATGGAAGCATGCTAAGCTGTCACCAGAGAAGCTCAGACAGAGCCTGACAAAGACAGAGATGGATGCTCACAGCCAACCATTGGACTGAGTGTGGGGTCCTGGATGGAGGAGTTGGAGAAGGGACTGAAGGAGCTGAGGGGGTTTTCAGCCCCATGGAAGGAGCAACAGTGTCAACTGGCCTGAACCCTGAGGCTCCTGGAGACCTGACCACCAACCAAAGAATACACATGGAGGGACCCATGGTACTGGCCACATATGTGGCAGAGGAGAGTCTTGTTGGCTATCAGTGGGAGGAGAGGCCCTTGGGCCTGAAGGTGTTAGATGCCTCAGTGTAGGAGAATGCTAGGGAGGGAAGACAGGAGTGGGTGGGAGGGTGAGCACCCTCATAGAGACAGGTGGAGGGGGAATGGAATAAGGGACTTCCAAAAGGGAAAACATTTGAAATGTATATAAAGTAGATATCCAAAAATAAAGATAAGAAAAAATGGGATACAGAGCTAAACAAAAAATTCTCAGCTGAGGAATATCGAATGGCCAAGAAGCACCTAAAGAAATGTTCAACATCCTGAGCCATCACAGAAATGCAAATCAAAACAATCCTGAGATTCCACCTCACACCAGTCCGAATAGCTAAAATAAAAAACTCAGGTGACAGCAGATGCTGGCAAGGATGTGGAGAAAGATAAGCACTCCTCCATTGCTGGTGGACTGGCAAGCTGGCACAACCACTCGGGTAATCAGTCTGGAGGTTCCTCAGAAAACTGGACATAGTACTACCTGAGGACCCATTTCTGGGCATATACCCAGAAGATGCTCCAACATATAATAAGGACACATGCTCCACTATGTTCATAGCAGCTGTATTTATAATAGCCAGAAGCTGGAAACAGCCCAGATGTCCCTCAACAGAGAAATGGATACAGAAAATGTGGTACATTTACACAATGGAGTACTACTCAGCTATTTAAAAAATGAAATCATGAAATTCTTAGGCAAATGGATGGAACTAGAAAGTATCATCCTGAGTGAGGTAACCCAGTCACAAAAGAACACGTACTGTACGCACTCACTGATAAGGAATATTAGCCCAAAAGCTCAGAATATCCAAGATACAATTCATAGACCACATGAAGCTCAAGAAGTAAGACCAAAGTGTGAATGCTTCTATCCTTCTTAGAAGGGGGAACAAAATACTCATGGGAGGAAATATGAAGACAAAATGTGGAGCGGAGACTGAAGGGAAGGCCACCCAGAGAGTGCCCCACCTGGGGATCCATCCCATATACAGTTACCAAACCCAGACACTATTGTGGATGCCAAGACGTACATACTGAAATGAACCTGATATAGCTCCTGAGAGGCTCTGCCAGAGCCTGACAAATACAGTGGCAGATGCTCACAGCCAACCACTGGACTGAGCATGGGGTACCCAATGTAGGAGTTAGAGAAAGGACTGAAGGAGCTGAAGGGGTTTGCAACCCCATAGGAAAAACAACAATATCAACCAACCAGACCCCTCAGAGCCCCCAGGGACCAAACCACCAACCAAAGAGAACACATGGAGGGACCTATGGCTCCAGCCATATACGTAGCAGAGGATGGCCTTGTTTGGCATCAATGGGAGAAAAGGCCCTTGGTCCTGTGAAGGCTTAATGCCCCGGTGTAGGGCAATGCCATGGCAGGAAGGCAGGAGTGGGTGGATGAGTGGGGAAGCACCCTTCTAGAAGCAGGGGATTCAGGGATAGAATAGGGGCTTTCCATGGGCTAAACTGGGAAAGGGGATAACATTTGAAATGTAAATAAAAAGTATCAAAAAAAGAAAAGGAAAAAAAAAAGAAAGAACAGAACGTGTGCTAAAGCACTAAGCCATCCTGCTTCTGGCTTCCTCACTGATGTCATCCTGCCAATAAATCAATGGGGCAAGTCTGAAGAACATATCAATGTAAAGGTATTGTTTTCAGCAATGTTCTAAAAACATTCTTTACATTAAATTAAATTGTTCTAGTTTCTGATCACATGAAATTCCAAAACAAGATGGTAGGTGATACTAACTCAGTGATGACAAAGTCACCTTGATTTGCCTCGTACCTGAGCTCCAATTGTGAAAACACATCCTTTTAATCCAACAATTTAAGATATGGTTACTTTACACTTTAATTTAAAATAAAATAATCATCTTTATATGTTTTCCTCATTATTTCTTAGAAAACTTGCTACTCAGCCCAGTCCCCATTTCTAATAGCAACGAACAGAATGAGATTTATAAAGGTAGGCTGAACATCAAAACATTCCTGCACAACAGGCTAGGAAGGGAGCTAGGAAGAGCACAGAGGCTAAGCGACTAAATCAAAGTAGCCCTGTGGCTGAACACTTGATAATGTCCACAACTCTGCATCTCAGGGCAGGGACTCCCCAAGGCAGCTTTGGTGAAGGGAGCACTGTATACTTGGATCTGTGTTTCTTTCATGTGCTTCTGAGGAAACTGCAGTGAGCGGAAGCAGCACTGAGGAGAATACTAAGAGGGGAGAGTCCTTAGCTTGGCTAGACATTTCCCTTACCTCTCTAGACAGTGCACATAAATTGTCATTCTAGAAATCCTTCGCTGAGAAATTTGACTTAACTGAATGGAGCATTCTCAGTGATTTGCTAGATATTCTCCACTCAAGCATGATTATCCAAATAGCTCTCCATTGAGGCTACCAGAAGATTGGTCATCTCAGATGGCCACAGTGGCGACTTTCCAAGTTATATCTGCTCCCTGGCAAAACTACTTTGTTTTGGGGGTTGTAACTTTGCTCAAAATTCTACTTGAATAAACAATTTGTGCTAGACCCTCAAGTAGAACGCGAGTAGAAATTATGTGTTCTAAGTTCAGATGCACAGGTAAATATCTAGAACTCATCTCCCTCGTTTCTAGTAAATGACCTTCACTTCAACCAATGTATATCAGCTGATGAATTTGAGAATGAGGGCAAAATCTATTTATAGCTTAGTTATAGTAATTGCCTTTGAAGAATAAATCAATGGGTTATACATTCAATAGAATCAAAGTTAAATGATTTTAGGGTGGTATTGTATTGATTAATGCCCAAAGCTGTGACAACCTGTTATTGATTAAAAGAAAGGCAGTAGATTTGCAAAGGAAAATCTACTATATTCAAAATAATATAATGTCAAATAAAAGGTAATTGTTCAGTTCTTGTAAATATTGCTGAAAAATGTATGCCTGTTTTGTATTTATTCTAAGGAACCTAGTTAATGTAAAAGCAAACTGCGTAAACATTATCTAGATGTTACACATCTGGACAGGGATTTGTGGCTTTAGAGACTATTGAGGATGAACATCTGCCTTATGACAGTATTTGGACAAAAGGGGATAGCTGTGGACCTTTGTAGAGATGTGACATTCTGGATTGCTGCAAAGATTAAAACTTTACATACTATCCTCTCTTCCCTTAAGAGTTCATCAAGTTAGGCCTGTAAATCATTTTTCCAGGAGTCCATTACCCAGGGAAGGTGATTCACCTAAGGACATACTAAAGAGATGGAAGGAGTAATTAGCCTATAATTAGACAATGTACATCTCTTTCTCAGAAGCACCTACCTCTGTGCAGCCTCTTACAGAAATCCGATCCAGGCAGTCTTCTGACTTGTGTGGGTTCTAACTCACAAAGTTGTTACTTTTCCTTCATCCCTTCATCTTTTTACATTGTGCGTGTGCATGTGTGTGCGTGCGTGCATGTGTACATGTGTGCGTTGGTAAGAAGCCTAAGTCTGCTTTTCTGGTACTTTGGTCTTTCTCACTCTTTCTCTGAAGTCCCGACCAACACCACCAAGTAGCTGGTTGCCAATTCCCATAGCTGAATCTGGCAGTATTCCTATACTCTAGCTCTAAAGGCAGTTCCCGCACCTTCCTGTTCCTTCTGTTCTATTGCTGTTGCTAATGTTGTTGTCTTCTTCTCCTTCTCCTTCTCCTTCTCCTTCTCCTTCTCCTTCTCCTTCTCCTTCTCCTTCTCCTTCTCCTTCTCCTTCTCCTCCTCCTTCTCCTTCTTCCTGTTCCTGTTCTTCTTTCTGTTCCTGTTCTTCTTCTTCTTGTTCCTCTTGTTGTCATTGTTGTTCTTCTCCTCCTCCTCCTCCTCCCCCCTTTTCCTTCTCCTTCTTCTTCTTCTCCTTCTCCCTCTTCTTCTTTTCTTTCTTCTTCTTCTTCTTCTTCTTCTTCTTCTTCTTCTTCTTCTTCTTCTTCTTCTTCTTCTTCTTCTTCTTCTTCTTCTTCTTCTTTTTCTCATTCTCCTCTCCTGCTTCTTCTTCCCCCATCTTCATTCATATCCTCTTCCTTCTCCACCTTCTCCTTCTCCATATCCCTACTTCTAACAGCAATTTAGAGGTTCTTTACTGTGTTGTTTTATTCTCAAAATTATATAGTAAAATTTTCATGGTGTTTTCTATTTTTTATTAACTATATTAAGAATTCACAAAAGGAAATTCTGAATTTTCCCTGTAACACAACCATGATGACCTGTGCTTTATATCTAGTCAATAAATAAATTATCCAGCCATGGTGATGTACACTTGTAATTCCATAGCTTCATAGGTAGAAACACATGGATCAATATCCATGTTTCCACAGTCAGTCTAGCCTACTTTATGAGCTCTAAGCCAATGATATTCTATTTCTTCAAAACTAAGATGGCTGGCCTTGAGGAATGCACTTGAGTTTAAACTCTGGCATCCATAAAATGCACACATGTATACATATGGGCCTGCACAAAAGTGCACACATACATACCAAAATCTATAGCAACTATCTCACAATTACATTTTCATAATCTCCAAATAATATATCATTTCAAATACTTAAGATATCTCCTAAATCAACAGTCATTCAAAAAAGAAGTCAACTTGAATCTGGATGTTTATATAAGATTGTTCAAATTAAGCATGCTGTTAAAATATGCTGTGTTTGGAGATACCTAGATGCCCACCCGCCACCAAACACATGTAGCGTGGGCAGGCAGGAGACAAACAGAGACCTGCCTGTTGGCTTGCCATGTGGCACAAGAGGAAGAAGACATTCAGAGAACTACAAACTGAGTGGCTCACCCACAGCAGGGGCCACTACAGTGAGCAAGTAGGTGGTATACAGATAGGAGAGGAAGAGAAGCAAAACAGTTGCAGCAGTTTGAAGAGAGGTGAGACTGGAGACATGAGCATGGAGAGAAAAGAGATGTTATGAGTATCTAATCCGGCCACCTGAGGCCATGGTGAAGTCTCAGCTCATGCTGCCACTGAGGGCCACGTCTGGATCCATGGCCATGCAATAACCAGGATCTGTGTCCGTGGATAAGATTACCACTAAAGAACATGCAAGACCTTTCTGGTCTGGTCAGCTGCCTGGAACCACATACAAGGGCTGTATAGAAATGGCATGCCTCTCATGAGCTCCAACACTCTGGAGAGATGGCCCTACCTGTCACCAGCTACAGCACTTGGAAGAGCAGTTCCTACACCTTTCTTGGGTATCACAGTAGATAGAGTTGGCACTGGTAGAGAGACTATGAATGAGCCATGTATGAGTGAAGGAGAGTTGGTCCTGCTACTAGTTTGCTGTGAGGTGGCATGGGTGAGGGGGTGTTGCTCTCTTCTTTGCCCATCACCACTACGGCAATCAGGAGCTAGCCCTGGGGTCAAGAGAGTGGGAGAGTTGGTTCTGCCCCTCATAGGTGGCAACACTCAGGAAATTAGGCCTGGCACCTTGCCTAGACAATACAATGGAGCCGGCCCTAATGGCAAAGGCATCAGTGAGCCAGCCTGGTGGATGTAAGAGCACAGAGCTGTCCCATACCTTCTTTGTCTGCAGCACTTGGGAGAGTAGGCCCCTCATGGGGCAGCACAGTGGAGTTAGCTCTATTGGTGTGAGTGCTTGTTAGTTGGCCCTGAAGGCATGAGAACAGGAGGCTGACCCTACCTATTGTGGGCTGCAGCATTGGGTAAGCTAGCCAAGGCAGTGCTGGGGAACTCATCCCCATGGTGTGGTTACAGGAGAGATGACAGGTGGACAAATACAGCTACCACCCAGGCCCAGATCAAGGACACACTGAGGAGTCTACCTCATCTATGAACTGCTGGAGCACATTCAAGCATTAAAATGCCGGTATTGCTTTTGCAAAGCTGCAGGATTTCCATGACACAGGGCAACTCCAGGATAACCAAGGGGATTGACAGTGAGGATGCAGTAATGATGGTGCAGCAGAAACCAAAGGCTTTGAACCAGACCAATGACTCATTGCAATGAACATTTACAAATAAAGATGTCTAGACAAGAAAGTGGCACAGTGTCACCTTACGGCTTCCAAAACAAGACATTTTCTATGCTTGGTTTTGTTTTGTTTATTTTAAATTTATTTTTATTTTTGTTTGCTTCTGAGGAGAGGTTGCAAGGGCAGACAGAGGATTAAGAAGTGATATAGAGATGAGTGGCATGGGATTGCATGATGTGAAACACACAAAGAATCAGTAAAAGGAAAAGTATTTTGTTTTGTCTCCTGTTTAGGAGATATTATTGCTCTTCACTCATTACTCTCCTTTTGCAAATTGAAGCTGATCCAGTGTGACTTATCTGATAAATATCATTCTCTCAGTATTTTTTACTGCCATGATTAATATCTAAAAGTTCTTAAAATATAATATTCATTTACTCAAAGCCCTGGTGAGAAAGCATATATAAGTAGGCAGGTGGCGACCATTAATACTATGAAGTTCCTTTTATTGTTCGAAAAAATGAGAAAGTGAGAAAGTGGTGATTAATATAAACTTTAAATCAAGTATGCATGCTGAGAGTCTGAGAAAAACATTAGCAATATAAGAAACAGAATACGGGCTTTCAAAAGTATTCAAGAGAAAGCATACTTGGAAGAGATACAATTTAAACACATAGAGATGCCACGTGTTGAGGTGTTTAGGGATTAATGTTGGTTTGTTAAAATGGTACCCATAGGATCTTCTCTAATTGTCCAATCTCAGATTGTAAGCCCGAAAACATATACACACATGTAATCTTCTACAGACTGGGTAGGTTGCACTTAAATATTTATGAATATGCATACACATACTCATATATGTAACAATTTTTAAAAGGCTATACATTTGAAAGTGACCAAGGAGAATGTGGGAGGACTTTGGGGGAGGTAAAGAAATAGAGAAACGTTATAACTATATTATAATGTCAAAAACAAATAATTATTTTAAAAACATTAAGGCATGGTATAAAGAAGAGGAGAGAATAACAATAAAGTTGCATATAAATACATAACAATATTCAAAGTTTAAAAAAGTAAAAATAGCCTTTTAAGAATGAGTCATGATTTAATTAAAAATGAGGTAACTTCAAAAATACATTTGAAAATTGAGCCAATTAATGATACAGAATCAATATAAGACTCAATTGACAGAAATTGACACATAAAATAATTTAATGTCACCCTGATGATTGATAGATCTATCAGTGGGATGTATAAACATATAAATGTTTTACAAGAATATATCCAGGATGGGGAAAAGAGAATTTTGATGTATTACTGGTAGGACAAATCGAAGACTTTAGGACAAAAATGGCAATTGAATTTTCAATCTTGCAATTTAATTGTTAGACATGCATGCCAGTGAAATTTCATATATGAAGAAAAATACATTAAAATAATAGGATACTCTAGGATTCTTTATAATGCTGAAATTAAAATATATACCCATATACCATAGAAAAATTAGAATTCATTTATATCTATAAAGTAATATATTGGAATACTTTGTATTCATAGCAATCCTCCTGTGATTGAGATTATAGGCATAAATAATATATATTTATACACATAATACTACACTATATTTAAAAGAAGTGAATTAAAGCAACATGAAAATATTTCAAAAACAAGATTTTGATGACAAAAGCATGATGTTTGAAATTATTTTTTATAAATATAAAACATAAATTAATATCATATTGCTTTTCAATTCATACAGGTATGGTTTATATTTGAGAATTAAAATAAACAATGTGATAAATAAAAGGAAGAAGGGCATTAGTTGCTGCTTTTTTTTTATTTCTTTAATATTTTTTACAGTCCTGTCATTATCCCCCTCCTGGTCCACGCTCTGACTGTTCCTCATTGCATATCTCCTCCCCTGTCTCCAAGAGGATGTCCCCACCTACCCCATCCCCACCTGACCAGACCTCCCCAATCTTGGGGCCTCAAATCTCTCATGGGTTAGGTGTGGCTTCTACTAACCTGTACCCCTGAGATCTCTCAGACACTGAGCCACCATTCAGGCAGCATACACCAGCTGATATGAGATCCCCGACATATATACAGCAGAGGACTGCCTGGTCTGGCCTCAGTGAGAGAAGACACACTTGCCAGCTTTTAATGAATGAAAATATGAAGCACATTTACAAACATATTAATTTAGATACAACTTCTTGACAAGCAGATGAATGAATGTTCCTTTTTTCCCTCTTTCATTGCAGTATGATTAAGATATTTTGCCTACAAAAGAAGAAATTATAAAAAGAATAGAACAAACTCTCCATTAACCTAGAACTGAAACTGTATTTTCTCTGTCTATATGCTTTGTATATGTATATAAAATACACATACATTATGAAAATAGAAGTATTTATACTGTCTGCACAAAACATCTTTTTGTTGAAGTTAATGATTCAAATCAGGCAAAAATAACTGAAGAAATCAGAGTAAATATGAAAGTATTAGTATGAAGAACACTATATTTGGTAATGAGCCTGAAGTATGAATATTATAGCATCTATATTTTTATTATGGAAGCATTAATTTTCTCATCCCTTGCCTACATGCTGAATGACAAGTGCAGTGGCCCTGACTATAAACCTTTTACTTGTTAGACTCAATCAAGCAAATTCTTGCATAGCATTACAAACTTTAATCCACTATAATCTGTCCACATTTCTGAGAAAAAATGAGCTTCAAGAGTTCATCTGACAAAATATTTTGTACTGCTTTATATTTTGCTTCAAGACACACATATCCATCTTAGTTCCTGATTGCTCTCTTGTTTTTCAAATTATTAAATCCCATAAATGAAAATACAATGGATACAAATGGGAGTTTTTGTTATGTACTTGAGTCAATCCCTTACAACAAGTGATTAAATCATAAAAACTTGGGTCAAGTGATTTCCACTCAAATAAAGTGTTACACAGAATAACCGTATAAGGGATTTATGGAAGAAAATGTCTAAAAGAAAAGCCAAACTTAGAAAGTTTCTATAGATTTGAATATTTAACGTTTCTAAAAATGTTAAATAAATTAATAAACTATGAGACAAAGCATAACTAAAACAAATGCATTTTATATTGAACATTGATAAGATTTTTAAAGACCAAGACATATTATTCATGATAAATATACTTGCAATATTTTAGGCTCTGGTATTCTTCATAATCTAAATATACAAAAGGCATGTAACATATTCAGAAATGTCTGAAATATAGATCAGCTATCCATCTGTAGCACACGTATTGAGGTAACATGTCTAGTAACTAAGAGAATACTAGTTTATACTATTTGTATAGCACTTGAAATTTTAATGTTTGGCTAGATGTGCTTTCTCAATAGTGTGTGTGGGCTGTGGCAACTCTATCTCTTAGGGTACTTCCTTATTTGTCAGTTTTTGTCCTCATAACCATGCCATCAGCAGAAAAGAATGACACAGTCATTGGCTAGAACTTACTAGTTTTCTCAACTCCGGATTCCAGTACAGCTGACTACTTAGCTCACTTTCAATTTCTTCTTCTGAAGTATGTGTGAATGTACTTTGTCTCTTTCCTGTTAATGTTTCCACAACACTTACTGTAGGAGCTGGAGAAAGCCCCATTTAATACTCATCACTCTAAACCACATATCTTATTCTTAATGGCAGCACTCTCAATATCCAATGGTACTTTCAACGAAATGGTGCTATGACTGAGTCTTCAATAGTCCATTATCATGTTTTAAATAGCTAGCTGCTTCAAGCAGCTGGTGGCACATATTAGTAATGATAGCTATTGACTCAGTCCCCTGAGTCCAATATCCATGGCCTCGGCCTCTCCCGAAACCTATTCGAAATTCAGAATATGGGTATGAAGAGAATATTAATAATTTAAACAAGTCATGATTTTATTTTAAAGCCCCAGTATTCTGAACTATTAATGTTTTTCGGGTCTATGCTATTTTCAAAACTCTAAGGTCATATGTTTCAAACACTAGTGAATTTTCTGAATCACAGTAACTAATGGCAAAGATTGCTACTTGTGCCCCAGCCTGTGAATGGTAGAAAGTGTCTTCTTTTGAATGAGCTATAAATTCCCAGTCTTAGAGATTAGATTCAAGTATCTAAATAACACATCTACAAGTCAAGTGATCTGCTTTCAAATATTGGAGAATGCAATAAGAGCTAACTCTATTTCTATTTCTTTAGACAAATTATTCAGATAGATATCAATGAACAGATAGAAATTTGTAAAATATGGCAGGTGTGGGTATTTTCATGATCATTTATTTTCCTACCTGATTGAATACATTTTAATTTCCAAGTTAATTAGGATTGTTATTGATCTCAGCTCTCCATCTTCAATTATGTGATGTATTAAATACAAGACAAGATCTGGCGCAAAAATATCATGGACCCTCGGAGTAATATGTGATATCCTCATACGCTATGGGGCCACTCTGTACCCATAAAATTAACGTATTTAAATCACAGTCTCAAACTCAGTTAATGATCCTTGGAGATTCACTTCTGTATGGTAACTAGTTTTAGGTACAATCATAAATTTGGATCTCTCTGGTGCCATTAATGAATTTATAAGAAGACATAGAAGATCGAAGTTATCATACTTTCTGTGCTTGATATGTGAAACAAGTTGGCCCTCACCAGTTGCTAAGCAGATTCCTGCTTTATACAGTTTCACTTTCTGGTTTTCAGTACCAAACCAAACAATATCTATTCTTTTTAAATTATCCAGTCTTGAGTGGTTTGTTATAGCAACAGAAAAAAAATACTGATACATCATTAATAAAGTTAATAAAGTTCAAACCAACCTATGATATTTCATTGGCTATTGGTTATTACAATCAAATTGGGTCTTTTATTAACAAATAGCTGCCTCTGAGATGTCATAGTTCAGGTGACTTTGTCCCTGAATGAAATTAGTGATTGGAATTACAATTAGAGTAAGCTCCTTCTGATCTGCCATTTTTAAAAAATTTACCCACTTTTTCATCAGCATTTCATTCACATGGAGATCATAGTCACACGTCAAGAAGTGCCTTCAGTCCAGAAATTGAGTGAATGGCTATTATTATACATTGTGACAATCAATTACTATTCTATTTGCTAAATCTGGCCTTTTTTAAAAAATTGTAGAATTCGGGTACAAATCAAATTAACTGATCATTGTATCCATGAGGTTATGCTGGAAATTTTCCTACTCTAAAGAAATAGGCTAATACACTCTCTTTCTCTCATATCATTACTACTTAATATAGACAGATCCCTACCTAGTGCTCTGCATCATTATTTGTCCTTTATCACACCAGTATTACATCATTACCACTCAAACCCAGAGTTTATTTCAAGGGTCACATTTATACCATTATATATGTCCAAAAGAGAAAAATTCATATGATAATTAATACTGATTGCTAATCTTGATGAGATCTAAAATCACATAGGAGACAAGCATCTGACTTCCAGCTGTGCTTCTGTGGAACTATCTGGAATAGGTTGCATTGGAAAGACTTGTTTTAACTGTTCCTACTGAGTGGACTGAATTAAAAAAACAAAAACAAAAACAAAACGTGAACTAAACATAGTCATTCACTTCCTTTGCTACCTGACAGTAGATAAAATGTAGCCATCTGACTAAAGCTCTTGCAAATTTGATGCCATGATAGACTGCCCCTTAGACCTGTGTTTAAAATAAGCTGTGCTTTCTTTAAGTCCCTTTGATTGGTTTTATTTTATTTTTTACTCTTGTTTGTTTATGTCTTGGCCATAGCAACAAAACATACAAATAATACAGAAAATTGGTACCAGAAGTTGTGCCACTTTTGAGATAAACCTGACTATATGATTTATAGATCTTTGGAACTGGTCTGTAGAAATACTGTGAAAGAATTTAGAATTTTGCCTTGAAAATCCATTAGGTACTTTGAGCACAGCATAGTGGTCAATGCTGTAACTCAAGAATGGAAGAACATACACAAAATGGATAAGCTACTTCTATTACCAAGAAAACACATGAAGTTTCTGAATTCAGTCTCTCTGAACTCTTCAGATTTCTGGTTGCTTTCAACCAATTTCCCAATTTTCACATGAATATAAGTATGCTGGTAATCAACCTCATTTTAATTCAACTCTAAGTACGACTAGAAACTCCATACTCTATCAATAACAGTACTTGATTAGGAGATGGTGAGATAGTTGTCATGGATGCTGCAGAGCTTATAGAGTTGGACCAATATTTTAAAGGGCTTGCTGTACTGTTTTTATCCTGGAGGAAAAACAGCTTATATGATAATTGTTGAATTTATATTCTCGTCATGAAATTCTATAGAAGCAATAACATGAAACCTTGAAAACCTTGGTTTTAATTGGCCCTGTATTGCATGTGACCTCAGGTGATATTTTTAGTCACAAAATAGTTTTAGTTTATTTTCCTTCTTCAGTGCAAGGGATTTTTGTCACAGTTTAAGTATTCACTAGAAGAGTCTCCCTTCTTTCTAATTTAACCTGGTTAGGGAACCAATATTACATTACATCCTTGAGTAAACAAAGCTCCTGTAGTGTTAGTACCAGTGAAATGCAGGAAGCAGAAACTATTGCACTTGCTTCTCACAAGAAAATGCATTTGTGAAGAAAGATTGTAGGACCTCTCTCTTGAGCAGTTGCATCCAAGGACATGTCAAACTAGCTCTTCTCAGGAACCAGTTCTTTCCTGATTCTACTAGACCCTGGACATCAGAGCATTGATTATGCTTTCTCTGCTTCATTGCTGTTGGGTCTAAGCCCAAATCTTGTTGCGAAGATGATTTCTTTCCATATCTGCCTTCAAATTCGATACATGCACTTATATTTGCAAAGATTTGTTCATTCATAGAATACAAAAGGAAAGGATTCTAGCAAGTGCTTGGTTCTTTCAAAAATCCAAGTGAATAGAAAGAACTGGGGACAGTGAGCATCTATCTTATCTGGGACTTTGCTAAAAGAATTCATCCTCACAGCTTGCCACCTCCTCCTTCAATATCAGATTGTCTTCTGTGTTTCCTGGAGGTTGTTCTATGATGTGAATGCTTTCTTTGTTGTTAGATATCCCTTTCAGTGGGTTTTCTCAGCATAAGCCATAGGGTAAATATTTTGTGTGTGGTAATAGAAAATTGCCAGCTACATTATAAAGACATGTACTAGATGTGCTCCTGGATTTATGTATATTTTAAGCTGTTGCTTCAGTGCAAACAAATGGCTTCAAAGTGGTTGGTTAGTAGAGAGGCAAGTCAATAAGTCTACACAGTTCACATAGCCATATTGGAGGAAAGCTTACAGGAAAGCTGTAAATTACAAACGATGTTTCATATCAAGTAGGGTCAAACATGAGGAGCAGTGGCCAGTGAGTCTCTTAAGGACATGTTTACTAGAATGTGCCATTCTCCATGTTGTCAAGAGGCTTACATCCAGTTGCATTTTGAAGGTGGGGAAGACCTAGGGGAGTAGTTCATTGCCTCTGGCTTTCATAATTGCTATGAATCATACTTACATCCCATACTTGCAAGTGATTTACAGATAGAGCCACCCCCTAAGTTGCACTTTTTCCTTCTTTAAAATGGATGATGTTTTTAATGGAGGTTAAAATGCCTATGCAAAAGAGGAAACTCAGCAGTTGTCAATCATGCAGACTCCTGAAAAGCAAGCATCAGAAGGTAGAAACAGAGGTCACTGTATTCCTAGCCCTTTATGTTGCTTGCAAGGAAGAGAGTAAATTTGAACCTTAAATGTTTAAAGGTCTTTATTGTCCATCTTCATCTTTTCTCACACAGATAAACCACTTTCAAGAAAAGCTGCTTATTTTAAAACCACTTTAAAAGCACTTCAGAGGGAGAATTCAGTTCTCTTTTACTCCTGTCAAGACTCTGTCAACTTAACAGGAAGGTGTGCTCATAAACAACATGCCATAGGATTAACTGAATTTGTTGAGGGCTATTGTCAGTAGAAGGAAAACAGCAAGTCTCTCCTCTCTCAGCTTCTAGCCAGCAACTAAGACAATCCACTGGATCCTGCAGGTCCAGTCAAAATAATTGGCCAAAAATGACTGCAGAATGTAGGCTGCCAATTCCTAAAATTGAGTTGAATTTAGTTTATTTTCTTTTTTCTAGGCATAGCAGACACTTGCCCGACCACACCAGTGAAGCTGACTGTCGCCTGCCTTCAGATTTCATGTAAAGTGATAAATAATTTGGTTTTGCTTCATTCAAAGTATGAGGTATGTTTTATTTGCTTTTGCTCACCTGCTTGTTGATAGTGTTTTGTGGTTGTGTTCTTGAAATTACTGTTATCAGAGAAAGGTGCAATACTGACAGAGCAGGTTTGCTACATACACATCTGTTAATTACATAGGCCACGAATGTTCATGGGTGTCTTTCCAATTCACAGACCAGGGGGAATCATGAGAGATTATAAAATGAAGTAAAATTTTCTTTCACTTTTCTTAATAAAACAGGAAGTCCTTAGAGATCAGGGTTTCGACTTTAAGGAGCTAATGTTTCTATCTCTACTTACATTTAGAACAATTTTGTTTTTTGATTTTTTTTTTCCAAAATTAAAAAAAAACAGGTTTGGCAGTTTGCAATTGCAGGTAAGCAGATTCAGGCAGAGATAAGCAGACAGGGTCCCACTAGACCACTAGGCTGGTCTTTTGAAATGCACACCAGTCAAAGGCATGGTGAAGAGATGAGACTGATTAGAGAAAGAAGTAGTCATGATGAGATTTGAATGGAAGCCTGAAATAAGCCTGCATCCCATTCAAAATGCATGACACTTCAGGGCTAGTCTGAGTAGAGGAAGATGTCTACGTGCCCCTTCCTTAGCTTTTTTTCATAAAGAGGATCTAACTTCTGTGAAATTTCTGTTCAGCTTGCGTGACATCAAAGAGAGGTGACAGCAGGAGATTTTCTATTAATAATTCAGTAGATCTTATAGGAAAAGCAAGCACACTGGTAAAGCTTGCTTTCCTCAGTGTCCTTAAATTGACATCTTCTCTGGCATTTGTTCATCTAAATGACTTGTGTTCAAATTTCCTTTGCCTTTGTACACACTCAGATATCATTATCCTATCCTTTATCAGTTAAGTGTTACATTTTTTGCTGCTGCTGCTGCTGCTGTTGTTGTTGCTGCTGCTGCTGCTGCCATTGTTTATAAGTAAAAGCATGAAGAAACTTTCTTTACATGAACTGAAGTAGGGTGATTAATCAGGAAGGATGGTTCCAATGACATGTGGACAACACTGAGGACAGAATGCATTAAAGACATCAGAGACCTAGGAGATGGGATCCTACCGCCTATAGTAACTGGAGACAGTGAGGATGCAGACTCATTGCTGAGATTATATCCTAAGCTTCGATACTGCTAAAATTAAGAAGTGCCCTGGCTCCAAACGTCTTCCTTTAGCTCTACAAATCCATGAAATCAGAAGCCTCAAATCCCTACCTATCCCACAAAAATGCCTGTGAACCAGGGTCCATAGCATGTCCTTTCAGGTCACATTGAAATGTGAGCGCAGTAGCCAGGTAAGTGTAGCTCAAGTGTTATAGGGAACAGACAGGATAGGATAGGAACCACACTAGCAAGCAGGGTCACAGTCCAGCATCTCAGGCTGCAGTGTGCAGATGAGTTCTGGGTGAGGACCCAAAATTGGCTCTTCAATGCATTGCAGCAACTGACCAGCAAGACTATAATGTGGGTGTCAGTGCAAACACAGATACATTAAAAGGGAACATTGCCAAGGGAAAACTAGGAGCCTAGGCTTCAAATGGCCTGGATGACCAAGGATTGAGTAAGAGAAAAGAGGACCCATGACACAATTAGGCTATGTATGAAAGGAGGTGAAAAGAGGTGTAGGTGGCTTCAGGGATACAACTTTACTCATTCCTTCAAAGACACATGCAATACAAACACTGACTCATTTTCCTCATCTTCCCGCCCTTCCAAGGAGCTATTTACTGCTCCAAGTGTCCACTCTTGGATATGCAGGTATTAGGAGTATTTGATTCATTTTCGTGTAGGCAGAGAACCTTTTTAGTCACTGAAGTAAGCTGTAAAGATGGTTAGAAACAGTGCACTTCAACTCAAATGTGCATTGCAGGTCAGGGGTATCATATGCAAGCAATCCCCAGATGTGTGATCGCTTCTCCTACTAATTATGACTGCTTTCCAAGGGTTTCTGAGAAGACCATTATTCTGTGGAATAATTACACATTCTGGCTTCATTTTTTTCCTTCTTTCTTTCCTTCTTTCTTTCCTTCCTTCCTTCCTTCTTTCTTTCTTTCTTTCTTTTTTTCTTTCTTTCTTTCTTTCTTTCTTTCTTTCTTTCTTTCTTTCTTTCTTTCTTTCTTTCTTTCTTTCTTTCTTTCTTTCTAAATTGGATATTTTATTTGTTTACATTTCAAAGGTTATCCCCTTTCTCCGTTTCCCCTCTGAAACTCCGTAACCTATCCCCCCTTACCCTTCTTCTATGAAGGCGCTTCCCCACCCACCCACCCACTCCCGCCCCACCAACCTAGCATTCCTCTACCCTGGGGCATCAAGTCTTCAAAGGAACAAGTACCTCCCCTCCCACTGATGCCAGATAAGGCCCCCGTCAGATCCTTCTGTTCTTCCCTTAACTTCTCCATTGGGGTCCCTGTGCTCAGTCCAATAGTTGGCTGCAAACATCTGCATCTGTATTGATTAGGATTTGGCAGAGCCTCTCCAGACAGCTATCTGTATCAGGCTCCTGTCAGCAAGCACTTCTTAGCATCAGCAATAGTGTTTGGGTTTGGGGTCTGCATGTAGGATGGATCTCCAGGTGCGGCAGTCTCTGTATGGCTTTCCTTCAGTCTCTGCTACACTCTTTGTCTCTATATTTCTTTTAGATAGCAGCAATTCTGGTTTAAAATGTTGGAGATGGGTGGGTGGCTGTGGGGCAGTGATCTGTGACAGGCAATCTGGCACCTGGTCAAGCACAGGCATAAACTCTGGGCGACTCAGCAGAACAACCCGCAAGGGACCAGAAAACATTATGTCAACGCTCCCAGGAGGCTTTTGGCTCCGGTCACAGTCACATACCACCCATCCTCAGGTAGAGGCGTGGCCACACAGCCCCAAGCCATCCCCATGTTAATGAGACACCTAGAGGCTTAGCCACGCCCCTTCCAGGTTATTATATCTGCCTCGCATCTCCCAGAGGCCAAGGGGTACAATTCCATCCATGTCACTCCACATGATGACAATAAACGTCTTAGAATTATGGACTGTCTATTCATCTTGACCCGTCATAGGAAGCGAGGGATCAGGCAATCGATTAAGGAGCCGAATCTAATCTCTCGCCAAGGGCTTCCTAGCGCTCCCAGATGGTATCATTCACCCAAGCCTAAGCAGCAAGGCTGTGCCCTATGCTGAAACCTGGTCCTGGTGGAATACCAGCTGCACTCCTGCTAGCCTGTCTGTGGCACCCTGTGGTGACTTCAGTACCCAGGCTAGAGAACCCACAGAGACCGCTGCCGAGTGCTCCCTGGGAATGCCCCCCTCCCCCACTCACGGGGGCTGTGGGAAGCCTTTGAGGGCTCTGCCCGTGAGTGTCTCCTGTCTCACCCAGAGCCTCAATGCCAGGGACAGACACGTGGGGTTTCTTTCCACTGTGCCATTTGTTCCCACAGGTGGCCCCATCCCTCAACAGGTGGGTCATGCCTAACCTCTGGATATGGTCTCGACAGGTCCTCCCTCCCCTTTGTGGGGTATTTCAGCTAATGTCATCCCCGTTGGGTCCTGAGAGTCTCTTGCTTTCCTGGCATCTGGGACTTTCTGGTTGCTATCCCTAGTTCCTCATCTCCCATTGTTACACATCTCTGTTGAATTTCCTGATTCTCTGTACATCTCCTCCATCTCCTCCCATACCTGATTCTGCCCCTCTTTCCCCCCTCCCCCTCCTCTTCTCCTCCCAAGTCCCTCCCTCCCTCTACTTCCCTTGAATATATTATCCCCCCTTTTAAGTAGGATTGAAATATCCACTCTTTGATCTTCATTCCTCTTGAACTTCATGTGGTCCGTGAGTTGTATCATGGGTATTCCATGCTCTTTGCCTAATATCTACTCATCAGTGAGTACATACCATGTGTGTTCTTTTGTGACTGAGTTACCTCACTCAGAATTTTCTTAATGTCTTGGCTGTAGCAGATTCTGTGCAGATGCTTCAAGATGATCAGAGCCTCGTTCTCCAAAGTGGTCATGAATACTCTCTTTTTCTCTCTCATTACACAGGTTATGCTTGCAGGCAAAGCAGAGTAGGATGCTATTATTCTAGGTCACTTATGGAACCCATTAATTAAGAGGGTCATTTGTGAAAGTTCCAGTTCAGCTGAAGTTTCTTATTCAGCCACTGGCTTCCGTGAGTGTCCTCCAATGGTGTCTTCTGTCTTGCTTCTCTTCAAGGTGTGAATCTATGTATTACATGAGCAGGCAAAGGGTATGAGCCAGCCAGGAAATTTTCCAGGAACTCTGTGCTATGGGGATGGTGCTGATGTCATAGTCAGTGGCTCTGAGATCTGAGTGCTAACTTTATCCTGATTTCTTATATAAGCTGGCTATGGATGGGCTGGTGTGGCCCTGCACATCTCACAACATATTCTTACCAAGCAATTTCCATCCATTCCCTGATAGTCTTACATTCTGAGGTCAAATTACTTAGCTAGGAATCCTCTGTTAAAGGCTGGGAAAGAGCCCAGGTTAAGTAGACACATTTGGGTGATGAGGCTGAAAATCAAAATCAAAAGTTTAAATATTGGTTATTAAGCCAAGTGGAGGATTCTCGAGCAAAAAAAGAACAGAAATTCAAGCTATCTTTTAATGACATGTTATATAGGTTCATATACTTAGCTCTTCTATGATGCTATGAGATTAAAATAAGGAAACTCTGTAGACTTTTCTACAGTCATTCATATATAAATACAGTAAGAAGTGATCATCTTTTAAATTTTATTTTGAATCCAATAATATTTAGCCATAAAGGAATGGCAGAAGTGAGTGATGGATCCATTTTGGGGACTATATCACTACTGCTCATATGAGAGGATGTATGATGGTGAGATCTTAAGAACAGCAGTCAGCATTCCAGTACTGAAAGCTCACTACTTTAAACTGCTTGTTAGTGCTTTTACTAAGTTGTTGGTCTAAATATAGTTTTCCGTTGCTTCTAAATTGTCCTGATTTATATGTATACCCAAATCACAAATGTTTTATGAAAATAAAAGTTTATTCATCCAAAGCATGCAATGGTCTTATTTTTAAATGTATATAGTGTCATAATTTATTTGGCCACATTTTGTCCTTTATCTGTGAATGTCAGAATGTGACCAATTTTTTATAAAAACTTTATTGTTAAGTAGACTTTTTCTTTATATTAATTTGATGTGTATTTTGGGGGAACATTTGCACTGTGAAACATACTTTATAGTAATTAGTTTACTGATAGCAACTATATTTAATAAAATAAATTATTACAAAGACACATCTCTTTAAAATTTAATTTTCTATCACTGTGAAGAATTAGTTGAGACTAATAGGATGTAGTGCCTTTTCACCCTGGTGATGCCACCTTTGATTTCTTGCCATTAGGGAGCAATATTCATACTCCTAAACTGCTTATTACAAGTTTAGTATTTGCAATAAAAGTGTCACTAAATAGTTTCATCAAATCTTCTTTGTTAAATTTCTTTATTAGCTCTACTTAGAAGAAGCATAATATTTATGCATGCTTAAAAATATTATTTTATTAATTTGGCTATCTTTTATTAAATTTTCTTGAAGAATTAAAGTTTTAAAATTTCATAACTATAGCTAGAATATTAGAAATATAAATAACTGCTTCTGAAAGAATAGGTAATACTTCAATTTCAGTCCTAATGATCCCTTTCCAAGTGAATATTTAAAAGCAATCAATTTAAAAATCATAGTTGTTAGACAATTATTTGAAAGTCTCCACTATATAAACATCCTTAGTAAAAAAATATTTCATTATTTCTCCAGGTGTGTGATATGATCATAAGAAGGCTCTTTAAAGACAACTATTTTAAATCTAAAATTTTGTAATTAGCATCTCATTGTTATCTGTTCAACAGTAGTTTTATCAATGTTACTGAAGATGCTGAAGAAGAAAAACCTAATTATTCTGAGAATTTGTTCTTTTATTAAAAAAAAAAGGTGTATTGTTTTCAGATTTAGAGGATGGAGTGTGGGAGTTGGTATTCAAAGCTGTACTGTTTATTCTAAATTACATGCTGCTTATGATTTAATATTATCCTTAGTATTATTCTCATAATCTAATTTCTCTAAGTATGAAACAATTGCTAGCTTCCAACATCATAGACTTGCAGAAACAGAAGATATATCAGCATTTATAAAAACTCAAATGAAGTTTTTACTCAATGTGTTTTAGAAATATTTCTTCTCAGATATATCATTTGTATCTGTAGTAATGACAATGACTCCCGTTGTTTTTCTTTTTATACCTTTTCAGGATTTCACTGCAATGCTTGTCACTGACCTCTGTACACCATTTACTCCAGTAAACTCTCAGAAGTATGAATATCTTATCTCATGTATGAGGTAAGGTTGGGAGCATTGAAAAATCCCACATGAAATCAAAGTCACAGTTATTTGAGATTCAAATCACTCCTGTTGTCCATGAATATGTATGTTTCTTCCTTAACTTGTTTAAAAGTATTATATTTTTTAAATTTTATGTATATGTATGCCTCAATTAGTTTACATTTACCACCTGTGCAGGTACCCCTGGGGGCCGGAAGAGTGAGACAGATGCCCTGGAACTATACTTTCAGATGTGGGTGCTGGGAAGTGATCCTGGGTTCTCTCTCACAGCAGTAAATACTCCTAATTGCTTAGCAACTGCTTCGGTTTAATGTGCAGCGTGCCAGGCTTTAAAATAAAATCATTAGAACAGACTGCGTGATGATTCTCTGTATATTTTCCCTATGTGTCTTCTTCAGATGTTTTGTTTGTTTTTCTGTTTTCCCAAGACAGGACATAGAGTAAACAAACTAACAGAAGCTAAACTTAACATAAAATAACTAGAGTGAAGCAGAATTTAAACCCAACAGGACATCTGAGACTGCAACAAGCTCTTCTGCTTTTGACAATGACATTTTAGTCATACCCATGGTCCAACAGATAACTGGTGTATAAAGAATAAAATTCTGGATACTAATTCCTCATATTTTCCAAAGTAGCCAAGATTATTGTGCATTTGGTATATGTCAAACACTGTGGTGCACTGTTGTTGTGGAGGTGAGAAATTGAATTTCTCTGACTTAGTTGAGAAGACCAGAGTATAAATGTGCTCCTGATTCACTTTAGTAGGCCATGGCAGAGATCTGAACCCAGTTGTAGATAGTTTATACCTCAGAATTAAAGAGATCTGCCATGTTTGAATAGGTTAGCTTTTCATGAAGTAGTCTAAGGTTCTATAGATTGGTGCTTTTGTTCTTATGAGATTGAGGTCCATTAATTTTTTTTTTTTTTTACGTTAGCTTCTCCTTGCTCAGAAAGACTAGTGCAATTGATCATTTTCTTGCTAGTGAGGGCCAGTAAAGAAGCTAATATAATACAAAGAACTGAGGGCCAGCTAGTCAATACTTATCCAAAGAGAATAGAGATTGGTTCTATTGAATCACATAATGATGGTTTCCTTGGATACTTGGCATGCATGGCAAATAATTTCTTTGAAACCAATTGTACAATGAAATTAAGGATGGGGAAAAATATTTTCCATGAATGAATGAAATGTCTAGCTTTCCCCCTTTTTTAAGAAAAGAGAAAATATTAGGGAAAAGGATGCTGATACAAACTACAGTTGGAAAACTGAATTGAGTCTATTTGCTTTCATTGACCAAAAAATATGATAGTAAGAAAATATAAAAATATTTTCGGGAGCTGAAGAGATGGCTTATTGTTTATAGAGGGCAAATATTTGGTTCCTAGCACTCAAGTCGCAGCTCAAAACTATGTAACTACAGTTCCCGAAAATCCAAAGGCCTCTCTGGGCCAATGGGTACAAAGCATATATGCGGTGCACAGACACACATCAAAACCAAAATAACATAAAAATAAATAAAAAAATACTTTTAAATATGACAGAGTAGAAGAGGATGTGTAACTATAAATTGCTACCAGAATACAAGACTAAGAATCTGATTAATTTCAAAAATTGACTAGCAAGTGTTAAAAATGGTATGTGCATTTTAGAGACAAAGAAACGTTTTTCCATTGGGTTGCTGTCTGCCTGATCAATCTAATCCAAGAGTAGCTTTACATGTTATGATGCTGGTGTCATAGCATAAAGTACCATGAAGTCATTTAAACTAGACTTGTGTGGAATTCAGAGTTCAGCTTAATAAAGGCAATAGGTTTGACCCTGATCACGGCAAATAAAAAATGACTTATAGATTTAAGGCAAATTCATTGCCTTTTAAATCATGGTTTTTGGATGTTAGTATCTTCTGAATACTATATTTTAAGGATGCATGATGCTTACAGATCTTGAGCTGACTTTTAATAAGCACACTTACTGGCATTCTGCACACTTGAGGAAAAATGCTACATGGACAGATCAGTGTGTTCTTCCTTCACTCAACGCTTGTTCAATGGTTCTTCAAAGAACCTGCTGTTCTGTATGCTATTATGACACAACTCACTTCCTCTTTCTCTTTCAAAATAATAAAAATATTAGGACAATGAAAAACGATCAGTGATGCTGATAGTTGTGCACAGTTAAGTTGGATTTTGAAGTCATCTATCTTTACATAGATACCATCTACAAAGAATTGACAATTACTCTAAAGTTTAATTTTCATCAAAAAGAATGGATGAAGGTCACCTTGTACTGACGAAATCAACAAACAAAAATCACAAAACATAAGGCTTAATGTCATTCTCTTGGTGATTTTCAGGATCAGATACTGTGCCACACTGCTCTAGGGGTTGACATTTGCAGAGTATTGTCCCTATTTATATAAGAGGAAATGGATAGCTTCAAATGTAACCTATTACTTAGACTAGTTAATAATATGGTCAAATTTCTAAAACTAATCAGACTGATTTCAAGTCTGAGTTTTTAATTACCTCTAATGTATCTTCCTGTTGGAAGAAATCATTTCTAGGAAGGATTATAGATTCTTCATAGCTGAAAATAAGATGATACAATAAAAACCTCTAAGTGATATTTTGTATTTTCATCTGGGCTATGACAGTGAATAATGATAGTCTGGTCTGAATTTACTGCTTGAAATGAAAGGGATATGTACTTCTGCTTTTCAAATGGAGAAAATTGATTTTACCTCCCAAACTGTTAGAATGTTTGACTTAATGTAGACTGGTGCTTTGTGGACTTTTCATGATCATGTCATTTTATTGCAAGATAATTAAAACTAACACTTCCTTTATGTGTCTCTATGTTCAAAACTGGCTCAGAAATTTGAAGTATTTCAATTCATATAACCTGTTTACTCAGTTCACTCTATGGCCATATCATGATTCTGTACAAAATTTTCAAATCAAATATATGACCACAAAAATTTTCTGTTGCATACATATTAATGGGTAATCAAAGAATTTTTGATGGGGGGGGGTTGTTTTCCTTCATTATGTAAAGGACATTTTCAGCTGTTTCAGTAAGGCTACCAGACATAGTTCAAGCTTCCTTTCCTAGCAGACATTTTAGATTACAACTGTTGAAGTGGATGATACATATCAGGGATCTGGAATTTTACTCAGCAAAAGACATGCTGAAGGAATTGATAGAATATGTTGAAGATTTCCAAGGCATCTAGAATATAAGAATGAAACGATTCCATCATAAGTTAACAGGACAATGGCTAGAAAGGTGGATCTGTGTATAAAAGCTTTTGCTGCCAAACCTGAGTTCAATCCCCAGCCCCAGTTGAAAAGAGAGATCTGCCTTCAACAAATTTTGCCTTTGACCTTCATCTCACAAAGTGAAGGCAATCGAATTTAAAAGCAAGACTGTGTCCTACTTAGGCATTGTCTAAGGACTGTTTCTCTGCGGTGCATAAGAAAACCTGAAGGAATCTGAATACACACAGAGGACAGGAGAGGAAAAAGAAAATTTAAGAAGCGCAAATACTGAAATGAGCAGCACCCGTGAATGGTAATTTAAACATACCTATGTATGTTTAAGCTCTTGAAGGATGTAGAAACAGAGAGAATCTGGGTCATTTGTCAGGTACTTGCAGTTTCTGGGAAAGATGTTGATGCAGACATCTTAGCTTCCTTATAATACTGTACAATTCAGCACCCAAACTTATCAGCAAATAAGATAATAAAAATAAAGCAAAAATGGTTGGTAATGTCTATCCATGGAGGTTAACAAACTCCAAGACTGTGTTTTATATCATTAGGAAAATATTACCCCCATGTGGAGGTTTATGAATCAGCTAAATTATAAGAAACACCTTTTCCAGGGAAATATCAATGTGCTCATCTAGACACAGGAGTTAATATTGGCATGGACAAGCTATATCATCAAAACTCTTTAAAGAGTAATATTTTATCCTGAAGGTCATTAAGGCTACTCAGTGTCCTGAAGAGTCTATGTATTCTTTCTGGAAGCTAACTTCTGACTCCACCAGCTACAGCACTTGGGATTATGGACCAAACACTGAGCTTTTGAGATACTAAAGGTTGAGTTCTAAATGTTGAGAAATTACTGATAATGGACCTTATATGGATACCTTAAAGGCACAATGAAGTAGACTAAGAGATGAGAGAGAGAGAGAGAGAGAGAGAGAGAGAGAGAGAGAGAGAGAGAGAGAGAGAGAGAGAGAGAAACTTATGCCCATGTGTTCCTTACATTTCTCAGATATGTTTATTAAATTTGATTGATTCCTTTTCTAGCTCTTAATAGAAATGTAACAGGTTGCATGTGTAGCCTGCAAATGAAATTTGAAACTTTGCTGTGAATTTAAAATCTTAATTCCAATTGAGCCTCCAGTTATCATCCTCCACTTGCCAGTATGCTATCACTTTGCAACAATGAATGACACTTTATGACAAATACATCATCTTCCCCCATAGATAGATATAACTCCTTTATTACTGTGGGCATGCTGTTGTTATTATTGTGTCTTAGAAAAAGTTCCTAAACTGCAAGATCGTTCTTCTCTGGATCCAACAGAGTAGAACATAACCTAGTCCTATAGATTGTAGATCAGGAGTAAATATGTTGGGTACACAGATTTCCAGTAGGCTAGAAATTAGGGTTGATTTATCTAAGATTGCATTGTACTTTTACAAAGGCTCTGAAGTCCGCCTAGAGCACAGAACAGTGAATGATAACCTTAATAAATTCTGCTAAATAAATGGTTCTTATTGGCTGAGAGCCTATGTACAGTAAAGTTGGTAATTCTTGTCAAAAATAGCCAAGATCAGCAATTTATGTAAAGTCTCAAAGTAATATAAATTGATAGCTAACACTGGCTTTCACAGTTAACTATCCAGGTGAGGTCCTGGATTAGTGATGATAGTTAAGTTAAAAGTTATTATTTTGTTTCCTGATTAATTTGTCCCATATCAAATACATCAGAGGTGAAATGTTCAAGTGTTAGAGAAAGGAATTCTGGAAGACTTTTTGGAAGTTTAACTAGAATTTCATGTGAGTTAAATGAGAAGATGCTCCATCTTGAGTATCCATCAGAAAGTACAGACGAACATGCAGTGGGTAATACTTAAATAGAAGGGACAAGAATTCTCACAGTTAATGTTCAAAACAAATAGTGTATATTGTGAAAGAGAGATAAAGTCTGTGTAATTTTATACATATTAGTTACGTGAGTCTATTTGTATTATCAAATACAAAACCCTGTGCTTTCTGTGGTGAAATATATATATATATCATTTTCTGAAAATATTTCAGTGGGAGAAAAAGGAAAGAACATTTGACTGCCACATTATCCTCTTACACAAAAAGGACCATGATCTGAAAACAAAGATTAATAGTAGGGGGATATGAACAGTCTACAAACTGCTTCCTCTATGACATGTTTTTGTATGAAAACGTTCCCATTTTCCATTTACATTGCAGCAGAAGTACACGTTATATTCCGATGAACTTACTCAGATAAACACAATAGATTTTTCTTTTAAAATAAGCCTTTACTGAATATATCAACAAGGTACTGTATAGTGTAGAGTGAAGTCTGTTGTTAACAAAGTGTGCAACATGGTAGGTCTCCGAGGATGCGTGACACAGAATCTTCCAGCCCCTTGCAGTCCCTTGTCCGAGAAACACACTAAACACAAACCTGAATTAAATCAACATAGGATTCCAAGAGTAACATCATCAAAGTTACCGGTTCAGTAAATATCATCCCAGGAGGGTGTACCGTGGTGGTGCCTCACTATGCCATAACTGGCTACAAATCTCACATCCCCCAGACACCGTTACAAACACCCCCAGTATGTGTATGCATGGATTTGCATGTTTTATATTAATTTTAAAATGCCTGTTGCAATGGCCTTGGTTTGTGCTCTTCTGGTGGATGTGCAGCTAGAAAACCAAATACTATAACAAAACAACCTGGTTTGCTAAAACAGTGTTATACTGTGTACAAAACATTTCCCCCACAGTCAGTGGAAAGCATCCCTGTTGCCAAAAATTCTTTCAATTCCACTGATGAAACTAGAAAGGGGTGTAGATACAGCTTACTATTGGTTCTTAATTTAACTTTTAAAACAGCAAAGCTTGTCAAGACTAAGAACTGAGAGTTGTTTTGTGTAAATATTATTTTTGTGTTGGGCACTCTTCCATTTTGCTTTCCCATTTCGTTGGAAAAAGCAAGTTATGAGCTGATATGTTATCCTCAAGTTCTAAAGCAACATCTAATATCCTCTTTTGATAGGTCAGAGATAAATGCTATAAACAAAGACATCAGTGGAAATTAACCACTTCACTGTTCAAAGCTGCAGGGGAGGCTGCAGCTGAAGTATGCTGATCTAGTGTGGCACCTGCCTCTGAATAAAACAATGGTGCCTTGTGTTTGGAATAGATGCTCCCCTTACATGAAGAGCTAAGTTTTCTCAAGGGGAGAAGGAAGTTCTGGCTATGTGCCATGCCTAAGACCATTATGACCTCCATTATCAAAAACAACAAAGGTGTAACATTAGCTATGCCATTAATACATTTTTATCAAAAAATTGATATTACAGATTTTGTTTTTACTCTTGAGAGAAAATGTCTAATATTGTATCAACAAACATCTGGAAAAATACAAATAGCATTATTTCTCACAATAGAGGATTTTTCCACTGATATCATAATTAAGCAGGGAGCACTCTTGTCATGTCTGTCTGTTATTGACCCATGTGTTGTACTACCTGACCAATGCATATGGCAGTGTTTAAGTGAAACCCAGGACCTCTCCAGGGTCAAATGCATCTCTACAAGCAAGGAGGTATTGGTAACCACCTTCTACTTAACTACCAATAACATCTGTATGATCATGCTTTGCTTTTCCTTTTGCAATGTCTTCTGTGCAAGTAAAGTTAATGTGCAGACAAGGGGTAGACAATATATGGGATCAACTCAACTTTGACTCTTGACTAATCATCTCAAAATAAATAATGAGGCTGAGAGAGGACCAAAATCAGAGATGTAACTGCAGAATGCAGTCTCCTGATTAAAGATGACAACCAAAATGTCATCCAGCAAGAATTGCTGGCCATGTTTTTCAAATTTTTCAAATTTTCATATGCTAGTATAGATTCTGTGAGGTGATTTCTAATCTGATGTAGGCGAGTCCCTCAGGCACAGTACTATGGATAGGTGTCTGATTTTCATGGTAGATGTCTTTCCCATGTTATTCATGGGATCAAAATAAAGACTCTCTTTTCAGAAATACCTTCCACCAGAGCAATTTTGAGGGCACCCTAATAGTTCCACATGACTGGCCCTTCCCAGTACCAATTTGATTCCCAATAGTGTTGTGGATGCCATGCGATATTGTGGGAATCTCTCAACTCTTGTTCCTCTTGGGACAAAGAAAAGACATTTTCAGAGTTCCAAATGCCACTGGGAGTTAAATATACAATACCAAGAGACAAGAATGATTTTCTTGTTATATAACAAAATAAAAATCCTCAAAATAACCAAAGTACCATTATATTTTTCAGCACACAGCTTTACCTACATAGTGAGAGTCAAGAGAACATTGAAAGGGAAACATCCAGCTAACAGAGAGCCCCATGCTACTGTCCTGGTTTTAGATGATGTAACACTACACTGACCACCATTCCAGATGGTCTTATCCCTTAATATGTGAATCTACTTTTACAGAAACCAACAGCCCAAACCCGTGAGCTAATAGACTAAAGTGGAAACCCGAGTCATTTTAGAATTAATTAAATTAATTCATAACTATGTTCAACTCTACTAACTGCACAGTTTCAATGCTCGTGTTCTACAACGTTATCGCTGCAGTAATATTTCTCTGCCTATTCTGAGGGAGGAGGGAGATTAAAACATATAATTCGGGGTATATTATTAAAGAAAATAAAGCTCTCACTATAAAGAAAAAGTTGCATAGCATTGTATATCTAAATTTTACAAGAAGACACATCACAGTTTTATTTTGCTTAGAGAGAGAGAGAGAAAGCAAGACGAGTATGACATTGAGTTCATGAGTCTCTAAAGTGGAGGATGATTGTAAAGGAGCAGAGAATGAAATGTTTGAAAGGGGCATTGAAAAAAAAAAATCCCCAAGGGTGAATTTCTTTAGACAGTACATATGGTCTATAGCCCTTCTACACCTATGTGATGACAAGAATTAGGGTAAATTATGCACGTTTCCTGAAAATGGACTTGCTTCAAAAATATCTAGTATGAACCATGAATATACCTCTCTCCTACCATGCCCTCTGCTTTCGGCCCTTGTCTGCCATTATTTGGGAAAACTTTCATTCTTCGACTTACTTGTTTTCACTGGTAGTCTTTTACCATAAGGTTAATTATCATTCTGTGATTATCAAATTAGAGGAGGATCCACAAATTAAAACAAATAAATGGAATTTCCATGTGGAACAGGAGCAAAGTTAATTCAAAATGAAAACATAGTATTGCTTTTAACAATACGCATTGTTTTGGTCAGTCTGGGTGCCTTCACAGAATCATTGGCAATGAATGATAATATGGACTTTAATATGCAAAAATACATCAGGAATATTTTGTGCAACCAAAATTTGCATTCATATTTTCTTTGAAATACCCAGCAGTGGGAGGGGGCAAAGATGGCATATACAACTTAATAACAAAAAAATATATGCAAGATGATCGGAAGACAAGAATTTAAGGGAGAATATAGGTATTAATTCAAGCTATTTCAACATGATACTAGCAAAGTCCTTTGACACAGTGTAAGAGAATCACCGATATTTTTGCCTAAATATCATTAGTACTCTTTAAATCAACACATTACCGTAATAGATTCTGAACACTGCTCCTTTGTTGGTTTAAATATCATGTTGATATAGCCTTGGTGAATATACCCAAATAATTTTCATTATCAAAAATAATTCCATTCAATATAATTCTTCCCATTATTTTTTTATTAGCCTCTTCTAAAAAATTATTCTAGAATATAACTCTGTTGGATAGGATTCAACCTGACATATGATTTGAGCAGTGACAGTTTTGAGGGGAATTTTCTTGCTAGAATTGATCATACTGGTCCCTGAAGACAACAAGAGTGAGACTCAGGTTTCCAATCTGTTATCACATAAGGCCAGGGAAGCCTGAAGAGTGATTTTCAAGTTCACAGTCAGAAAGACAACCTTGGGGTTTTAGGACATTTCAAATCTCTCAGTTTCCTTGATTTGGTCAAGTTGGCCTAATTTATCTCATGGGAACTGGCTTCCTCATGATGTTCTCTCTATTTCCTGCACTCAGTCAAACTGGAGTAACTACTTCGATATTATTACATAATAGATTTTTTCCACAAAGTGTTTCTTCCAGGAGGTATAGAAAACATAGAAATGACTAGGCCGTTCTGTCTTTACCCAAACTATCCCTCCCTCTTACTCTGATGAGCCCATCTGCCATTATCCTTTCATGTGACTATCAGCTCTAGAAAAGGAATTGATTCTGACAGCCTCAACAGCGAAGCGGTTACTATGCATCTTAAGGATGAATCACTCATTCTTCTGCCTTGGCATTGGGTTCTCATTGTACAACCCGTACAGTACTTCAGCAACATTTTTTTTTTTTAATTTTAAAAAGCAAAGAGTTACAAAACTGTTTGTAATTAACTTGAAATAGAAAAGATAGCACTTTTTTTTTTAAATCCCATTATATAGTACACCGTATAAATTACAGAGTATTCAAATGCACAAATGCATCTGGGTAACATTTATCAAATGTAATTTGCGTGTCTTTATGTGCACACATACGTGTGTTCTTGAGAGTTTGGTTGTCCACCTTTCTAACGCTGGACCTCTAGGCTGTTACGTATGGCAATGCTCCAGATCTGGCACACTGCTGTTGCAGTATCTCATGTTGTTGGGGATGTGGCAGTCTGTGTAATTAATGCCCCCATTTGGGGTATAAATGGGCTGCAGTCTGAAATCTCCTTTAAGGAGCTGATCGTTATTTAAGGAGACAATCTGAAAACTTGTTTCTGTCATCTCCAAGATGGAGTTGTCTTTTTTGGTACCTGCCTCGCAATAGTCATCTTTCCGTCGGCCCCGGTTGTATTTCCACTTCTGGGAGGTGTAGCGTCCTTTTTTGTGCATGTGCCAGCAAAAGACGCTGAGCAAGACCACTAGCACAAAAATCACTGCACCCCCAATCAAGCCCGCAAGCAGAAAAGGAGAGCCCATGCTGTGGGAAGTTGTCTGCTCATGGCTAGAAGCAGTGTTGCTGCCATTGTTCAAATAAGAGGCATGGGTGGTAGCCTCAGAACAGATGGTATCTTCCACAGTGCGGTGGTTGAACGCATCCAGTGGTACTAAACAAATCCTATATGTGGATCTGGGCTCTAAATTAACCAAGCTCAGGTGTTGCTTCTCACCACTGACAATTCGTTCCTGAACGATGCCCCCTACGAGACTGTGGCCCATTTTCACCCATGTCAGTTTGTATGCCATCACAGTAAAGAGAGACAGCCAGCTGACTTGAATTGAAGTATCATTAACAAAGTGGATGGAAAGTTGGATCCTTTCAGAAATAGGTGGGGTCACTCTTTCTCTGCCATCCCACTCAGGGATGGTCGGAAGTTTCGATGGGGTAGGAGCTGGAGGCAAAGAGCCTCTGCTGGGGCTTGGAACAGAGAGAGTAGGAGACTGAGTTGTTGGAGAAACTGTACTTGGCGCTGGGGTAAAGATAGGTAGGCCAGGAGTCGTGGTGGGACAAGACAAAAGATTCATATTCAACTCCCTGACAGCCATTCCGCGGACTTGCTCAGGACCTTGGCACATGAAACCACGCACATTGAGAGAAGAAGGGATATATTTGAGCCACTCTGTGACCCATTTAATGCTGCAGTCACAAAACCAAGGATTATTCCGAGCAGTGAGTTGTTTCAGGTTGGAGAGATGATCGAAGACTCCTTGAGTTAACATTCGTAGCTGGTTGTTGGATATATCTAGCCTTTCCAGCTTACGGAGGTTTGCGAAGGCTGTCAATGGGATGTGGTTTATCTGGTTATCCTGCAAGTAGAGTCTGACCAGATGCGTACCTGGGAGGTCAGGAGGTGGGTGGGAGAGCGAGTTCCTGACTATGGAAAATTCCTTGAGCTTGGTGAGATGGCTGAAGGTACCCTCAGCAATGCCCTTGTTGGTCAGGAGATTCCCATCCACAATCAGACGCTCCAAGCTTGTGAGATTCTGAAAGGCCATGTCTGATATGACTGCAATTCGGTTTTCGTCCACTCTCAGCTCTTGCAAGTCTACAGGAAGCCCAACAGGCACGCTACTCAGGTGATTCTTTGATAAAAACAACAGTTTGAGGCTAATTGCCTCCCGGAATGCTCCGTCTTCTACTCCCACTGTAGATATGGAGTTGTCGTCTAGGTGTAGTTCTTCCAGCTTAAGGAGCTGAGCAAGAGCAGCCCTCGAGATGGTCTGAATGTTGTTTTCCTGCAGATGGAGAACTCTGACATTCTTGGGAAGGTTCATGGGGAATTCATCCAGTTGGTTGCCGTAAAGGTAGACCGTGTGCACTGACTGTACATTGTGCAGCTCTGCAGGAAATCCGGCATTATTAATTTGGTTGTTGTGGAGGTAGAGTACGGTTACGCCCTCCGGGATCCCAAGAGGCACTGAGGTCAAGCTTCTCTCATTACAGTAGACAAAGTTCCTGTCACAGCGGCATACACTAGGGCAGGCCAGGAATTTTGACACTTGTAAGTAGAGTCCTAGGGAAATGATGAGCCAAAATTTTAGGAAAAATGCCCCATAGCCGGGCCACTTTGTAGTCTGTAGGCCCATTTCTGTAGGACAGAAATAAAATGCAATGCGATGGGGAGAAAAATCAAAAACAAAAGCACAACAAACAATAACAAAAAACAGAAAGCAAATTCAAAATGACTGGACCAGGTTCTGTCAAAGTCTAGAATTTCTGTTAGAAGAAGTGATCCAAGAGAAGATGGTAAAACAATCTTTCAGATGTTTTTAGTCTGATCTGCCTAGGATACCCTCATGCAGTGGTCCTCCATGTGCAAAACAACTCAAAAAGAAGAATTTTCGACACAAGCAAAGCGTGATGCCAAGTACTGTCAAGAGAAGTCCAGCCAGGTAGGCAAATCTTCTTTCTTCTATAGTAAGTCAGGCCAGTGTAGAGCAGCCTAGGAATTTCTTGGTTAAGCAGAGTCTGTAATCTGTTGTAAAAAAGAAAACACAAAAGACTCAGTAAGTGTAGTAATGGAAGAAGTGTTTGCTACATCTAAGTCCTGGAGTAAAATGCTGACTGGGGCTAAGTCCTGGGAGCCAGGTTGGCATGAGGAAGCATTTTAAGAGAAAACAGTTTAGTGTGAAAGATATTTAAGAAATAAATGATTATTGTACAAAATCTACCAAAGGAGATGGGACTATTACAGTTTGTTGACAAAAATCCTAGGGAAATTTTACACCTCAATCAGTATTTTCTGATATCTATTTGCATATATTAACAGATAAGAGCAAGTGACACACTTTGGGATACATGATGTCTGTCGATGAAGATGAGTTGAAAGCTCTATTGTTTTAGCTGGCACTCTGGAAAGGACAGGAAGCCCTACAGAATTATCAAAAATGCAAAATGGGTCCTGAGGCATGTGAAAATGCATCTTTCTTAAGAAATTCTCCCAAATGTGTTGTATTCCTGAACATAGTTACCATAGAATATTTTAGATATGGTAAGAGAACTGATACTCTGTTAGTTTCTATCTCTTGTGAAATATATTTTCAAATTCTGGTACAAACTAGTGTCTGTGCTTAATGGGGAATTCCAGAGGATGAACAATAAATGTCCGGGGGGAAGGTAAGAAGAAAAGAAGGGTACCCTGAAACAAATACTTCCTTCCACTTTTTCCTATGAACACAAACACATGCACACACACACACATACACACACACAAGTGAAAAAATTAGCCCCTCTTGTGATAGTTAACATCATGCCAACAGACAACCAGTATCACTAAAACCATCACACATATTTTTTCCTCTGCTACCTGGAAGAAACCTAACCCCAAGAAGGAAGGCAAAGAAATCTCTCTTCTACCTGCTCCATCTCATTCCTCACCCCCCACCCCCACCCCGAGAACAGCTTAAACTTGTTACCCAGGAGAATGACCAAACAGCAGTACCAGGCAATTTTCTACTTAGACATTCCTTCCCCTGGGACCTCTGGGTATAAAAGAGATAGGGCTTTGTGATTGTCCTATGTATTGCCAACCTTAAAAATGAAAATGAATTCTGCTTCAATGTGACCACCTTCCAATGCGAGACCATTTTCTTGCCTTTACAGAAGGACTTTTACCAAGCTTTGGAAGGAGAGAAGCTGCAATTAAGGCAGTCAATGTAATCCAAGGATAGCACTCATGCCTTCTTTGCTCCACAATGTGTTCCATCTGTTTTGCGATAGAGAGGGAAAGAAGTTAAGTGAAAGGTGCCAGATTTGATTTGTTTGCAAAGTAAGCTAACATGACAGGACATGGCTGGCTGCGAGGCCCTCAATTCTCACCAACAGGGAGATTGGAATAACTTATATCCACAGCAAAGAGGCTTTTCTTGAAACTAGTTCCTAGCTATCTTTAGACTTAAAATTTACAATTAGAAAATAAAATGGAGTACTGTCAATGTTATCTAAGGGTCAAGATGGTATAAACTTATTCTGTAATTTAAAGGCAGAAACAAAATAAAAACCAATAAGCAAACAAAAGACATCAAAAAATTCCTTGGAACACAAACTTATAGAACTTTATAATATATAATTAATTATTAGAACCTAGATATTCTTGGAACCTTTGAAGCAAGAAGGATGTTCTCAGAAGTGGTATGATACTTTTCCAAACAAAACCAATCTTAATTAAATAACAAGTCGTTGAGGAGGTTGGAGAGATGGCTAGAATGGTAAAGTCCTCAAAGCACATGCACAAGAACTTGAGTTTGGATCCCTAGAATCTATGTAAGAAGCTGGTACATCATTAAACATCTATAATCCCAACACTGCTGCCAAAGAGACAGGGGGACCCTGGAGCTTGCTGGCCGCTCACTGGCAACAAATCACTGAACAAGCTCAGTGAGAAAACTTGTCTCAAAAAAACAAGAAGAGTGTTTCAGAAAGATTCAGGATGTCAACTTTTGGCTTTTACACGCATGCGTATATGCATACAAAAATGTACGTGCACACATGCAAACACAAATGTGCACATAAACAAGTAAATATATACACATAAAAATTATAAATATTCACAAGTATGTTTTGTCACATTCTAAACCTGAGACATTCTGTTCAGAAGAAATCTCTATATATGCTTACAGATTATACAAATAATACACACACACCATATATGTGCATATATATATATGCATACATATCCTTGGTGATATACTTAGCTTTCCTTGCAAATAGTCTTAGTATTTCCTTATCACCTTTTTACTCTAGTGTAGTGGTTTTCTCAGCAGCATGAGCCTGACATGGGTGGTTGGTAGGACAAAAAGAATCTCGGGGAATAAAATGTTCATGTGAGTAAAAGCTTTGGGTATATGCATTGGGGTTGGGCAAATAGTCCCTAAGCACAAAGACACCTTAGTTATTTTGGTATGTTAAATATAAGACAAATATGAAAGCATGCCATATATGTCTTCTGAGAAGAAAGGCACAAAACAGGCTAAACACTCTGTCTCCAGGAAATAACCTCAAGTCAAATTTCACATGTAAATAGTATCTTTTAGGCATAAAAGTCCAGTGGGTACATTGCCATTCTGTTTTCAGTGGAAATTTTTTACCTCAGTGACTAGCACAAAAGTCCAGTAGGAATTTACAGGCTTATTTGTTTTCAGAGGAGCACAGTTTCATAAATTAAAACCATTACTTGTTATATACATTTAGAAAATATTAACATCTGAAACATTGTTTGTGTACGTGTGTATGGTATGTATACATCTGTTTACATTTGCATGCATGTTCTAAACAGATATGCAGATTTAGTGGACAAGCACATATTCATGTAAAGGCCCAAATTAAAGTCACTTGACCCTAGAGCTTGCCAGTCGCTAGCTTGCCAGCTTGCTTTCCGGATCTCTTGGCAGTGCCTCCTGTGTACTAGGATTATAAGTGGGCTGCCACAGTTATCTGACAGTTATATGGGTGTTTTGGATTCAAAATCAAGTTGTCCCATTTAAGTGACAAGTCCATTACCTACTGAATTATCTTCCCAACCCAAATGTCCGTTTTCTTCTCTCATCCAAACACTATTTGTCAAATAGAATGAGAACCCCGCTGTGTAAGGGTGTGGTAAAACTTTGGTTGGACCTGTTAATAAGAGTTAATAATACAGCTTGATGTCATTTAAGACTTGAGACTGCTATCCTACTGTGTATTCAGCCTGTTTGTTTAATCTGCCTTAAACAACAACAAAAACAGAAACAACAACAAACCAACATATCCATCCATCTTACTGCTCTTGAATTTTCCACATGGTCAACTTTTACAGCTTAAGTTCATGTATAGTTTTAATCTGAAGTCATGTACTCTTGCAAGCTACCAGTGTAGAACAATGCATATGTATCATTTGCTGAAAGCAACAAATTCAGATGTTGAAAGCAATCTTCTAAAATGAATATCTACCATAAATGTTGATTCAACATTTATGCATACTGGTTGATAAACAATGACATTTATAGTACTATTGCCTGGGTCAGTTGAGATCATTTGATGGCAATGACTTAATCTCTTGTAAAACTCTGTTAAAGACATTTAGTAATGTATCTCATTCTTTCCACATGTGATGCTATCTATCCTGCTTTCTATTTGCAATAAATACAAAGCAAAGCCCTTTGTTTGGAACAGACACACATAGACACAAGGTCACACAACAGACACACACGGAGAGACAGAAACAGACAGACACAGGAAACAGATGCAAAGACAGCCTTTAGGGAGGAACAGATTCAGATTCATACAACAGATGGACAGACAGACAGACAGACAAAAGACACAGGCAGGAAAGGGAGCATGAAGTAATAAAAAATAATAATAATAATATGATTCTTGGCTAAATAACTCCAAGAAGAAGTGCTCTTATTTACTTTGTTAATGTAACACGTATGCATTATTGGTTACTCAGAGTTAATTACTAATGTGCTTAATTCACATAAAAGCGACCATGCAATTTTTGACCTAATATCGTTTCAAGTTTAGTGAGGGGAAGGAATGTGTACGCAGAGAATTAGCAAAAATATGTCAAGAGCTGTGAGGTTTTAATACCCAGAGATTTGGCACTGTGCACTGGACTCTATCCTAATCCATGGCATATCTAGAAAAGCAAACAACAAAAACCGAACAACCAACACATGGGAGGTAGGACTGAATCTGCAGGGCAGAAGGCTTATGGGTAGGACTGGATCTGCAGGGCAGAAGGCTCATGGGTAGGACTGGATCTGCAGGGCAGAAGGCTCATGGCAAGAGTTCATCTACACAGACTGTGCTACGAGGGCAGACTGCCTGAGGCTTGAACCAAGGCATAAAACCCAGCTTAACCCAGAGAGTGACTGAAGTTTCTACAGCAGAACACTTTCTCCAATTCTTTATTGTCCTTTCGAAAAGTAATAAACGTTTCAAAATTTATTCTACAGTCCATTTACAAGTGTTTAAAAGTCAGTGATGAAAATGCTTTATAAAATGAACTCAAAATATAGAGAGCAAACTTTTTTCCCTTACTCCTATGAATACTGTTTGGAATATGACCCTTGCCCAGCCCACGAAATCAGATTACAAATAATGGCTATATAGATCTTTAAGGGTACAAACAAAAAGTTGCATGGACAGTCAATAGCAGCACAGCATCTAAAGGCAGAATGTACAAGGAGGCAAGGAGATCATGGTCCAGACAGTCTCTTAAAGAAGACAGTGACAATGGCGGTTATCCTAGGCTACTGTAAGTTAATTTAACTCTTTTCACAGGAACTGAGATTCAAAGCATATAAATCACGCAAAAAGCTTTCTGTACAATTCTGCCAGAATGCTACCTAAGAAGAGGCCTTTGTTAATTAATTCCAGAAGGCTGGATTCCAGGAGCACTTAATAAACTCAGACTATAAAAATCAAAGAACAGAAAATAAGAATCGTCAATAAGCACTGCCGATCGCATCACATAATGATACCAGAACATACCTAATAAAACCTTAATGGTTCCAGAGCTAGTTATCCTGGCTCGATGGTGATAGGACAGCACTGAGTATGATACAGTACAAATGAGAAACTAGGTCGGGGGATGTAGATCAGTTGGTAGGTACTTGCCTAGCATGCACAATGGTCTAAGTTCAATATCCATTCCCCACACTAACTGGAATGCTGGTGCACTCCTATAATTCTAGCCATCAGATCAGAAGTTCAAAGTCCCCCTTGGATACAGAGTGAGATCCAGGCCAACCTATCTTACATGAAACATTTGTGAGAGGCAGAGGGTGCTGATCTGCATAGGGAGCGTCTTAGAGTAGCTTTCCAGGTTCCTGTTCCACTCAGGTAATCTTTGGAATGCAGCAATTTGAACTTAAAATCATTCCCTTGCAGGTACGGCATCCACACAGCCAGCCAGCCTATAAATGATTTCCTTGCAATCTGGAATAACCATAGCAATTTAGAGGTCATGCACACAGCTCCTCATTCTTCAGCATAGGTATTGTGATGCAGCAATAGAGAAGGTCTGATGGCACTGACGAAGATGCACGATTAGGAAGGGAATTTGAAAGAATAGAAGAATGCCCTCTCCCTCATGTTGAAGTCACCCTTTCCCCTCTTGAACAACACCATCAGGTGAATATTCTTCTTTTCTGAAGCAGAAAAGGAAAATGAAAAAAAACAAATACCAGAGAGGAGAGAATGATGGGGGGGGAAGGATGTAGTTTAAGCACTGGACAATTTCCTGACTCCACTAAGTCTAGAGCTAAAACAGAAAATGTAAAAATAAAACCTACTCTAGCCAGGCACAGATTCTAGGGGGCTGAAAAGGTTTTTCTCCTGTGGTTTCCAATTCTTTCGAGTGATAGGAATAAACTTAGAACAAGCAGCCACCATGACAGAGTCAAATCTGAATACACATTCTCTACTGCCACCTGCCTGCCTCATTTCACTGGGAGTTTCAAGCGATTGAGTCTGGCAGGCACTGACCACTTTGCACATTAACCACACAAGTTAGTTTGAGCCAGCAGTTAGGATGACCAGCTGTCTTGATAGATGCCCATAAAAGAGTTTCTGATGACCACTGTCAAAGCTGTTGATTAGTAGTCATGTAAAGCAAACTGCAGGAGAAATTTAAGAAAGAAAGAACAAGTAGACTAGGAAAGGGCATGGTGCATCGGGGATGACCCTCCTATAGCTTATGCCTATAAAAATTTTAGTCCATTTTAAAGGTAGCTGGATATGTACATGGTACCATTTTTTCCCAGTTAACTAATTTTAATCACTTTAGAGTGCATCTACCCAGATATTCCCTTCAAGAACTGCTTTCCTGGCATGTACACATTATACCCTTCTGTCTTCTGCAGGAGTAATGATGGAGCTGGTTTGGCATTTTGAAAGATCAGTGGGTTTGGAGTCAATCCAAATCGGTTTTGATATCAGGTCATCCGCTCATTAGGAGCAGGGTGACGATGCCTGATTTCACTTTGGATAGGCCTTTGTTTATCATGTAGAGGTAACAATCAGCTGTGTTTACAGAACCCTGTGGAAGATTACGTATGGAGAGGACAACCTGAGGACAGCAGCAATTAAGCAAAAAGTGTGCTGGTTTAAGAGAGATGGAGAAGGAGAATGTACTGAGCAAGGGGTGAGCTCTGAGGACATATAAACTCAATCCGAATTTCAAATTACTCCATGTGTTAACTTGCGCAGTTGCTTTCACCTCTGTAACCCAAATAATCTAGTAAATCTGTAGGAGAGAGCACCACCATCTCTTATTATCAACACACAGAAAACGATGCTCACTATGTTGACATTTCCAACTATTAGCTTAGACAATCATACTTCCTGCACCTCAGAGCATCTGTTTCTCATTGGACAAAGGTGCTTCTCTAAAATACAGATGATCTAACTTTCCTTTTTCCACCCCCTCATTCCTGATGTTCCCTTTGGTGTTCTACACATTCCTAGTCCCAGCCACCAGTGCTGCAGAAGTGTGGGCACATGTAATAATGGCTGATCACTGAATAGGAGACTTGGTGAGAGTCTGAGTAGAGACCTCAGCTACAGGGCTTTGTGTCTCCATGTAGGCTCCTTGCAGGCTGCTCAGATTTTATCTTGGCTATTGCCCCAGAATACACACCTGTATGTGGCAAGAATTTAAGGACTGCTTATAAAAAATGAACAAATGAAAGAATGACCTTCAAGTATTGCTCCATTTGAAGAGGCAATCTGTAACCTTTGCAACATCTTCAATCTTAAGTTCCATAAGAAATCACAAAGACAATCATTCAAAATGGCTTCTAAGAGTTTTAAAGTACCCTAACTTATGTGGAAAGACTGAGTGACAGAGAAGGATGAATAGTCCCTGAATACTGAGAAACTAGGCGACCCAAGAAAAAGTATAGAACATGAATCTATAGACAAAAACTTCAAAACAAAAACTTGCTGCAGCATTGTGCTTGGTTTACAAAATAATACTAAATTATCTGGTCTTATTAACCTAGAAATAGGTTAATAAGCAGGGTGAAGCATCATTGAAAACTAGGTTTCAAAAGAGGCATGTCATTACCTAATGCTTAAGTTCTATGAGGGCTGTGAGCAAAAATCAGGAAATTCTTTTGTGGTGTAGTATAAAACATGTATTTCTGCTCACACAATGCCATTCATTTTTACATATTTCCAGAACTTCATTGAATTTCTAAATATTTACAGAAATTCTACATGTTTACAGAAGTTCATTATTCAAGCAAGCTTTAGTTGTATAGGATTTTATCATTCTACATAGGCAGTATCAATGAAAAATAGGCCAGTGTTTTGAGAGCTATAAAAGAGCCAATGGGGAAAAAAGAACAACTGAATCCAAAAATATAAACATGGCCTACTTCTACACCAAAATATTTCACGACATATGATATACATATCAGAACAGAAAATCTCATGCCCCCTTCAGAAGGAGAATGCAGATTTCAGTGGGCAATAACGATTATGCACATGAAATAAAATTACATAGTGTTTATTTCCAGGTGAGTTATCTGATTTTCCGACCAAAAATGAAAACTTCATCACTTAAGTTCATGGTGGTATTAGTCACGGCTCTGAATGTAAATGGTGTAAGAGTTCTTTCTGAATAAGCACTTTTTCCAACGAGCATTCTCATCCTCAGAGGCCTGACTTGTTGAGGTGTCAAGGCTACATTCTAGGGACTATTTCTGAATTTTGGAAATGAGTAGGGGAAGAGACAGAAGAAAGATTAATTTTTTCATTTCCTTGACCATCTCTTATTCTCTCAAGGATGTTCAACCCTCAGAACAAGAGAGGATATAGGTTAAGATCATTCAATCCTAATGCTTAAAATAAAACGCCAGACAGTGGCTGCAAAATCTACAGAAGAAATTACTCAAAGAAAAATATATTTTTAAAAAACACATAACAGTTTACAGAAGCTTCAATGCACATATAGAGCAAGGATAGGAAGAAGGGAAGCAGAGAGAGATTGATATATGTTCGAGAAATCACATAGATATGCAAGGAGAACCTTGTCTAGGTTATACACTGTCAGATCACTGCTCTTGTCTTTTATTTCAGATGCAAAAAGATAATTCTCCCTACACACACACACACACGACACACACACATACACATACACATACACATACTGCCAGTAGGCTTTGGATATTTAATTCTAGAGGAGAGGAAAGGAGGGGAGAAGAGGAAGAAGGAAAAAGAAGAGAGGTGATGAGACCACATGCACCCATGTCCATAAATGAAGAAACCATATCTTTACTTTTCAGCCTAGAAATCAGGTTATAATTTGGTTTTGTAGATATCTCCCAGGTCTGTGTGCATAAAATTACCACACCAGACAAAATGACCCAAATCTACCTCTCTCTCTCTCTCTCTCTCTCTCTCTCTCTCTCTCTCTCTCCCTCTCTTTCTCTCTCTCTCTCTCGCACGTGCACACTCACACATATTAACTTGAAAAGATAGCTAAGATTCATTTTTAATCTTTGTTTTAACCAGATGATACTTGGGCAGAGCATCCACAGTCTTCACTGCTAAATGTAAATGAAATGCACACATCAGAGAGCAAGGGGACGTGAGCAGTAATAAAATAGATTTGAACCACAGACAGTTATGAGATCATTATATGCTTGCATGAGACTGGGATACTCATGCCTTCTTTAGCTTGGCTGCAATGCAGGCCCTGGTTCTGAGGATTATTGGAAGTAATCCACAAAATAAAGATCCTTTAGTAAGTTAGTTTGGGAACAAGACATCACCGTTGTAGACTCTTATTGCTCAAGTTACATCCAGGAAGTATCAATCTTTCCCAAACACATAAAATTTAGAAAATGAACTATCAGCATGCTGGTTCTGTATATCACTAGATTTAAGCAACCTAGGCAACTGAAGCCCCAATACTAGGTCCCTCATATGGTGGAACTGCTTCTGCTGATGCATTCAATTTCTCTCCCTGTCATCCAACCATGGGAGCTCTTTTGATAGAGAGTGCTGAAAAAGTGAGTTGAGATGTGATCACCACGGGTGGCATTTTAGAGAATGGGATTCCATTATAAACTTGTAGAGAACTACATTCAAAGGTAGATCATTACTCAAAATAATATGACAAAGCACATATCAAGGGGAAGGGCACACGTGTGAGGGGGAGGATCTATGAGCAGATGACTCAGGAATGTCATTTTCCAATGGCCTTCCTCCACTTCCCTAAGCACTGTTCATGTCAGCTCCCAGCAGTCACAGATTTGTTACTACTACCCAACCAGTTTAGACTACACAATCATGGGTATGTTGTCAGGTGCCTTTCACACTTTTATTTAAGACAGGGTCTCTCTCATTGTGTTGGAACTTTTCAAAGTGGGCTAGGATAGCTGGGGAGTGAACGTGGAACAGTGTTCTGTCTCTACCTCCCATATTGTCATCCTTGGGATTATAGGCACAGGGCACTTTGCCTGTTTTTGTTTGTTTCGGTTTTTTTGTTTTTTTATAGAGAGATTTTAATGTTTCAAACTCCACACTGTTGAGGCCAGTGCTTTACTGGCTGAGTCTTGTAGCCATGTTGCTAGGCTTGGATCTTTGCTTAAATCTGGTGTTTCTTATTCACTCATCCACTGTTTAGTGGTTCCTGTGTAGTACATGACAATAGAGATGAACTCCTATAGCCAGTACAGTGATATGGATAGAAATAAAACATACAAAATAAAAACAAAATAACAGCAAAGGAGACTTGGATTGATAAAATTATAAGCAATGTCATGAAGAAAATAAAATGTGATATAGAATAAACAGAAAGACACAAAGGAATTAATTAAGATCAGGTAGACAGGAAAGGTAGACATAAAGAAAAATGAGATGCTACAACAGGTGTTAAGCACCAGGAGTGAAGATGAGGAAGGGCAGTTATCAGAGAACAAGCTTGAGTTCACAGCCCATTCCCAAGGCAGCTGCAATGCCGATAGGAGAAAACCTACTGACTACTTTAATAAACTATGAACAATTAGCTTGCAATGAAAAAGAAGTCAGTCAAGGGTTCTAGGGAATTAGGATGTGCAAACGATATGGCTTTGGTGAACCTGGAGATTATATTCTTAGGGTAAGGGGAAAGCTGCATCTGAATGCCCTTGAGTAAGGAGCTGATATGAAGAGAATATAAGAATTCAACACTGTCTCGGAATGCCGTGAAGAACCAAAAGAAAGTCATAATGAACTAGATGGGAAAGTGTTTTCAAGAGAAATAAATTGAAAAGGAAAAGAATCCCCCTACCACTGTCAGAATTCTTTCAATGACGACTTGAGTGTCATCTAAACACTCTACATATTTTGTCCAGCTGTCTCAAATTCTCTTTGGAAATAGAAAACGCGTAATAAACAAACAAATAAGTGAGAAAGCAAACAAACAAACATAAATGAGAAAAATGCAGCTTTGAGTCAACAATAACTTTGATGACAAAGTGATCTACTGGTGTGCTGAGTGAAGGCGATCATATAATTAATTAAAGGGACTTGTTCATTCTCTCACAAGTATGGAAGCCTTCCTCCAAGGTTACCATAGTGTCTCTTCCATAGGGAAAGTCACAGACCACCTGCTGTTCTCTTTCAAGCATTATTTGATGTGGTGAAGAAATTCTTTGGTTGTTTTTCTTCTACTTGGGCTCTATGATAAACATCATGGATCATTTGAAAATCAGCTTTGGCAACCCTAATTATTAATCCGGAGTTTGGCAGGTTTCTTGAAGGCTGCCAGGGTGAGAATCTGTGCTGCCTCACCTGAGCAGTAGGAAATAGTGGGTCAGCATGGATGCCTTCAATGGGGACAGGAGTCCATTCATATTCTACCTCTCACTGGAATTTTATGTACTTCTAGAGCACTGACCCCTGTCTGGTGATGAATTGGTCTTGGAGACAGGCTGTGGATACAGGGACTACCTTGTTTCCTCCTTACTCTCTTGAGCATTTTCAGAAAGTTCAAAGTATAGAAATAATCACAAAACTAATAACAGTTGCAGAAGTTCAAACTGACAAGATTACCACCCCTAGACGAATGGTATCCCCTTATACAGGGCCTGGAAAGTATAAACTGGCATACTTGACTAAAGCCGGTAATGCCCTACCTAGACAACATCTTAGGTACACAGGTCCCATAATATCCTGTGCTAAATGTTTCTGGGCCTGAGTGACTCGCATTATGATGTTGCTAAGCTTGTTGATAGAGGAGGAGCAAAGGGCCCAGTTGGGGATTAGAGTCTGTGCACAGACAGCTGGAAGAATAAAAGGCCAGTCCTCAGGACACTGTCATTTTTTCCAGTCCAAACTTGCTGGACTTTGAGAATTCTAATGTATAACTTGCGTGGCCTTCCAGGATGTTCTGAGATATAGGTCAGCCATAATAAACAAACCACACATGCATTTCAAAAAATTGACTAATAAGGTTTGTAACTTAATAATAATTCATAAGCAGCATACTTCTCTAAATATCTTTCACAAGAGCTTTGCAAACCTCTCAGCTATTCTTTCTGATGGAAGGGTTCTGATGGTTCTGATGGTAGTCAGACATAATGGTTCTTCACCTCCTTACACGAAGGAAAAATGGGCACAGTTATTGAATGAGTAAAAACGTCACTAAGGAATTTTGCTTCCTAAGCATATTGGCAGGCTTAGCAAAGCACAGAAACTTTAGAAAATGGTACATTAGTTAACTACTAGAATTTCTAACTCCTAATGCATACAAAAATTAAGTAAAAATCCATTACCCATTCATGCATGCAAATTCATTTGTTGAAGTCTTAACCTCTAATATTTTAAAATGGGGCTATATTTAGAGATAGAGGCTAATATCTCTGATGTTGTTACTGAAAAATAGGAGAACAATCATAGATTTATACAGAAGACAGACCGTGTCAAGGCACACAGGAAGAAAGTAGGGTCTTATGCAATCCAAGGAGAAGTCCATCAGAACAATCTAATTCTGTCCATATCACCACTCTGGAATTTCAGCCCTCAGAATGAGAGCAATAAGTTACCTAAGCCACAGTCACGTATTGGGTGACACTTTTTTCACGGCAGTATAGCTAATGCAGAGATATATAACTTCAGAATCAACACCGTGCAGAAACACATGACTTATAAGAAAGTAAAAGTCATCATCACAGAGGATGATTAAAAAACCGGCAGATTTAGCCAAGGACATAGCTCAATAGCAGAGTTCTAACATGCATGCATAGGGCCATAGGTTCATTATTAAGCCCCCTGCACTACCATAGGGAGAAAGACAATCCCACTTGCTCCCAACTCCCAGAACAGGTCTTGCAAAGCATGCATATATTCTACCTGGGCACAAGTCTTTCTACTTGGTGCCCATTTTGCACCTAATTTCACCTGCCAGGCATCCCCCTAGAGCATTTTTTTTTTATTCTAGGAGATAAAAACTATCATTTCTCAGGTGCTGTGCTCCTAGCAGTTCTAAGAATGTACCAACTCCCTCCTGTCCAGGACAGTGAGTTATGGCTTCATATCTTCAATGACAAGCCATTAACAAAAATGAAAACTGCTGCTAAGTGTTCATTAAGATAAGTGATATCAGCTAACTATAATTGCTTTCTCAGACCATGAAAATCACTGATGTACTTCGTTATTTTACTGACCCTCTGTACCAGTAGTTTCCAAACCTAAGTGTCTATCTCAGAAGGGACATTTGACAGAGAGAAGGGAGCGGAGTGGGAATTCCAAGTGGACATTTGAACAAACCCCAATTAATGTCACTTCCATTTTAATGTGGTTCCATAGTGCCTGTACTACAGAGAACACATTACTGCGAATGCACTCTACATGTTCTATGAGGGTAGTAAGCACTGGAGAATGAAAATTGGCTTTTGATGAGAAGAGAAAAATCACCTAGTCATATGATATTGTTTGTGTCCCTCCAACGCCATGAAGTTAAGAGAATAAAGGTATATGAGGTGCCTCATCGGAGAACTGTAATGAAAATGTACAGTGTCATAGACCACCAAGCATGGATGTAATCTAATATTACTGAGAAGCCAGCATCATGGGAACGGAAGAATATCACATGGCTGTGGGAAACTTGTCAACCGAATTCATCTTCCTGACAGGACTATGAAATAAACATTACTAAGTTATCACCTCTGTGATGTACACACTGAAGAGTCAAATATTTAGGTCACTTTTCTAAGGTAACATAATTGAGAGCTCCCTGTTAAGATCTATGGATTGGAGGTTTCCATGCCAACACTCTCTCCACATGCCCTCAGTAAAATACATTGGGAAACACACAGTGAGTACAGGATACCAAGAATATATATTCTTCCTGCGTCTCTACCAGTACTCTATTTACATGCTTGTTTTTTAATCCATGAGACCCATTTTGCAAAGCAGGCTGACCTTAAACATGCAATTGTCATGCATCAGCTTCCTTTGTGCTGGGATTGTGGTTATACAGCATAGCCCTGGACAACTATGCCTACTTTCAACGGCTAAGCACCCTGCTAATCAAGAGTTCTAGACTATGTATGCCACCTGTACTGGCTAGTTTTGTGTGTCAACTTGACAGAAGCTGGAGTTATCACAGAGAAAGGAGTTTCAGTTGAGAAAATGCCTTCCTGAGATCCAGCTGTAAGGCATTTTCTCAATTAGTGATCAAGGGGGGAAGGCCCCTTGTGGGTGGTACCATCTGTGGGCTGGTAGTCTTGGACTCAATAAAAAAAGCCAGCTGAGCAAGCGAGGAGAAGCAAGCCAGTAAGAAACATCCCTCCATGACCTCTGCATCAGCTCCTGCTTCCTGACCTGCTTGAGTTCCAGTCCTGACTTCCTTTCGTGATGAACAGCAGTGTGGAAGTGTAAGCCGAATAAACCCTTTCCTCTCCAAGTTGCATCTTGGTCATGATGTTTGTACAGGAATAGAAACCCTGACTGAGACACCGCCCATACTATTTTTTTTTTTTTTTACAGTAGCCATGTAATGGAATAAAATTTTTGTAAGGAAATAAATTATGGATATATGAAGGAGTTACTCATACATGAAAATGTAGTTGATTACATAAAAGGAAGAATAACGGAAGGAAACAATAACTCCTACATTTTCTGTTCCCAGTCTTCTGTTGTTAGATGGATGGAGGAAGAAAGACAAAAGAGAGGCTTGGAAGCAGTAATGTGATAAACTTATAGTAATGCAGTAGAACTTGTATGGAACATTCAAAGTAAATCATAGGAAGAAAAACAATAAACACCAGCAACATTTAAAAAAAACAATACTAAGTCAAAATGCTGATGAATTGAGGTTGTGCAGAGACAAGATAGAATTGTATAAGCTTCCTTCCAATATAAGAGAAAAAAATGGGAAGGAGAGGAGCCTCCATGAGAGGAGAAAGCAGTAGTGCCTCCTCAGTCAGTACCTTCATGGACAGAGTGAAACCTGGGCTCCAGGGCCTGGCAAGTTCATGGTAAACTATGCACATTTTATGTTTAAACTGGCATTTTATGTTTATGTCTTCATTTTACTGAAGTAACTACCAACTTTGTCTGATATTAGGTAACCTGAATATAGTAGCAATTCCAAATGCATAAAATGCTTTTATGAGCCCTAAAAATTAGAGTCACTGAGGTAAAACCTCATGCAAATTATTCTATGTTGGGTGGAGAGACAATTACCAAAGGGGATTAGGGTCAATCTCCACCTGTGTTTGTGGTTACTGTAAGAAAATCACCTGAGTGCAAGCCAAACTCCTGGCTCCATGACAAGTCTTCTTAGACCAAAGCAAGTATGTGAGAGGATGTGAGTCTTAACTGAGTCAGATGGTAAGGCCCAGGATGGCATTAAAAGAGAAAACGAAAATGTTGGCTTCCAGGCACACACAAATCTCTACATCTGCATTGTGTATCAGGTTCACTGCTTTCAGACTCCCAAAGGGCTATGACAAGTTGGTGACACTTTCTCTGAGTCCTGGGAGAACCCTGGAATCTTCACCTGAAGGAATGCTGCATGAGAAATAAGTTGTGTTCGACTGTTTACACTCTACAGTGAGTTGGAAGAAACTAACTGCAGATACCTTCTCCCCTGAAACATAACCCAAGAGCATGGTAGCTATTAATCTAGAATTATGGGAGACCATTATTATCATTCTCCACAGCAGCAGAGATCTCTACACAGAATCCCATGCCTGGAATGGTGCACCATTTATGTGTTACACTATAAGCAACTTGCTCTCCAATAAGTTGCCAGGCCAATACAATTGGTGTGACACAAGGAACTAATAAGAAAAGTGCAATTGATAAATTATACTTACTCCCTTTACAGTTCATTCATAAAAAGTAATCAGAATTTTGCTCAAATTATACTTCTCTACCCCGAGTACTGGACGTCATTTGGTGATTCTCACTTTGAAAACTCCGAAGTTTTGAACAAACCCTGAGGCAGACAAAGGGAGCAGAGAATGTAGTAAGTCCTGATTTCTTCAATTTGTTCTTTGAGCTACAGGGTGCTTCTTTGACATCAGAAGGGGCATCTCCCATCTCCAAAAATATCAGGACAGACAGAAGAGCCAGGGTTATAGTGGGACTCCTTCCACAAAGAAAAAGCAAAAGGGTTGTCCAAAGGTTACATCAGCAACACTGTGACTCTGAAAAACTGGACCAACATTTGACAAAACATCATGGTCAGGAGATAGCTCAGAAAATCATCAAACATATGTAATCTGAGAGAAATGTATGAATACTTATATTTACCTTTTCTGTGTTTATGTATTCCCACAATATGTTAGTGTAGAAAAAGTGCTACCAAATATCATTAATAAATGTTCATTGTTAAATTTTGTTCTCCTTTATATATTGTTATATAGGGTTAAAAAGAAAGTGTCTATAATGTCCAAGAATTATTGTTGCTTGAGACAATGAACCCATCCCATCTCTTAATGTGCAAGGGCGATGGTAGATCTTGGAATTAAAATCTTCCATGTTATTAAATGAAAAGGTTCCCATTCATGAGTCTTCTGTGCCTTGTGCAAGGCAGTATCTAGTTTAGTATTCTTTCAAAGGCATCCTAACCTCTGAAGCTTTACCAATAATGATGATTAATATAGATCTAATATTTGCATACAACTCAACCATTAAACTTGATACACCTCATTGGATACATCACAGTATCTTGGGAGCAAATATCATCACAGGTCTCCATTTTTAAATGACAAAATAGCCTCACCAAGGATTTGCATAAACTACTCTAGGCAGCAGGCAGCAGAGCTTGGAGTCAAGCCACAGTGTTTGTTCTTTCTTTTGGTCTGGCGAGATATTCAAGGTTTATTCTCTGGACCATTTATCTGCAGGACCTGGCCACTAATCACAAATGCATGTGTTGTCTCTCATTAATGAGATGTTCCCCTGTTTCTACAGGTGATGGGTGATACTGGTGATTGTGTCAGGCATATTAAGTTTGACTGTATCTCAGAACCATTTATGATGTTCTGACCAAATTTAATGTCGCATGTGATGTACACGTAACTCTGGCAACAGTGGGATACCATTGCACCTCTCAAAGCACATCCGTTCTGCATCTACCTGTCTGCATCTCTACCCCACTTTCCTCTGTGCTTTTGGATTCATGACTCAATAACACTATAAGAATATAAAGTGTGAAGAATATGTATCGTTTAGTTTTGAAAAAATGGGGTGGATTTGTCATCAGAAACACACCTAATAAGAAATTACACCAGGAAAGCTACTGTAATACAAAACATAAGCCAGAGATGGGGCCTCAGGCAAAGTCAACCTGGAGGATAAAGATGGTCATGTTTTCACTGTTCTGAATCTCTTCTTAGCACTAAAAATTCACCAACTTTCCAATCAATTTTGTCTTTGCATTAATGTCAATTATGATGCTTTCTATTCTCTAGTTCCATAAAATTTTAACTTAGATCTACTGAATTAGTTATGGAATTACCTCATGTCTCATGGGTTTTGCCTTTTTCCTGGATTTGAAGAGGAAGTGGGCACCTTTCCTTTCTCTACCCCCACCCATCTAAAATCTTCTTCCATGTTTTTTCTTCCCATCTTCTTAAGTGCACCTGTTCACTTTCTAAGGCCTGAGCCACCCCCTAAAGGAACCTCTATGGCTGTAACTGATCACATACACTATAGGCTCAATATTAAAAAAAAAAAAAAAAACAGAACCCCAAATGTTTATGAAAGTTATAGCATTTGACCAGAAATCCAGCTCCATACTTCCCAACCTATGAAATACTGAATGCCATGTATTTATCTAGAACGTCAAATCTTTTGTTTCTTCTCCATCTTTTTCTATTTTGCACCATGTCATTGACATTTTCTCATTATCCATATTTAAAATAGAGAAGCTATCACTAATTCATTTCATACTTCTTAACTTCTCAGCCAAATGGATCAACTGATAGAAGACAGTTTTTCCCATGACTCCCCTTCTTTGATGTTGACGGTCTATTTAATGGAAGTGAGCTAGAATATTCCATCACCTTAATCCTTTCCTCTGGTCTTTCCTATGTAGTGAACTGGAACTACAGAAACAATATTATGGAAGTATCACTGTACCCTTCAATGTAGCCATACTGTTAAACACCAATTTGTGTTTCCAAGGATGTGTGTAGCCTATCTTTGTAAATACTTTTATTTTATTACAGATATAGCACTTAACTATGTGTCAAAGGATAAATCACTTTAGTTCTCAAGCTCGACTTCCTCATGTGTAAATTAATGCACATATGAATGTATTATAAAGTTAAAAGGGACACACATGCAGGGGGAACATTATAAAGGAAGAAGAGTAAGGAGGAGGGGTATTCAAGGATAGAGAGATGATAAAGGCAGGAAGCCAGGAAGAAGAAAGGGAGAGAAAAAAAAAGGTTAAGAATACATGGCTACGATATAATTTACCAATTTCTTCACATGTGCATGGCACTACTAATATGTATGCAACCAGTCCAGTATGTTGCATAGCAAATAAGCACATTTAAATGCAAAGGAAGTGATATTCAATTCTGAAATATTTTTAATGTTTGTGCTACTGAGAAGACATTGAAATGCACTATGTTCCTTAATAAAAAAAAACTCAATATAAGGCAATAACAATACTTAATTTTAAGAGTTATTCTGATGAACTGGAGAGATGGTTCAGAGGATAAGAGCACTGGCTGCTCTTCTAGAGGTCCTGAGTTCAATTCCCAGCAACCACATGGTGACTCATAACCATCTATAATAAGATCTGGTGTCCTCTTCTGGCATGCAGGTATAAATGCAGTGCAGAACACTGTATACAAAATAAATAATAAGACTTTTTAAAAAAGAGTTGGTAAGTGAGAATAGCTACATGTTTTACCTTTGGTCATCATCTATTCCACTGTCTTTATTGAGAGAGAGAGAGAGAGAGAGAGAGAGAGAGAGAGAGAGAGAGAGAGAGAGAATGAATTAGTTATGTGTGTGTATATTATATGTGATAGACACGCAGCTGTTAGAGTGTGTGTGCCCATATATGTACACAGAGGTCAGAGGAGATCATGAGATATACTGGTCTACAAATCTCCACATTCCCTTGAGACAAGATCTGTCACTGAACTGGATCCTGAGACTTATCTATGGGGGATAGGATAGTGTTTATCAAGTCCCCAGAGATCTTTCTTTCTTTGCTCCCTTTGCTACTGGGGTTACAGACACTCATGGTCATGCCAGCTTTTTACACACATTGGGGACTCTCATCTCCATTACACATGCTTGGGCAGAAAGCATTCTTAACCTCATAGCCATTTTCCTAGTGCTATTGAAACTATTCTTGAGACTTGTCTAAGAAACATGATCTAGACTAGCAACCAAAATGGCTATCTCTGACACTTAGCAATATGTTTATCCTATTGACACAAGAAGGTTACCTTAAGTCCATCTGCCACCTTAATATAAAGAGTAACTGCATTCCTCTTATTCCACCCAATGCATAACTGCACTATACAGATTATACACCATTAAGTTAACCGTGGAACATGTATAGTAGATAGGGAGAGACCTTGGGTTCCAAGCCTTAGATCTTTGTCTTCATTCTGTCATTGACTAGACATCTTGGTTATCTGGGACTGAGTCTTGAAACAGTTGGTTTTCATAATAAGTAAGGTCTCAATCAGCCTGAATCCTGAGACTCAGATGGATATACACTACTAAGTTCAATGGAGAAAAAGTCCCATGACCTAGAGATGTCTCAGTGCATCTGAATTTCACCATCAGAAGCCAAAGCTTGTGGTAAATCCACTAGACCTGAAGCTTCCTTGAAGATAGTAGAAAAAACAATTCCTTGCACATATTTTGAATTTCTAGCATTACCTATGAATTGTGGCCAAGAATTAACTTGAAAATCTAAAGTTTAGGATTCCGGAATAACTTGTTTCCAGAGGTAAGGAATCTGCTTAATACCAGGATGAATGAAACATAGTCAGTCAGATTGTTAATCCAAACACCAGTCTGCCATTAGTGAATTGTGGGCAAATATTTAACGAATCATTTAACTTCTCTAATGCAACATTGCATTGCCGCATAGTTGCAGAGATTAAACGAGACCACTTGGGCAAAGCTTTTACTTGGGAAATAGCCTAAATGAAATAAGTGCTAAAGAAAAAGTAATCATGAGTTTCAGCATTAGACATAGGCTGTATGTCTATGATGTGACCAGCTTAACAGTTTTCAGTACAACCCTAAAATAGCGGTAAGTGTACACGAGCCATCAGAGATCTTTGACACCAGGGCAATCAACTTAGCTGAGTTTCCAAACGGGGATGTGTGTCATGACTGTGAATGTAGAAATTTTGCTAGTATAAAAACAATACTATCAGACTCTATCTTCTCTGCAGTTCCATTCAGCTATAACATCTTGTGTTATATAATTTTCAGCCAAATATTACTGAATAAAACTCAATACCATTATATTTATTTGCAGAAGTAGAAACCACTGAGAAGAGAAATGTAGAATCTAAATGAACACATTGGGATTCTCTGGCTTGTTCGCACCCATTAAATATCTTAGAGACAACTGTGTGTTGATATTTCGAGTATTTGATTTTCAAATGAGAAAACAGTTATCAGTTTTAAAATTAGCTTAGAATTTTTTTTTTTGCTATTTTATTGCAATCTTATTTTGTTATTTTTGCTATCTTATTACTGATATAACTTATAAAACAAATATATAAATTAAGTGCCTAGAAGCATATATATATACACACACACACACACACACACACACACACATATGTACATGTATATGTAAGTATTTCTCTGCATAATTCAAGCAAGCAACTGCAATTGACTGCATTTCAAAGAAATTCAGTCTTGGTGTCTGAGAACCTGGTTCCTATTCTTTAACTATAGAATAACTTTGGGACTTAAGACTCAGATGGCGTCAGAATTCCAAAATTTATGAGAGACATAAGGGTTAAACTTTATGTTGCCTAGAACTCAGCATCAGGACAGGGGGAATTTAGCTGCCGAAGGCTGTTTAAAGGAGCTTATGTGGTAATATAGTGCATATAAATCATGGTTAGCTAGAATGTACCTGGGCTTTCTTTCCTACTATTTACAAGTTCTAATGTTAATGAGAAAATAGTCTGGCCATCAGAGATGGTATTTAATTCTCGGATGAATGCTTTGGTGACTGTGCTTCTCCTACAGGGCTTGGGATGTGGACTGGGGTCATTTGTCAAGTAAGATAATAGCTATGACTAAGATGTCTCTTGTTCTTTCAAATTAAATTCTTACAGTCTCATCACATTCAGCCACAAATTTCTCCAGACTAGTAAAAGAATATATTGAGTGGTATGTGTAATATGCTTAGAGTACTTCCTTCCTACACTTTACTTCACATTTACAAATTAAATTTTATTGAAATAATTTTCGAGTTCAAAAACCCTGAAGTCGTCATGTTATCAGAGTGGTCTTTCATGTCATATCTAATTTTATCTGAACTTGGATAGCTAGTTCTGCTTTTCTACATATATGCTCAAAACAACAGAATGAGCCACAACTAAAAATAAGGAAAAAGAAAATCGTTTCTGCCATTCAAGCATTCTGATTTCACCTTGATTTTCACTGTCACCAACTGTCATTTTTAAATATTTGCTTGCATTCTGAGAATCAGATCTTTAAAGTCGTGTGCTATCTCCCTGTTCAGCTTTCGCATTTAAAGCAGGCATGCCATTTAAAACTGTGCTTAAAATCAACTGAAAGTCACCACATCACATAAGAAAGTACAGGAGCCTATTTGAATCTGTGCAAGGAAACACCTGAATTCTCCCAGGGACCATGCTGACAGGCAGAAAGAGCTTAAATGGGGAAGATGTTCCAAAATACAATCAAGTCTCAGGAAAGACAGTGGGTAGTGTTATGCTAAAATTCCTAAACTTTGATTTATCTTTTTTTATCTACTTGTACATTGGACAAATCTACAAAATATATATTTCCCCTGGTATTTTCACATGAAAAATTATTTCATAGGCTGAAGAAATCATTTAATAGAAATAGTGCCTGTAGTAAAAAGCACAAGGACCTGAGAGCCTATTCTAAGTACCCATATAAAAGGCTGGGCATTACACTAGTGCCTGTAACACCAGCCCTGGAAAATAGACAGGTCAATTTCCTCCCCAGCCAATCTATCCGAATTCATCAGCTAGGTTAATGAGAGACCTTGTCTCAAAAACTAAATTGTAGACTTATTTTAGGAATACATGTGATATCTGTTGAGCCAACACACATACAAACAGTTATACCCACATATATAATGGGTACAGACCTGCATTCAGCACACACACACACAAATTAAAAATCATCTTATCTCATGTTACTGTCTAATTCTGACTTGGTTTACAATTATAATAAGAGAGATGACAAAGCACCAGAAGTTATGCTTCTGCATCCCAAAAAAGAAGAAGAAAAAGAAAAAAGACAAAAGTAACAAAAACAAAGAAGAGAAGTACACAGAAAGTGTGTGTCTGACTTTATTACAGATAGAAATGATGCAATGTGTGTGTATGTGTGTGTATCTGTATGTGCTGTGTGTGTGTGTGTGTGTGTGTGTGTGTGTGTGTATGTGCACGCAGATAAGAGCAGGTAGTCATTGTATTGACTCCACCCAAACTTGTGAGGACGATTTCTGTATCTGTCCCCAGATCTACAAGAGATGATAAGCAGTGAAAACAAAAAGAGACAACAGTTCAGAGGCACCTGCTTCCTGCACCCTGGGCAAGAGGCAGCCCCCCTGCCTTGTGCAAGGAGGTGCTGCTTGTTTGGTGTGGGGTGGGTACAGGAAAACTTTAAAAGACCTTTCCTGTCCATGCAAGAAAATGAAAGAAAAAAGAAACATCAGAAAAAAATGAACTGTATCTTCCTGTATGATGTAGATCTTTCCTAATATGAATGAAAATAAGCCGAGTGTGAACTACAGAATCCTCAGAGCAGATCTTCTCCCAAGGACTCCCACAGATACCTAACAGCACACCAAACAATATCATCATCACCTGACAATTTAGTGACCAGCTCAACTCTTCATGGAACCAGACAAACAGATAAAAGTCAAGAAAACATAACCAACAAAGAATGCTGAGTTTTCCCACTGTGCATGTTTCTTTATATATTCTCTTATAGGAATTACTATAGATTTTACTTCTAGGCTCTTCTGTATTAGAACTTCAAAGAAAAATTTTGTATTAATCCTATTGGTATCCTTTGAACACAGCTTGCATTTAGAACTGGGATAAAAGCAGAACATTAACTCCTGAGCTCTTTCATAGACTTCAAAAGGTTCTTTATTTTAGGTCATTGAAAGAAATCTATAATTTCTTATAGTCATGTGCATATACATACATATAAACAAATCAACATGAAAAGAGTCATTGAAATGCATGTGCATCACCTTCTGAGAGCATCACCTATATCAGAATTTTTTCAGACATTTTTAACAATTATTATATTTTCTTAATGATCTTCAGAATAATCCCTGGAGGTTCTGAATATTCACACATTTACAAGACTTTTAAGATGAAGGAAAATTAAAAATCACTCAACATGAGGGAAATTCTTTTAAGAATCAGCACTTGATCCTATGCTTATGAAAGTCCCCCATCCCAGGGTCATAACGATTTATAACACTCATATCCTATTAGCTAATTAATAGGAATGTGCACAGACTGCTAAGACAGTCTTAGCTTGTAACAGGATTGGAAGGATAACAATGAAAGATTGAGATTCGAAGGTTTTAAAACATAATTGTATATGTGAGTCACCTCAAATGAGCAAGACAGAGATAATCCTCAACGCTCTGCTTCCTGCAGAGTTCGCGAAGATATTTGCCAAGTGTTTTCTAGGTTAACCTAAATTTCTCAAACTTAAAATAAAGGAGCTTAAGGTGTGCAGTAAAGGGCTGTGTGGGAGCAATTTTACACAGCCATGAGTCAAGCTAAACCTCACCAAGATGTTTAAATAAGAGTTAAACACATAAGGGATCTAGGCACAGAGACATTTGTGGGAATCTCTGCCAGCTCACCCAGACCTATAGGCGAAGACACATATATATGTCCATCTTACACTACAGATATGGCAAACTTCCTGGCTCTCAGCATCATGGTCCACAATTCTTCTCCTTTCCCTTTACTGAGAACAAACTTGAAATGCAGGCAGAACCCAAGCAAGACCCTTGTAGCCTGCTAGTCAGTCCATCATTTCCAACTTTCTGCCCCTTTGACAAGCTTTTAACTCCCATAAGCTATGAGTCTTGACATGCGCCAGCGTCTGTAAAATTTCTTCTGTTCTTGCTTTGTGGAACCATCTTGACTCAGCTGCCTTTTTTTAAATCTCACTTTTCTTTCCCACAAACATGTTTCACAGCTGCATTCTTGTCCTACATTAATGGCTGAATTACTTACTTGTCCAGGTGCAGTGAAAACATACTGGACGGAAGTAACTCAAGGAAGGAATTTTTGCTCAAAAGTCTATAGTGCAATCTGTCGCATCTGAGAAGTCTCAGCAGGAGCTTGTGACAGTTGGTTCCATTGCATCTGTAGTCAGGACACTGAGGGGTAAGAATCCTTCTACTCAGTACACTTTCAGTCCAAGATCACAGCTCATTGACTGGAGCTGTCAATATTCTAGGCAGGTACAATCAGATCAGACAATCTCATCTGGATAATGCCTCACAGGCATGGCTAGGTATGTATCCTAGGTGATTCTAGAGACAATCACATTGAAAATCAATACTAATAACTATACTACTCAAGACATCCCCAATGCAAGGACTTTTAAACTTTAAAGACTGCCTGCAATCCTCATGAATTACTTTCAATCAATTTTCAGTGCAGGAAAGCTCCAGAGAATTCCCAAGGAAGGTCATCTTGCTGATGAGTAAATTACACTGGGGCAAAGGTTAGGAGCAGCTACCCATGCTCATGTGCCTCAGAGTGCAGCATGGTGTTAGAGTTCTCTCCCACATCAGCTATATCATGCCCTCAATCAAAGAAAGACACATATTTTGGTCCTGTCAAGACAGAGCCAGACTTCCTTCTCGCTATTGGCGAATTAGGTGTGTCTATGAACCCAACCCTTATTTGAATTCCTTGTAGAAACTTGATTCAGAAACAGAAATCAGTTCCTTGAAATACCAAAGTTTGAGTGGATTTAAGAAATTCATTATTGTTAGAAATATGAGTTTTAGCTTATGTGAGTGCTAAATATTTACGGTAAAAACCTCATTAGTTGATTTCCTTAAGATTACTTAAGTAATCTTATTAAAGACCTATGTACAGCATATATGCTATTCATTAGTAATATTAATATTTTAATCTATTTTATTAATAAATACCTGAATGCTTTTAGAGAGGAAGATAATTGACAAGATCTATAGTCTAAGGTGACAAGAGGCTTAAAATATATGATTAAAAAAATCCGGTGTAAACTATCTTTAATATTCAGATCCAGATGCAAAGTTATTTCAAGAAAAGGGAGAAATATAGGCAACTGAACAGTATTTAAACATGTCCAAACAATTGAAAGAAATAGCTAAGGACTGATAATGATGTAGAGTTGTTGAAAGTCTACCAAGTTGGCTCTCAGAAAGAATACAAATATTGTATAACACACCAGGGGGCTTACCCACAGAGAGCACAGGATACATGGATTACTATCACTGCCTGATTGCTTCTCAACACATCTTCCATCTCATCAAAGCACCCAAGATTCAGGTTAAAGGGGGACCTTACAAAAAGTATGGCAAGATATAGACAAATATCCATGCACTCAAAGGTAGAAAATGAAAAGTTTGAATATTAGATACAAGAGATATGGTTAGCTTCTTGCAATTTCGAAAGCAACACATAACTGCAACTTAACTGGGAATGCATGCAATATACACCAAATTTTAAAAACCTATAGGTTCAAAAGCAAACTGATTAATCATAGAAAGTTGTCTGTGCTAAAAAGAGACACAAATAAACTATTCACATTATGTAGAACATTATAGATTTCGTTATGCAGTTAACCGTACTATTTAAGAAAAGAAGTAAATATTACTTATATCCAAAATGAAACAGTATATAGTTCAGGAAAGAATATTTTCTGTATTTTGCATCTAACCAATGATCTGCAAGCCACATATAAAACACTTATATAATTTGAGCATACATTATAATGTATATTCTAAAAAGTCTCACGTTCATGGAACTAACATGATAGTTTACTTTCCACACATGAACTCCCCAGAACATCATATACTATCGTACATGAAGAAAGGCAGAATTCTAGAATTATCCTTCTGAATGGAGCAGATATTTCCCCATGCTGTGGACTTTTGTTCTTACAGAAAGTCCTGTTATTTACTATATGACAGGAAGAGAGATGGAACGCTTCATCCACAGACTGCTCCACTATTTGTAGATGGATTATTTCTAGACTTGGACAAAAACCCAGAGTGTGCTCACCAAGATGTGATACACTAAAGGGAAGTGTTTGTCCTTCTCTGGACTCACTTTCATTTCATTTTACACTTTATTCTTACAATATACATTGATCTTAATGTATGTGTATATGTATATTAATATATGTGTGAATATGTATATATACACATATATTAATATACACACATATATTAAGATATAAGAATGCTACCTTTATCGGCTTGTTCAAAGAACTGTCTTACAAAATGTTTTCATTGGATGATCAGTGGGTGTGTTCTTCCCTGGGCAAGATGATTTCTCCTACTCCTAGCCTTCCTTAGTTGCCTGCAGTTCGTTGGGTATGACGGAGGTCTCCTGGGAGTTTCCCCAACTACATTAGCAGGTTTACTGTTGTTGTCGTTGTTTAGCTCATGATTAGGCAGTCATGTTAGGGAGACATTATGGGTGTTGCTTCTGATGGTCTTAGGAGATACAATCTTACAGGAAATGCCTGTCCTTCTGACTCTTACACTACTCTCTTACCATCTTCTACAATGATCCCTCAGCCTTGAAAACATACATAAAATGAAGCATTATGGACACTAAGCAGTTTTAACTTATGTCTTTAGAAAAAATAATGTGTATAACATTTAATTTAAAAATAAGCCACAGATATGAAAGGAACAAGGAGGGGATATGAGAGAGAATTTAGAGGGAGCAAATGGACAGTGGAAGTGATGTAATCATAATTTTTAAAACACGATTATTTTAAAACAGTACAAAACAATCTTATTAACAATCGTCTTGCAATGATGATATTTTGAATAGATTATGTCAAATAAAACTCATTAGTCATTTCAAAAACATGTATTGTGATGACCAATTTCAAGTAGGGTCAAATCTATTACTATGAAGTAATGACAATTCCTGAAACATGCTGTAATTTACTTTGTGATTTTTCAATTAGTGTAGGAAGTTATTCATTTCTTCACTGTTATGTATATTTTAAACAATAAGATAAATATGCGCTAAAATTATATAGCATCCTGTGTGTGCATAATGTCCCTTTATCTTACACATCTGTAAGTGTCAAGGTTTTACCATCAAAATATTTATTACACAATAAAACTGCTGCACATTCACCAGTTAAAGCAATGGCTCAATTATAAATTAGGAAGCACATTCACCTGTCACTCAATAAATCAAAAGTAATTAAAGAGAAATATGCAGTTGTTTATAACCCTGGATATATGAAGATTTGTGTTATTCTCAGATAGTTTTATGTATTAATTGGCAGAAACAACTTGATGATTATTTGCAGACTTGAAGTAATGGGTCTCTCACTCTCCTAAGTGGTCAGCTAAGTTTCAAGGGCATAATAACAACCGGTTCTATTGGCTTCAAGTAAAGGGAAGGGCTTTGTTGGATGCTCACCCTGTGTATCTTCAGATGTTCAGAATCCAATTCTTTCACACTGCAGACTTTCTAATCAATCTAAGTCTTCACTACAGCACAGAGTCCTTCCAGTGCACCTACACTGCAAGTTCTTATTAACTTCTGTTACTCTCAAGAAGTCTTTAACATTAAGTCAGCACCTTCATTCCGTTTTCCTAACGCCTGGGTACTTGTTATCCAAGATGGATTGATTTACAATTCAGGTATAATCAGTATGTAGGGAATCTTTCAGACCTGCAGTGTTGAAAGTACATTTAAGGAAAAGATATGATTCCAGAAGGAAAAATATGCATAGGAATGAGACAAATAGTTGGCTATGTTTGGGCTGTGTGTGTCATGTGTTAGCTGGGCTTCCTGGGCGACTGGTAGTGTGGGAAGTGTGTGTGGGGGGGCCTGGGCCTTAAGCACATGCTGGAGAGGACAGAGTAAAGGCTGTGATAGAGGGTAGGCATGAGAGTTGAGGAAGGCCCACGCAGGGAAGCTTCCAGGCAGTCAACAGGCTGGGAGAGGACAGAATCAGACAGGCTTGCCAGACTGTTATTTCCCAGAGATGTTGAGCTTGCAGGCTGGGAATGGAGTCATGGGTGATAGCCCAAGGTACTCATTAGCCTGAAGCAGTACACAGAAAGTACCACCTGAGCTAGATTAGAAGCTCAAGGCCTAAGAAAGTGTCTACACTGAGAAAACAGAAACCAACTGGTAACTTGCAGGTCTTTGGAACATTCATGACTTAAGTTTTGCTATAAAAAAAGATGACTATTTCACATCAAATGGTAAAGACTTTTGAATAAATGCTTTCTTTCTGAAGCATGACATTTCACTGTAAATGAATGAACTGATTGGGAGTTTCTTTTATACTACCTTGCAGTTAGCCTTTTTCAGTTACCCAAAGTAAAAAGTAAACGAAATAGCAAAAACGAGTGACTATTACTGACTCTACAATGGAAAGAAAAGGAGAAGGAGGAGGAGGAGGAAAGGAGGAGGAGGAAGAGGAGGAGGAGGAAGAAAGGGGAAACACAATCACTGACTTACTCAAGGCCACCCAGCATTCAGAGGAAACGGTGATGAAGCATCTGACTCAGCGAGCGTATGACTATTGCACTTTCCTACCACACACTCAATGGGAAACAAATCACATGACGCTTCATATATACCTCTCCATATGATAATATGTAGATGTTATGTATAGCCTTCAGATATTCAAATCTCTATACTATTTTTAATTGAATATGTCCAGGAAGACAGAAGGGACAAAAGCTAGCAATTATCACTACTTACAAGATAAACAGAGAAATAATGGTACACTGACACAGAAAGAAATTAGTCTGAAATATCCCCAGGCTCTGCTACATTGTAGCTCTCCGTTATAAGAATTTTACTTTGGATACAGAAAATGTGGTACATTTACACAATGGAGTACTACTCAGCTATTAAAAACAATGACTTCATGAAATTTGCAGGCAAATGGATGGAAGTTGAAAATATCATTCTGAGTGACGTAACTCAGTCACAAAAGAACGAACATGGTATGTACTCACTGATAAGTGGATATTAGCCCAAATGTTCGGAATACCCAAGTTTCACTTTACAGTAACCGCTGGACTGAGAGTGAGATCCCAGATGGAGGAGTTAGAGAAGGGACTGAAGGAGCTGAGGGAGTCTGCAGCCCTATGGAGGGAGCAACAGTGTCAACTGGCCTGACCCCCCCCCCCCAGTCCTCCTGGAGGCTGGACCACCAACCAAAGAATACACATCGAGGGACCCATGTTTCGGACCACATATGTGGCAGAGGAGGGCCTTATTGGCCATCAGGGAGAGGAGAGGCCCCAGTAAAGGGGAATGTCAAGGTGGGAATAAGGGAGTGGGTGGGCGGGTGGGTGGGAGGGGCAATTTCCTCATAGAGGTGGGGGAGGGGGAGGGGATAGGTGGCTTCCAAAGAGGAGACCTAGAAAGGGGAAACATTGGAAATGTAAATAAAATATCAAAAAAAAAAAAAAAAAAAGAAAAGAAAAGAAAAGAACATATCCAATAAAAATGTCAAAAAGTGAATTAAAAAAAAAAAAAAGAATTTTACTTTTCTGTCTCTACTTTAAATGAAGGGCCTGATACAGGCACTTCTGAAAGCCTCCCTCTGAGATGTGACTGACATTGAATGGGCAGAGACATAGAGGACAGAGATGGCTAACTCTCCTACAATGTATAGCACAGAAAAACCTTCTGTAACAAAAAACAATTCAATCAAAACATTTCACTCCATTGCTGAACGGCTCCTGAAATTTTAGCATTAATGTTACACATGAAAAATGAAGAAAATCTAGCTCTAAAAAAAAAAAATATATACTAGGGTTTTTTGGTTTTGTTTGATTTTTGGGTTTTTTGTTTGTTTGTGTGTGTTTTGTTTTGTTATTGTATTTTAAATACTTTATTATGGGGGACAAACATTTGAAATGTAGATTGACGACATGAGGAATTGGTAAGGATGTTTGAAGCCCCTAGTTTTAATTTTAAAATACCACTAAGAAAGTCTATTATTAGGGAAAAACAAACAAAAAACAACACTTGGTACCCTTTAAAGGATCTTGGGCTAATCCTATCACCACCAACAGACAGGATGCTATAATAAACAATTCCAAAACAGTCTCTTCTTTTGCCATCCCACAAACCTGAGTATTTTGCAGAAGAAGAAGGGCAATTAAAAATTACAGTCATCATTTAAAGCAGAAAGAATTTACACCTAAAAGGATGTTAAAATAACAATTATATTTGTATAGTCTTTGAAACAGGAGTTCCTATGCCAAGGCTTTTTTTTTTTTTTTTTTTTATTTAATCTTAAGGGATCAGATATGGTTTGTTTGAACTGTTAAGTGGGACCACATCTGAAGAGGCAGGTTGCATGGATCTGCTGATCTTGTGGTGAGTTTTGAATAACAGGGATGTCTTCACCTGGGCAGGGAGGGTGGGTTTCCTCCCTGGTCAGGTCATTTAATTTGTTGACACAGTTGGCACTTGAAAAGCAAGTTCTTATTAAAACGGCCTAAAAATCCAATATGTTTCTCTGTTTAAAGAGGTGAGCAGAGGCAGAAACCACAAGATCATGCAGCCAATGAGCAAACAAAACCACTCAGGAGGATTCTGACAGCAGAAAGAACTCTTCAGCAGAAATTCACTGCAGCTGTTAGCACATTGGTGCTTGCTGTTGATGTCAATTAGGGGGATCAAGATGACCTCTGCTTTTTAATTTTGTCTCATTCCTTAGCCAGCTACGAACTAGATGACAAAGCAGTTTCAGTACACACAAAAAAAAAAAAAAAAAAAAAAAACCACCAGACTTGTGCCCACTTCCTTAAATGCAGAAAGACTCCCCCGGTGTGAGTCACTCATAAGTGTCACTTTGGGAAACAAGGCTAAAGTGAGCTTCCTCCTTGGATGATAAGAAGCAATCCAATCATGCTTGTCTAAAATACAGTCAGTCAAGTAGCAAATACCAAGCTAGATGCTGGTTGTTAGCTGCTTGTTGTATAAAACCACTTAGATTTTGCAGCAGGCAGAATGAAGACTATTGGTCTGTCAAGGAAAACATAGGAAAATAAATACAAAAACATTTACACCATTTTTAAAGCTCTCTGGGAATCTCCTTGTCCCCCCAAAAGTGCCTCAGAATAAGTCTTTCCTGTGTGTCAACCACTTCCATGTGAATTTCTTACTTATTACTTTGAAATCAAGTTCATTTCCAAATTGATTCTATGTTGAAAAAATCTCATGAAAATGTGCATTCATGTACATAAAAAGTATTCACATGTTTTCATGTGTCTTATGTATTCTACATGCATATGTATACCAAATTTTTGAAGATTTATTTTATTCTTAAATTTATATGTAAGGTTGTTTTATTTTCTGTGTGCAGGTTACAGATGGTTAGGAACAACCACATTAGTGCCGGGAATTGGACCAGGATCCTCTGCAAGAGTAACAAGTGCTCTGAACCACTTGGCACTCTCTGCAGCCCCGTAAGTACCACAATTAAAAAAAAAAAAATTACATGACTTAAATTACTACATAAACATTGGTACTCATAGAAGGGCTTTAAACACCAATTTTAGCACCATCCCTTGTTTTAGAAATTCTACCACACTATGGCAATCACCTCTAACATGTTACTGAGCCACTAATCAAATTGTTAACTGCAGAATATGGCATATTAACCACGGGGCAATGATGTATTACATACCTCCATAGCTGGCTCTTTCATACTTGAAATTTTCTGACTGCTGACTGAAGAGGAGAGTTTGCCTGCCTGGTTAATCCAAATTAGAGACAAGCTCAGGCTCAACCCGTAGGATACTAACCTAGTTCCTCACATGGACTCTGATGGTGTTTTATTCCCCTCATTTTATAAATGGGGACGAAATAAGTACTTATCATAGTGCTGTTTTATGAATTAATCATCTACACTAGGGATACAGCTTAATGGCAAAACAGTAGCCTAGCAATTACAAGGTCTTAGCTTCAGTTCTTCGTAAGAATCAATAGTATTTTAATATATAATACATACATAAGTTCATGATTAACACGTATGTTTATGCTTATATGTTATATAAGCATTGATTACATTAATTACACATTAGAATTGGAAAGTGTTTTAATGAAATACTTTCACTTACTCATTTAAGGAATGTAGAGCTGATGCCAAGGAGGAAAATATATCACAATATTTACTGTAATTGTCAGCAAACCTAAAGCCCTGTTCTCTTCCACAGCGTTAGGGAAGGCAGAGCAAGGCACTCATCTGTGATTTGGCATCTTCTCGTCCTTACAGGGAGCTTCAGGAAGAAATCCAAGGAACCCTTGCAACTTTGTCTGTGTGACAAATGTCTTATTGTTTAGATTTAGATAAATAAGAAAAAGAGAACCTATCCTCGTTCTTTGAAACCTAAATAACATCATAAGAAATAGAACACACACTAGAGCACTCTGTATCCACACTGGCACGCAGGTATAAAACTACACCCACGTGTACACACCTAGCTGCACACACTAGGATCCCTCTGTGTGCTGAGTTTACAGTTGCTGGGTAATTTACTCTTCAGCTTCGGATTTTTTTTTTTTTTAAAAAAAGAAAAACAAAAAACCATGAATAATACAGTTTCGTTTATAGTCTGAAATAAAGAAGTTTTCTATTTTTAACCTGTGGCTGGTTTCAAGGTTACCATCCTCACAGCTCACTAACGTCCCCTTTGGAAGGGAAAGGCAGGATCAATCTAGTATGATACAAATACTCTCCTGGAAAATGACAGTCTGGGATCCCACAAACCTGAAAGAGATTAGCAGTGAAAGCAGAATACCTTAATGAACAACTTCCTCAACCAAGAGAATAGGCAGTTGGTTGGGGAAAACCTAATCACAGATGGCTTGTACTGACCAGGGCTTAGTGAGAGCTAAGGACAGACAATGTGGCAGATATTATGTCCCTTACTCTCAGCTCCCATTAGAGGGATCACTAGATATACTAGATATGCATACTAGAGAAGTTTAAAAAAAAAAGAAATCAGAGTTCAAAGCCACATAGTGGGTTATAAGAGAACGTTGAAATGCCTACAGATTTCTTGGAACTAAGTCAAACTTCCTTTCAAGTATGTCACAGAGACCCAGACTGCCTCTCTCTTTTCCTTGGCCCATCTACATCTTTATTTAATCCTTTGCCATTTTTGCCAGCTTGTCCCCTATGCACCTTTTGGATGTCACCCCCTTCCAGTGAAAAGCAAGCAAGGGTACCAACCCCTCCCGGTGCCTCCACACAGAGAGGCTGCCCTCACCCAGGAGCATTCTCACAGAAGTGCAGCTGCAGACATGCACACCGACTCGGCAAGACTCATAAAGCAGCTTTCAGCAGCACTTAGCACCCTGTGTGAGCGTGCATCTGCAGAAGAAGCCAGACACTGCACAGTGAGCGATTCTCTGCTGAACTCACTGCGTGTGAGCAGAGAAAAGGGCCTGGGAGCCAGAGAAGAATGTCCATCCTCTGTGGCTCTGGAGGGTGTATTGTCACATGCTGAAAGACAGGAAGAGGAAAGCCAGCCAACACCCCGTCAATGGAAGAACCTCAGCACCACTATGTCTTCCAGCCTAGGTGCCCGATATCTGCTGGTTTACAGATATGCAGAATGAAGAAACAGAGTTTTACAAAAGCTATGTGCAGCTTTTATCGGCCTCTACATTTTTCTCACTTATCCTTTTCAATGGTTTGGTCACGAAATATCTTTCCCAATTATTTAAACAAGGTAATAAGTAACACGTCCCGAGTCAATATTCTACAACCTGGTACGTGCACATTCCACGTGGACCAGGCATCTCAGGTCTTATGCAAACATTAATCATCTTGCCCGTCGATGTTATGAGGTAAGTAGCTAAGAAGACCTAGATCAGCAGTGCTTAGGAAGGTTAAGACAACAGAGCAAGTTAATTGGAGGGCCTTCCAGAATGTTCAAACTCCACAGCAAAGGAGCTCGGGAGCCCACATCCCTGGAACATAAAATAAATCCGACTGCAGTGCTAAAGAGAGTTCACACATAGAGGCCAGTCAATAACAAAAAACCAATGCCAGCCTCCACATGCTATTCTCATACCTTACATAGCTCGTGGCCAGATGCTAATTAGCATAAGAAGGTTCTTGTTTTCCTAGCTTGTCCACAGACAGCTCTCTGCTCTCTAGAATATCACAGTCAACTTTATGTATTTACTGACTTTACAAGGAATAATATTTCTTTCTTTAACAATACCTTGAATTACCTTCCTAAATGGGGCCAGCAGCTGTGATTCTGCCTTGACCCTGTAAGAAGAGTTCCTGGATGTGTTCCTGATAACTCTCAGGCATCAGGGCCTGATGCTGGAAGTACTTGTGGCTTTAAGCGCCTGCTGCCAAAATAGAGCTACACTCCTAAAATTCTTTGTACTAACCCGCATTTGAATTCTTCTCATGATGGAGCGCTCATCCACTGCTCAATGGATTTACCCCTTGATCACTACTATTCTGAAAATGTTGATGTTCCAGTTTCCCAGTAGTAAGAATCTGTGAGGGTTTAAGAATATGAACCAAAATTAAATCCCTTTGGAAATATACTTTAAATTCCCTTGCTTCTGAAATTGGTATACCTTAAAAAGTAAGGCAGACACCACAAATAAATACATTTCTTTAAGTATTATTTGTACAAGTACTAGGAGAGACAGTCTCAACCTCAAACCTTGATATTAATGTTCATTATGCATACAAACTATCTTTCATTGACTATTCTACACATAGTTCTTTGAGCCCTAACCCTCAACGTGGTATTCCATTCCTCAAGAGGAAATTTTTCCTAGGTTCTTTCCAGTTTTAAAATTATTATTATTATTATCATTATTATATTGTACCACTACTTAACAAGTTCTCAAAATGAGAAAGTTTCCTACTGAGTTGATAATAGAAAGCCAGAATTTACTCTTTGAGGTGAAAGAATCTATACATGAATATCTCCTGTTATCCCCTAAATGGCCACTAAAGAAAGGACTAATTAACATTGCTATTATACACACACTGTAGTGATTAGACCAGTAAGATTTAAACGAAATTAACTGTACCTGCCAGGCACAATAATTAAGATGCCTTCATTTAGCTCATTTAACAGTACTGAAGTTGGTTCTTCAGTTATTTCCAGTACACAGAATCAGAAACTGATACCACAGAGGGTCAATGAGTTGGTCCCTCTCTAAATAGGTGCCAGAACTTTAATTCAAAACACCTGGGTCCTAAACTTCATAATCCCTGTGTAAATCTATTTCAAACAAATGCTAGGTACAAATAAAAATCAATGAAAGGAATTCAAAAAGATCTCTAAGGTTATTGAGTATAGAACTACCCAGCCGTCCAAACATTCAAACTTTATGACTATTTCCTTTAGTCTTAAATCAAAATAAACCACAGCTACATTTCACTGAAAGAAAAACACCCATGCAGATCAATCAATCATAACTAATATTTCTTGTGTACCAAAATAATGCTCACATGACTACTGAACAGATTACATCCAAATTCTATTTATTCTACCTTACCACAGCCCCTCGGATCTAATAGCAAGACCTGCACATACATTTTTGTTGATATGTCCCACAGGCTGTATTTAGCTATAGGTTAGCAGTCATCATTAAGGAAAGATTTCTCATTACTAGAGGTACCATTACATGTCTCTAATAGTATATTTATACCAGAGTACATTTTTATTTGCATGTACATATGCCAATTATAGCCAAAAGTACATCCTTTCGAAGGCCATAATCTTGGTTGAATTACAATGACACACAATTTTGTTCATGACACTTCCAATCTGTGAACAGAATAAAATGAAAAAAATAAAAAACAACAGTGCAAAAAAAAATCTTTAAAAATTATATAACATCTTTAGTTAAATGAAATATGGGAAAGGAATATTGGGTTACCATTCTCATAATCTCTGTAAACATGGATTCTCTTTGCTTAAATCAGAGAAAAATAATTTAATCATTCAAAATTCTTTCCTAAAAATTAAAACATAAAACATTCTATAAAAAAATACCTATAAGAATATTTGTAATATCTGCATTGTAGGCAGGAAATTTAACCTCTCATTGCAGCAGAAAATGGGCATGTGCATTCAAGAACATAGCTCTAATTTTACTGCTACTGTAATGGTGAGCATGCATGCCTACAAAGACAGGGGTTGTGAACTTTGAAGAAGGAGTCAGGCACCACAACAACCAGAACATGCTTCCGAGAAATTGAGATGTGTAACAACAGTTTGCTGAACTGTTACAGCCAGAACTCCATGGCACTTCCCAGTTATTGTTTTCCTTTCTTTACCACTAAAGCCAGCCTTTTCTGAGCCTAGTGGCTTTGTTCAAGGAGCCACTGTGACCACAAGCATCTCATTCAGAGCACTGTTTGTTCTCGTCTGAAATTTGGAATACCGGTTGACCTCTCTACTGTCTCCAGACCATGGCTGAACAGAGGAGAAACCAATTTGCGTAAGTTTGGTTTCTACTTCCTTCATCTTCGGCCTAAATCTAGATCAGGGTGGTTTGAGAATATCCAAATGTGGGAAGTCACTAACATTGAAGGGTATAGGTGGTCAGTAATTAAAAGTCACATGCTCCAGGACTCAGTTTATATTTGAAGTTAATACCTGAAGCTAGAGAAAGCTTGTTACAAGGGGGGAGAAGAGAGAGAGAGAGAGAGAGAGAGAGAGAGAGAGAGAGAGAGAGAGAGAGAGAGAGAGAGAGAGA
>CM052705.1:97707554-97735296 GCA_028551405.1 Uromys caudimaculatus | reverse complement strand
TGAAAGTGAAAATGTCAAAGTGAAAGCAACTGGTGTCTTACCTATCTGCGTGGATTAGCTAGAGAGCCAGCATTTATGGGGTGCCTATGAGGTATCCCAGTAGCTTATTTGCATATCTGCATTTAATATATAAAATGACCTAGAATTATGAGGACATTCAAAATATCATAAGAACAGAAACAAGATACAAATGCACTTACACCTGGATCTGACCCATTTCCTTAACTCTCAGTCTACTTGACTTGCTTTCTGGCCAGTCTTTTTCTAAGAGTCCTTTCCTGTGATAGAAATGGGGCCGATAAATGCAACTAAGAACTTAAGTAACCCACTCAGCCTTCAGATGTTTTGCTCCCTTGAACATTAACTAGCATAAAACTATGACTTTAAACCCTACTGAGGTTGTATGTACTAAGCTGGACCAAATCCATAGTGAAGGCACACTGATAGTGGTGCATGAATTCATGAACAGAATTTCTTGTGTAAATATACCTATCAGGAAAAAAAAACACACATTTCTTCTGAAAAGTCTGCATAAGCCCTGCAACACCCACAGCACCTTCCCTGGATCATTAATTCAGGCACAAATTTGCTATTGTCAAGAAAGCAGACACAGTGTCCACCAGACACCCACCTGAGATTAGGTTGAATGTGCCTGACATCTTGACATTCTATTGATTCTTATCCAAAGCTCATGTTTTAAAAGAAGGCAGCTCAGAGTCCAAAAGGATTCTCAGCCACAAATACTTTGGGGGGAATCCAAAGACAAGATGCAAATGGGAGAGACACAAGTTAGACAGCTTACGACAGGTAGCGCACGTTCAAGGACAAATCTGCAAGAGATGCAGACACGTTCTGATTCAGGAAACCTCAGCACTGTGTGTGGGAGATGACCGTCCTGCGTGGTCCAACTGCAGTACCGCTTACAGGTTCACAAGACAGTATCTACACTGACTCCAGTGGTATTGCCATCAAAAAAACTGTCAAACTTGGCCATTTCAGTCTCTGTGACCATCTAGTAGAAACTGCCTTGCCATAAACATGACTCTGCTGTGACAGACGATTTAAATCATTGAACAGTTAGAATAAGTGAGAAATTATATTAATTGCCTAAGCATACTCTCTCCTTTAATCTTCGAAACAACCAAAGGAGCAATAAATGTTTTCTATTTTATGGTAACGAAAATTGAGGTTTGAGGGAAGAAAAGTTATTTGATCCATATAGTAAATATGAAGAAAATGGGTATAAGTGGACATTGGAGTCTTTCATGAATATGGTGACACTAACCTCTTGCTTTCACTTATTCTCATTAACAATGACTAAATGAAATGCGTATTTGCCCAACTTTCAAATCCTGACACCAGTGGATTTGCATACAGGGGCTCATCACACCCCACTCTGGACAAACAGCCTGATTTTCCAGGGTTTCTGAAATCCTGATGATGTTTTTAAATTTTAGCAAAGAGAATATACCCATTTCAAACCAAACAATAAGTAAATAAATAAAAAGGAAGGAAGAGGAGAGGAGAAAGCTATAATTTCATGGAGCTACATGGACTTCTGCTGCCTCTTACTTTCTTCCTGATGTTCCACTTCCCCCAGCCCACTGAACAACCCCCACTGACTTCAAAACCAGCTCCTGCAAAAGTGAGAGCAAGGAGGCCTAAAAAGGCCAGTAGGAGGAGGTCCTGATCCATAGAGAGGCAGGGAGAAACAGAGATTCATTGCAGATGCCAGTCATCTCAAATCGTGTGTTCAAAGAATCCTCCCAATGCTGATTTCTATCAGGAATCTGATATGGCTCAGAAAGTAAGAGTTTCCATCTGGGAGGGATGTGTTTCTGATGCACAGATAGTTCCCAGGCTTCTAAGACTGTTCTGGGTTTCTGTGTGCTCATCTGAGGTGGATGAGCAGGGAAAGCCCTACCATGACAAGGCAGTGGGTACCACCTTTCCCACAGAGCTAATCTGTCTTTATTTGTGCACTTCTGTAATTTCAAGAACTACATTTTTGTAGGGGAAAAAAAAAGACCCTATATTGAGAGAATACCTTAAAAACAAAAACAAAAACAAAAACAATCTGGGGCTATAAGTAGAGGTCTCTTGTGTTACCAAACCCCAGCCTCTCCACTTTGCTAGGACATCCGTTTCCTCTCCTGTGTCAGTGATTGGAGTCTGCCTGGAAGTTCGGCTGATGCCTCGCTCCCTCCAGATTGTCACTGACTTACAAGCTGACTTCTTTGAAACATCTATTTGGGCACTCATTCTTACTTCATCATCCATCTATCATCATTGGGTCTGCTGCATCATTCTTCCAAATTATTATGGATTATAAAGATGAGCCTTCTGATAATAAGGTTTGTGATATGCACTGCCTAGTTAACACAGCATACGTTTCATTTCTGTCCTATCCCCAAAGCCATATCAGTGAAGTATTTCACAGCTTTCTGGGTGGCTACCTGTAAAGCTGAGGGAGGAAAAAGAAAACAAGCTCATAGCATCTTTTGAAATAATGGGCTGAGTGTCCTTTCAGGTAGAGATGGCAAGAGAAAGTAATACAGACCCCAACAGGGAACAAAAAAAAAAAAAAAAAAAAAAAAAAAAAAAAACGGTGGACCATTCATTCTCAATTCACTTTTGAGAATATCTCTACAGATGCTGATGACCATCTGCAGAATGAAGGTCCAAGTCTGTCCTTCACCTTCTCCTGCATGTCCTACTGACAGTCAAGGAAGGAAAACACATTCTGGAGGCTGGGCATGGTCCTCAGAGACTAATAAACACACTACAAGACAGTATGCTGCCCAGGAAGTGAACATGGATAAATAGTGAGGCTGTGGGGAATTAGTAAAAATCCATGCATCTCTTTTTAGTTGCAGCAGCAGTGAGCCTGTGACTAGAATCCTATCTATAAATGCACACTCTCTTCCAATGTCAACAGGAGTTCTGTTACAGCACTGCAGAGGGAAATGGATTCATATGTCATTTGCAATGATTCATTTTGCTTCCTCTCCTGCATTTTCATATATATTGACAGAATATAAAAATACATTCTAAAAAAAAATCAATTTTGTTTTGTAGTATTCTCCTGAAGCATCAAAAGGAGCCCTGAGAATTAAAAGATTTGACAGCCTGTGAACAAATACTTAAGTGGGGTGACCCACAATGGAATTCCATGGGCCACAGACTCAACCAGCTCACAAAGAAAAGTGCAAGTGCTTAAGCATTGTAGATCGTTCTTGATTTATTTTGAGATTTGAATTTCCATTTTATTTTTAACAAGAGCTTTACAGTCTGCTGACAAATGTCCTGCACTATATTTAGAGGAATAATAATATTTAAGAACATTGACAGAGCTAGCTTTCTACTTTTTCTCTACAGAAAGAGAAAGCAAATGCACACAGTAAGAAACCCATGTCAATGGTATGCACCTGGCAGCAGAATTATCGGTTCCACTCTGACCTCTGTAGTAAATGCTCTCGCAGGTATGTCAGAGGTGCTTCTGAATTCCATCTCTGATGTCTTTTTACCAATGAACTAAGAAATTTCCACCACTGAGCAGACAATTAATTTTACCCAAGGAGAGCTTTAAAGCTAAAAATGAGTTTGAAAACAAAATATAAAATGGACAAATAGTGTGTTTACCTAGTCCTAAACAACACAACCAGTGTGTGTTGCCTCTGCATTTAGAATTGGATTTTTCAGGAACAAGAAAAACACTGTTTTTAGTTTTCCTTGGAAGACAGCTAGAGGCAAGTGATATGCTGATTATTCTTCAAAGAAGAAAGGGTGTTGAGAGCTTTTAATAACATGTAAAATCCCAAGTTAGCAAGCCACAAACAGCAAACAACAGTAGTGTTTTATCACATTATAAATGTAAGTCACTCTGTCTACTGTTTGAAGACAGCAAATGCTTTCTAACAAATCAGGAAGCCTCTACTTCTATTCTCAAACAGAAGGAAATGGTCAAATACACTGAGGTATTCAGAGGTAATTGCCATAATAAAATTGCATAGCATTTGTCATGAAAAAATAAGAAAACATATGTAGTTAAAAAAAAAAAAACACTGAATACAAATAAAATTGAGTAACTGAGGGCATGGTCATGAGTTTCTGGGGTTCCTGTCAGATTTTTAAGCATACCACCAATTATCTGTTTATTTTTTCCTCTCATGATGTTCTTTGTGAGTCTCACACAAGACCATTAATTATAGGAAATATAGCAAATAAGTCAATAGACCCACGGGTTCAAGCAACAAGCATCCATTTCGATTCTAGAATATGATCTCACAAATGGCAAGGAAGTACTAAGATTTACTTTACAGTCTTTAAAGATTTACAGTCTTTAAAGCCTGTCCTCCTTCCTGGCAATGTGCAAGGCTCTGAGCTGATATTAGCTCTAATGTTTCCCATAGTTCAGTGCAGTAAGTGAAGGTACCACTTCTCTTGTTTTGAACACCTGACAACCAGAAGTGGGCCTTATCTAGGGCTGTGGTCCTCTAGTTAGAAGGTGTCTAAAAGGCCTTTGCTTCAAAACATTTTCAGTGTGCAGTTCCTACACGAAGCCTTGGATGTGTGAAGAATGGTCTTTATTCACTAGTACATTGTACCCATGGAAAACAATACATAGCAAAGGATTTTCTACACAGACCATAAACCATGCTAGCTCAGGGTATCAGAGATCCAAACTGTTCGTCTTCCATTACACCATGTACATCTTCTATACCTGAATTGATATGCCAGTCTAAAAGCAAAGATATATATTTTTTCCTACTTTCAATCTAACTTACAGTTACTAAAAGGGTAAATTCTGGAATACTTGTAGTACATACAAAATACCTTAATTTTTTCTTTGAAAAACACTACTTTTAAGGTGACAATGAATCAGAAAGATGCATTGGAGTTGGAAGAAATATTTCAATAAGGAATGATTACACTATTAGTCTTGGGAAAAGGACCTGGAGTTTGCAGGTACAGAATTCCCTCTTGTACAGCATCCATATTCCATCCAGGCACAGCCGAAACATGCACCTGATATTTTTGTGTAAAGTAACACCACTCATGCTTTAGACATACGTTTACTGTGGAGGTTCATCTGGTTCTGAGTTTCTCAATTTCAGATTGTAAATATCTAAGGACAAGCATTGGTGGTAAACAAACAAAGATTGTACTGTGAATCTGGTCAGCTCAACTATTTCCCTGGTCATCCTAACTCGCCATTCCAAGTTCTGTATTAGATTCTGTTACAAGAACAAGATGCATATGCCTAGGATGCACAGAAAATCACATGTGACAACTTATTAAAAAGCCATAGAGAAAGTATTTGCTTATCCAGGCCACAGGATTTTTCTGTTGGGGGGAATTTGTAACATGTGTAGGTGGTACCCAGAGATCTGAGTGAAAATGAATCTTCCTGTGGTTGGTATTGACCTGCTTCACTCTTGGAAGGTAGCCAAAAACTTTGTTTTCTGCATTGCCTAGAATTGTCCTGGAATTTTTTTTTTTCTTCTCAAACAGAGACTTGAAAAGTGCCATTCACCTACTAGAAAAATATTCCATTTGGGGTAATGGCTGTTTGAGAAGAGAACAAAGTAGTCAATGGGGATATCTCAGATTCCTCATAAACCACCAATCAAAATACAGTTCTGAAATTTAGGAGAAGGGATTGTACCCAAATGAGAAAACCTGGAACACATTTCCATGTGAAGAGATGACTTAATAAGAGCCATGGGGCTATGCTCCGCTGCACTCCGCAAGGTAATCTTCAGTTTATTTAAAGGACAGAAGTGAATGCTGAAATGTCAAAGAGCAGCAGAAATGAAGAGAACTGAATAAGAGATAAACAAAGCATTGCCACATTTCTATCATAACAATTCGAGAAAGGGTATCTGAAGACAGGCCCGTAGTGGGACCAATGCCTCTACAACCCCATCCCCCAGCCTCTGCAATCTCTCTGCATTAACATAGGAGAAGAACAGAAATTTCCTTGACTCTGTGTATTATAAAGGGCAGTATACTAAACAAACTAATTCTTCCATGAGGCATATGTGCACAAAACACATTGGGTGTTTGTCAAAGATTCCAAGGTAATCTATTTACTGAAATGTATTTATTAACACTATTGTTGTTTTAACAGAAAAATCTGGCAGTCATGAGCCAAACACTGAATGATGCAAGCCAAAGGTCCTTCACAAAGTAAGCACTTTCCAGTTTCCTGGGACATACTTTAAAAGCATTCACTCTTGGGGCCTTCCGTCTTGTGATCAGGTTTCTTATGAATCAAGCACCATCATGGTATAGCTCCTGAACATACTCACATTGGCATAACTATTACACAGGCACCAAAGGCCTCTGACAGCTCAGCTCACTCCAGCAGACCTCTAGAGATAGTTTAGAAGTCTAGAAGCTTGAGGCTTCTTGAATGGTCAAAGAGATTAAGCCAATCCAAATAACAGTCTGCTTCTCCAGCAACCAGATGAGGACACTACAGAGGAAGTCATCTAAAGTAGCAAGCGAGAAAGCCCAGAATAGAATATGGCACCCGATGCCAGCACTTACCCATGCTGTCACTGCTGAACAATCTCCCTCTAGTCCTGTTTCTTCAACAGCTGAAAGCACTGGCACACCCAACTGAAGGAGCAGAGACATTTTTCTGTGCTTAGATAATGCACTAACTCCTTCACCACAGAGAGACTGTCAAATCATAATGTGGCATAAGGAAATTCACATATGAATCAGGAATTACCTGAACGGATGTAAACCATTTCTTCATTTTATCAGCAAAGGGTTGTACAATATTAAAAAAGAAATACAAAAATATATCGTTGAAGTTGAATAAAAATAAAATTATTTTTTTTCTTCTAGGTCTATGTTTTATGTGTGCGTACGTAGTAGCTGAAGCATTGTGGTATAGCAGAGTAGAGAACAGAATAGTCCTGTGCTTTTTTCACATCTTTTTTTCTCTTTTCTCTAAACATCATTAACTTCTGATATTTATTTTATTTTTAATTAAAATATAATCACACCGTGCTCCCATTCCCTCTCATGGTCCATGTCCTGTCTCCAATTCATGTTCCCTTTATCTTTAATTATTATTATTTTACATATGTGTGTGCACACAATGGATAATATAAATAAAACTGTCTGAATCCATTTACTGGTGCTTGCATGTGTATGTTTTCAGAGCTGATCACTTGTTATTGCATAACATTTAAGTTGCTCATTTCTGGGGAATATTGATTCTCTTCCTCTTGGAACTAATTAGCCTGCATCTCTTCATCTGAGGGTGGAGTCCCCTGAGTTTTCTCTCATCTCTGTTGGCACGTCAACTGCTGTTACTGAGCAGGTCTTGTTTAGGCAGCCATATTGTTGAGATTACATGGGTGTAACCTCCCTGTCATATCTAGAAGACACAACTTCACAGCCTCCCTTCTGATATTTTCCCTAAGCTCTGCATGTAGGGATTCCAATATAAATGTATCAATTGGGTCTGGACACCTCATGGCCAATTGCTTTTCTCTGCATGTGGACCAGCTGTGGCTTCCTGTAATGGTCTCCTTATGCTGGAAAAAAGAAACTTCTTTGAAGAGAGATGAAAGCTATGTATCATCTTGTGATGAAAATGCTAGGTTTTTAATACACTCCATTATATGTGTGGTCACTTATAATTGATAGGAACTTCCCTATGGAAGGGTATAGGTGACAATTCTGTTTTGCAAGGGACTCCAATTTTCTAAAATTAGACAGAGACAGATATCCAGAGGAAACTCCTTGCTAATCAGTGCAAAGAATGACCCAGGATTGGAAAGCTAAATCTGAAGTATGGCTAACCATGTACTCAAAACTACATACAGGAAAGCAATGAGTGACAGAAGTTTCCTCTTAATGGTTACTCAGACCCACGCTCAACTTCAAGTTCTCCCATCATTGGCTAATGCACAGAATATTCAAACCTGAACCCTCTGAGTCTCATGATCATTCATGATCAAGGTAAGTAAACCCATTCATGAAGGGTAAGTAAATTTATATGTACTAAGTATCCAGCACACAGAATAGTACATGTCACTTAATGAGAAGAATGGAAAGCAATGGAGTGCATTTCTGTACACCCAAAGGATTTTCCAATTACCATATGTTTACTAAGCCTCAGGCATAAATTTACTATGTGCCTAGCTATGAATGTAAATTTTTGCCTAAGTGTGAACAGGACAAAGGAATACCAGAATAACATCAAAATCTACTGTTTTCCATGTGGACGATGTCATATTACTAAGGAAATCAATCCATGCTTAATACAACCCCTTGTCATGAACTTGAGATATGAGTTTGCAGATGGTATAAAAATCCTAAGACATTTCTGCTTGGTCTCCACATCTTGAATGGAAAGCTAATGGCAATGAGTGGAATAATAACTACAAAATGACTGCATAAAAGCAAACATAGTAGCCACTGAGCGTTCATGAAAATTGTTGGAATTGGTTAACAAAAAATATGAGCTCAGAGGAGAAAGGAGCTATCTTCTTTTAAAGGAGCCGGGGCATCTTCATGGAAGATAAGCCACTGGAGACAGGCTTTGAAGATGGCGCAGAGTTAAGATAACCAGAGAAGAAGAAATCCTTTACATATGATATAAGTCAAGTCACAGAAATGAGAAAATACAGAACCAGAGGATAACTGGGAGACACTGCAACCCCCATCAATATTGTCCATGTCTTCAATGTCATTATTGAACCACTGCTGTTTAGGGGGGTCCAGCAGTGTGTGATCTTCCCAGTATATTGCTATTATATAACAGTCAGGTCAGGGTCCATTTTCAAAATATATGAACTAGCCAGTGAATTGCAATTGCCTCCCCTCAACAAGATAAACACAAGCTCTGCTGCTGTTTCATGGAAAGCAAAGTAAAGGAGTTTCGGGATACATGGTTTACATCACCACGCTGGGGAACAGGAGTCACTGGATGCTTTGACAAGGCCTATCATAGAACACTTGATAAGGAAAGAAGGTGCTGATGCTGTTCTTCAGACATCAAATGCACAAGAAGTCAGACAAACACAACCCTCTACAGCTCTGCCCCTGTCAGCCCAAGCCACTCCACAAGCTAGAATTTCCTCTTGGCTACCACTGGGACAACATCATGGAAATCATACCATGAATAATGGATACCTTTAATTCTACCTTTTGGGGTAAACTAGTTGTTGATATAGCCTTGGGACATGTCAATCAATGGAAGGAGAGATCCCAGAGATTACATAAACATGTTTCCTATGCCTTTCCCAAGCTCCAACAGGATTGACTTACGTTTTAGACATTGCCAATTTGTACAGGGAATGGAATATCATAATGTGAAGGGCTCAGTCATCTAATAATATGCTCGCCACTCTACAATTTTTGGTTAATAGAGTTTGAACATTTCTGAAATGCATACATACAAGAATGTAATGTTTCATTTTGAAGGAAATGCTAGAACATTTACATTCTACAGACAAGCTAGCTGACTACAAGTTAACATCATGGGAGTCTTAAAGTGATATGTTCATTTACAGAAGCACACCAGCCTTCTGAGTCAAAGTACAACATTGCATTTTAAATCGTTTCAATCTTGCTAAAAACATATGAAGAAAATCATGGTTTCAAATCTTTAACCGGGACCTGGACCAAAGATCTCCTGTTATCAATTGACATCACTCAAACAAAGACTGAGAACCTTAATCAAGCATCTTCTAGAGGCAGGGTTACTGGAGCTTGCTAATGGCAGCAATAAGTTCAAGGTCTGAACTCCTATTGTAGCACAGATTTTAGAGAAAGCATAATGAGTTTATTTTTATAACATTTTCTTTTCTTTTTTCCAAAAATAATGAAAGTATGCTTCAAAGTCCTTCACACTGGCAGTACAGTGGTACAGGATTGTGAATCAGCATTTGGTAAGTAGAGGATGGAAGGTCAAGAGTTCAAGACCTGCCTTGACAATGTAGGAAGTTGGAAGCCATTTTAGGATACATGAGACCTCGCCTCAAATAAGGCATTATAAAACAGAACAATAAGGAAAGAATATGTAATGCACTCCATTCGATGCTTCTTCATTTAATTGTATAAATTAAAGCATATCAATAAAAAATTTAAATAAGCAATGAATCTCTAAACTTAAAGCCTGCTGAAATTGAGATGAGAGAGCACAACCAAGGATTCTAATGTGAAAAACAAAAAACAAAAAAAAAGCTGAATTATTACACATTCAGTTCCCATACATATTTCAGGTTATTTACAATATCCTCACATAGATTCTAATCTAAAGTTGGGTTTTGAAATCTATAAAAGCCAAGGTCCTTTATCTTTAGTGCTCAATAGAAACTTGGCACAGAGCCAGCACACATCTTTGATAGGCCAGCAATATTACTCCTGCATTGAAATGATAACTCTGTGCTCCTGGATGCTGGCTGTCAATACCAGAAGCCAGCAAGAACAGGAGGGATGCCTTCTTATTTGGTGTGAAAGCTTGTCACTTTTGCTCTTGATTTTCTGTAAGGGTGAAAGATGATATGCCCATTTGGAGGGAGACTGGTTAAGGAATTCTGGAGCAAACAGAATGAACACAGCAACATCTTATAAATACCACAGAGACTCACTGTCACATTCAATTAACTTGATTCCAAAATTCAATCTGACCAAAATATTTTAAAGCAAACAGCCTGCTCACCAAAACTCTGGTGATCCTATTTATTGCTGATGCAAATATTCTCCAAAATCACAGGATGGAGGGTGGGGAGGGATAAAGTCTTAACAGTATCCTAAGATTAGCATTCTGTCATTGTCATATCACTGTTTGGCAAGATAAATGTATTTTTTATATCTCCAATAAAATCCTAACAACCCATAGTTACAAAGGCCCAGAGACAAAATAATCCTCACCTAAAATTCTCATGAGCACTCCTTACTGTGACTGACTATAGACTTAGATTAGGACCAATGTCTTGTCTCTTAATGGTCTCTTGCTGCAAACTTTTCTCTGCATAGCTGAAATTAATTCAAGCAGTGTGGGTTCACAAGGCATGAAGTGACCCCTTGTCCCTGCTGTCTTAGACCTGCCCTGGTCCTACAGTCCCAGGATAGAAGATTCCACTGCCCTGCCATTTCCTGATTTGGGAAGGGAACCAGAGGGGATCAAATTTCCCCTTCACTCTAGGTCAGGCTGTAAAAAGAAAACCTGAATTGACAGTGGTAGCCTTGACAGTAGCTGTTCAGCTGCCAAAGAAGTTGGAATGGCAGAGCTGCTCTGGGCAGACACTTCTTCCTAGGAGAAAGCCAAGAATGGTGGTCAAAAGCAAAATGGTGAGCACCTGTGGTTGCTCCAGTGTTCACCTTTTCTCCCCATGGGTCCCTCACTGAGGTGTCACATGCCTGCCTGTGCAACATACCAGCTTAAATTTAAAGGACTGTGCAGTCCTTCCTTCTTGTGAAAGGCTGCAGTTACTAGGAAATCCCATTTAAACTGTTCGATCATGAAAGAAATTATTGCTCAAACATACCTTATTCTTTCTAAAATAAAAAAGATATTGGCTTGCTTATTATTTAAGAGAGAATAATATCAAGATAAAGTGAAAGTTAGGTGAATGAGAGTTAGGGATAGTGAATAGGAAAATCAAGCCAGTCACTGCTAAATCAAATGCATTTGTTTCCACATCTGAGGGTGACCGATGTCAACACATCTCAACTCCAAATTCTCCAACCCTTGAATCCCTCTTATAAGTTGATATTATTTACTTGAAATTTACAACCATATATTTAAATCTATTTAAATCATCTCTTCATGTTTTATCATATTGAATACCACACAAGTGCTATATCAGTAGTTATTCATTGTATTTGGGGGGATGGCAAGAAAACTATCCATGCATTTTTTTTTAAATCCATAATCAGTTAAATATATGAATGCATTAAAGCACAAAAATATCAGGCCTGTATCTCACATCATCTCACCAAAGCCTGTAATGGCATTTCTACTACACTTATGGCAGAACTGGAATTCAAACTGTTAAGTATTAGGACTGGTGGGGTGGCTCAGAGATAAAGTGAAAGCCTATCGTGTATGTGCGTGTGTGTGTGCGTGTGTGTGTATGTGTGTTTGTATGTTACTTTATGTTATATTTAGGACTCAGTCTCATTCCTGAATTTTATTAGAGACTAGGTTATAGTAAAGATAGAATAAATGGAAGGCATTCTTTTAACCATTTGTGGACTAAATGTTATATAATTGACTAACAATTCCTTTTATTCTTGCTTATAGTATAAAGGTACAGCAGACATTAGAGAGGCAAGAGTAGGCAGCCAAACTGGGGCTGGGTTTCATAGTAACTAATTGAATGGAAAAAGGAACTGTATTGATCTTCCATCCCTAAGATAATTCATAGAAATAAAGAAAAAAGGGGGGATCTGTAGGTAAATTGAGTATCTTGCATTTACTGAAGAACAAGTCCAGGTCACTTGCATGAAATATTTTACATGATCAGCCCCATGAACGTTGTACAACATAAGGACAATTCACTTAAAATGAGGACTAAATTGTGTAGCAATGGCTGCTGTTTTGTTATTAATACTTCTCTTAGGATGTCCAATTGGTTTATTGTTTGAGTACAGATTTGGACAATATGTCTCTAAAATACAAGGAAGAAAGACTCTACCTAAAACTCAAGTGTTCTCTGCTTCAAAACTCCCTACCACTCTGCCTGAGCTCTTACATGCCTGTATGTAGATCAACAAGGTTTTATAAAAACAACTTTAATTAGTCCACTTATGAAGCAGGAAAGTTAAAAGATATTCAGGGAAACCCAAGTCAAGAAAAGAGATGATTAATTGGCAAGTCAGCTGTCAAAATCCTTGCGAGTGCTATGTTACAGGCTGACTAGAACATCTGTGCTAAAAGGAGGGCAAACCATGGTGTTTTACAGGACCAGTCAACAAAGGTAAAATTGCCCTAGTAGGTACCCTGCTCTAAGCCATTTACAGATACCTTTGTATTCGGGCATCATTTCATGTGAAGCATGAGAGATCCCAAGTGCACTATGCGAAGAGAGGCAGGCAAGCAGAAGGAAAACATATATGCCTTAGCTCTTAAGGAAATGACCAAGCACTTTGAACCAACACAATATGCAAAGCAGAAGCAGACACTGCATACATAGAAAGCAGCTTTTGTTTGTGTTTCTCCTTCCTTCCTTCCTTCCTTCCTTCCTTCCTTCCTTCCTTCCTTCCTTCCTTCCTTCCTTCCTTCCTTCCTTCCTTCCTTCATTCCTTTCTCATATCCACCTTAGATGCAGAAGGAAGTTTAGAGACTTCAAATAGACTAGGAGCATCTAACAGAGCCAGGATTGGGGGAAAACAGTGATAAAGACTATGTCTAGTGGTTCAGGAAGAACATGTCAAGTATGCCAGCTAAATTTGGATGGTTTCAAATTCTGCTCCTAATTAATGTATATGAATATATGTGTGTATAATATATACATATTTCTCCAGACTCTTTCACATAAATTAGTGTTCAATAAAAAAATAGGCCTATTATTTATTTAAACAAGTTTCAAGAGATACTTCTTTCATTCAACTTTCAATGACACTGTAGGATGAGACATTTTGTGTAACTAAACTAGCATTCATTGTCCTTTAATCCCAATCTAAACATGAATAGTGTTTGAAATTTCATAGTATATGGCAGAAATGGGCTGCTTTTTAATTATGACTAATATACAAATGACTGCCTCACAAAGTATTTATGCTTGCTTATTTTTAGGAAGCTGATACACTGAACGGATAAATTCTTTTATCATGTCAAAGATTTAATAAGACTGAACATTGACATTATTTTTCAGCCAGTTGATGATATTTCCTTTTACTGCAAAGTAGGCTAGGAATATAAACCCTATAAACTCTACCACACACATTTCTATCAAATAGCTAACAACATTTGCATTTTCTAGAAGTCTTTCTCTAAAGTAGCAGAAGTGTCTGCTTTGCTTGTATATGTGTGCTCGTGAGCACGCACACGCGTGCGCACACACACACACACACACAGAGGAGAGAGAGACAGAGAGAGAGAAAGAGAGGGAGAGAGAGAGAGAGAGAGAGAGAGAGAGAGAGAGAACGCAAAAGAGCAGAGGAGACAGTCGCAAACACAGAGACAGACAAAAAGAAAAAGCTATAAAATAGATAAAAACCAGCTTGTGTAACTTAAACTTGTGAATTCTGCCAGTGTTTTATTATGCACTGAAAATCAGGATTTTTTTTTCACCATTTTACAAAGATTTTATCCTTAAAGAAAAATTTGTCAAAAATGTTCTGTAATTTTTTCATTTTCCCAGTGAAACTTGTTGCGCATTTCTCAAGCCAAATTCATCCATCGAATCACTAGATTCTAGCGAATGCCATCATCCCTAGGCCGTGCATATAGAGGTCATCAGGGTTCTTCAGGCCACCTCAGTGTGCCCCTTCTCTCATTAATATATCTACACATCATTGTATTTTTGGTTCACATACTTCTTAAGGCCCCAAAGCAGAATGAATAAGTAAGGAACAATATAAATGTCACCCTCTCTCCAGGAATAATTTCCCCACCCTCTAGTTGTGTCCTGGGTTTCTATTATCAGGTTACAGGATGGGAAAACTACTACTGACAGTAAGATTTATAAATTTCCCTGAGTTTTAAAACCTTTCTTAACTTTTTCATTGCTTAAGATAGTATAGATGTGGCAGAAGACAGAGACTTTTCTTTCATATTCTAAATGGTGTCAGGAGAATCATATAAAATTTAGTACATGATGTATATGAATGCTCTATCAAAATCTCTCCTTAAACAGGGCATTTTCTGCCTAGGATGCCAACAAAGCAGCATCCTTTCTCCTGAAACACTGAGCCTGGTGCTATTTTACAATAAGTTCCAGCACAGATTCCAAGATCCTGTGGATTCAACCTGTGTGAATACATTACTGTCACAGGAAGCACATTTTCCCTTGTGGCATGTAGCAGCTTTCAATCTAGGAATCCTTTCATGCTATTTCCAAATGTCTTTCAGGCGAGACATCTTAAAATAGCAACACTTATTTTAAGACTTAACAACCTATGTTTTTAAAACCCGAAACCAGAGTTCAAGGACCCTGCCCCCAACACATACGCTTGCCAATATATATCTTTATACTTGGTTTTTGATATTATGTGGGATGCCAATAAATAAATAAGTAAGCAAACAAACAAACAAACCCAGTTACCAGACATGTAGAGACAATGATATTCTTGTGAGTTCGATTAGGAAATGGTCGTCAGAACTCCAGTTAGCATATAATAATCTGAACCGCTACTGGAAGATCATTATTTCTACCCACAGACCATTTTTAAAACCTGCAGCTTCTGCTTGTGTCCCAGCCACATTTTAACTTAAAATGAATGTGACAGATTCCTTATGAGAAATGTAATAGCCCACTAGTGATGTTAGGACAAAAAGTTATTTTTATTACCGTATATGAACAGAGGATTTTTCACACAATCTATGTAAGATATGCATACATTATACATACACACAGCCAAATGCACACACACACACACACACACACACACACACACACACACACACACACACACACACACCTCCCTGAATATCAGTTGAGGAGCCATAGAGACTTATTATTTTCATTCATAAGAAAAAAAAAAAAGCAAAAACAAAATACTATACATTTCTCTTTGGTTTTGTTTGTTTGTTTTATTTTCAGTCACTTAATTCTTATTCCTATGATCTTTGGAAGGAAAGCAGTGACAACTGAAAATGTAGCATGTAGCTTGAATTAGATTGCTGGGGTCCCTAGGGCTTTGTACGTACTCTCTACCATATATCATCTGAGTCCCTGTACAGGAGACTAAGGCACACTCCAGAGACCTGGTGCTTATTTCTTGCTGTCACAGACAGTAAGTGAAGCCAGGATAAAATTAGTAATCATATGGCAAATGACAACCCTCCTCTATAATAGGAAATGGCCAGTACACATTCAACAGCTTTCTTTATAATGTCATAGAAATTATCATAGAAAATCCATCAAATCATTAGTTGCAATTCCCTTTGAATGTTGAAAATTAATATTTGAAAATCTCAAAGGTCAGGCTAAGTGTTAAAATCATTTGCTTCTTAAGGAACCCAGGATTGTACTTTAAGAACTAACCTGTAGCTATACAGTAACTGAAGAGAAGTTAGTAAGACGAAGGGCAGTCAAACTGTTATTACTGTATGAAATTAAGATAAGCCACAAGACATTACTCCGTGTTTGAACCACCCCAAAGACTCCCAATAATTATTGGTCATGGGATTTACATATGAACAGGGTTCTTTGACTTCAAAGTCACTTCTCGACAGTTTCACAAAAAGCCCTCTCGATGAGCACTGTTACTGGCCTCATAGACTGGATGAATCCGCCGATCTCCAGAGAAAGAAAAGCTACGGTTTAAGCGTTACAGTATTAAATTGCATATTGTTTATTTCAGTCAGGACAGGAATGTTGATACACTTATAAGAAGGTTACCAAGATTTAAAAGACACCTAGAAAATGGTATAATAGAATCTTGCTTTCTAATATTTCTATTGTTATTTCAGAGCACTATCTATATCGGAAAGCCAGACTTTCTCGATGACACCAAAATATCTTCAAATAGACTTCGATAAACACACATGGTAATGGTATTGATTGGTTTGATAATGATACAATAACTTAGGCTTTTAATAACATAAATAATACTTTCGAGTTGCTAGTGGTTGTTCCTGTCTGTTTGTTTTTTGATTAAAGTATACCATTCTAAAAAAGAAATTCATTTTATACTCATAGGAGATAAACCAGTTACTAATTTACTATTTCTAAATTGCTACTTGTGCTACTTGACATAGGGTCTGAAGAACAACAGAGCTTCTAAACAGACAAAACAAACCAATCCATCCAATGAGTATTCAAGTTATTAATAGCTGTTGGCCAAATCAATTCATGAAGCACGAATAAAAGCTTTTCTGGCTTTAATACCCTTACATAAATAGTAAGGAGTAGGTATCCAGTGGAATTTTTTTGCCATCTGAATTGCAAGTAATATCAGTGAGAAAGAAAACACATTTGGCGACTATTTTTATATTTAGCATTATAGAAAACATAGAAATGTAGAAATAAGGGTCCAGAACCTGGCCTATGCTACTTCATAATGCCTCCCTGTTTGTAAGTGACAAGGGAACTTCTCCATGTGGAGTTCTGTTTCAATCATTGATTTTCTCTCACAGTATCAAATTTCATTTGCCTAATTTCATTGGGCTATTTCTCCTGGGTCATTCTGACCAATTATGCTCTTTGCTGTTTACACTGTTGAGCCGTCAATAGATTCCCCTCTCAACACTGGCAGTGCAATCAGGGGATGATGTTGTTCCCTGCAAGTAAGCTGTAACAACCTGATAAATGTCTTACACAGCAGAAAAAAATGAAATATGCCTATGAGCACCAGTGTTTAAAAAAACTGGTGAAATGGGTTCTAGAACTTAAAAACAAAAGAACACAGGCCCAAGGGACATTTTTGGAAACAAGCACCATATAGTAGACAATATCTAGCCATTTATTCTCTATGATGATTGACAAACAATAGCTCATTTAAGCCTTGGAATCAGTGTACCTGTCCATGTCATTGAATTAAATGTAGAATGGAGACTCAATTTTGGAAAATTTAACAATTATCACTAGATCACAGGCTCAAAATGTAGTAGATAATACTCTGGAACCTAGGAATGTAAAGCTGTCTTTAAGGAGACAGTGGTAGTTTTGTGTCCGCCAATACTATTACGATGGTAATTAGTCATCTTAAAAACCCATTTCAGCAGATACTTGCATATAGTTCAATTCTAATGCACACGTTTAAAGAGTAAATACTTCTGGAAAACTCCATGACAGAGTCACTGTAATGAAAATGAGTCTCCACTTCACTGAAGCCAGTTTCGATAGTAAGAAAACATTAGGGCACACATAAACTATGTGCTCAAAGTTCCTCAGACATGCAAGAAGGAGGCTCTCTGAAATGTTAGGAACACTACTCCCAAGCAGTAACAGAAAACAAATAGAGTAACAGAAAAAAACCCACATTATTTATCCAAGGCTCAGATGCCTGAAGAACTGAAGAGTTAAAGGTATTTTACATATAAGACTGTTTTGATTGTATACATGTCATGGGCCACACCCATGCAGTGTCTGAAGAGGCCAGAAGAGAGCATCAGATTCCTCAGAACTGGAGTGGCAGGCAATTCTGAGCTTCCATGTAGGTGCAGGGAATTGAACCCATGTCCTCTGCAAGAGTAATAAGTACTCTTTAAGTACTGAGCCATCTCTCCAGCATCAGGACTAATGGTTTTAAAGGCGCCATTACAATCCATTTAAAATTAGGGCAATTCCCCACTGCATGTAGAAAGTGATTCCATTGTATGGCAACCCTGCTTCATCACTGCTTTGGAGTCAGTCATTCTGTAATGTTATTGGTTGTCAACAGTATCATCTGCTATAATAATGGAGAGAGAGTTTCCACACTGGCAGGAGCCATGCATCAGGGTAACTTGTCATCCACCTGCCAGGGTTCAGGGAGTGTTCTGGTGTATTTCCTCAGCTCATTCTGTATAGTTCATAATTTAACAGATGGCACCATTAAACAGTGTCCCTGATAGTCTCTTTGAAAATGAGGGCAAAGAAATGCAGAATGAAATTAAGCTGACTAGAATAATACATATTCTTTTTTCCTTACAGTATTGTTGACAATGGATGACAAATTTCTAGGGGATGCAATCTTACAGAGCATGCACAGTAACGTTTTATAACAACATAAACCAAGGTTGTAAGATACCTTGATAAATAGCGCCTGGCTCACCCCGGGCTGTGTTTTACTTCCCTCAATTACATGTACAGTTCCCATTACCATCAAACAGCCAGGGAGAATTACATACTGCTCAGGAGATGGTGTCAGAAACTGTGGAGATGTTCAAAAAGCTATATTCAGATCATGGAGTAGTGGAACACAAACATATCAGCCTGAATATATTATCGTTTTCTGAGGCAACGAAATATGTGCAGTGTAAGAGAAATGTAATGGAGAAAAATTTTATCATCCTAGGACCTGACAGTGAGCCATTCACAAAGTAAGAGAACCAGTATTGGTGTGATTTGGAGTTTGCCCTTTCTATTTGGAGAATTATGGTAACATGACATGGCTATCATTATAATTAGGAGAGTAATTATCATAACTGCTCTTCTATCTGAAGTTTTACGTAGTCAGAATGATCTAAGCTTAGAAGGAAAAAAGAGAACTGGATATTTGTGTTTACTTTGAAATCTTCCCACAACTATCACAGAGAGCTCAGGAAAGCACGACTAGCCACAGGAACACATACACAGCTCCTCCCATTTGTGTTCCCTGTGAAGAACTTCATTTTTTTTAAAGCAGCTACAAATTCCGGGTCCTATAGCATGGAACCACCTATGTTGTGTGTGGGGGGATCCATTGTGACAGCATATCTAATTCTGTTAGATTAAGATGTACTCTCTGGTTCTGACCAAAATTCTTTCAGTTAATTGAGTGACTATACCTCCCTAACTACAGAAATGAGGCAAGGTGAAGCCGTTCCCCTACATCATGCATGGCCATATGTGTGCAAGAAATGAGAATTTTAATAAAAATTCAGAGGTAGTTCAGGCTATGTGTCTGGCAGAAACTTTTTGAGGTCTGGAAAAGAGGAAATGGCATCAAGAGATTTATTTAAATTCCTGGGGGCTTGGCAGAGTTGACAGGAAGTCAGAGTTTTACTTCAATTTGATAAGATATCTGAAATACTCTGAATGGAGAATAAGCCAGACACTCCCAAGAAAGTCACTAACTAGATATTGACAATGACCAGGGCACCAAGATCAGAAATGTCATCTACAATCTGCAATTCAACCTAAGGGTCATGGCGAGGGAGAGGAGTCCCAAAACTTCACTGGGAATAAATATGCCTGTGACCTTACAAAAGGAATATTGTTCAACCCTCACGTCTTTTACTGAAAGACAATGGACCCATTAGTCTGATTTGTTGGTGGTAAAAGAAAAAGAAGGAGGGAGCAGGATGAGGGAAAGTCGGACATATAAAAGAATTTTATAAACGATATATATATATATGCTACATGTATGTAAATAAAGACATACAAGTATGCAAATAGAGTTTACATACTGAAGACTATTTAAAATAGTCTTCCTGCAAGGTACCATAGAATAAACCAGTCCCTGATCTCCCTTTCCTCAGTACATGAGTCCAGCACACCAAAACAGCATTGAAATTACTTGAAAATGAGAGACTATTTGTTCCTGGGTAAATTTAATCCCAAAGTGAATTATTACCTCACCTGATATCCCTTCCTATTGTTTATGTGCTTATCTTATTCCTCTTGCTTCATCAAAATCAACTCAGAGGTCACTTCCTCCCAGAGACTACCAAGGATTCCTAGAAGGAAAGGCCTCACAGTGCTCTGCTCCCACCTATGTGTACACGGCCCCAGCATCCAATTGTAATCCACACGCCCATCACTCTCCTCCATAGACAGCGAGCCACCTGAGAACAGAGTCCTCTAGATCTCTGTCCCTTACACTAAGCATACAAATAATCTATGTGTGGTCGTGAATGTGTGTGCATCCATGTGTACATGTGCCTCCGTGTATATTTCTATCTATGGAAACACATGTTAAATTCAAGTTGCCTTGATTAGCATGCTAGATCTCTGAGAAGCCACTAGCCAACTTGTCTTGCACACATTGTCCTATCTAGAAAATGCTATGCAAATAATGAGCTCCTTTATTTCAAATACATTATTTCCTAAAGGTTTCTAGCAGTGCTGTTAATGACGGTGTCCGAGAAATCACTGCAAAGAAACACTGTGTGAGGTAAGCAGGGCACAAAAGCATCACCCAAAACAAAATGTTGATCTAGAAAGGAATCACTTAGCAGGAACTTCCTGCTGAAGGAACATCTTGATGCTGAAACCACTCTCTGCTCTGCAGAAGAGTAGTTAGTCTCTTTTGTGATGGGATTTAAACCAAAAGCATTGGCAGCAACAAGTCTTATAATCAAAGCTTCACAGAGAAAATGATTGAAGAAACACGGTGAGGAACTTCTCCTTTGAAACCATATTTCAATTCTCCCTGTGTCTCTGTGAAAGAAAAAAATTTCTTCTGACAGTCTATATTTTACCACTGTTTCATTTAATCATGCATATTGACATTTACCCAGTATTGCTGGCCCCAGATTTGCTTCTCATTTCTAATCACCTAAGCATGAGCCCATTATCAAAATTCAGATTTTTTTCCCTCTCCCACCTGTCCATGGTCTCTTTTTCATTTTGTCTTATTTACTTATCTTGCAAATTAAGTTCAGAAGCAAGGATAAATCTTGCAAAGTATAGGGAAAAGAAAATTCTCTGGAAAAAAAACTTCAGTATGATTTGGGGATAAAATAAAAAGAGCAAATTATCTCTCATTCTGCTTAGAAAATAAAAATTTCAACTGACACTATTGAAATCCCTGGCAAAAATGTATGTATGTATGCACACACACACATACACATAGGCACAAATACTCTGAGGGCAAAACAGACTACTCAGAGGCTCCGATATCATAACAATCAGTCCCTAGGATATCCTGGGAGATGTTTTCTGTGGAAGTCGTTTCTGTGCTATATTCCTGAAAATGCTCCCAGGCAGACCTTTTCAATGGTCAGTGTTTTCCTTTTAACATGAACAAGTGGGGTATGGGGGGATAGCTCTAAGAAGAATGAGTCCTTTTGGTTCTTGCTGTCATCTAGCCTGCGCAGGGACATCACCACTCATATTACTCATATTCATAATATAAATACAGGGAAGGAAACATTAAGGAAGATTTGGTCATCATTTCAGTGATGGGATAATTGCTGCAGAGATATCGTGTGATGCCTATAGCAACACTCATAATTTTGTACCATGGTAAATCTATCACAAAAGCGATCTTGATTTAAACATGCTTTAAGAAAGAACACTGGAAATCGGTGTTTTAGGCTTCTATTCCTGTGGGAAGATATGTGTTTTACATAGGTATCTGTAACTTCATTTAGCAGGCAAACCACAAGTGGTATAGAATCTTTGCCAAGAAAGCACTATTTATAACTAACATTAAAACTAATACTTACTGCACACAAAACACGTTCTGAACTCATGTGTATGTTAACTGAGGCAATCTCCTCCCCAAATGCTAAAGATGGTCTTCCTGTCAGTAGACCGTGTTCTAACAGAACCCCCTGAAACTGTTCAGAGACAAGAAGCTTGTCCAAAGCAATGCAGCACATGATGTAAGAGACAGACTTTGAAACTGGAGTGTCTGGTCCCCTTGCCTGCTTTACAGTTTCTACAACTTAAGCATTCTCCCCCAGTATATTGAATATTGAGAATGAACATGCTTTTCCACAAGAATGTGTCTGAAACCTAAACTACATTCCATTTCAAATAAACGTATTTTAGCAACAGAATTTTATTAATAATTTTTAAAAGATTATCAGCATTATTTGAATGGAAATTCAGGTAATAAAAGGAGGATATTTGGGGAGTAAGTGGGAGGTTTGAAAGGGCAAGTTATTTTTTTTTTAAAGTGCCTATTGCTGAAATTGTGTCACAGACCATCCTTTACAAGCTGTTTTCCAAGGACATTCCAAGGAAACAGGAGTAGGCATTTGTTCTGTATGGTTAGTAGTATAGACAGAATCTATATATTATCTCTAGGACATGAAGCCTGCTCACTTTAAATGTCCAGGCAGCAATAATTACTGTTGATGCTTTTACAGTAAAGAATCATCACCATATTCCATCTACCTCTATATAAGTACAAAACTACCAAAGTGATGCCTTTCTACTAAACAGATATTCTCAGATGATGTCATGGGTTTTTAATCCACATCAGGGCATTCTTCGGAGTATGACAAATACCCAAATAGTGAGGGTATGTACTGGAGGCATATGGTAAGGGAGTTTCTATGGACTGGGAAAATGGCTCAGTGGACAATGACATTTCACACCAAACCACAGTTTGACCCCCAAAGTCCTCATAGTAGAAGGAGAAAATCAATTTCCTCTTTTGTCCTCTTTTGTCCACATGTGCCCCATGTCATGCAAGTATACACAAACATGAACACACACACACACAGACACAAACACACAAACACACACACATGCATGCACACACACACACACACACATACTAAATAAACAAATTTTAAGTTAGAAAAGAATTTGAGATTTTCAAGATGATATTTGCCAATGTGATACATATTCCTAATTCACTACTCATCCTGAACCAAAAAGTTATTGCTAGAAACCAGAAAGCTCTGTTTCTCTGTATGTAAAGGTTCATGTGCCTGTGTGTTTGGTATGGGCACATGGATACCATAGCATCCATGCAGAGGTCAGAGGACCATTTCAGGTGTCAGTCCTCACTGCCCACCTTATTTGAGTCAGGGTGGCTTGTTGTTTACCACTGTTTATGCTATATTAACTTATCTGTGAGTTTCCACATATTTCCTTGTCTGGGATTTATGGCATGTGATTCTGTGTCTGATTTCTCACACAGGTTCAGGAGATCTATACTCCGCTCATGCTTGCATGACTTGTATGTGTTTTTCGCACTGAGTAGTTTCCCCAAATCATGTGTACTTATAAATTTGTTTCGTTTTAGCTCATTTTTACATATTAAATGTTTATTTCTTCTTCCCATCTTTAAAAGTGTTATTAAGATATTACGTTGCGTGGATCTGCTTTTCCTATGTCCTAACTACATCAATTTAGACATTTGAATGGCAACACAACTGACTATCGTGTGCAGAGCCCAGGGATCAATTCCAAGCAGTGCCAAACAATAATAAAAGATAAAATATCCTTTACTGGGTTTCTACCAAATTTTTTTCCCTCTCCATTAAGAGAGCCTTTTCACAGAGTAAAATACAATTCCTAAGTGTATACTGAATGTCTAAGGAACAAAACTGCATTAACAAAGTGATGTCTGTTTCCAGTAAACAGACACTATTAGATGATGTTGGGTTTATTTTTGCTGTTGTTGTTTGGTTGGTTTTTGTTTTTGGAAATCATAGCACTCTTCAGGGTATGATAAATAGCCAGGGGTGAGGGAGGATATGTGGTCCAAGGATATGGTAAAGGCTGACCCCCACTCTTACAGGACAAGAAACTACCACTTTCAGCAATACAAAAAGAAACCTTAAAGCCACCTTCACCCCGTGTTGAAGCAGAAATGTTTTTACCAGGTGTTCATTAAAATTCAAAGCAAGACATCTTTTTTTTTTTTGAGTTTACATTCAGAAAGGAAATACTAAGCAGAGATAAACACTGCTTGGAGTAGGTTAAAGGCTACACTAATATTCATAGCATTAATTGTTCAGGTTAATGAATTGAATTTTGTAAATGTTTCAACTACAAATTACACAACTTAAAGAGGAAGCAGCCTCTTTCCTTCTTGTTAAGTTGCATTCATAGTTTCCTAGGCAGGACTGAAATGGAAGACTTTTATTTTGTTTTATTTTATTTATTACCGTCCCTTAGAAGCATGTTTGTTTTCTGAGAGACACAAAGAGGTAGAAAGCAGAAGGAATACAGATAGGAGAAAGCATAATCAGGATATATATGTGGGAAAAAATCTATTTTCAGTAAAAGGATAGATTAAAAAATCATAAGCCTATAACATGCCAAGACCTGAGAATGATCTGTGACTCACTGATGTTCTTTATAAACAAATGAAATCTCTGTGCAGTCTGGAGCATACTTCATAGAAGTACTACTATGCTCCAAATGAAGCATATACTAGCAATTGTATGCAAGGGCATCATAGCCATGACAAGTCCTGAAGAATATCCATCTTTAACAGTTTGTTTTTGGATAGATGACAATTGGTTCAATCTCTCAGGAAGACCACTGTACTAGCCTTAGAACTTTCTGGCATTGGGAACTTCAATAAATACTTGATGATCTCGGTCTCTGTCAAGAATCTCTTTTTGCTTAAACATATATGGTGTCCTGCAGAGTGTCTTAAAACCCTCTAAGTTAAGCTCTTAAAAGAGAATAAAATAAGAAGTTTTTCCTTTCTTCTCCAGGTGAATGAAAAGGGAAGCTTTGCTTTGTGTTTCAGATAAGATTTTCTTTCCAATTTAAACCCTCAAAAGCACACTTGACAAGTATCTACCCTATCCTGCAAGCCAAAGAATATAGAATCTATTGTGTTTCTTTAGGCAGAGTTGAATTTTAATATACCCTGAAAACCACCTCTTAATTCTATTTCTTTTATAGCCCTCAAAAGTCCTGTCTTCATAAACTAAAGTACAAAATGAAAATAAAAACAATTTACAAGACTTGTGGAAGTAAGCTTCAATCTTTTCTCTTTACTATAAGCCCTACATTCTTTCTTGCCCTCCTGTTCATTCCCTAACTCCTTCCTTCCACAAATATTTACTGAATACGCAATTCCTATCAGAATCGAAGGATAAAACTATGGAATTCATGTCTCTAGTCCCCAAGTATTTCAACAAGGACAGATGTACTTCAAAACTACCAGTGACCACCAGCTCTAAGAGACAAAGGAAACTTGGGGCCACAAGGGGCAAGCAGTTAAAGTGAACCACTAGTAAATATTCCATTTGTATGTTAAGAAGACTCATCACCATATCTTATTCTCATTCATGCTTTTTAGCAAATTAAGCATCATAGCCGCACCATTAACTGAATCATTTTGGCCTTTCTGAATATTGCACATGATAGGTGGGAGCACAGTGCATAACCATCACTAAAAACTGTGCCTCCTATTATCTTACCTGGATCAAAAGGGTAAGAGCCAATATCTAAAGAGCAGCTCTTCTTTACGGCACTATCCGATCTACTTCATCTGCTTTGCCTGAATATCTTTCATCACAACGCTGTCATCACTGAAATCCAGTGACGGATTCACATGTCAAACACTGAATGAACAAATAAGAGCGTTGCTCCTACAGTCTTCAGAACTCTAGCCTAGAAATTAGGCTGTACATTTTCAGAGACATACCAGATGGATGAGTGTCAAGTGTCATTAGGTCAGCAGTTTAGGAGTCTTGGATGTTCGAAAGAACTTTCTTCCAAAGCGTCCCTCATAACCTACCATATCCCAAAGGTCTCCACACTTTCCCTGTCTTCACCTGGAAACCTCGTGTCTAACGTAATCAGCACCACCATCATCCCCAGTCCCAGTGCCTACAAAGACTAATTTTCACTTTGAGGAAGCCCCTGAGACATTCCATGTTCAGCCATGATAACCCAGTCTTTGGAGTATTTTACTGAGCATGATCTAGGCTGTTGAGTAAATACCACAAGAAAATATCAATGCCAACACTTTCTTAAAACATCAGAAAACTTGTCTGCATTCTTTTTTTTTTTTTAAAACAGAGTTACATTGGAAATTTTGGTAGTAGTTTTTCATCTCTTACCTGCACCATGTTCACTGCTAAAGGCTTCTTATTGACTCTATCTTTTAATCTTCAGGACAAATTATTAAGCTGGTCTTGATCGATGCTTCCTACGTAGTACACATATGAAAAATGAGGCTTATATATAGGTTATGCATCTTGTCAACACAAGATGATCCTAAAACTAGTAAAGCAGTTCTTAATTCAAACAGACTCACTCAGGGTCAAGTCTTTATCGCTACTGTTGACAACCTAGACTTTGCAAATCTGGAGTTAGATTTTGAAAGCTAAAGAAACTAAAACCAAGGTTAAATAACTTCACATTACACAAAGTTTATTTTGACATGTTGGGGCTCAGCTCATAGCATCAATTGATGAAATGTCTCTTGGAGCAGAGAAATGTAAAAAAAGAGATGCTCTGTACTTCCCTGTCTGTGACTTTACATACTGGTAAATGTTATATAAACAATATAAACTTTAATCAAAGGCACACATTACAAAAATAACAAGGATTAGGAGAAGTAGTTTTCCCCTCCAAGTTTCTCATCCTCTGATTATATGGATACACTTTCTTTCTGTAATACTTGAATTGAATCTGTAGTTATCTATTTGGGTCCCTTGCCATCTTAAACAAAATAAGCATTCACAGACATTGAGGGCCAAAAATCTCACTCAGATGCATTCATGTACTGCATGCTTGCTTTTTTCCGCTAAATTTACTAAACAATAAGAATATAGTGGTCAACAGCCAAGCATATACAATACCAACAACAATACAGTACATTCCTGTGCAGAGTATGGTGATGAGCCTATTTCAGTTAATTTTTCTAGGAACTGCATACAGTGTTCTCGCTTTGCAGGAAGGATTTAGATAAAACTAATAATATTCTTATGTTTTCTGGCCTGTTCAATTCTACATTGATGTGGTGCCTATAATTCCATCCATGTACAGTCATGTTTGCATGTGGCAAGGGAGAACATTCACCACTTCTTTAGTCCCTCCCTCTTTATCAAGACATGTAGGGGTGAAACTGGAATCTCTGCTGTTATCAAATGAGCTTTCGGAACAACAAAAAACCCAGGACAGCAAAAGCTATCCTTAACAACAAAAGAACCTCTGGGGGAATCAGCATCCCTGATTTCAAGCTGTACTACAGAGCAGTAGTGATAAAAACTGCATGGTATTGGTACAGTGACAGGCAGGTAGATCAATGGAATAGAATT
>CM052705.1:97617297-97707054 GCA_028551405.1 Uromys caudimaculatus | reverse complement strand
GGTGGGAGGAGGAATTCCCTCACAGAGGCGGGGAGGGGGAGGGGACACAGGGTTTCCAAAGAAAAGGGGAATCATCGGAAATGTAAATAAAATAAAAATAAATAAATGAATAAATAAAAAAAAACTAAAAAAAAAAAAATGCAAAAAAAAAAATGAGCTTTCAAGAGGTAACTAGATGAAAGCAAGAGTTTCACCTGTTTTAAAATTTTTAACCATTGAACAAGTAATGCCCCTTGGAGAAGGATAAGGTTTACATGACAACAACAACAAAAATCATCTTATCAAATGATATTTTTAACCCATAACATAGATGGGCATTGCTCAGGTACTTTCCTATTCACCTACCCCTCATTTTCAAATCTTTCCGGTCAATCCTGCTTCTCCTATTACTTTAACAATGGTAAACTGCTCCCATTCACCACCTTCCTTCCAATACAGCACAGTGTTCTCAATTTCAAAGAGAAAAAGAAATGGGATTTGAAGATCAGATCCATTTCATCTTCCTGTTCAGATCTCTGATAAGCAGTTATAGTCAGAGTTGAATCCAATCTACCAGGTAAATGAAACTAGAGATTTGTCACTAGATTTAATTATTTAGAAGTCTCTCCTGGACACAGGGAAGAATGATTTGCATAGCAGTTTATTTCAGGAATTTATATGCTGTATTTAGAGAAACTCCATGAATGATTTAGCAATGTAAGAAGCATAAATCTGGAGAGGACAATGATAGCCAACTTGTTTGCACACTTGTCACAATTAGAGCAACTGATTCTAAATCATCCAGACGAGTGTTCACATTCTTAAAAGCTCTGGTATGGAAACTGCTACACATTTCCCATGACACCACTTCCAGATCTCCAAAGTGTACTAGAAGAGGTCAATCCTCCCATGCAAGGATTTTCCAACATTCCTTTGCTTTAGGTAACAAAACATATTCCATGAATTCTTGTGTGTTCTGAAGTGGAGTTTCCAATTGTCAGTAAACTGTTAAATCCAGGTTTTGAAAAAGTAAAAGAACATTGGATGGAGAGACCGCTCAATGGTTAAAGGCACTTCTTGTTATTAGAAAGGACTCAGGCTATGTTCTAGCACTGACACCAGAGTTCCTTCCTATGCCTAACTCTAGCTCCTGGGGATCTTGTGTCCTCTTTTGTCCTCTGCAGGAAATTTACACATGTGATGTCCATACATACAAGCAGGTAAGCACTCATGGGCATGAAAATTAACAAATCTTTTTTTAAAGAACAAAGGAACACATGCTACTTTTCCCCAACCACCACCATTGATGATGATGATAATAATAATAATAATAATTTGGACTACTATGAATTTGGACACAAATATATCATAAAATTTTCAATGATATTAATACCATGCAGAAAAGCAAAAATACTCATTAACTATAATCACACTGATCCTTCATTCTGAACAAAATGCAATGCGCCTCATATCACAATGTGGTCTAGAATTTAGTCACATGATTTGCCTATTTATTATTTATCATTATTTTTGCTTTTCCCTTTGCAAGGGCTCTCTCTCATTTGTTCATCTCTCTGTGTCCTAACAGCCCCTCCCTGGGGATCTCTAAAGTACATGTTCATTCTCAGACACTCTTACCGGAGAATTGAACCTAGTGAAAGCACTCACAGCATTGTCCCATAGAATACTTCAGGAATACTGTAATGTCTCATTTATAGTGACAAGATGAAATTTAGCAAAAAAACTTTCTTTTCTCCCATTGATCAGCAACCTTCCTCTACAGGCAGTTATTTTGGAGAATACTTTGTTTGGGTAACTCCTCTCTAACAATCTCTTTTATTCACTGTCTGGGAAATGATGAGCCTCTAGGAGAGATTTCTTTTCTTTCTTTTCATTTTTTTTTTTCAGAAGGAGAATTGATTTTTATGAGCAAAGAGGGTCCTCACTGAGAGAGAGCAGTAACTAGTTCCAGAGTATCTTCCCTTCCTCTGGACTGCAAAAATAAATATTGTTATAGAGAAATTTATGATGGCCAGACAGAAGGTTCCTTTGGGGGAACCAGTCACTATCTTACAGGACTTTCTTACCAATACAGAAGAAAACAATGCCTTATAAGTCACAAAATTCCCTGTGTCAAGTTGAGGGGCAGAGGAGAAAAACCTTTATGCCTGCTAGTCATGGTATATATCAGTGCAATTAAAAACTGAGAAAACAGATATGAAGGGAAGAAAGAATGCTAACCAGCTGAGGCCAAATCAGGATTTATGTAAATCCAAGCTCCCTGGCCTTCCTCTTCTTCCATCCTATGCAGAGCTCCATGCTCACTATGGAGATAATCAAAATATCACCCAAAGCATGGTTTATTGTATTTTTTCAAAATGTCTAGTTGGAATCTTCAAAGATTCCAGCGAGCAGGAAGCCTATGGTTTTACAATATCACAAGGATTTCTTTCAGAATAAACTACCACACCAATCATTTTGCTATCAAGCTTGGTTTTAAGAATTCAATTCAAAATAATCAAGTTCTAATGTCTCTGATTATTCCTATTTGCTTTTGCCTAGAGGCCTGGAAGGAGTACAGGCTTTACAAATATAAACCAAGAGCTCATGATGCTATTGGAATGTTCTACCTTCCTGTTTTCAAAGTAAGAGGCCACACTGCTTTGAAAAGTATCCCACGGCGAGAACAAAGGATGCTTCTTCTATTAGATCATTTAAAATCTGTGTACACCCCTGTTATTTGTACAAACTCTGTAAATACTAATATGTTCAGCAATTAAAATCCTAATGGGAGCAAGTATCTCTAATGATGCATTTATCATATTATAATACATATGTAAGAGGTGGAAAGATAGACACCTGAGTTCCGTTCAACTCCACATCTCTGCAAATGACTTTTGCTCTGAGTGAGCTCACAGTCAGAGAGTAGACACAGAGCATTGGGGAATAATTTATATTCACATTGAGACCAGGAGGAAAATAAGTAACAACCTATTTTAAATTTTGTTAGAAAAGGAGAAGATACGTGTCCTTGAAAGACCATGGAATATTTCTGAAAGAGAAATTTTGATTTCAGACTCTATAAATCAGCGTGAACTCTACAATTGGTGTAGAGTGAGATTATCAGGAAGAATGGGAAAAATTCATGTAACTGTCCTTCAGGTTAGCGAAAGAGAAATGAAAGGAGGTTCCCTCTGGAAATCACTACACTGGTCACATTTGTAAGTACCCATGGAGGACATTAAGGAAGGAATTCTCTCATAATGTACAGAAAGAACGATGGGAAAGATGAAGATACATGAAGAAAAGGGGTAACGGTGGTTCAAAGTGGGTCAACCATTGTAGAAAAAACCCCTACTTCCACCACTTTGAAGGCTAAGGAGTGGGATCAAGAGTTTGAGGCAGACCTTAGCCACAGAGTGAGACTGGCCAGCTTCAGGAAAACAGACAAGAGCAGATGACTCAAAGTTGTAGTCCTATGTAGGCAGCATCTCTTGTTCACAAAATATCTGTGAACTGAGCATGAGTGGAAACTATTCCAGGAATCATCAGGTCAGCCTAAAATGTACTGTCACTGAAATCTAAACTGTTCAAGTAAGCAGAGCAACAAGAGTAGGAAAGAAGAGAGACCCCACGCCCTAGACCTACCTGCTGGTGCAGAGAAGCAATCTGCCCAGACGTTTCCAGAAAGATTCTTACAGGGCAGTTATGGGTTTGTTTTCATTGGACTTGGTCGTTTCTAATTATAAGATAGTGTAACAAATGTTTGCATTTCATCTACTACAGAGTCCTAGACAAGAAACACTAAATCATTTACTGTGAGCTAAAATAAGCTGATAATTTTAATGAGTCATGGAGTTGGGTGGCTTCAAAGATACTCTCCAAAATTTTCCCACACCTGAGTACTGAATTCTGTCAGACAAACCCAGAAATGAGTTCTTCTGCACTGACCTCGGTCAGAGTAATCTGCAGTATCCTCATGACTCACAACAGCTAATTGGGTCTGGTGACAAACGTGTGCAGAAATAACAGAAACTGCAGTCTCCTGCCTTAAGGGAAGGGGAAGGATTAATAAACAGACCACTTAATTACAACAGTATTAAAAGTATTTACATGCAAGCATAATGAACACATAACTGGAGGATCTTAATTTTAACTCTGGAACTTAGAAAATTACAACTTTTATATGTGCAGAAATGCACTCCATAGAGAGAAAGTCAAAAAGAAGAAAGGGTGGTCAAAACTCCAATTCAAAGAGTTGACAGAAGACTTGAAAGCTTATGTTTTGCTTATTTACAAGTCATCAATGCAAAACAAGTCTTTTCCAGCCCATCTCTGGGTCATATTTTTTTTTCACTCAATAAAAGCTTACAACCCAAGCAATTACATAGACTGAGAAAAGGAGCAAAGCTGACCTATTTATAACACAGTCAATTCTCCATTATTCCAGACGCTCTCCAGCTATACACTTTATGTTGTTATCGGCCCTATGGTCACTCAGTGGCCCATTATCACCTCCGCAGGGAGCAGAGGTGATCTCAAATCAATGCATTTAACTATTTATTAGCAATGCTAGTAAGAGGACATGGGGAAAATAATGGAGAGCCTCCTGCACAATTAACATAGCCCTCCACCTCTAGCTGTTATCTGCAGACTCAGATTCCCGTCACAAATGTTCCTAAAGTTGTCACGCTTTATTTAGAAAGGAGCGAGTGACACTTTCAGTATTCCCATTTCACTGAATTGTATTGATCACTTCATGAATCATTTTCTTCAGTCAAAACAATGGCAAGGAAAACATCGCAATGTTTTAGGCAGTTCCATTGTATTAACAAAACTATTCATAACTATAAGAGAAGAGAAGAGAACTAAGCAAGCCTATCAGTTGTACTATGTACAAGGCAGAGCCTTTACCATAGTAATCAGAAGAATGCATTTCCCACAGGCTTTGTAAAGAATTTAATGTAGTATCATACATGAATTGAATAAGCAGCATTCTGAAAGAATAACTATATGGTTGATAAAATTATTACTAACCTTTACTGGTAGTGTTATTACTACTGATCCTCTGGGTGAGACTCTGAAATTCACGATTGGGGAAAGAGGTCATTGCTTCATAGAAATGGACAGATTAACACTAAAAGTCTGAGTTGGCATGGGTCTGCAGTGTGAAAAGCCTTGATCTTATAAAAAACTATTTTAGGGTTTGAAAGAATGGAATATATATATATATATATATATTAACAGTAAAGGAACCTTAAAAGGAACAGATCAAAATAGAGTCTTTTCCCCCATTCTTTCCCACTTCTATTTTATGTGTTTTTCTTTCCTTTCTGAAAACCAGGTTCAATCACAGACATAACACTTGTCAGCAAGTCATGTCTTTCCATCAATTTATTACCCACCATGAAATCAGAAAAGCACAATTAGATTTGTATTTTGGTCAACAAGAAGAGACCTAAGGTTTACCTTCTGTTGTTGCCATGGTTAAACTGAGTTATGCCATCCATGATTAGAACATATCATAACCTTCACACACCCTTTGCTGCACTCAACATGCAAATCAATAGACTCTGGAGACCCTGTGTTTTGTAAGAAAAGTGATTTCTAGTCTTCTTTTGTCCTCCCTTGAGAGCCCCTGTCTCTCAAAGAACACTGTCAAGAAAGAATATGCCAAAGATAAAATAAATAAAAGAAATAAAAGAACAAAAAATATATAAAGAGAGCAAACTGCACAAACTCTCACATGTTCTTGGCTTTGTTCTATTTAAATCTGCCAAGACAGAGACATAAAGTTGATTCAGAGAGCTATTATTTTAGTTCTATGTAAAAATACACAGCTACGTGAGCATCTAGTTAAGAAACTGTTTCATTTGACACCAGGAAAGACATATCAGGAAACAAAATTACTGTTTAACATATCTATGCTATGTGGCATCTGAATTACCTCATATGTGGGTTGGAGAGCTTGTTACTGATCAGGGTTTGGCTAACCAGTTGTTTGCCTGTAAAACCTGTTTGGAGAAAGCACAAGGTAGGGGCTATATTTCTTTCCATTAGGCAACCAATGTATGGGAATGAAATGTGCTTCTGACCGTCTTTCTCTGCTACAGTATAAAGAGCTTGTCTTTCCTGATCAGCTTATGCAGTTACACATGAACTTATTTAATTACATGTATGCAGAATTTGCTGCACCAGGCATATTTATTAGCACCAGGAAGAAAGAATGACTAAGTCAAACCTCTGGGGTACAGTAAGACACAGACCTATGTACAAATACATTATAATACAACATGCACCAATGGCCAATAAAGTTTTAAATCCAAAGAAATCCAAAGAAAGATATGATTTATGCTGACCGGGAGGAGAGTTTACAACCGAACAAGTCTTACTGGAAATTTTCTAAAAGAAAGACAATTAGTTAATGTTTTGTATAACTGATAAACCCTGTGGGAAAGGTTGACTTTCTTAAGTTACTTAAGTACCTGGAATGGGTCTTTGAAAACTTACAGCCAGTTTGAAATCTGGATAATCTTGGACCTTGAAAGGTAGACTAATATATTTGGACAGGCTTTATCCAGGAGAGAGACTACAAGAAACTGGTGAAGTGAATGAAGACTATGGTACAACTGTATCTTTTGGCCTGTTTGGTATTTTAGTACATTAATTCTGGGAATATTAAAGACAGTATGAGAGTTCACGGGGATCGTGATGGTAGAGAGACAGCATAGGGCACTGCTGCTTCCAAGAGTTAAGTCATCCTTGAGATCTGAAGAATAGAAAGTAAAAGGCAAATGGAACAGTATTAGTGGCAACACACACAGATGCACACGCACACACACACTCCCACAGACGCACACTCACAGAAATTCTCAACTAGAGGATTACATACCTACTGAATACTGAGGTCAGAGAAAATAAAGTGTAACCTTTGATTATAATCAAGGAGTTCTCATGAGCCCAGAATGCCATTTTCTACAAAAACCTCCTTAGGCAAAGCCTCCAATGTTAGAGTCTAAAAACTTGCATTTTTATCTAGAATCTTCACTTAATTCTACTGAGGGTTAAACTATCACCATTTTGTGAGCAAGGATGGAGTCTTACTTCGACATTTATCTCAAATGCCTTTGCACAAACTTAGCATGCTGTGTGGCACATGGTTAGTAGTCAGACTCTGCCCAGACCTCAGTTACAAGCTCCTGACTCCAACGGATGTCTGTCTGGCATTCCTTGGAGCCTGAGATTATTACACTGAAGTTTTATATTCCACTGCTGTCAGCACTACTGGACTCGTTCCTTACCTATTTGGGTAAAAAGGAAAATATTTTTTTTTAAATCATTTTCCAAAGAATTTTAATCTCTCTTATATTTTCAAAAGTAGCAAAACAAGGTCTTATTGTTTTATGTTGGGATGAATATTAACTCAGGAGCTACTTAAAACATGGTAACAGCTTAAAAAGTGTACTCTGGGGCCTGCTGCCTCCTGATCAAATTTAATTAATTACATGCATTTATGTTACATTATATATTATGTGATCTTAAAAGGAAAAGCTACTGTGTTTCCCTACCTGGTGGCCTGGGCCTGCCTAATATCCTGCTAAATCAAGAAATTTATAGAACTACAATTTTAAAAAACAAAAAATCTCAGTAATGCATATTAGACTTTCTGCATTTTGAATATATATACATATGTAGCATTTTCTGCATATAATGATAAATTAAAATGAATTTTCAACAGTGCGTCTCAGGACTTTATTTGCTAAGAAGTCTGTTAGAGAAGCTGTGCAAAACCTCCTTTTTAAATAATTTTAAAATGTTTTTGAAAGAAATGTCTCCACTATGAACTGATTGCTGAATGGTACCTTCTCATATCCAAAATACATAAGGGTTCTAGCTGGATTTCTGTTGCTCTGATAAATACCATGACCCAAAGCAGCTTCCGGAAGGAAAGGGTTCATTTCAGCTTACACTTCCAGAGTACTTTCCAACATTGAGGGAAGTCAGGGCAGGAGTTGAGAAGCACAGACCTTGGGGAAATTATAGTTCACTGGTTCACTCACTGACTCTAGTTCAGCTATCTTTATTACACAGTCCTACGCTGCTTGCCTAAGGATGGTATAGTCCACAGTGGAACGGCTCCTCCCACATAAATTATCAGTCAAGACAATCTCTCACAGATGTGGGTACAGAACAATCTAAATGAGCTAATTCTTTTAGTTGATGCTCCCTCTTTCCTAGTTTGCATGGAGTTCACAAAAAAACAAAACAAAACAAAAACTAATTGTGACACTTTAGGTGCAATCCTTGCATAAGGACATTAAGCAGTATAAAGAAATAAAACAGTAATTTAAGCTTTAATTTTCTACAATGAAGTATTGTCAGGACTCTGACAAAAGTCATGGGTGAAGTGAGTCGGGCAAAGGAAGTGCTTCAAATTCATCTTGATAAAAATCGCTGTACACTGGCCAAGACATAATCAACATAGCTCACTGTGTTCAGTGTACTAGTCTGGAACCTGGATTTCTTGTAAAAATCGGCCAGTGGTACACAGATATACATCCACGGGTGAAAGAGTTATGCTTTCAATGCACTAGTTGACATAACTCTGACTTCCTGACTTGAGAGAAGGTCTTGATTCTGTCCTGTCTCTCTTTCCCCAGCACTGTCTCAAATCACCTTCTTACACCTACAAGCTACAGGCTCCTTTTGTCACTGTATAACATTTTGCATCCTTTCTTTTCCTCTATAAGTTACAGAGCATGCATTTAAAAAAGGACTTTGTGGTAGAGGCTACATATAGCCCAGAACTGGGAAAAGTCTTTCGGATTCTAAGGAAGTGGCCAAAATATTTATAGAAAGTGAGTGTGTCATTTTGAAGACATAAGGATGTACAGTCAGTACCTATTTGTGCCAGTTACACAATTATATAACTAACTTAATTTTCACAGGAACAACTTGTCAATCTAACATATTTTTCACATTCTTTGCCAGTCTTCCCTTTTATCTCCCCATTCCTTTCCTTTCTCATTTCCCAGTACTTCCTATACTGGAAATGGACAGCAGAGCCTTACATTAGGAAGTTTCTCTGCCACAGAGATATATGCCTAGCACTCCCATTTTCTGCTTAAAGAAGACAATGACTTAGAAACACTTTAAAATGTTGCACATTTCACAAAATTAACAAGTAGAAGAGACATCATTAGGACCTAAGGGCATCATTATCTGAATGGAGAGTTCCTCTCACTGTATATTTCTGGCTCCCTCACTCAGATTGACAGCACTATCTTCAGTCATGCATAACCCAATGATGTAAGCAGGCTCTGCACCTCCCTCTCCTGCCACCAGCGTGGACCCTCACCACAGGACTCCTTCACTACAGACCTCTTGACTTTCCAGTAATTCTGTTCATTCATGCCTGCAATAAATGCCTGGTCCATGGCAAGATCTAGAGATCATCTTCTGAACGAATGAATGAATTTCCTTCACCATCTGTAGTATACCTTCTGTGTCTAAAGCATCACAATCGACTTCACAAGGGACAGACATTCTGAAGGCATGTGGTACATTTGTCACATACTGTTTTCTTCCAGCCTATATGGAAAAGAAAATCTCCAATTAAAGAAGAACTATAGGTAACTAAGGAATGCTGAGAGTGGGAGAAATAGTCTTCTCCGGGGAATAGCACATCAATTGGTAGTGCAATACCAAATGATGACTTCTGAGGACATGCATGTGAGTGGCATTGTCCAGATTGAGACTGCTGTGTTGGACAATGCATGTGTATATACATAAACATTTAGATACACACACACATATATATAGCAATAATAACCAGAGAGGCCTGAATTTGAAAAAGAGCAAAATGGGGTGTGTGGGGTGGGGGCAGGGCATGTTCAGAGGGAAGAAAGGATGGGCAAAAGAATAATTATATTATAAACTCAAAGAAGGAAACAAAAATTGGGGTAAAATATTGTTGAGACCTCATTATTTTATGATCTCAAGGGGACGACAGCTAAATTAACAACAGCTTATTTTAGCATAAACATTACTTCCTCTCCAGTCTCCAAGACCTAAGATATCTTTTTACACTACAAAGGTACACACTAATATGCTAACTTCCCCACACAGATACATATAAGCTCTTTACATTAAATTGTTTAAACTTTCAGTAATAAAAAAATCATCTTCCTTCTTAAGGTCTTATTATTACTATATTTAACAAGGCCAGACACAAAAATATTTTCATCCACTTTACCAAACTATGAAAGCAATTTTCCATCTTAAAATATCTATGAGTATGGACTTTACAAGATACTATAAAAGTACCAAACTTAAGGAAGATGTAGGACTAGTGGTAAGGGCCTTTAACTTTAGAACTTGGAAAGCAGAGGCAGGCAGATCTCTGTGAGTTCAAGGCCAGCCTGGTCTACAAAGTCATTGTAGAATAGCTAATGCTACACAGTGAGAGCCTGTTTTAGTAACCTCAAAAAACATAAATAAATAATAACAAACCAATAAATAAAACAGAAAATAACACTAACTTTCAGAACCTGGAAAGATAACAACTAGGAATGGAAAAGAATTTGGAATCACTGGTTGAAATATTCATTCTAACCAAGAATCATGGTATCAAGATCATTTTGTACACTTCACAAAAGCATGTGTTTGTGAAACTGTAGATCAAGGAATACAATTGAATAAAATTAAATAAGTCATAAAGAACTATATCACCAGGTTAGTGTTAGTGACACTAACAACATAAAATTTGTAACACATTTCCATCATAACAAATGTAATCTTTTTATTCATTGATAAGAAATGAGTATTTTTTTCTTTTTACCAAAGAACTGAAACAATAGTTTTATTTTATAAGACAAACTTTTAAAAAATGCATCCTGCTATTTTTTATTAATGCTGTTATTTTCACAACAGGTAACTTTCATACTTAACGTTTAAACCTGGTCAAAAACAGAAGTGCATTTATTTCAAGAGTTTTCATTTCAAGCTTTCTTCCAATAAACATCCTTAACAGAATTCATGATCACTTCAGTGAAGGGAAGGAAAGTCTAGATCTGGAACACATCTCACCCTAATTACCTTTCGTGCTTGCAAAGAAGAAGTGTATCAAAATAGAGAAATTCCATCTAAGGAGGCAACCAATCACTATGAGCTGGAAAAAAAATGATTCATCTGTCCAAAAATTACTTCATAAGTTAGGTGAAAACACACACACACACACACACACACACACACACACACACACTAACCAAGGCTCCTGAAGGACAAAGGACTCTCTTGCGTATCCTGTTAATTAGACAAAACCCAGCCTATCCTAACACAAGACAGTCATGTAATGATAAATGTTATCAACCTGAATAATGCCTCTTTATGAGAATATAACTCTGTATTGTTATCAAGGCATTCCATACACATTAATCTTATTAGACCCCTCAACAACTCTGTTAAACTCTGCAAAGGGGAAATTAAGTCTCCAGTAGATTAAGCAATTCTTACAAGGTCAAATATAGGAAGAAATATACGGGCATAAAAATGCACATTGTATTTTTCCCACCAAAAGAAGACATTTCTCATACTTAATCATGGTTGAGGGGCCAAATACCTATACTGAAAAATTATTCAGATGAGAAAAACTGATAATCTTGTTTAATAGCAGAAAAGTATGAAAATGCTATTATTTTAAATATAAATATATCAGTCTTCCATGAAGTTTTTGTATTTTAATAAAAATACCCAAATTTGATCATTGTTGTTGGATCCGTAAAAGAACGAAAATTTTTATGTGTATTTGGAGAATTTTGATCTGCTTAATTAAAATTTAAAATGAATGTTCATTATTAACTCCGTGAAAAGCAAAGTAGCCCTCAGCTCCATCATGTCACTTATTCAGAAGCTGGTCCACAAGGGGAAGAAAAATAATAAACAAAATGTGTGCTAGGGTCTTTAAGGGCAGTGTCGAGCTACGCTATTCTCCTCAGCTCCCCTTTGTCCTACACGGAGTTGAGTATTAGAAACCCCTTCAAATGCCTTCCTACAAGCATCTGTTCCCAAGCTTGGGATCAAAATGAGAGAGGAAACCATCTCAAAGTTTGTCTTGACACTAGAGTCTCATGAAAGTAATACCCACAACCAGCTGGAGCTAAGAGTGACACCAGCATGTGAATCTATTTCAGGACTAACACGTATCTAATGTTTTCCACTTGGCCATGTGACCTGGGTGAACTCAAGTGAGCAGGAGCTTCATGAACCTTCACAGAAGCCACTGCTGTGTTACTCCCCAAACAAGGGTGTTCATTGCTATCTGTGAACTTTGGGATGTGCTATTTTTCAGTGGTCTTAACTCCAAAATCCTTCAGGTTCTCCAAAAATTCATGGGAGGAATCCTTTAATCTGTATGAAAGCTTGGACAAAAATAACTGAAATATAACAACACAACTGAAATGAACAATAAAGCCTATGAACTTAGATCAACAGAAGGCTTCTTCCAAGTTTTTTGACCAGTCCTCTAAAATCGACAAGAGAAGAAAGTTTGAAGCATGAAGAGTAGGGAATGGTTTGCCACTCTGGAGATTGATTTATCTTAGGAATGCTTTCCCAAAAAATGGCTGAAGTCTTTAACCGATAAGCTGCCAGGTAAAAGGGGGTATGTCCTTATTAAACATCAGTAGATTACCTGACCAGTGTTTGAGAATTGTGAAGGAGGCCTTCCGACTTCCTCAATTACACCGGAGGAGGATTTGCTTTTACCTTCTCCTACTGCAGTTTGGAAACGAGGCTGCATTGTTCAAGGGACTCAAGACACACCAGGCACTGCACACTTCTGCAGAAACACATCCCACGTTAAATTAAGTTAAAGGTGGTATTTGAAAAATAAATAAATAACGGAGTTCCAATTCACTGCAAATGGTACAGGAGGCCAGTAAGTAGCAAGCCTGTGAGAGAAGGGCTTCTTTTAGAAAGATGTTTTACAGGACTTTTTCTGCGTCATTAACTCTCCTGGAATCCTGAACATAACATGATGAATTTCCCTAAAAAGTAGCTACTGTTTAATTTTGAAGCACTTCAAAGAGCCACAGCAGAAGGAATCAAAGAAAACCAAAAAAGCCAGTAGATGTGAAATTCGCCATAGGGTGGGTGGGGGAAAGAAACATGTAAGTTCTAACAGATTTTGACCATGTACTCAAAATACCACTGATTATTTTGCTAATACAGTGTTTTACTGTTCCGTGTGAGTGAAATAAGCCTCTGTATTCATCAGAACACAGGATATTTTTATTACAATATTTGTGTCATAGCCCTTAAAAAAGGGGGAACACACTTAGACCTTTGAAAAGAATCTCTGTCTAAAACTTGCCCATGAGCTGTACATGTATGCATATTAGATAATAAACAGATATTTAATTGGAGTTTGCTTTTTTATTAGATTGAGTCACACCATACTGATAACACTGCTCCTACCCTCAACATGTAGTTGCAGAGAAAAAATATATGATTTCATGAAAGCAAATAAATGAGGGCTGGAACAATAAGGAAGAGAGCCTATGGGCATACAACAATGGTTGACTTCAATAACAATAATTAGTCTTTAAAAATGTCTTTTATGTAAAACCTGCCCAAGGGAGAATAAAGACAAACTCCTAAAAACTCCACACTCAAACACCACTACATCCAAAACATGTGGAAAATATCAGATAATGATATCCACCCAAGTTAAGAAATGGAATGAAATTTGGCTTCAATTCATATTTGAAATAATCAACTAAAACTCACATTTCTATTTGAAAAACCCCAGAAGATAGAGCTGGATAAAGAGTCAAGTTTTAGAGTTTCCTTAAAAGGGCCATATGTGTGTAAACGCCCTTCTCACTCTATACCCTGCCCCTCATCAGCACCTAAGTTCACAGAAACCAAGCTGAGTTTAAAGATGCACGCAAACAGTTACTAAGAAATCTAGTTAGCACATATATGTTCTGGACCCATCTCAAGTTTCCCCTATTATGTAAGCGCTTGGGGGCAACAAAATCACACAGACATTCAGCAGCAGTCTCAAGACAACAGTCACCTTGAGTGCACAATTCTTTCAGGCAGTTTACATTGCTTGGATTTAATTTATTTGATCATATTGTCAATGTTTTATGGAATAACCATTTAGTAGACTGACTCCGTTCACTGATAACATTTTATTACTGTTATTAAATACCATTAACCATACTGAACTCTTCATTAGAAAAAAATGGAATTAGGAAAAAAAATCTGAAATATTAAGAAAGATCTATGGAGCTGGAAGGTCCCCAGACACACATCATCTGTCTGCAGATCCTGATGAGAAGAAAGAAAAACAATGAGTATTCACTTCTCACAGATAGAGGTCACTAATGGACTGAATTTGAATCAGTGTGGCAGAAACCACAAAGTTATTAAAGCAATCCAGTGGAAAAAGTGAACCTGAATTTAAATTAAAGATACCAAAAGGTGATTAGCCAGGAAAAAAAAATGACCCAAACAGAAATAATGTTCTTCACCACCTTTACTTACTAGAATGTTCTAAAGAGACAGCAACAGTCTCTCAACACTTTCCCTCTTTCCTTGATTTATTTAGAATCCTAGGCACTGCTGATCCTCGGAGCAGACGTTCTTCCCTAGAAAAGTATAAAGCTGAAAGGTCAAACTAGATTAGTTGCTCCAGCTGAGCCTCTACAGAATAGGACTTCTGGTAATAGGACATACTTAAAACCACAGCCTCAAACTGAGAAACGGAATCACTGCTTCAGGAAGGTTGGTTTAAATCTGAAGTCAAGCTATCCAGCAGGCCAGAATAAATGTAAAGGATATCAGAGAAGGCTCAAATGAGATCCATCCATTCAAACTCAGGTGTGATCACATCAATTCAAACCCTGCACACAGGAACATGACTGACTGCTCTAAGGACTCCAGAGAAGGCCAGCATGACATCTTTTGGAACCTAATTTATTTTCCTGAAAGCGCCCCAGGGAATTTGCAAAACTGCAGTGAAACCTCTTGAGTGTAAAGATAGGGGCCCCTTTACAAAACAACAACAACAAAATAAATAAATAAATAAATAAAATCTAACATTCCTCTGTACAAGGTCTATAATAGTATTTTTAATAGTCTAATAGGTTCTGCTATAGTGCAGCTGGTCCAATTCTTGGTACAATTCCATGGTCCTACTATCAGACACATGGGATAATGACTGAAATCACATCTTTCGACCTCTGTCTGTCACAGATATTTACAACTTGACATGAGAGTGTGTTGTTGCACTGTCAACAGTCATTAGTAAAGAGCCTTAAAGGGTTTTATCCGACACTCCTCTGACTTCTTCTCAGGCTTCACAAAAACCAGTCGAGGAGAGAAAAGTTGTCCACATTCAGAGGCAATAACACCGCCTGAAAATGAGCAACTTCTCTTGATGCACACATTCCCGGAAGATGAACTCTCCTCTAATATGGTGGCCAGCCCGCTCCATGCATCTGGTAAATATCCTTGCTGATTTAAAAGGCACAAGCCAGTTCTAACATTTCTGATCCCGACCTAGAATTTTATATTCATTCAGCAACAATCACACAGTGCTGTATAAATGCCAACCCTGCATTCTATTTACCTCTGAATGTTTGGGGGATACAGCTTAGCAGATTTAATAAGGTCATGCCAGGTAGAACTAGACAGAATCCCACTCTGGTATGGAAGCCATTCTTCATATTAGGGTTGGGCTGGGGGAAGTTAGACATAATAAATTTAGCAATAATCCTGTAAGCTAGTGGACATGCTCCAAAGCTCCTGGAACCCCGTGTGATTAAGTAGACTCCCAGCTGAATGGGAAGCAATGGCTCCCATTTAGAAGAGGGTTTGCACAGCAGACACAGCATGCAAAGAAATCTGACCAGCACGTTGCACTCCTGTAGGAGCCTTTACAGAGATAAGCGCCTTGTGCGTGCTTGATTAGTTTACTGTTAGCTTTATACGAGATTCCCTCTATTAGAACTAATCAGAAGCTCTCGGAGAGATGATTTTCATTCAGGGAAAGTACTAAGAGCTTCCAGGAGAATTAATAGTAATCATCATAGTAAAGAGAGTTTGGCCCCAAGAGATGCTTCAAAACTCTATAGGGCCTTAAGGGGTGGTGATGGTGCTGAATCTTCCTTGCCCTGGGAGCGAGCAGTAGCTATTTTATTAGCTGAAATGCATAGGGATACTGTTCAGAATTTGTGAACCTCTTCCCTCTGGTACCCTAGCCTCCTTGCACACATGAGGCCATTGAGTCTCAGGCCAAAAAAGAGAGGGGGGCTGTCTACAACATCAATAACCTCAGGCAGCAGAACACACACCAGACTCTGATCCACATCCCCCTTTTTTTGCTACCATACAGATACACAGAAAATTTAAACCACCAATGGCTAGCGCGTTTCATTTTGCCCTTCAGTGAAAATGTGAATTTTATAGTTCATGCTTTTTATGATACCAGAGGGCTAATGAAAGTAGGGAAGACTCCGAGATGTCAAAGCATGGAAAGATCCAATTTTCAATATCCATACCCTTCTCCAAATCTAAGATCCAGGGACAGCTCAGAGAAGCGGGCAAGGTAGAGAGAGCTCCCTTTCTTTTTATAAGAAATAGGGCTGAGAGAAAAAGACGATGGAGGTGACTGAAATCCATCAGTCTCTTGTCTGGATTCGAGCACATTTAAAAGTCCTTGGCTACACATTCCAAATTTCCAAACTCTACAAAATCAGACACCAGCTGGGGTCCAGGGTTGTCCTGATCTCCTGGGGGAGAGGGGGTCGACTCTCGCACAGCTGCCTATCTGGCAAGAAGAAACACCAAGACACCCTCCTCCCCCAGCCGCCACCACACACTCACACTCCCACACCCAGCTAACAGGACTGTCGAACTGCCTGCGCTGGATACCCATCCCCGGGACCTTGAACTTGGCTTCCTTCTTACTTGAGTCAACCCTAGCTAATTCTGCTCTCAAAGGAAACGAAGCCCAGAGTGGGAGGCTCGGTTAAGGGTGCGCGTTTACCTGCTAAGGATTTTCAGGTCTCCTTCCAGCCCCGCTGGTAATTCCTCTCAGCACAGCGCCCTCCCCAAGATCCAAACTTTTGCTAGGTCCTCCAGGTGACGGCGGCGGCTGCTGGAACCGAGCTCGGCCACCCGCTGCGTCGGAGCCCCGGGAGGCAAAGGCTGGAGCTTCAGAGCGGTGCGAGCCCCCCGGCAGCCTGCCAGCGCCCCAGCACCCTGCTCGCCTCTCTTGCTGTTGCCTACGTCCCCTACGGAGCCGCGGCATCGTCTTCCCCCGTCCTCCGACACCTCCGCCTCCAGGGGTCGGGCATGCCACTTTCTCTAGGCTCCTTCTGCCGCCGCAGCTCCGGTCTTCCCTCCTCAGTCTCACCCTCTCCGCCCGGAACCCCGAAAAAAGTAGGGCGACCTAGGAAGGCGGTGGAGAGCGTCCGAGCAAGTCCGGGACTGCTGAGAGACCGAGGGCTACGCGGTCGGCTAGGGAACCGGGCGGGAGCTGGGTCGCAGAGAGTGCGGACCACGCGCAGCGGGGCGTGCAATTCAGGCTGCGCGGGGGCGGCCGCGGGGCTGGCTCCAAGTGCAGCGTCTGCGGGGCGCGGGTCTGGAGACTGCTCCAGCCACACTGCAGCCTCGATCCGACCCGGTCAGCTAATGTAGGCTCGGAGCGAGATCCCCACCCCCAGCCCCTCCTGACACCCCTCCCCCTCTCTCGGGAGATGTTTACTGTAATGAATTCGCGGGGTCCGCTTTGCTGCTCGCGCGCCCCTCCTCTCCCTCGGTCCCTCGTGCTCTGGCGCGCTCCCCTCTAGGAGCCCTCTTTCTCTGCTTCCCTCCTCTCCTCCCACCCTTGCGGAGTCCCTCCCACTTCTCTGGTTTAAAGAATGCTTGGGAGGAGCCGCAGCAACTCTAAGCTTTCCAAGAGAAGTCAGATGGGGCTTTTAACCCTGTCCTCCCTGGAGAGAGTTAAGTGCACCCCGCTTACCCAGGGATGCCAACTTGACCCAGCACAGCTCCTCTGCCTCTCTCTAAGCTTCCTCAGGCGTCTTCCGTACCCACAAGCGGCTTCTCTGAAAGGTGAAAGACCCTTTCCCTGTAGTCCTCCGGATGTATGTCTACACCAGAAGAGCTATTACTTAGACTCAGAAATGATCGAAACGTAACATTAGAGGGTAAAAATATAGCAAGTCTCTCAAACCAAAATGGCGTTATTTCACTCGCCGGCAACACTGGGGACGTGCTGCACCCCCAGCCCATCCAAGGTCTGCTCACCAAGCTTTCTTCCATAAACTTTAGTTGGAGAAATTAGAGTTTGGCATCATATTTAGATACATCCACTTTCCCCTGTCACCCTGGCTGCTCCTGGAAAGAATGATGTTCAGTAGATGAGTTGTCTCCATAAATTACAATAGACAACTGACAAAGTCCAGCTTCAAAGACTAAGAGAACCAGCTGTATAGTTAAGATGTCCAGTGGATACAGCTTTCTCCTCTGGGATTCTCTTTGCAAAGGTGAAAGGGTAATCTAAGAAATCAGAGACATGACCCTTTATTTGACTCCCCCCACCCCCTTTTGGCAAGGGGATGGTGGCCTGGTTTGCTCCTCCATTCATTGCTGTCCCCATGTCTCCCGCAAGTTGTGGTCCTGTTTTAACTAGTCTGGAGACCGGCGGAATACTAACGGAAGAGGGAGAACAAGCCCGCACCGAGCGTTAGGCTGCATGGAGTCACACTGTTGGTAGGGCCCTGGGAAAAGCGATTTGCAACTTGAAAGCTGGCTTGAACCAACTCCCTAGGGATCTTCTCAGCTCGCCGGGCTGAGGACTTTGGCAGGGGCGTTGGCTGTAAGGCGCTGGAGATGATTTCCGGACGAACCCCCGGCGCGACCGCACTCCTTGTCCTCAGTTCAAAGTCTGAGTCACTTGGCAGCACTTCTCCAATTGTTTTTATTTCCTTGCAGTGCTGTTGTGTCTGCTACCTTCATGGATTTGAGCTCTTAAACCCTGGTGAGGCGACTTGGAGAAACGCCCGATTTGTCTCTCAAGCTACACAGGGATCCACCCAAACCCGCCGCGACTCATGCATTCACTCACATTGGCACACACCACTGGGGTTCAAGAGAGCTTGCCACCCTTCCCCGTGCTTTATATATTCAAGGGAGACTAGAAAACGCGTAGGCATATCCTTGACTGTCTTCTCGCCAAACTCAAAAGTATAACTGACAAATAACCAGGAGAGAATAGGGCGCTCGAATGGAGACTCTAATCTGAGAACAAATAGTGAGAGTCATCTTGGGAGCGTCTGAAGTAAAGTGCCGACATAACAGAGGCGATGGCAATAGCCTTCAGGTTCTACTGCCCCTGCTAGCTCATGGCGCCTGGCAGGCCACATGATTTATCCAAATAGCAAGTGTGGGACCAGCCCTTCCAAGACAGACTTAGCTAGCTGGGCTTCTTGATCATGGAGGAGATTACAAAAAACGAAGTGACAGCACCAGCGCTAAAAGCTCCAGGAAGAGCCTTGGACTGTTCAGTCCAGAGGACTCTTTTTCCAGGAGGCCCAGAGTCTGGTAGAGATTCTAGGGCAGTTGGATAGGTCCTTCCCCCTTACTACTGTGGGTATCTGTACTCAGCGCCTGAGGGCGTAGAAGGACCTATCTCCGGCAACCCAGGCACGCGGTCATAGGGAAAGTGGGCTCCCCGCTTTGGGAGCTCCTGGGGACTTCTCCATCCCTGACCCGTGAATCAGGAAAGCACAATTACACCAACTCTGGAACTGCCAGTTCCAGGTGCAGCAGCAGGGCAGGAAAGGTCCTTGGCTTGAAAAAAATTACAGGCGATTGGAAAGAAAACGAACTAGTATCCTCAGTTTAGTGACTAATTGATCCCGGATTTCGGGCATAGGGCAGGTAAGGGCTTGAGATACTGAGGCTTGATAATAACACTTCTTGCATTCAACACAGATGGATATGGGACGTTGCTACTTACCGGACTTAAGAGAAGCATTCTAAGGAAATGAAAGGCTGTTCTAAGCATAGGGGATTTGGGAAACTCCATTTAGGATCGATGTTTTTGGCATGTAGCAAATGAGCGATTTTACCCACAACTCAGCTACAAAACACCCTAGAGGATGTGGAATTGACTTGAATATAGAAGCCTCCCCCCTTCCCAGTAGTCGGGGTAGAGAAAAAAAAGCCCATTTTCTTTGCGGAAAAAAGACAATTCCTAGAACACCCACCTGGTGACCACCCACCACTTATTCAAAAGGGAGGGGGATCCAAATAACGTGGTGGCCACAGTCTAGAAAGCTAAGGCAGTCACTAGAAACTTCACCTGGCATAGCAATCCCTTTACCTGGCAGCCTTGTCTCCTTAGCTCATCCGAATCCGACCGGGTCGGGGAGGTGGAAAGGGAAGAAGCTGGAGCGGCAGTAGAGGGACTCCCCGGGCATGGTATTGTTTTAGGGGTCGCCGCCGAGGTCCCTCCTGCCCATCGTTGAGAACTGCCAGCCTGGTCCTGAGGCTCAGTGGACGCGGTGACCGGTTCTGCGGCGCTGCCTCCAGGTGCTGGAAACTCGGGACGGAGGACCAGATAGGAGCGCACCTGGAAGCAGAGCGAGAGCTCTGCGTGTTTGAGAAACCCTGCACTTGGTGTTATCTCCCAGCGCACATTCCTCAGTGGTGACAATGGATGACGCCAAACTCACAAGTGATGGCGACTGCTTTCAAATGTACAACTAACTGCAAGGTACCCGACAAGACAGAAAGCTCCGTTCACCTCCCACTCCTTTCCCTCCCAGCGAGGAGGGAACTAGCTTAACCCTGTGTTCACCCTACACTCTGGATAGAAGCTAGTTTGCGCTGAGAAACCGCAGGCAGTGGCTCTATCGGCCAAAGCTTTGTTCACGTGCAGTTCCAGTGGGCGTGTGGCTGTCTAGGGGCACTTGCATGGCAAGATGCCAGTGGCGCGCTTTCTGAGCCAGACTCCGGGATGGGAAGGAACCTAGCGTTTCATCCGGACCAGACCCAGCCCTCACAATCTATTTTTTACCTCCAGTTACCGGATTTATAGAAGTTGCCAGCAAAGTTGGTTTTTATTCCTTTACTTCTGTGTCCCCTGCCTCTCGTATAATTTCCTTGCCCAGCTGCGCTTTGAAGCCTTAGAAATCTCTGATCTAGCTCTAACTCTTAACAGAATTCCGAGTACAGTGCGAGAGGAATTGAGAAGGGTACCCACCCACTCCTGGCAAATTTAAATGAAACCTCAAGGACAGTTGCCTCTCACCTACCCATCAGAAGTTGGTGTCAACTAAATGACATCCGTCAAATAACAAAGAGTAAGATGCTTGAAGACAAGATGGAAAAGAAAAAAAAAAAAAACGAAGTTGATATGTGATTGGGAAAAGGAGCCTAAAGGGAGAGGCTTGAGTGGAATAAACGGGGGGGGGGGGGACAAAAATAAAAATGCAAAAAATTAAAAACAGAGAAGAAAAATAATAAACGGGGCGGGACTTGATATAACAGGTCAGTTTTGAGGGCGATTTGACCAACAGAGTTTCCTTAGCTTCCTTGGAATGGGTTATTTATATAATAAATTCCTCCTTGGGTTCAGTGAACAGCTTTGATATATATTCAGAACTTCCATAAAGTTAACTGAATAAGCAGAGAACCATCTCCTTGACCCCGAAAAGAAACTCAGGCCTGAGAAAACTTTTCCTTGCTAGTTTTCTCTGTCAAATGAGCCAGGACTGTGATCTGAGCACCAACCCACAACTGCTTTTCTCAGGCTCTATTCAGCACTAAAGAAGTAGGAAGCTGTTAGAGAGCTCTGAGAGTTACAGGTAGGCATTGCTGATAGGGATTATTTTAAAAGGGAGATCAAAGCGCACTTTTTCACCGAATCGATGCCCTCCTCCGGACCCAACATACCCAACTCGATGTGAATCGCAGCCACTTCAAATGCCCTTCTGAGCCCAGCAATCCTGAGAGGCTTCTGGAGCTGCTTCAGACTACAGCTTAAAGAATTCCGTTGTAAATCCTTCTGATTTGCCAAGGTGGCAGCAGAGCATAGGAATAGCTCCTTTGGTTCTTGAATCAGCAGAGATCACACTTTAGGACAAATGCATTACCACCATCCTTTAAATATCTATTCCTCCGTGCAAGTATGCATATGTGTCCGCAGAACCGATCTTCCTCTACGTCCTTCTTCTGAGAAGATGGTTTATTAAGTTCATCCTTACAAAATATATCAGTTAACCGACAAGATGGAACTCCAAACAGGCTTTACTTTGTGATTTATGCTGGTGGGAACAGAATTAATCCAGAAAAGGAAGAGGGAGCTGTTGCTAATATAGAGCGTTTCATTTTCCAGTAATGGTGATTCAGAAGTATAACCAAGTAGTGCAATGAGCATGCTCTCCTTATTAAAAAGTCATGGGTGAGATTATGATGATCATAATTTTTATAAATGTAAGTAAATAGTAGTGCAAATGTACAAAAAGAAGCAATGTTATAAGTCCTAAGTCTGGTGACTTAAGAATCGATGTTAGAGAAGCACGGAGGTGATGTCAGACAGAAGAAAGGAAGAAGATTCCAGCCAGGAGCTCCAAAGTCTAATGATTTTACAAACGGGCAATCTGGGATGGCTGCAACGTTTTACATTATATTAAGAAACAACCAGGATACATTAGAATGTTAGTGGCAGTCTAAAGTGGGACAAAGAGGAATGAAACGAAACAGAATGCTGCTGGATCACTAATAATCTTCAAGGCTTTAGTCCTTAATGGATTTTTTATTGCAACTAAAATTTCATTGCCATCTCAAACAATTTACTTCCCTTCTAATATCTCAAATTCTCCAATAACTCTCCATCAATAGGTAGCATGTGCACATTGGTGCATGTTCATGCACATACACACACACATTCACACACATACACACACAGACAGACACACATAGACACACACAAGGCAGAAGGAACTGGCCTATCTTTCAATACTAGGTAACAGTTAAAATAATACACTACCTGGATCACAAACCATGTTTGTGCTAAAACTTTCAATATTGTGTAAATTAAACCCCACACTGAGCCAATGGTACTTGATTTAGAAAAAGGACATCAGCTATTCATGTTTCACCAGGAGATAGATCAGTATAGGCAAGGTTCATTAGGCATGGATTTGCAAAAAACCCAGGATAGCCAGAAAAATTTTTGAACAACAAAAGAACTTCTGAAGGAGTCACCATCCCTGACCTCAAGTTGTACTACATACAGAGCAATAGTAATAATAATAATAATAAAAAAAAAACCTTTATGGTATTGGTATGGAGACAGATAGGTCAATCAATGGGAAAGAATCGAAGACCCAGAAATAAACCCATACCCCTACAGACACTTGATCTTTGTCAAAGAAGCCAAAAGCTTACATCAGAGAAAGCATCTTCCAGGTACTGGTCTTCCTAATTTTTTTTTTTTTTTAACACATTAGGATTTTTTTTTTTTGAGAACTTCATACAGAGGCATTATCTACATCACTTCCACCTTCTATGCCTCAAATTAACCTCATATTCCTCCCTCAAAATCAATGGTCTCATTAATCATTATTGTTACACACAAACACACACACACAGAGACAGAGAGAGAGAGAGAGACAGAGAGAGAGACAGAGAGAGGCAGACAGAGAGAGCGAAAGAGAGAGAGAGAGAGAGAGAGAGAGAGAGAGAGAGAGAGAGAGAGAGAGAGAGAGAGGGAGAGAGAGAAACTAATGAATCCATTTGGCAGTACGTGTATATCCATTATCCTTTTCTTAAGGGTTATCAGCCTGAGACTGAATATCCTGTGAGGAACTTGGTCCTTGGAAAAGGCTGATTTTCCTCTCAATAGCCATTGACTGAACACTTGTAAGTGTGGGACTATGTGAAAATTCTGCTGTGGACACTGGCATGTCAACTGGCATTAGCATTACAAAGATCTTGCCCAAGCAATCCCATTATGAGATATTGTGGGGCTGCTATCTAACACCAGGCCTCCTGAGATTCTCAATCTTACAATGTTTCTGACTCCTTTTCCACAATGTTCTTTGAGCTGTTGGGTGGAGTGGTTACATTGCAGATGTTTCAGGTGTGACTTGACACCTGCATTCCTTTATTCTCTGCATGTTGACAAGCTGCAGACCTCTATAATAGTCTTCATCTGTTGCAAAAGAAGCTTCTTTGATGAAGGGTAAGAACTACAGTTACCTGTAGGTTTAAAAATAAGTATTTATAATATGCCTAGGATGTATATACATTTTGGAAAATGGCAGTACTAGGTTCTTCCTTCTGGTTTCTGACCTTTCCAGCATCTCGAGGTTTACAGTACCAGGCATTAATTCCTTCCTGTTGAGCAGGCCTTTAGTCCAAATGCACAATTGGTGATACCTTGCCAATGCAGACATTTTTGTGGCTGACATAAAATTATAGCTGATAGGACTTACCTATTACCCCTCTCCCTCAGCAGTGTGCAGAGAATCTTCTGGTACTATGAGAGCCTCTAGTATTTCCTTGAAAGATGGTTCCACAATCTCCCCTGTCTACTCTCTTTGAAACAGTTTTCAACTAATCTCTATCCAAAAAAAAGCCTTTCTTTGATCTTCTCTGTGCTTTCCTTCTATCCCCACATCACATTCTTCATGTGTTCAAAACTTCAGCTTATTTATGCAAAGACAATAGTCGTTATACCCATGGCTCTCCATCTCTTCCTCTCACATTTATGAGTGCTGCTCACTTCAGTTATCCACAGCATGATGTTTCTGTCTCTCATTAGACCTTAGCATCTCAAAGAATTACATTGGTTTCACATTTCTATTTCAGTTGTACAGAGTCCGTCATTCCCCCCCCCCCCCCAGCAGATGCTCAATGATAGTTTGATTTCACAAATAAGCCTCCTTTGCCAGGCATAGAAATGCTTCCTTTCTTCTAAGGTGGGGACAATTGTAAGGGAATCCATGCCTAGCACACACTGCACAGATTGCTTTTCTTCTCTTTCACGAGTAGAAAATACTACTAATTTATGAAACGATTTTGTCAGTGGGGCTGTTGTCCTGCCATCTGCAGCTCTGGGATACATTCCCTTCTGATTTGAAAACATTACTCTGCAAAGTGTGGGGTGCACCCCACTAACATCTGTAGAAAACGTACAACTTGGAGCAGGCCTTTGGTGAATAGATTTTGTGTCTACCCTGTCAAATTCTCACTCTAGTGAAGTCCCAGAGACACATAATTACATGCTCATTACAGAAATAAAACAATTTTAGTATGTGCAAAGTGCTTTAGTGCTTTGAAAGACATTTCTCTAGAGAGAAGGCCTCATTCAAGTGATGGTGAAGATCTCTTGACAGCATACTGATTTTACAGGGACCTCTGTGGCATTATTTATATCCAACCTTCTTCATGATGCAGCCGGAGCTACTGGAGTCTCTGGACTCATGAAAAGCCCTTTAAACCAAGATTGGAAAGCCAGCCTATAAGTAATCGCTGGAACTTCCATTTTCTTAACCCGTTTGTTTTTTCCTTCCCCATTTCTGTGTAGGTTACAAGATGATTATGCGTGAACAAAAACAGAAGGTACACACTGGCAGGAAACAAAAGCCCATTAAACCATGGAGATTTCCTCTTACATAAACCTGCCATTTGTTCTGCAGTTGCTCTGTTCCAAAGGAAGACTAGCAAAAACTTGATGCATATTCTTCTACTGCACTAGGGGGAATAACTTGGAGACACACCTTTTTAAAAAGGGGGTATAAAAAGAAACGCAAAATCTACCCAGGGACTTATTTAATCTTAGATGTTTCCATTATAGTAAATGTAATAGAGCTTCTTATATCTAGCTGTGATTCTGATGAGCAGAGGCAGCATCTTATAATCTGAGAAAGCACATTTAATTGAATGTGTCTGTTAGATTCTGAATTAAAACTGATATACGTTCTCTCAGTTTCTGTGTATTGACATACTAGAAAAATAAACTTAATTTCTTAGGATGGCAGAGACCATTTGCAAGACTGACTTTTATTAGGAAAACAAACACATCTTCACTCTGGCTTGTTCGATTACAGATATTCCAAACTTGGACTTAGAAGATCTTATTTCAAGTCTCCATCAGTTTATCAGGAAATCATTAAATGGCTCTCAGCCCTAGTCTCCTTGCTATCAAATAAATGTTAAACCAAGTCTACCATCCAGATGCATGTGCAAAAATCAACTCCACTGAACTAGCTCAAACCTCAACATAGGAAGAAATTATCATTACATAGTTAGGGTGTTCTACAAAGCATACTTCACCCCTTGACACATTCCACTCTAGACGGTTCAGTGCTGCCTCATAGAGTTTTAACTGTGTGTCTTAGTTCTTTGATTGCTCATCACTTGGTTTTACCCACCCCCACTTCCAATGCATAGAATCACAGAGCTTTAGCAAAGTTACTTTGCACAATGCCTTCAGCAGCCACATTTTGGTACCATTTTCCTCATGGAAGGAAAAGTACCTGACCTCAGAGATTTTAATCTGTCAGTGTGTCATTTAAAAAATGTCACATTATTTGCTGAGGAATCGTTGTTATACCTCCTCTTGTGACTAACAGAAGGTTTCAAGTAGGCTTGTCACTTGTCGTCTTTATTATATTCTTGCATTATGTTAGGACTCAAAGTCCTACAATTTAGTTATGTCATTTACTTAGTTGGAACTACTTACATCCGTGTTTCATCCTTTTTATGTTTGAAACACATTTGAATATTAAAATGAACATTAGAACTTGGTGCATTAAAAGTTAAATAGCTTCTCATAGTGCTTCTCCATCTGTATAACTTCAGTTTGAAATTTGCCACTACACACTAAGGAGACATGAGATTATTAGCCTATTTTTTAGGCTCACAAAGATACTTGCTTTGAAAAGTTTTGTTAGTTGATTTTCTGCTGAAACAAAGTACTAGAGAAACACACATTATCTGGCCCCATTATCTGAAAGTACAGTTATCCTGGTAAAGAAGTCGTGGAGGCAGGAGCAGGGGGGCAGCTCATCACAGTAATCCAAACAAAGGAAGCAGAGAAAGACTGAATCTTGAAATAATGAACTCACTCTCTATTTTTCATTCAGCCTGAGACCCCATCCCACAGATTCATTAGAAGCTACATTCTGGGTAGGCCTTCCACCCTTAGTTAAACCTTCCTCCAAACACTGTCTAAGACCTTGAAGTGTATTTCCATGGTGATTCTAAACCCTGTCAGCTTGACGAGGAACAATCGTCACACCCCCACACCTTGTCAGCCTGACACCCAAACACATCAGTTTTATAATATAGACTTCTGCCTCTGGTTCTTCACTCTTTATTTTCATAATATGATTCAAAGTTTGTCTCTGGAAGTTTCCTTACCCATTAACATTCCCAACTTTATCCTTATGCCCAAAGTCTTTTAAGATTAAAGACTGAAAGTAGCAAAAATAATTGAGCTATATCCACCATATATACAACAGAATAAACATTCCCAGAGTAGCAAAGAAAAACTCAATCCAAAACTGAAATGGAGGCTGGGCAGTGGTGGCGCACGCCTTTAATCCCAGCACTTGGGAGGCAGAGGCAGGTGGATTTCTGAGTTCGAGGCCAGCCTGGTCTACAGAGTGAGTTCCAGGACAGCCAGGGCTACACAGAGAAACCCTGTCTTGAAAAAACAAACAAACAAAAAACAAAAACTGAAATGGAAAAGACCAAACACAAAACTTGCCCCTTCATATACTGCAAATATACTGTGGATGGAGCTCCTGCTTGCATCTCTGAGCAGCCCTGCTACTCCAGCTCTGGTGCCTCCAGCACACATACACTCTGTCATGGGCAGGCTCCACTTTATCCTAAAATTTCACAAGGTAAATATCTCACACTTGTCATGTCTATCATCTTGGGGTATTCATTGTCACTTAAACCTTATATTGCTTGTGTTCTGGTCCTCAAGACTTCCCTAGAAAGAATCTGACGCTGCTACACACTGGCTGGCCTTTGTCACTTCCTGGCAACCCTGGTGCAGGTCACCATCATCTACTTTATCTTGCATCTCTCAGGCCTGCAAAACCAGAATTCTTTAGACAGCCCTGTCAAGTTGCACTGTCAGCTCCATATATAACCTGCATTCTGTTGAATTCATACACATTCTCAGAACAGGGGAAGATGAAGCCAGGTTCTTTGTCAGAACATCACATAAAAGACCTTTAACCCAGTTCCTGATAGAGTTCATGGTATATTCTGAAACCCCAATAAGTAGGCCCATGAAGCACATCACCAAGTTCATCCCAGCAATAGCTTCAGTTTCCCCACCAACTGTGGGCTTCCATTGCACTAGCATATCTTGCAAGCAGGACTCCACTGTTAATCAGACAGTCTATGGCAGCTTTATCTTACTATATATTATTTTGTCATAGAAACCTGTTTGTTTCTAATGGGAGAAAGGAAAGAAGTGAATCTAAATGGAAGGGGGTATGGGGAAGGGCTGGGAGTAGAGTCAAGATACATTGCATAAGGGGAAATCTATTTTCAAAAAAGAAAAAGGAAAGAGAAGAAATCACTTCTTAATAAAAATGTATCAGTCAGATATCTAAAGGAACAGGACCAATACATTATAAAAAAAATGGGTTTATTAATTTAACTTACATACAGGGAATAAGGAATATTTTGTTCATCCACCCATGATACTCACTTTAGGGAGTCTGAGATTATTCTGCTTCTGAACTATACATTTTTTTTACTTTTATCTGCATTTATTTTATGCTGAATTAATTCCTGTGCCATGAGTTTTTTGTTTCTTCAGTTTGTTCTGGGATATCTTTTCTTCTGTGCAACCTCCTTTTTCTGGCTTTGGAAGAATCTGTTCTTTCTCAGTGAGGGTCATCTCAGTGAGACAGGGGGAGCTCTTGTATGGGTTAATCTGGTCATGAGCTTTTTTTGTTTTTGTTTTTGTTTTGTTTTCCGAGACAGGGTTTCTCTGTGTAGCCCTGTCTGTCCTGGAACTCACTCTGTAGACTAGGCTGGTCTCGAACTCAGAATCCGCCTGTCTCTGCCTCCCAAGTGCTGAAATTAAAGGCTTGCACCACCGCTGCCTGGCTGGTCATGAGCTTTGTAACATCATCAGCACCTCTTCGGTGGCTTGTTCACCTTGATATGTTCAATGACAGAGAATCTACATTTAAACCCTCGCGTTCAGCATTACTCTCTGCATTGTTAAGCATACGCAGCAAAAATTCAGCATTCTTTCTTGGCTACCATCCCTGTGTCCAGCCCCACTGTTTAGCCGGGTGCACCTACCAACTCCACCATTACACTGCCGGAATGGCACACATTGCTTCTTTAAAGTGTACATCCTTCGGACACTTGGTAGCTTTGCAGATATGCATACCCTTGCTGGCCTAGGCAGTTATCTGGGTGTTCTTAAAGTGAACATGAAGATTTGGACCTCGTGATTTGCATGACTTTGTGGGGTTTTCTGGGCCAAGAGAGTAGGGAACCATCTTCATAGTTCACCTTGACTGCTTATTGGAGGAGCTGTTTATTAATTAATTAATTGATGGATTGATTTTAGTTGTGCTGTGTCTCTCATTTATCTCTAGCTTCCTTCAATTTCCTTTAGTTCTTCATAAATGATATAGTGTTAGATTTTTTTTTTTGCAAGTGAAATAGATATAAATAAATGACATGTAGCAGGAAGACTCAGAAGACTGTAAAGACTTTGGCCCCCTGTCTGATGAGTATCTATTTCACTTTTATATCGGCACCAATATTAGTTTTGTGATTATAGCTGAAACCAATGGTAGTCACAGTTGTTTCTAATTATCCCTGAATAAAAAATGGATACCCAAAAAGATGCCATAGTTTTCTCATGTGTCAGTCTCTAACAGATGGCTTTTTATATTATAGGTGTGAATCTATGAAAGCGAAGGAGGCCTTAACATCTTGAAGAAACTGCAAACTCAAACCAGAATGAGACACTGATTTAGTAACCACTGTAATGAGGGCTTAGACAGATGAACTGTCGCATAACTACATAGTGATATGCTATTAGACAATGAAAAGTAAGACTATGGATATATTCTATAACATGTTTGAAACCTACAAATGTTGTACTCTGTGAAAGAGAGTATATATATATATATATATATATATATATATATATAAAGTATGAAGACCGAAAGCATATTAATTAATGGCTTCTATGGAAGGCGAAGTTGGGCAAAGAAGAACGGATATAGATTAACAGTAAAATAATATGAGGTCATAGCAAATAGAGACAGTGCTGGATAAGACTACTGTTATCTTTTCTTTCCCAGCAACCTAAGTAGTAACTGTAAGAGTACTGTGAAAGCAAGCATGCAGGGAGGAATTTTTCTGGTCAGGCCAAGATTAATTTCTCTCTGTCCTAAAACCAAAACATGTGGTGTTGTCAATAATAAAGTCTTAGCATCTATTTATGGTAGGCAGCTAAGAGCGATGGAAGTGACCTAGGTTGTTTTGGAGAGCTCCAGGGCTTCCTGAACAATAACTCATCAGAAGGCGTTTTATGACTAGCACTGAGATTTTTTTTTCATTTAATTCCTTATTTTCTGAGAGCAGCATTGTCCACCCATTCAGGGCATCTCCATTCAAACTTCTCTTAAACAATTGTAATTAGCTTACGAACTAGTAGGTTTCCATGAGGCGTCTCATACATCATTAGTTTTGCTTAACCCACACCTACCTTCTCCCCTCACATCTTCCATCCCAGATAAAAATAAAATGAACCCATTAAAACCCCTTCTTTCATATTGCATGAGTTTTACTATCATCTGGCCAATTATATTTTTTAATTGGGTTGCAAGCTAGGAGGTTTCCAAATTACTTTTCATACACCCATCAATTTGTCTAACTTCTCTTTTCCTCTACCCTCATTTCTCTGATCCCTCTATCTCCTTCCCGGCTTAAACTTTTGCACCCCTAACAATACCTATCTCTACTTTTCTTTAACCTTGATTCTACTCCTACTCCTCTGTTAACACATCTCACTCCTTTTCTCCTTTCCTGGACTCTGTGTGCTACAATACAATGCGAGTCGTACTAACTGATACAGTGGTAGCCCTACTCTTATGGAGAGACCCATTCATCATCACCATCATCATTAGATTTGATGTCTGATCTGTAGGATGAAATTCATAATTGAAACTGTAAATTTCTCCAAAACCCATAGCTGGGAAAGTCATAGAGCCTAATAGAGAATCTTCTTTTGCTAAATAACCAGATTTTCATATTGCCTTCCGATATTTATGCTCATATCCATAGACCTGGACTTTTCTCAGCTTTGATCTAAGAAGTTTCTTTTTGTGCCTTAGGCAGCAGTCAATACATAGACTTATAACTGGTCAAAAAGCTCAGAATAAATGACTCTTGAGTACTCAGACCTAAATGGGGTATTTCTATCAATTCCCTTCCTGTGCTTCCTTGAAACAACATGGCGTAGGAAACAGCATAGAAAAGAAGGCGAGGAGAGTAAAAGATTAAGAGGGGAAGGTGTGTGGTTAAAAGCTGTCTTCCGGCATGAGGAGGCTGCTGTACTCATGAACTCTGCAGTGTGTCTATGTGCATAAGATCTGAACAAAAGGAAAGGAGTAGAAATTACTAAACAGATAGAGGAGGGTTTGTAAGGCCATATTCTTAGCTGAGAAGCTATTGACAGGCCATGACTGATGGATGACAGAGAGGTGTTTCCCTTTGAGGTGTGTGCTCCATTGGATGGCTCCATGTCCATGCATACATAGATGACACTTAATTGACCTCAATGGGACTCCAGACCAAATTAAGTCAAACAGCAAAAAAGAGAGAGCCTAAACATGGACAGGCGAATGTGTTGGAGGGAATTATAGGATAGGCACGCTAAGGAGAGGGGTGTAGGACCAAAATACATAGTATATATGTGTGAAGTCTTCAAAAAAATAGATAAAAGTAATATAAAATATATGAGGTAACAATACTATGGTAATAATCTTGGAAGATACATCACTTGTTAAGCTTGTTAAAAATATTGAGCCGTGCTCTTAATAGCAATGAGTTATATGATACAAACTATGCCTAAGTGGAATTATTTTCTAAACAAAAAGATAAGAAGAACAATGTCAATAGCTACAATTATTTAATCTTTGAAAGTTGTCTTTTACCATTGATGTAAAAGACAAGAATCTTAAGGGTGGTAGATGAGATATTAGGTATATAAGAGAAATAGAAAACTAAAGTGCAAATCTATACAGCATTGTCTGTGGTTCTAGAGTACTTTACAGCAACAGGTAACCAAAATTTTAATGAAATCCATCCATGAGATTTGTTAAATTTAGAGGAAAAATAAGGAAAGTTCAAATAACTTATTCTTAGCACTATATTTTCTTTAAAAAGACTTTCAATGTTTTTTAAAGGTCTGTAAATCCACATGTAAAGGAAAAAATTCTGTTTTGTGTGGCTATTTGCACCCAGACACCAATGCCAACAAATCCTTCTATGGTTACAGCTTTAGGGATCCCTGTTTACTAAGTTCATGGTAAAACAGGTGGTTGTTTTTTCCTAAAACTCTATTTTTGATCACAGAATTATGACTTGCTTGCCCACAAAGAAGTTTAAATTTTTTTTAGGTATTCAAGCATTGAGCATCATTTGGTGTTTTTGCCTGTGTCCTGCTACAGCAATGTAAATATCAATTTTTGAGAATGCCAAAGTTTTCTTTTTCACTTCCAGCAAAATAAGAAACATAAGACAGATGGCTGAAGAAGAAAATCAGACACAGTATCATTTGCCAACAGGGGGGAATAAGGACAATATGTTGTCCATCAAGGAACTCAGATGAAAAGCCTTTCTTTAGTCAAACGGTGACAAGTCCAGAACTCTGAGTAACCATAAAATAAACAACCAAAGCCACCAAAGGTACTGTTTCTTCATGTTTTCCACTGAGGTGTCTGGAAAAGATAAATCTGTCATTTTACTGGGAAAATGACCTGACAAAATTAAGTACAACAAAAGAAGAAAATCCGACAAGTGCAGGTCATGTCTGTTGCATTTAGGTAGCTGTCACCATGCTATTAAGGTGCTATTAAGGAGAAATCTGCTGGAAGAATAATTTCCATCTACCTTGAATGGGACAAAAAGATGCAAAACGCAGATCACGTTCTGCACACCAGGAGTGTCCAGATACTAGACACGGCCTCTCAGTGAGGACAGGCCCTATTTGGTTTTCCTATGTCTCCAACCAAAAATGCAGTAAAATCAATAAGGCATGCTCTTTTGTGGCTTTTCACAGCCAAGATAACTTTGATTTACTGTGCAAGTTCCAGGAGGGCTACATGGAAAAACCATGTCTCAAAAAACAAAATCAAACTGATGATGATAATGATGATGACAATAAAAATAATAGAGTCAGATAGAATTCTAGCACCAAACAAGTTCCCAACCTGCTATGTTTTCTGAAGCTACTTGATGACCTTGTGCCACAGATCTCAGCCATCGTAAGATGACAATGATTTTTGCAAGCTCATTTTATCCCACTCTGTAAGTATAAAGTAACATGACTGATGTAAAAGTGTTTGAAGATAAAACATTTCTCAATGAAAAAGTGTTGATCTCACTTAGAAAATGAGAACTTTTCCTCTTTAACCCTATAGTTCAGTAGAGGATGAAAGCCAAGGTTAGCACTCTGGAAATGACCAGGTTCTGGTTTACATTTCTGTCATTATCGGGGTGATAAAGGTTGATCTGTAGACATGAAGAGCTGTAGATCATGTAGACAAGTATGGTCTTAGTCTGGGTTAGAGTTGTAAGAATCTCATTAATCACGCTCCATTGTTGCAGGTTTTGTAAACACTGCAGCAGCAGCAAGTACAACCCTCCACTTAGTATAACATGTTTCTACCCAAACCCCAGGAAGCCTTTGAGATCTCCTTAAATGACTGGATTTCATTTCAGTCATTAGTTAACCCTGCCTAGTGGGTGACTCTGAATCCCACCAGGTAGAAGTAAGGAGATATGCATTCAAACAGTTCAGACAAGGTCTATCCTGTCACATAACCATGGCAAACTGTAGGGGGGCTTTCCTTTCCCAGGATCAGTCAAGTTGTTTGTGTGAATAACATAAAATCCCACATTTACTTGCTTTGAGACAGATAATGCTATAAACTTATAGTAAGGAAAAGGTACTGGCAGTCCAACCTATGTATTTGCTGGGTGAGATTAAATGGAAAGCATTATTTCTATCCCATTGCTAAATGGTAAAGCTTCTTATAGGGGAATGAGCTACTTTACACTACTAAAGAGTTCAGGTCACTCTTGGTGGTTAGGTTGCATTTGAAATTCACTAGGACTCTTCTGCTAACACTCCAAAATCCTCTCTTTTGCAAGTGTTTTATTTTTACTCATTTACAAATACTAATCTTTTTTATGTTGGAAATGCCAGAAAATACATATAGCAGTTGTAACAAAGAGTACTTTTTTAGAAGCTGTAACAGGAAGTGTCTCAAAAAATTAATGCCAGCAAGAGCATTGCAATCATTTATTTTTGAACAGAAATTGAGTTGTACATATAATACATATTAAAATACAGGAGTCCCAATCTCTAAGTTGTTTGGGGAGTTTCAAACATTAGGTACCACTGAATAAAATCAAACACCAACATCCTGGTAAGAGTTCTTCCCATTGAGCACCTTACCTACTTGCAGTTATAGCTACAGAAGTTTAGAGTCTGGTTTAATAGACAAAGGTTTCATTCATGTAACTTTTATGCTAATTAATTCATTTCATGTATTAAAAAGCAAATCTAGGTAAGCAGTCATAAAATTAATGCCAATCAAAAAATATACATCTAAATAAAACAGTGAGTAATTTATAATCATTACCAGAAATATGACATGAATATGAAAATGCCAACGTATGTACAATTTTCTACTAAGTATGTTAATAATTAGCATAAGAAATATAGCTATGGCATTGTTTCTTCTTCATATGGTGAAACCAAATATATGCCTAGTCTTATGTCATATTTCTTACAGCTCTATGATATTAGTTGTTGAAATTTAACAAATGCCCAAGGAACTTACGTATCCTTTTAACTACTCTTGGGCTTTTATCTGATTCCCTTCAGCTTTTTAAAATTGAATTCTTTCAGAACAAACATCATATAGATATGAGGTTTTTCCTACTCTTAAAAAAATAAAGTGTTTGTTTGTGTCTGTGTGTCTGTATGTCTGTGTGTCTTTGTGACCTGAGTGTACATATATAGTCTGAGTGAGTGCAGTGTGCCAATAGAAGTCAGAAGAGAATGTCATTTTGATTCATCAGATGTAAATACTGAGCACCAAACTGAAATCTGTAAGTTTAGCAACTACCGAAACATCTCTGTAGTTACTGGCTTTTCTTATCATTCCTTTTCTTTTTTTGAGCATGGGAACAGTAGGTACAATTATTATTTGCTTCCATGTATATTTCTTAATTTTTCCTGTATGCCAGGAACTATATGTGGTGCTTGTAAATAGGACAGTAATTTAGACAATGAGTGAAACAATAGAGAAATTCTAGCAAGTGCCAGAAATTTAATGTTTTACAACAAACCAGTGGCTGGGCACCTAACAGACACTATCAGAATTAGGAGCCTTTTCTGATATGGTGTGGAATAATGCAGAAACGTATTCAAAATTGCTCATGCCTAGAATCTATGTTTTGTAGGAAGTAGGGGAAAAAGACACCACAAGTGGCAAAAATCCATACAAACTGAGGTTAGGAATGTGAGCATTTTACTGACAGAAGGAAGAAATCCTTGGCTGTTTGAAATATGATAGCAATAAATTCCAATCTGTGTTTTTGTTAAAAATTTCTGCCATATCATGGATGGCAGGTCTGGAAGGGGGATAATATTTGAAATGTAAGCAAATAAGATGATTTTTAAAAATCTTGAAAAAATTCTGCAATAACCAGTGTGAAAGTATAAATGAGCATGAGTGTAGTCCAATAAAACTTTATTTACAAAAAGCAGCTATCAGATATTGACTCACAGGTCAAACTTTGCAGAGATTACCAAACTACTAATGAGATAAAATTGCAAGGGAAGGGGTGGGTAAAAATAAGGAAGAGGGATATGTCCAGATTCTGACCTAGTCCGCATGTAATGATAATTACCAATGAGTAATCCTAAAGATCACATGATAATACACAGAATGATCTGGAAAAGACAATGAGATAATATATGATTATAAATGGAGGGATGCCTTAAAATGATACTGACAAGACCCTGAGTTAGACTGAGCATTGTAGAATCAGAGACTGAGGTATTCATTCTAACAGCATGACATGCTGTTAAGCAAATAACCACTTTTAATGCTGTTCTGAGGAAGATGCTATTTGTTTGAACACCACTAACTCCTATGAATAAATAGAGGTGCTAGGTACAAGGAAACTATTACGATACATACAGTATTTTGAAATGCTTAACCAAGAGTTACACAACAGCTGAAGAGAATGGGAGGAAATATGGAAACATTTAAAGAAAGGATATGACTCACCGGAAGAGAGCCAATCTGAAAACTCGGAGAAATGAAGGGAGGAGACCATGCAGAAATCCAGCATGATAGGAAATAGCGGCTCGGAGAACAGATGGTGTACTATCTCATTTGAAGAGATAAGATGCGAAAAGGATCAGCATTTTATCCTGAAAATGTTACGTGCTTTCTGTTCCATTTCTTTTCTTTGAAGAATGGTTCTGTCTGTAATTTGTCTTTATTTAAGATTTGGATTTCATCATTTTTGAAAAGAAATAATATCACTGCTATCGCTATCATCTCAAAAACAGAGATTCTGCATGCCATTCTCTCCTTCTTCCCCCATTCCTTCTCTCTTCCCACACTTGCTCCCATCATTCGTGCTTTACAGATAAAAGTGGAAAAAGGACAGTGATGTCACAATTAATGTAAAAATATGTGGCAACTCTTAATTGGCATTTCTACAAGAAATTGGCAGATATTTTTCTACACTGTGAGTAAAGAAAATGCCTCCACATCTCCTTCCTGACAAGCTTGTTTCTTGAGCCTTGACAGACCATGAGAGAGAGGGAGGGAGGGAGGGAGAGAGAAAGAGAGAGAGAGAGAGAGAGAGAGAGAGAGAGAGAGAGAGAAATTACTTTGTAATTCTCAGAGAACATAACTTGGAACTTCAAACTATCATTGTTTTTAGCATCTCAAGTTCAAATGCCCTGACTATACCAATGTTTGCTATAACTCCACCAATCTCTGATCTCTGAGCACTTGGCATCGTTATCTTTAATGTCTAAAACTTTTGGCATGGAAACCACCAGCAAACAATGAAACGTTTCCTTTTCATGTACCCGGAGCTGTGTCAGTGTGCTTTAGATCTCAAGTGCCACTCTGCAAACTGTTTGCAAATGCTCTCCATTTAGAGCAATGGCACAGATACAAATGTCAAAAGCCAATAACAGCAGAGCAGATTCCATAGCCATCTCTCAGCTCTACCGTGATGAGCCCTGAGTATGTCCAGATGTATGTGGGCAAGGTTTCATGTAGCTTGCCAAAATGAATGTGCAGACAAACAGATGAAGACCATGTACTCAGAGAATATGTATATGTGTGTGTGTGTATATATATATATACACACACACACACATACATTGCATGATTTATATTATCAGAAAAAAAATAAAATCCAAAAAGTAAATTCAGTTTATCTGTGTTTCAAACTGTAGTTCCTAGATCATGTTCTTGTTATGATTACTATCTTAATTTCCATGAACTTCAGAAGCTCCCTCTAGTTACACTGTCTATTATATGGTAACAAGTACATAGGCCTAACAACTTATGCTAAAGTATTTTAATGGCATGGTTCACTTTAACGAAATTGGGCAACAATGAAAAAGAATTCAGGACAAGTACCAGCCTTCTACTAAGCATCTTGCTAAATGCATTTTTTAGGTGGGTCACCATATTAAAAATGTAAACTATAGTCTGGGGAGATTGCCCATTGGTTAAGAACACTTGCTTAGCAACTTGCATTGAGATTTCAAACCCATGTCTCTGGGGTACAAGGTCTCACAGATATCCTCAGCACCCAGCAGGAAAGAGGCAGGTAGGTGCCACCTGGCAACCTACCCATAAAACATAAGCTTGTGGTAAAATGGAAAGTGGGAGAAGAGGGTATCTGTGCTGTCCTCGAGCTTCCACAGACACATGCTAATATACCCTATACACATATATCACACGTACACACATTTGTTTTAATTATGAGAAATTATGTTGTTTAATTGTGAGAAATTATGTTGTTACCCAAAGATAAATGCAAACAAGACTATATGTGTATTTCTAATGTTCCAAACATTAATATTTAACATGGTTTTATTGTCTTAATATGCCTTAATTCTAATTTTAAATTTCCTAGAACATTTCCATATCTCTTTTTAGCTTCATTAAAAGCAGTGAAAGGTGGTTTTTACAATGAGTTGTAAAACACTATTGCTTTGTCTGAAACAAATCCAGAGTAAACAAGATTGTAACTTAAAATTTTATAGCTACAGATCATCAAATGCACTTCAGACAAATTAAAAACACAAAATTAAGCCTTGCTTTACAAAGAAAGTTTTATCATGTTCAATAACTATTTAAATCATTTGAAGTACATTCAAATATTCACTACTTAGAATATGCTTTTTAAGTATGTATTATCCCAGGCTGGTAGTTGTGACACAGTCCAAAGTCCACTCATCCATGACAGTTCTACAAATTACACCAATCAGTGGAAAGAAATGCATTGCTATGACTCTATCTTTAATATTCAAAACCTCTTAGAAAAGTCAGTGGGTTGGTGGCAATTTTATTTAGCAATCTGAATTTTGGCAGAGTGACAAATAATTCTTGCAGAACTTTCCTATTGACACCAAGCCAAAATCTTAAAATATACTGTGCCTCTCTTTTTTAACTTCTGACTAATTAAATAAATTATAAAGCTAAGATGCAACAAGAGTATTTACCAAGCAGGGAAATGATTAGTGATTTTATCATTAATACATATTGCTTCTGGGGTTTTCACCACATTCATTGACTTCTGTCAGTCCAATGGCAAGCTGCCAATGAGTCCCAAAAAGGGTATACAATATTTTTGCTTTTATGACTTATTTGTATTTTATTCATATCGCTATTTACCTTATATGTCTGTGTACCACATGTGCTCTTTATGCATACAGAGGCGAGCAAAGTGCCTTGGACCCCTGGAACAGGAGTTACATAGAGTTGTCAGCAATCATGTGGGTACTGGGAATTGAACCAGGGACTTCTGATAAAGCAGGCATCGCTCTTAACTGCTGAGCCATCATGGCAGACATCAGCAATCTTCTGTAGCAATGCATTTATATGAACCGAAAACTTCTCAACCTGATAGCCTACTGATAAAACTCACTTTCTTCGGAAATTCCCCAAATATTTACTAAATATTAAAGAAAAATGAGAACCAAATGTAGATAACAAAACAGAAATGTATTTTCTATGGTAAAGTAGAAATGTTGGTATTCATCAAATCTAGATTCCCTTTGCATCTTTAAGTTTTATCTCTTTCAACTGCCTAATTAATTCCAGACCTTATCATAAGTAGCGTTATCAATGGGAAAGGAGAAGAGTGAAATGGTTTGGTTTCTGGGTTACTCATTTTTTAGATAATTTTTGCTTCTATTTTTGGTATATGCTAATATTAGCAAGTGATATTTCTTAGGGAGAAAAATTTGAAGCTATTAATAAGCTTTCTTCATCTATATCCTTCTAGATATGTGGTTAAGCACATGGCATGGACACTTCTTAATATTCTTTTGCTGTCATGAAAGCTAGTCCTAGACTCAAGGAATTGTTTGCTGCCCATCAATAGATTCCCACAATCCATCAGAGCACATGACTTTACACAATTGAAATCACTGTGAATATTGGACAATGGTTGTGTAATCCTACTTCTGGCAGTTTCTTAAAGTTTTTCACTTTCTTCTTCCTGGAAACATGTAGACAACATCCTGAGATTGGCACAGAAACATCTTTCTCCCCATTGTTTTTCCTAGGCATGGGGTTAGGCTCATTAATGTCAGGTGCTAATCTAAGTGTTAGTTTTCCTAAAAGATCTTAGATTAATCAACTGTTATAATGCTTTTAAAAAATGTTTTAAGTGACCCTAATACATAAATTGTAAAAGATTTCCTTAGGTGAAAAGATTTTGACAATGCCATATTCTAAAGTCTAATGCAAAGAACCAGATTGTAAGAGCCAGAGGTGATGGATGATTGCAATTAATGTTCTCCAGACACAATAGTTAGGATGCACATATGAACTGACAGAGCATCTGGAGCCCCTTCACGTATTCAAGCCAGAGGGGTTCTAGTGAAGAGAGGACATGGACATGGGTTCCCACCCCTAACCAAGAAGTTATCTGTAGTAGGTACTTACTTGTAAAGGAAAGAAAATAGTCTTATCCAATGGAGTTTCACTGGGTATATTAACTACACTTCAAGGTGGGTCTCATTCAATAGTAGATGGCCAACACAAAACAAACTCAGTAGTATTTTTGTAGACACATTTTGTGTAGTGTAGTTCTATTTGAGCTTTTGTTTGTTTGTTTGTTTGTTGTATTATTGGTTATTTCCTTCTTTATTGTGTTTTCTGATTTTGTGTTTCTGTGAGAGTTTCTTGTGTGTCCATTTCTTGTTTGGTTGTTTTTTGTTGTTATTGTTTTCTGTTTGTTATTTATGTTTTGTTTTATTCTTTTTTAACAGTGAGAGGAAGAAGGGGTATAGCGTGGGTGTTAGGAAAGTTGAGAGGATTGGAGAGGAATTGGGGGAGGAAAAATTGTGTACAGAATACATTGTATACAAAACGAATGTTTTCAATAATAGAAAAAATCAAACTTATTATACTATAGCAGACTTTATCCAATTACACTTCATTATGAGAAATGTTCTAGTCTCTTTCTTTTCCAATGTTTTTCCTTTCTATTAACTTTAATTTTAAATGTTTGTTTGTTTATTATTTTATGTGTATGTGCATATGTGTATGCACAAGTGCTTTTATGTGCATGCACCACATATGTGCAAATGAAGAGAGAGGCCAGAAGATAACAATGTATCACCTGCAAACAGAGTTACAGGTGGTCATGAGATGCCATCTTGTTGCTGGGAACCAAAGTTAGGTCCTCTGCTAGAGCGGTAAGTGTGTGTTCCTAATCACTGACCTATTTCTTGAGTTTCTCATTCACTTCTATGTCTTACCATTTTGAATTGTTACATCTGTGACCAAAAATATTTAATCTAGGTGAACTCAAAGATTACTATAGTTTTAGAATACTTCTCATCACACCTCCAAATCCTTGAAGAACCTAATTCTCACATATATTCCCACTAACTTCTTAGTAGCCCTTCCACTTAGCCACTACATGATCATAGCTTGATAATTTCTTTTGAGCTTTGACCGACTTCTTCGACTGAAATTTTGAGTGAGATGACTGCAATAAAGAACTTTATCCATAACACTGTAGACTCTTTAGAACCATACCTAGTCTCTACTCACAAGCTAGCAGCAATACTACCAGTTGTGACAATAATTTTGAAAAGATTATTACTTATTTTTAGATATTTATAAGAATTTGTTGACTTTAGGGGATTTTTTACGGGGTAGGAAGAAGCTATATGGAAGTCAAGAACCAGTTTATCATTGAAACTTTTACTTCCTTTTTTTAACTCATAGCTACCAAATATTACCTGAGTTGAGCATCTGTGAATTGTGTTTACCTATTATAGTCTAAGGACTTCGTACAGAGTACGAGCATATTTGGCACCATTTAATTTCCCTGGATAAATAACAAGACTGCTCACAATGATTTACCTGACCCCAAGACAAATGATCATTATTTTATATCTCTGTCTTTAAAAACTACTAAATGCTAACATTTTCCATTGCTGTTCATATTTGCCCAACAACTCCATCTGCATCGAGGACCACGGTGCTTTACTTTCTCAGTCTACCTCTCATTGTAGAGGAATAGAAATAACTTAAAAGAAGCCAAATCGTAGTGTTTTCACCCAGACCTTATCTGAACAGCCAGGCTTTTGAATTTCACATCCCAAACACTGAGCTTGAAACTTAAGAAGCACCTTTCTCCCTTGCTTGCTGATTTTATGGAAAGTAGCTAATTTTAGAGGAATATCTTTATGTCAGGGGAAATATCTATATGTCAGCAGTTGATAAGGAATTAAAATTACAACAGGAACAGGAATATTCTTAATTGTCATTATTTGGTAAAATATATTATATTGGACTCAGTCAAGGATCCATTAATTTAACGTTAGAAGCTCCAGTCAAGTAACCTTATATATTTGCTGTTTGAAAGGCAAGAGTCAACACACTAGAACAAACCCAACTCATTTCTTTCTTCTTCATTGACTCTTCAAGTTCAGATTATTACTTTTTAAATCAAGCTGAGAGACAGTCAGTGGCAGACACTTTTCACTTTATGTTTGAGATATTTGTTTTTGTCTTCCCTGATACACAATGCTTACCTAAACACGAAATACTGATAGAAGAGTAGGCATGGATTTATTTTTCCTCTAGTACTCAGTTTATGCTTCCATTACAATTATAGTTCAAGCAAAATCTGTGCATAAATTTATCAGATGTAGCTTTACAGACATACGTAGTCATACCAGATTTGACTTTTACTGGAAGAAGACCTGCCTCTACTGCTTCCCCTGAAACCCCCAACTCTTGTTGACTTTAGACATCATAGGACCTGATATCCATTTTCTCTGTCTTAGAATTCAAATACAGTCAGCACCTAGAGATTTTCATAAGCACTTACTCCCTAGTATAACTGCATTTCTTCCAATATTGATCCAGTTTTTGAAAAGGAAATTGTGTGCCTTTTATTAATGATTTTGTTGGAAAGTTACACAGGACAAGCAGAATTATTCCTGTAAATGCTCATTTCAGAGTTTGTAACTGAAGCTGTCTCCATGAAGACACCAGCACTACGGGCTTAGTATGTGCATCGTAGGGAGTTCTGGTACAAAACCACATTTGAGACAACTGATTTTTGATGTGATTCTGAGATTCAAAGTGCTGCACAAAGTAGTTATGTAAAGTGGACATTAGTCCAGCCATAAGTCTGCCGTCTGTACCCATATCTGTCAGTGTATTTGAAGCAGATCCTTAAAGCACCCTTTCAGTCTCTGCTCTAAAACTGTAGTTAAGCAACTGCTACCTATTGGCAAAGTCACTGCTTCTTAGTTGTTTCTCCTCTATGCTTATTATAATTTGATCTATGTGATCACAAACGCCTCTTTAAAGTAGCTGTTGCACTAAATCTCCTTTGCTCAGACTCTTTCAGCAGCTTCTTGCTCAAAGTGGAGGTCAATGTCATTGCAAGACCCCACACAAACCTTGCAGTAAGAACTGTGGGCTTCTATCCCTAAGCACCCAGTGTTTCCTATTTTCTTATGGGTCTGCAATACACTTGGTCCATTTTCTCCCTCTAAAGGGCATGCTAGCTTCTTAGTATGGCTGTCAAGATTCTAAGTATTCTCCCCAGATATCTGTCTATCTTTATCTGTCCAGAATTATTCATTTACTTTTTTTAAAGTATTTATTTAAAACCCCTTGCAGGGTCTTTAAACTTTGTTAAAAAAACAAACAAACAAAAAACAAAACAAAACAAAACAAAATCCCTTTGTTAAAACCCTAGAAAGGATTTTTCCAAACAACTTAACTTACTTAAAGTGAAATTGCCCCACTACTGGGGACTTCCTGTCTGTGTTTTCCGAATTCATTTTCCTATATCACATTCTTACCACCTATCATTCTGTACCTTTTCCTTATTTTATGTAGTTTCTTCGTCCATCTCTGAGCCCTAAGAGCTGGACACTTTTAAAGTTTTAATTGAATTTCTTCACTACTGTATCCCAGCTCTAAGGAATGGTAAGATATGATACTCAATAAATATTTATTGAATTAAATGGATAAAGCATCTCATTGTAACAACCTTGCAAAGCTCTGTTATCACCACCAACAGATAAGAAAACCCAGGCTTATAAAACAGAAATAAATAGTTCCCTGAAATCCCTAGAGCCCATAAAGCACCAGACAGAGCTGTCCTTTGAGCAAAGGGGCTTCTTCCTGCCATGTTTTCACAGTGTTTTCAGATTCTCTTCATTTAGTTTCTACAGTGCTGAGGAAGAAACTGCTGTCTGCTCAAATCAGGCTTTCATGAAAACGACAGAACCGCAGACGACAGTCATGGTAAATAGAAAAGGGCCTCTGGCATTTTCTTCTCCCTTCTGAGAGGACCATTTCGTTGCCAATGCCCCTTTTAGGGGTATAATTGTTAGAACCAAAAGCCAAATATCTCTACCTAGATTAACTACATTTTTACCTCTGTTTGATTTTTAGGTGCAGAGAGTTTATAAAACATTGTTTACTCTTTGTGCAAAACCAGCATTGTGAACCATCTTAAAGTCAACCTCTTTTAATTTTTCTTTCTTTTTTTCTCAGAACTTCATGGTCATTATTTTCTTTCTATGGTCATTTACCACCATACACGTGAATACCTTTACACATGTTTTCAGGTGGAGAAAAAGTGAATGTGGTATTTCTGCAGTGTGCATGTGTGTTTGCATGTGTGCTTGCAAGTGTGCATTCCCGTATTAAGTTTCCATAAGTAGGATGGTCATACTCACACTTTTGTATTTCTCATTTCTCCAGTGCATCACGTCTTCTAGATTTGGGTCTTTATTTCTGTACACACAGTATGTCATAGCTTATTTTCTTAGGAATTTTCCTATTCCTATGTTTTAGTTCATGCTATGTTTTCTATGATTACTATGATAAAAGTAAAACATCAACTTGTATGTGATTTGTTGAAGTTCAGAAAGCAACTTAGTGATATAGCAGAGTCAATTTAGATCTGCTCTCAGCAAAGAACTCTGCTTTTAAGGCTGTGTGGAAACAAACACAGTAATGGGGAGATGCACGGATCTTGAAAAGGTGATATTATATGGTATCTTTTAGAATCTACTAAGATCCAAAGTATGAATTTTATAATATTCACAATAAATCAACTAACATCATATGTGCATTGTTGCATTTGTACATTTTATAAAACTAAGGATGCTTATGTACCCTTACTTCAATATTTACATAAAACACCAAAAAGGTAAAATTGTCCTGTTCTGAGAAGTAAAGATAGCACAAGCACATGATATGAAAAGCTATTTGAATGTACCATTGGGCATTACATTATGAAGAAATACTCATGAAGTACTGTAAATCATAGAAAATATTTCACTAATATATTTTGCAGTTGGCTAAACCTTAAGACCTGAGCATGGTGAGTAACGAAGTATTTCAAAATGTGGGGTTTCTTTTTCTGTTCAACATAACCATGCCCTTAAATACCAAGTAGTGTTGGAGCTAGTTATAGAAGCAAAACTAGTTAGCACTAATGCCAACTAGCTATGGAATAAACTTTTGCCTTTTCAAATTTAAAGAATGCAAATGACCCCAGTTTTTAAATGAATACCAACACTGAGCACAGAATCCGCTGGTCTTCTATGGCCATTATCCCCCACATTTAGTCATAAATCAATTGAGAGAGCTGCAGAAGGGAATTTACTTTACCTTTTAAATCAGCATCACAGTGTGTCTAATTCTCACCCCTTTCTCCCTCCAGTATATTTTGTGTGCATTATACCTGGTTTCTTCTGAAAACAAAGGCTTGCAGGCAAGAAAGAGATCTCACCAGTATTGGCTACTCTAGAAGCCTCCACATTGATTAGACTCCCAGGATGAGTATATAATAAAAATACAGTGGCTGGTGCCAAAGAAAAATGAAATCACTTTTGCCCAGTGAGAAATGACTAATGCTTTGATTGAGGAAGCTTAATTTAGTCTGAGATACAGAAAGGACACAGATCTTGCTCCTTAGTAGGCATCAGGGAACATCAGGGAAGTATAGATGGTGGTTACTTGCTCTGATTCCTAGCAAAACCTGCTAACAGTTATCACTAAGTTGAATATTTAAAGCCCCGAATAGAAAGTCCACCAAAGCCTGCTTTCACTTTTAACCACTCAAACTGCATTTCTGAACGACCTTCATGCATATACTATATTATTCCCTCCCTTTTTGTCCCCCCAAATCATTGATGGAAACAAAGGAAGTTATTGAAAATGTGAATGGCTTTCTTTTAACAGAGAAGCACAAATTCATACACAAAAGCCACTGCCCTGAAGTTCCCCCAGGGCCTGATTCTGGGACCTCTATTCTTGGGTAATAACTCTAATTTAGTTAATAACTGGAATAGGAAGAAAAGAAAAGAAAAACAATTCATATAAACACTACCCAGTGCCCTAAGACCTATCTTTGAATAGATGTAAAATCTAAAAGCCAAAGACAGTTTTTTTTCATTCCATTCTCTTCCATACTTCCTTTTAAAACCCTCAAAAGGAAATTTAAAACATGTGTACACAAAAACATATGCCATTCTGACGTTTCCATAAAACTTGTCTCTGTTGGTTTGATATTTGTTTAAATTTTAATACACAATAACAATAATGTTTACTAATTTCCAAGAGGCATAACATGTGTTTCTAAGATAAATGGTATAAATACTATTGATCACATTCATTTTTTCTTTCAATTTTAAAATCTAAACTTTTAGGAATTTTAATGACCAGACTTAAGATCATTCATTTCAGATGTTTATCTAATGAAATAAAAATTTGTAAAAATAAATAAAGTCCATTTGTAAATGTCTTTGTTATAAAAGAGGAAAATAGGTCCATTGTCTTCCTTGGCTCCAATCTTTAGCAGTTGGCATATAATTAAATTGGTTATCAGGGGAATCACAGAGCAAAGCATCTCCCTTTACTCCTGATTGTGGATTTGGGTGTGATGGAAAAATTGTTAGTTGTGTCCCTCCATCTTGACAGATTTTGTATGATTACTGTCTTTGGTATCTCTTTTTTCTGTCACCTTCACACAATAGATTCCACAGAATCAGTGTCACCAAAGAAAATGTATTCCTCATCCCCTTACAAAAGATGTTTTTTTTTTTTTTTTTTTTTTTTTTATCTTCCCTTGCTGTGGCTGATCCTTAACTTAGTATATCTAAAAATTCAGGACACGGTGCAAGATCACAAGGTCTCTGTGATTGATAATTTAAGTTCAGTTTGAAATACTGCTTGTACTTCTGAGCTTCCCTGGTGTTTTTTATATGTATAGACAGAATTATTTGCAAGTAATTCATTAGACATACTTATTTAACAAAATGTCATTCAGCAAAATATTGTTTTCTGTGGTTGACCTAAGCACTTCAATGTTGAACTGGGATTCTTTACAATTTTGTTTGTGGAAATCCTCAGGCAAAAACACCTGACTTATCAAATATTTATTCAAATGCATGAGTATGATGTATCTCTAACATAGTTTATACAAACCTAACCCCATAGTACACTTAGCCTGTGGATTTGTTCACAATAGCTGTAAGAAAAAGCGATCTTTCAAGTCACCTTAAAAGCAGTGATTTATAGATAGAGACAGACACATGGAGGAAGCAAGTCTTCTCCAGTGACTTCATTTACTCAAAGTCTCAGAGCTCTTCTGTTTCCAGTTGCATCCCCCTATAAACTGATTTCCTGTATTTTCATTCATTTTATGCAACTTTCTCTTATCTCAACTATGCACACAGAGTTTTGTTTTCCATGCCTGGGTCCTCATCTGCTCACACTCTTTAAAGGTTTTTTTTGTGTTGTTTAGTCTTTCAGCTTCTCAGAATCTAGATCTTTTGAACAATGATAAGTATGTTTACAATCACTGAGAATGTAGGTTACTTTACGAGACCGTGATTTCACTGTCCAAGGATTATAGCTCATTCTTTGTCTAATCAGTTAGACCTAGGAACAGCGTCATCACAGAGATTAACACAAACTTTCTATTGTGTGACGTTATCTTGAGAGATATGATCAAGCATCAGTGCCTGGGAAAAGCACTGATGACAAATCCAAGAAACTATTCTACCCTTGCCTTTTAGTGAATCGGTGAAAGTATTAGAGTTCCTTACAGCATTACAGAGAAAGGATTACAGATGGACGTGTGGATGGCTCAGAGCATCTGCTTCACTCTTAAGCCCACCTCAGGATTGGCAAGGAGCCATGAAAGCTCCATCACTGGGACTCTCTGTACAACGTGTAGGCTGCTTTCCCAGGAAAAGTTTCTTCTTACAAATGTTTATGCCTGCAAGCATGGAAAGGGGCCTCGTGAATCCTGTAAATTTATAAGCTTCCTGATACTTGGACATTTTGTTTGCTTCCTGGTCCTTATGAGTTTCCACCCTCTCTCCAGAGGGGGAAGCTTCCTTTGGAAAAGAAAAAAGGCCACACAACTTTTTCAAAGCCCAGTCTAGTAGTTGTACAGGTAGAAGATATCCTTTTAGAAGGTGAGAGATTCCATCTCTTAGTCCATATAAGAAGAATCCTATAGTCAATTCTATACTGTTATAAAAATACAGAATACTTCACGGGGAGCAGAAATTTCTTCACAGACCTAAAGGCTGGGAAGTCCAAGATAAAGATGCCAACATTTGATGAGAATATTCTTGCTGTAGCATCCCTTGTCTGATGGGCAGTATGAGGGAAACAGAGCAAGCCATCCTAAAAGTATCTTATAATCAACCAGCATGAAGCAATCAGAGGAACAAATTGAATCAGAGGAGCACATCCCCTTCCACTGTACTATGCTTCCCACCACCATATCTTGACAGTCAATCACTCCATACTAAAATAACTCCAAGTATTTTGAACCACCATGTTGTGTGTCTTTCTAAGCTGTAGGGAAAAGAAGCAAAATGAAAAGAGACTTGTGTTGCCTACTTACGGCTTTAGTGTTTACCCAAATGAGATTTTTTTCCTGGTGTTAAAGTTCTTTAGAACCATGGTATTTGAAGTCAAAGAAATTCCATATACAATATTAGTCTTATAATTCTGACCATCTTTCTAAATCTCTAGCCCTCGATATTTGCTACCGGAAAGAAGAGATAATGTCACATATTAGTGTAAACATCATTGTCTGGAACATGTTATAACATTTCCTTGAGTGAAACCAAATGTGGTATAGGGGTCTAAGTATTTTAGATGCATTTGTCAGTAGTTTGGTTTGTACTTTTCTGTGACATATTGGTCATCTTAGTAATACAAGCCAAGGTCCCTAACGGAGAGGTTGACATTGAAAAGGAAGAGAAGAGTCTAAAACCTCAATGTTACTTTAGAAATAGGAGCATAATAGGGCCAGCAATTGTTGCTATCGTGTGCCAATAAAGAAATACAGACATAGAAAGGAAAATACCGAAATTTATGGCTCATCTATAGAGATATATTGGACCAGAGTTCTCAACTAATTCTGCCACTGTAGGTTCCAAACCAAGATGGACTTGCCCTTGGCTTTCTGGTCTCATAAAACAATAGCAGCAGGTTTGGAAGAAATTGAGTGGAATCAATTTTACTCTTTGCCTTTATAGACAAAGGAGAAAATGGCAGTGGATAGAATCTGGAAAAATGATCCCTGACAAAGGAAATTCCAGTACTGTGATGTATCACTCATTTAGCTGTCTGATAGAGAAAACAATAAATGTATAGGGAAAAAAAAGCAGAACATGAACAAAATTTCCTTTGGAAAATAAAGGTATACTTTTCTTTTTTAATCCCATTACTATTTTTAGGTAGGCTTAATTCATCAGGTTTTTTATAATTTACATAACTCTATTGTATACTTTATTCTCATGTACAGACTGAATGCTTTCAGACAAATAACAGGGAAAGCTAATTAACATCTTATCAGTCCTATTTTGGCTGGAAGCCACCTCTACTGAGTTCACTACCTTGTGAATGAACCTTAGCTCTAGGAGTGTTAATTAAGTTACTCTTTCAATAGCCATACATTTTTAAAAGGTGAGGTTATTGTATTGTCCCAGTCTAAAGAAGCTGTGCCTCATTTTCTAAAAAAAAAAAAAAAAAAATGTGTTGGGCACACTTGTATTAAATTTCATTATAGCATTTGTTAAGGAAAAAAAAAAACTGCCTGAGAAATTTAAAGTGATTTTTTTAAACTACAAAACATCTAGATATTTCTTCCATATATGAAAGTGAGAAAAGATGAAAAATATCATGTTTTTTTTTTTTTAAATCCTAGATTCTTAGGATGTAATGACCAGTAACTCACATAAATTCAATTTATGGAAATGGCTTGTGCCAGTCATTCGGCCTATCATAAATATGGTTGATACAAGAAATAGTAGCCTGAGGTTGAAGTTCAGTGTTTGTCCAGTCATTCCCTCACATATTATTATAATTATCACTATTCATTATTATTTAGTTTTGTTGTTGTTATAATTACAAAATCTGTCATTGAATCTGAGGCTTACTGCCTAGATTGGCTGTCCACTGAGCTCTGTGTGTCTTCCCACCTTTATTTCCTGAGAACTTGGGTTAAACTTGTATATCTTTGCCCCTGGATATATGAAGTAATATATAAAAGGCCATATGCAGGACAAGCTGACCATCCAAAATAGGCGCTCATGCTTCTGCAACAAGCAATTTACCAACTGAACCATGTCCCCAGCATTTATACCCAGGATTTTGATCTATAATCCACATCAATCAGCAAGCTACTTCAAAAATGCTAGTACTCATTATTATTGTCTGAGAACAGGAAGCTGTATTTTCTGCTGCCGAGGCTTTCCTGACTAACTGATAGCATCAAATTGTCAAAACTCCTGGACAACTTCCTCGGTGATGTCAAGCCCCTTAATTTTCCAATCTCTGTAGCCTCTCATTTCCCACAATTGTCTCTTTTTTATATCTCTTTTCCAAGTTAGTCTTTTCTGCGATTTTGCAATCAAATTGAACTAGAAACTGACTGAGTCTGAAGAAATTCCCAAGCTACTTACTGGTTTATGACCGCAAGCATCTCCACTAATAGTCTGTAACCCTCCTTTGTCTCTGAGGACCCTATTCAGCTCAGTCACTTCTGGTGTCCACTTAATGCTTTCCTTACTTACCTTCCTAGTCAATCCTTTAAGTATTCTTGGAACTGAGATGTTGATTATTCCTTGAAATTTTCTTTTTTGAATATTCATGTCTTATTCATAAATTATGTGTATACACTGAAATTTTGCCATTGACTCATACAATTATTTTTTTCTTTTACCAATGATTAGCCTTCATTCTTCTTTATCGGCTTTTTCAATTTTTCTCATTGGCAATGTTTTGATTCTTGGCTGAGTCTCATCACCCTGACTGCTGTCTTGACTGTGTCCTGTGCTCCTGGATGTTTTTGTATGCATATGTATTAACACACAACACAATATTCACAGGGTAGGGTAATTTTGACATATAAATACATGTGTTGTGTGATTAGATTTAAGAAGGGAAGCGATTGAATAACAGGGCAGTTGAAAGAAAGAGGAAGGATTAAACAATAGAACTAAGGGTATAAGACAAAGTGTTTAGAATCCTCTGATTTTATCAGCTCATTAAAATATTTTCAGCAATATAGTTTGAAAGGTAGAATGCTAAACTTGCAGATAATTCCAATCTGAGAATTCATGGATGATCAAATAAAAATCCTACTGCCAGATATGACAACTGAGTAATAAGTTCAACAAAACCCCAGAGGATCCCCAAACAATATGTTTTTGTTGTTGTTCAAGGTTGCCTATTAGAACTAAGTGGTAGGACCTGTTGCTACAGGTATCACAATTATTGGATGTATCACACAGAGAAAACAAGCTAGAGTTGACTGGAATCTCCTTTCCTTGAACATAGGTCTGGAGGGCAATATTCAAGCTACTGACAAAGAAAATGTAACAGATAACATCCATCTCTCATCATTGCATGCTATAATACTACCTACTAGGTAAAATATGCCCATTGATTTTATAGTGGCATGTTTATTATTGGGGTAACCAACTGCTAGCTCAGTGAGTGAGTTTGAAGCTCACTCCACAAGCAAGAATTCATAGAGATTTCTATAAGCCTAGTCAAAAATTGATGGCAGAGGAGTTCATAGGTGGGAACCTACTACTGTTGTTTTGCTATACTGACATGGCAAACTGCCTCCTAAATATTTATATTTACACACATAGATAAATGTTATTCTCAGTCTGGATCAGAGAAGTTGCTCTCTTCAGTGAATAGTGGTGAATGAAGGAATTCGTTACTGTTTAAGGTCTGAGAATAAGAGACCCTTGAGCAATAGTCCTAAGGTAGATATTTATACCACCCTCTAAGCTGCCTAACATGAGACCCATTCGTGGGCAAGCACCAATCCTTGACTCTCTTAAAGGAATTCTTTATGCTTGCAGACAAGAGCCTGGCATAACTGTTGTCTGACTCAGCATCTGACTTAGGCAGATACAGACTCCACAGCCAAACATTGGATGGAGGTTGGAGACACTTATGGAAAAGTTGGGAGAAGGATTGAAAGCTCTGAAGGGAATAAGGATTCTACAGGAAGACCAACAGAGTCAACTAACCTGGCTCCTTAAGATCTCTCAGAGAATGAACCACCAACCAAAGAACATACACTGGCTCAACTGAGACTCTTGACACATATATAGCAGATATACAGCTCAGTCTCCACGTGGGTCCCTCAATCATTGGAACAGGGGCTATCCCTAAAGCTGTTGCCTGTCTGGAGAATCTATTCCCAAACATGGCTGCCTTATCTGGCCCCAGTGTGAGAGGATACGCTTAACCCTCCAGTGGCTCAATATGCCAGGGTGCGGGAATACCCAGTGGGTGCCCCATCCTCTTAGAGGAGACGGGGATGGGGAATGGATACAGTGAGGGGAAGACTGACATGGAGCAATGATTGGGGTGTAAATTAATAAATAAGTAAATACATACATATACATACATAAATTTAAAAAGAAAAATGTAAGATTTGAAGGGCTTCTAAATGTAGTCCTTTGAACCTGACACAGCCATTGCAATCATGAACTCACAGTAGCTGTAGCTGTAATATCTACAATGGTTTTCACTAGGCTAGCCTGTCAACAGTCAAATCGCATGGATAGGTGAGGACTTCATCGGGCCACAATGTTGCCCTCAGAAAATATTGGCTACTGGTTGATGCTAAGAGTAGTAAAGTCATTGTCTATCATTGTAGACCCATTGATGACTGCTCCTGGATCCAAAGATAAGTCCACATCCCCAGTCATGTGGGTAGTTTGGTTAAACTCAGGGAGTCAGAAAAGTATAACTGTGGGAAAGGAGTGTGACAAGGTGAGAAGGAGACGAAAGACGGTGTAGTGAGAACAATCACAGTGTGTTAGATGCATGCATGTATGAAATTTTCCAAGAATAAATTTAATTGATAAAAATGGAAAACATGCCTGAGAAATAAAAGTAAGAAAATTATCAGCTGAAAATATAAAGGATGAGAAGAATTCTTAAGGAAATCAGATTACAATGATAGAAGTCAAATGGGGGGTAGATACAGGATGGAAAATTGATTTGATTTTTAAAAAAAAGTTCATCAGATAAAACAAGCTGTGAGATCCTTCCTAAGCATGAATAACAGGGATTATTGCTAAAACTCTATTTTTAATGCAAGTACATAGATGAACTTTGGAGAAGGTTCAGAAACCTGAAAAATTTTTGTTTAAACAGAGTCCCTGTCAGGTCTTCTTTGGATGTAGTCACATAACAGATGAGGGTAAAGTCAACAGATGCTAGACAGACTATTTCCTTCTTTTGTAGTTGGTTCTGACTGCTACCTATGAGCTCAGCTTGATCAGTTTTCAGGGAATCTCCTCGTGTCCTACCCATCTGACTTCTGCTTATCTCAGCCTAGTCATAGTATTGTTAGAGAAAGTGTCCAAGAACAAGGATTTTACAAAACCTAGGCAGAGGCTTCTAGTCTAGTCAAGAAGACACCATTGTTAGCATGCTGCTACATTTGCTGATCATTACAGTCACATATCCATGTAGATGGAACAGTTAGAAATAGTCTCTAGCACTGACAGAGGTTCACAGTGTTGCGGAGCATGTGTGAAGGGAGATGCATTAACTAACTTTGGGGAAAGTATTTGCCATAGGACACTGAGAGTGATCTTTGTCTATAAAGAAGCAAAAATATGCTGGCACCAAATGAATATTGACAGCTGTCTAAACAGCATAACATACTAGATAATGGTTCAGCTCTTGGAGCCAGACATACCAAGGTTAATATTTCAGCTGTAGCATCCTTTAAAATTGCTAATGAGGTGTGCCTTACTTACCACAGTGGAAATACAAAGAATGAGCTCCCCTTGTACTCTCTGTCTCCCATTCTCTGTCTTTGTCTCTCTATTTCCCTTTCTCTGCCTTTGTCTGTCTCTGTCTCTCTGTCCCTTTCTCTCTCTGTCTCTGTCTCTCGGTCTTTCTCTCTGTCTTTGTCTGTCTCTCTCTGTCTCTCTCTGTCTTTCTCTCTCTCCCTCTCTCTCTCTGTCTCTCTCTGCACATGCATGCACACTAACACATAATCACCCGTATGGGGTCTGGGAGTATGGTCTGGCCACTATAAACATAAGAGGGGACAAGTCTATTCCTGTAATTTTCCTGGTTTTCAATCCTAGTATCAGACATTCAAATCTATTTTCAACTGTTTTAAAACCATAGAGCTACCCAGCATCATCGCAAGATAAAACAGAAAGTGGATCATTCTGTGTGACTTTGAGTATTTAAGACCTGCTGCACATTCTACCAATGTATATGAAGTAATGCCAAAGAAATTTTATATTCCATAGGTGTTTGTTATATTATAATTATGCACATTATTGTTTCAAAGTTATTTTCAAGAACTTTAAACTGAATTTCTTCAAGGACCAAGACCATGCCTGTGTTATGTTTTATGATGTCTATAGAGTCTAAAAAAGTGACAGAGATATTCCAAGCACAAAGGAGATTCTTATCTTTGTTATATCTGCTATATTTATAAGCTAATAAGAATAAGTATCCAAGATGAAAACACCAAGATGTTAATCACCATTCCAGTTTCTAGCATGGCAGTGTCTTCTTAGTGCTATAGCTGCTCATATCTGTGCTTGGTCTGGCTTTTCACCAGCTGATGCACTGGATAGAAATTAAAGCTTCAGGCTTGGGGCAAGACTGGTATTCCTACAATCTTAGCCATAAATCTGTGAAATATTAGGATGCGAAACTTTGTTAAACTGAATTGTTTTAGGACTTGTGAACACCTTGACATTCTATGTCAGATTTCAATGTACATGTGTAACATTATATTTACTAAGAGGAAATCTATGGTTTTCCTGAGGCCCTAGATGTGATCCTTGAGAAATAGAAGATAACAAACATTGGTCAAGAAAGCACAGGAAGGCTCTAATGAACTTGCCATATCTTGGAGGCTATTGTCGTTGTAGTGTCCATAATTACCACTTTGATCTCCTTCAGCATAAAATGGAAAAATATAATCTAAAAATTATTGTAAAACATGTATTGTTTCCCTGACATAGTGGTTTGCATTGTGCACAAGAAGGGATTTACTGAAGTATAAAGTGGTCTAAACTTCAGACCATGGGAATTTATAGGCAGAATATATTTCTATGTTAAAGCTATCCATCAAATTCTCTAGATAGTATATATCTATCTACCTACCTATGAGTCTGTGTATCTATGTATCTATGTATCTATGTATCTATGTATCTATCTATCTATCTATCTATCTATCTATCTATCTATCTATTATATACATATGTATATATATATAAATATATATATAAATAATAAAGTAATTTTAGGCTTTCTAAAATCAAGATAAGCAACTCTAGACTTAGATATAGTAGATACTACAGACTTAGGAAAACAACAATTGCAATTTATTTCCCCTTTATAACAAATACTCATACATGAATCAGAATACATAAATAGCTCTCTTCTCTCTCTCTCTCACTATATATATATATATATATATATATATATATATATATATACACACATATATATATATAATAGAGAGAAATATGGAAAATATTTTCCTATATTTTATATATAAATTTTACATTTCTAAATGTAATAATACAGTAATTGTAATATATATGATATAATATACAATATATAATATAGGGTGGTATATGACATATGACATGTGACATGTGATGTGTGATATATTATATATGATTTATGGCATATGAGTTATATATGATGATATATGATTTATGATATGTGATATGTAGTATGTAACAGATAACCTGTAACATGTTACTTATAACAAATAACACGTAACCCATAACATGTAACATATAATATACAATGTGTAATATGTAATACATTATTGATATATATGATCATACATGATCTGTGATGATATTTGATATATGATATACAGTAGATAATAGATGATAAAAGTATAATTCATAGTAAATAATATTTAACATGTAGTATGTGACATGTGGCATATGACTTGTGACAAGTAACATGTGACATGTGGCATGTGACATGTGCTATGTGATATATATTATATAACATGCAACATGTAATGTATTATATATGATGCATGATGTATCATATATGATGTATGATATATGATATGTGATATAAAATAAATAATATGTGATATGTAATATGACAAATTATATGTACTATATATAATAATGTAGTAATATATATACGTAACACTTACAATAAAATGTAATCTATATTAAATTTATATACAAAGTTTTATAAAATATTTGTTATGTTTTTTAAGTATATAATTAGTGAGAAGACATGAATTTAAAATAAATGAGCAGAAGTCCATGAGTTACTTTTCCTAAAGTCCAGAGGCAGTGCTCTTGGTAAGTCTAATTCTTATTATGTACTCTTGCTTAGAAAACACATGTTTATACATGTCAGTTCCCAAATACCTCCTTTTGAAAATCATATAATACTTATATTTACTCAGAGATTTATGCTTAGAGTTATGTATCAACAATTCAATAAATGCTATATTTAATGCTAAGCATAATCATTTTATTTCCTATATAATAGTGGCTCTACTATGCATGCCACAATCTCTTCTGAAATTGTTTCTTTCAGAACTGGAGATGATTTACATTTACATTTATTTCCCTGCTCCTTCCCCTTGAGCAGACTACCAAGGGAGGTTTCTACAGTATTGAGGATCAAACTCAGGAGATAAATTAGGCGAGCACTCTACTAACAGAGCTATGCCCTTAACCCCACCAGTTCAGACTTTGTTTCCTTTTGGATAATAAACTCTCTTATTGTAGGTTAAGTTTCCTTAAACTTGTGTGAATTTAGCCACATTAATTTCAAATTAAGTGAAGATAAATCGGATTAAGGTATAATTTTGTTTGATTTTTATAAAAGTACAGAAAGTTAGTTTGAATGCATGAAGTATTTTTTCTTGTTTAATCTCTGTGCTTGGTTCCTTAAAGCACTAAAATTTTAGAAGCTGGTTAGAAAGGATTTGTTAATCTCACTTAAGAGAAAATCAAAATTTGAATATTAGACTTGAAGCTACATAGAAGAGATTGTATCAGACCATCTTCTGATGCCACAGACACTTTCTGTTTTGTGTTCTCTGTCAAGATGCCCAAATACACACTGATAAAATGCTGTATGATAGGAGGAGTGAAAACCTCCTCCAATTTCATCAGGCCATTACTTTCTAAAATATTGTTGAGATTACCTTCTCTTTTATTTTAGGTGTGGTGCTAGATTCTAGATTACAAGATTGAGTAATACAGGCATTGTCCTGCCCTATAGTGTTTTATAGTAGAATTGGTTAAAACAGAGTGTGCATTAAAAATATGGTATATTCATATTTGAACATTTTAAGCTATTAGTCTACAGCAAATATAGTGTATCCTGTTTTTTAGTAGATAAGAGAAAATGAAGTTGATTTTGATGGTATTGTTTTTGAGGAAGACATTACTGCCATTCCTGTACTAGGTCAGAAAAATTTAAATTAGTGCTTCCTAATTGTCTCTTGCTGTTCATTAAAAGCTTTTAATGTGAGGAGGGTGTTTTATTAATACTGCAGATCCCAAGGCTACCATCATAGAGAGGACTATGCCTGTCATTCTGAGTCACAGTTGCAGATGTTGTGGTGGTAACAAGATTCAGCTCTGATCTAGTGATAACTGTTGTATTGGTGACATAACTGTGCCATAGACATTTCTAAATATTCTGAATCGTCACACACACGTGAGCATGCTTGTGCACACACTCACACAGTGGAATCATATACAGACAGACAGAAATACACCCCCCATACACACATGCATACACACAAACACTGTGTTTGAGTTAGGCCTGCAGTGGGGATATAATAAGGCAGAGTGCTGAGAACACTAAGGCTGAATTTCTCTGATTATGATTATGAAATTCTATTATTAGTTTCTGTTTTCCTTGCTATAACAAAATACCTGAAAATACCAGAAAAAGAATCTTGGGAATGAAAGATTTATTACATGTCACAGTTTTGGCGGGAGTAGAATCCATCCATTTTGGTGGAAAAGGAATAACGGCAAGAAACTGAGGCAGATGGTCTCTTCGTGACTGTAGTCAGGAAGCAGAATGATGGACGTGAATATTTACCTCACTCTTCACTTTTTATTTAGGTTAGAATGCAGCCCAGGGGATGGTGTCCCTCACAGTCCCCGTAAGTCTTCCTTTCTCAGGAAATCTCTGGAAATACCTCCAAAGACTAACCCAGAGATATATTTGAACAGTAATTTAAAATTCAGTCAAGTTGACAATGGTAATTAACTATCACAGACTCCCTATTTAAATCCCCCAATGGACAGCTATACAAATACATAGAAATGTCATATAAACTCTGATTATTTTCAGTGTCAGTACATCAGTTATTAAATTGTATCTATTGAATATAGGGATGGTTTTCTAGATGAAGAAATTTGTAAAAATTAGCCCAGAATGATTCCACATATTTAAAAGGAAACTCTATCACAATAGGTGTTGAGAGAGCTAAATCTTTGGTCCCCCAGCTATTATTAACTAGAACTATATATTGGGATTAAATGATTTTAATTATCTGGCTTCGACTGCTTAGTCCTCTCCCTCCACCCCCATCTTCTACTATGCACAATAAGTTGTATCAAAACATGACACTCAAAGAAATAACTATGAGTAATTAGGAAGTATTATTCATAGACACAGTGTCAGACCAGGACAAATTATTGAGCCAATCAATTAGCATTCAGTAAACACATACTGTGGAAGATTTGAGAGATGTAAAGACAAGGTCAGTGTATTCAAGAGCTCACCATCTGCGTTTTGAAAATAAATTTCTTTTAACCCAGGCCAAATATTATGATTCCAAGACAGCTAGTACAGAACACTACTGTATGAGATCAAAGATCAGAGACAGCCCTCAGCTCAAGCTGTCAGATACGATGTCATCAAAAGAGATGTCATATGGCACTCACAAGACAATTAGATATAAATTCTTAAAAACTACTCATTGACTATTTATACAAAATTAAAGAAGCATGATTTCATTTTCAAAAGAGAAAAATTCAAAAGAGAAAAAATACCATGTAGAAAAATACTACCAAGTCCACAGACTACTGTGTTAGTCACAGACCTTTCAAAGATTAGTACTCTAACTGGCCTGGTCATTATGTCTGTTAATGGCAAACTATATCTACGGCAGCTTAATGGCTACAATCTATCCTTGGATGCTGGCTGTGACAGAGTCAATATTTACTCTATGGCAATCAATAGTACTAGACAGTACAGAGGTACATCTGTAGAGCTCAGAGGATAAGACTCTGGGAGGAAGGGATGCATATCCATGTTTGCCTATTAGACAGGATGAGGAATCCTAAGACTTTTACCTCAAACCTTTCACGAATGCTGTTGCATTCAGATACCACTTGCATCACATTGAATGAACTCCCTCAGGCTATAATTATAGTCTGAGAAACTCATAGGAGAAGACATACTCAGGCAGAGAAAGAGATAAATTGGGGTATGAGTCACCCACTGTCCAGAGCCCCGAAGCTTTATACCTTGTAGGCAATGGGGTTTTTCAGTACTGAATAGACAAAGGCCAGGAGAAAATCATACCATTTCAGGTTGATGGCAGGGCTATTGATACCTAAGTAGAAATGGAAATTAAGGTATACAAATGAGGGGAGCTCTCTGTGAGTTGCCTAATTTCTACAATGCTTATCTTTTGGGAAATCACAGTTATACGTGGCCAAAATGTAGGAAATGGGATAAGAGAAGCACTTCCCCATCAGTAGTTCATGTGTCCATTTAAATTTGTACATAGGCCAAGGAAAGGTCACTAGCAACAGAGTGGCCAGCTATTTCTGTTTCAGTAGAGTCTAGCTTTGAACCTGCTTTGAGAAAAAAAGCAACAGGGCAGGTTGACAGTATCTCTAGATACTGAAAAGCAAATTTGGCCCTAGTTCTCCAGGAATGATGCACACCTCAGGATACTTCAGACTTTGTTATCGTCCAAGACAATTTGAACTACCCTGCTACCACTTAAGAGGACTTTCACAAAGTTCAGGCCCAAAAGCATAATCATAGTTTAATGTACTTATTTTCTGAGTGATGCTGATTATAGCTCCTCCTAGATTGTTTAAAGCGAAAGATGGTAATAGTTAAAACTTTAAAACACCAATAAGAGTTAAAGTAGGTTCATTAAGGTGGACAAGGTACTGGCTTTGGAATTATTCAGTGAAAAATTGAAACTTCTTTACAATAGAGCAAATGATCTTAATCAAGTCCTCCAATGGAAAATTAAGATATGGTGCATGGTGTACTAATTAGAAAAGGCCTTTTATTTCTCAGTATGTAAGAGTTCATATGTTTTCAATTGAATATTCAAGATGAGTAACAATGTCCAATGGTTTATGACATCAGATGTGAAATTTCTACCATGCTGATCATGAGGTACGCACTTATATTCTCTCATATTTTCTGGGAAGAACCTCTAATTATATATAATTTGGAGGAGGAAGCATCCTTATCTATGGGTCCTAAAGATTAATGCCATTCCTTAAGCTCTGAGTCACTGACCTCAGAGTGTTCTCTATCACCAATGGTGGAAATCATGATAAGTGGGTGACAGTACCCTAACTCCTACCAGATGCCGGAGGCTGTTAGCCCAATTCACAGCCACTTCTCTGGGCTTCTCTTGAGAATTAAAACTATCTATTTCTGCATGTTCTCTATCTAGGTTGGACTAATTTGTCCTTCATGCTGATAGAAAAATCTGCCAGCTATCAGGAAAACATAATATGTACAAAGTTAGGCCAACCAGCTTTCATTCTTATATTTGACCAACTTGCAAAGCCCAACTCTCTACCTCAACTGTTCAATGTATGAGCAAACCAGACTTTTGCTATTTTTCCATACTTTGGTCATTTTCATTTTATTATGGATTTTGACAGGGATATCAGACAATCGTGTTTCAAACCTGTCACTCCCTGACACTTTATTTCCAATTTACAACCATTTTACTGGTGCTTCCTTCACTTCTGGGTGTCAGGATGATGATACATCTATTGACTGAGCATGAATCAACTGGAAGCAATTTTTGTCCTTTGTTAAAGCATCTATTTTGGTCTCCCAATCTCTGTCTCAAATTTATAAAGGTCTCTCTCTCTCTCTCTCTCTCTCTCTCTCTCTCTCTCTCTCTCTCCCTCCCTCTCTCCCTCTCCCTCTCCCTCTCCCTCTCCTTCTCCCTCTTCCCCTTTCCCTTTCCTTCCCAATTCCCCTCCCCGTGTGTGTGTGTGTGTGTGTGTGTGTGTGTGTACTTGTATGTGACAGAGATGGGGGTCATGATAGATTTTTGGGAGGCTTTTTAGAAATGAGTCATCCCTGGAGTAAACAAGATCTAAGGAGAGACTCTTCCTTTGATTTGGAGGTGATGGAGAATGTCTTCAATTTTTGAAACTGTAGTCACTCAAAATGTCAAAACATGACTCAGTGTCGGACTACACAAAGATAGTGAGTAGTAGGCTTCAAAACCTACAGTAGACAATATGTACTGAGTACATTTTTATTGTATTTTATGACACTACAGTTAACCCATTCCAAATGATGATGAGATGTCCTTAATGTCTATGAGGTTTCTGACATTTGAATGTGTAAGTAAGAAAAATAGAAAACAGAGATTAATGTGTACTGACAACATATTTAACCCTCAATTAAAGGCATTTGGAAATAATAAGACATTCACAATGTCAATGGTGGTGGTTTGAATGGGTATGGCCTTCACAGATTCATGTGTTCGAATGCTTGACTATAGGGACCAGCACTATTAGGAGGTGTGGCCTTATTGGAAGTGGTGTGGCCTTGTTAGAGTAAGTTTGTCCCTGAGAAAGTGGAGCTTTGAGGTCTTAAAAGCTCAAGCTATGTCCAGTGTAACACAGATCCTGTCTGACCTCTTCTGCCGCCTTTTGATCAAGATGCAGAGCTCTTGGGTCCCCCAGCACCAAGTCGGCATGCACATCACCATGCTTCCCACCATGCTGACAATGGACTAAACCTCTGAAACTGCAAATAGGCTGTCATTAAATGTTTCCTTTATAAGAGTTGCCATGGCCATCGTATCTCCTCACAGCAATAAAACACTAAGACACCAACATTTTACACAGAAAAAATATATAGTCAGATATCTGTAAATGAAACACTAGGTTTTGTAAACATTTTAAAACTGGTTTTCCCTCTTGTTAAACCAGCAGTCAGAGCCAGACTAGTAAACTCTATTAATAAAATATGATTATACCCTGCCTCCATTCACGGCATAAGTAACCAACCTCTGCCCTCTAAATTCTAATAGCAAGAAGTCTTTAGGATCATTGAAGTGAAAAGACACAGTGATTGTGTGTGTGTCATACTAAAGTGTACCTAGAGCTTTGTGTATGCCAGGCAAGTGCTTTAGCACTGAAGTGCATACCCAGGCTTGTGTAAATATTTACTTTGAGGCACCACCTTATTTGATTGCCCAAGATTTTTTTTCTCATTTATAGAGATAATGTGTTTTGGAAAAATGTATTTGTTTGGCTTAGAAAATTACAAAGTTACTTGATCAGTTTTTGTTTTTGTTTGTTTGTTTGTTTGTTTTCCCGGATAAAACACATTTGGATTCTGGGGAGCAAAGAAGAAATCTTTATTCCAAATTTGTTTTTCTTTCTTGCAAGGGAATCTAAATTTTGAGTTTAAAGTTCATGGCTCTGCTGCCTTATGGGAAAACCTTGCAGCAGAAGCTAGCTGAGTACTTTGAAAATGTCTTTCCTTTCTTTTTCACTGAGCTGACTTGTTCCCTGGACCACACAGATTTCTTAAAGATGGGGCCTCAGACCCTTGTGTAATTACAGGGCTCTAAGAACTCTAGGTAATTCTGTCTGCCATGTAGAGCCTTTTTGCCGTCTCTTGACTACAACCTGTTGATTAAAATATAAACAGGAAAAGTTTTTGGATCTTGTTTCAATGAGCAGCAGAAGACTTTGCCAGGTTTGTCCTATATTTTCCAAGTACATCTGAAATGCTTTCTTTTCCTTGCTATTGTTCAAGTCTCTTGCCTTCAATATAGGGTAGAAAATGGAGGCCATGGGTCAAGACTCTTCAGAAGTCGAAATGGTTATTTAAAAATATCATTGTTGTGTATCTGTGTATTTAAATAAGTATCACTTAGATATCGAATTTGTAGTAGAATATCTTAAAACTGTGTGAAATAAACGTTGTGTAATGTTTTTCATTTACCGTAGATTAAAATGTAACAGTCCTTATTCATATTCATAAAAATATAACTTCTTTTTGGGTGTTAAAGATAGGCAAATGTTTTACCACTGAGCTATGTGCATGTATATAACTTAATCCTTGAATTTTGGAGACACAGTCTTACTATGTAAGCTGAAATGCCCTAAATTTCCAAATATTCCTTTAAATTCTTCAGCGATGGGATCAATGCTGGCTCTACCTCTCCAGGTTGGATTAATCCTGCTATTGTATGTTCCTCTTTTCGATCTCACTGTTTTGATCTTTTTTCATAACAAACTATGTTTTGGTTAACTTTGGGCCTATTGACTTTTTTATAATCTATATGACTTAGAAGCTCTTAAATGAGTTCAGATTTTGAATCTCTCTTAAAGTCCTTAACTGATCATGAATGAAGTCACTCATCTAAGGCCTGTATAGGACAGTGCTGTTAATATACTTTCCTTTTTCGTTGTTACCTGGAGGGAGAACATGAGATGGAGGAAGATCACAGAATTTTAGTACCCAGATATCACATACCCAAATTACATAAAGCTAAGTAAACTAACATATTCTTTGATTTTGGTAATAGATACTTTGTCCATACTCCATGTTCTACTTTATTCCTGGGGCAGGGATATGAAGGTAAAACCTACAAATGACCACACAAACAATGTCCTCAGTTTTGATAATGACCTACATAATTATAATGGCAACAGTGATGTGAACTGAGAAATTTCCTGATGCTAGGGACTCAACCCAATGGCTTCAACAAACTGATCTTTACACTACCATTTTCAATATTCCATTTATATAGATAGAAAAATGCAAGACGAATTATCACTTGAAATTATGACCTGGAACTAACCCTGTAGACCAGGCTAGTCTTTCTCACAGAGATTCACCTTCCTCTACCTTTGTAAATTCTAACAAAATGCAGAATATTTCTTACATAAGCAATAAAATAGCACTCTTGTCAATGGACTGAGGGTTATACTGAAGAAAGCTACATGAATGTAGCTTTCAAAAATTATTGTCTACTCATATTTAAAAGTTTTAATACTTCCATTCTTGGGTCAATTGCCATTTTATTAATTTAGAATCTTGCTGTATCATGTACAACATCCAGAAGAACTTACCAAATATCTTCATCTGATCTCTCCTTTACCTCACTACTAAAAACAAAGAACTAAAAAAGAGAAAATTGGAAAACCCCTTGATGTCAGTTTCTGAGGCAAAAGAAAAACATTCAAACAAAAAAAGTGTTAGCCCTGTGGGGCTGTAAAGGGCTTTTGAATGTGGGGATGAATATTAAAAGCTTATATATTATTTTTAAATAAAGTTAATATAGGCCTTATATAATTAATCTACTAAGTTTCCTAAAGATATTCCCTAATTCCTATGGAAAAAATAAGCATTTCCTGAACTAAATGAGTTTTAAGTTGCTTGACAAGTCAAGCAAGAGCGGCCTCCCTTATTTATCTGTTCAATAGGCTAAACAATCTGGGAAAGTTATTTTTCATTGTTTCAGCATTAAGTCAACTCTCAAAAAATGTCAGCTTTAAGAAAAATTAAAGCAAAGGATTAATACCTAGGTCACGGGTAATAGAAATGTCACCAGCTTGGGAGCACTGGGCTTGTGAAGTTGAAACAAGTGGCCCTATTCATTATTAATAAGAGTATACAGTTGTGGTTAAACTAAATATCAAAGTCTGTTTTGATTTGAGAGGACCAAATGACTCCATGATATAAAGCCCCTTGCTGACTTTTTATGAATTTTTTTTAGAACACTTCATACAATTTATAGACTTGTAATCAGCAGGGTCCTATAGATCAAGGTGTAAGTAGAGTAAAATATGCTTTGCTAAACAAAAACTGTGAAATACTCCATTGTGGAAAATAAATTATGATTTCTTCCCCACTTCTTGGCTTTCAGATTTTCAACATTTACTTGACACAATTTTGTATGCAGAAGAAAAATCCAATTACTTACATTTCTTTAAAGGGGAAGTACAATTTAAAACTATCAATACTGAGATGTTAAGCCAGTGAGCACAGACTTGCAGTTGTTTTTCTGCAATGTGTGGATGAGTGGTTTTAGTACGGTTCGTAAAAGGGAGCTTTCCCATAGTGGATGCTTATGTAAATTGACTAGGTAATGGCTATCATTTACTTAAACACTTCAATTAATTAATTAATTAATTTCCTTTGATTGCACAGAGAACTAAACACTATAGAAAATATATTCACCTGTAAAGCTATTATTCAAAATGTTATATAAGATAAACAAATAAATATATAAGTAAATAGGTAGGTAAACAGTTAACAGGTATAGAAAAATTGGCATTCAGTTTTCCCCAAATTTGTCAAACTTCATTTGGATTCATTGAAAATCTGGTCAAGTATTTGTCTAATATTTCATATTATTAAATGCAAATATTTGAAGATATTAATAATTTTAGGAATTTTAAAATAATGAAAAACACTTCTTGTTAATCACATGTATTTGGGAGATAAATGTAATATAGAGTATTATATTGACAGGTGCCAATGGCTGGAGAATTCAATAGGAAATGAAGAAAGCAAAATTTGCCAAAGGTCTTTTGGTCATCATAAATTAATATTTAAGCAATAACTATGTGGAGTTGGTTTCACATGTAGATGTGAGAATTCTAATATGCCAAGAATGAAGGAGTTCTTAATTAGTTTAGAATCATCTCAAATCCATTATTATTGTTATTATTAATATTAATATAGGTTATATTACAATAGCATTTAAAGGTTATTTGTTTGGCAAAGCATTTTTCTTACATCATTACAGATTATTTGCAGATACATGAATTAAGTCATGAACTGTTTTACGTGAGTTTCAAATGAACACATTTGTTATCACTTCTAGATATTTGTATTTATTCGTTTATATTTTGATAGGGTCATACAGTAATACTTATTTGTATTCAGCCTCAGTTTTGTATAGGGTTTTACATAGCCCAGGCTTGGCTCAGGCTCATTAAGTAGCTGAATATGACCTTCTTATGCTCCTTCCTCCCCTTTGAGCAGACGACCAAGGGAGGTTTCTACAGTGTTGAGGATCAAACTCAGGAGATGAATTAGGTGAGCACTCTACCAACAGAGCTATGCCCTTAACCCCACCAGTTCAGACTTTGTTTCTTTCTGGAAAATAAACTCTCTTATTGTAGATTAAGTTTCCTTAAACTTGTGTGAATTTAGCCACATTAATTTCAAATTAAGGGAAGATAAATTGGATTAAGGCAGAATTTTGTTTGATTTTTATAAAAGTACAGAAAGTTAGTTTGAATGTATTAGTATTTTTTCTTGTTTAAACTTTGTGCTTGGTTCCTTAAAGCCCTAAAATTTTAGAAGCTGGTTAGAAAGGATTTGTTAATCTCACTTAAGAGAAAATCAAAAGTTGAATATTAGACTTGAAGTTATATAAAAGAGATTGCATCAGACCATCTTCTGAGGCCACAGGCACTTTCTGTTTTGTGTTCTCTGTCAAGATGACCAAATACCTTTAGTTCTGTATGGAGCTGCCCTGTTTTCTTGTCAGTAATTCAGAGTGTTTGGTACATCCACTCAATATGTTAAACATTGCAATCCTGTTCCCTCAATAGACAAAGTAAAATGCTAAAAATGAATATGTGTGAAAGACAATAATGGCTAATTCTATTATTATCATTAAGGATTTTATTTTGGAACATAAATAATGTTTTTGTCATTTGTGAGAATTGTTAAAATTCTAGGGACTAGGTTAAGCCATATGTGGAGAAGATAGCTAGTCTATCACTAATCCCCAGTGCTTTGATTCTTGGTTAAATGGCTTAGTGAAAACTAACATGTAATATGCGTCTAAATGAACCTTGTCTCTCAGCACTATCTCCTAATTTTTTTCAGTATCTACTCAAGTTTGAAATTTTGAAAGGCAACGAATTGAAATTCAAAGCAGCCCTGCAATGAGGATGATTTCCTGTTTCTCCCCTTATTTTCTGCTTCTTTATAAAGACAATATAATTTCATTAATTAGCACCAGTAATTCTAAAAGCCATCACTTACTTTTGTGTTCTTCCTGCTTCATGCATCTGTGATGTTGCATAATGTGGCATTTTTGCACATTCCTCAACCAGTACTGTCAGCGGCTGAATTACCATGTGTTGGCAGTATCTGTTAAAACAGGATCACTGTAAGTCTTGAGAATAAGATGTGTGAAACTTTCAATAGGAGAGGGATGACTTATCTTGGCTAAAATATACTTGCTTCTTACTTCTGTTGTTAGAAATGGTATCTACCATGTCTTGGCAAAATTATAAATTAGTGCCCTTAAGCACTGAGCAATTAAGTATTTCCCCACATTTTAATAAATGCCCTTACAGTATTATTTTTATCCATCCTGTGACTTTCTGCTTATTTATCATTTGAAGAGAATTTTGCCAATAAGAGGCAGAAAGAGCTGTATTGGCTCATATAAAACCTATAGAAGCTATTTAAGATATTTCAGAGTTTTAAAATACATGTCCTTCAGAATTAATATGGATACCATTTAAGTCAAAACTCACCATTTCTTTGTTGGGAACTCTTTCAAGCTGAATAAATACAGAAAGGGGGAATCTTGGAAGAAGGGAGACAGGCTGGTGACTCATGCTGGGGTCAGAGCCTTTGCTATTTGCTTAGAAACAGATCTCTTTCTGGCTGCTGTGGGGAGGAAGTGATGATGGAGAGCAGTTAGTTCCTGGGCAGGAGGCCTTGGCAGTTGGAAGGTCAGGGGTTAGCCATGTGCTATCTCAGCTATGCTGGGTGCAATAACAACATTAAGCACCAGGAGAATGATCTATCAAAGCAATTAGTCAAACAGGCCTGTGGTAGCCAAGATAGGCCCAGTTCTGTTTACATCTGCTTATCAATCTGAGATAAGAACGCTCACAAACGTTTTTGTTACCTTGAGAAAGCAGACACCTGGAGGCAAACCCTAGGCAGCAGTGTCTCTAGAAATTCATTTTGAAAAGATGAGTACTCCTCCTAGAAGTGGTTAGATAATCTTCATTTCAGAATCCTAAAAAATAAAATAAATAAAATAAAATAAAATAAAATAAAAGGACAAAGGAGAAAAAGAGACCTGGGGAAAGAAGAAAAAATTTGCATTTTTTTCCAATTTCTCAGCCTCTTAAGGAATATTACAGAATGGTATGCTTTTTGAGCAAATATAGAAATTGGGCCTGCTGGGCAAGGATGAAGAGAAGATCATTTATACTGCTGAGGTTCTTATTAATCTCTTACAACACTTTCCTAAAAGTACTATCCATGTTGCAATGTGGTGAACCACACTGTCAATCCCAGTACTCAGTAGGCAGAGGAAGATAGATCTTCCAGTTTATGGCCAGCCTGGTCTACCCAGTGAGTTCCAGGACAGTCAGATCTTCACAGAAAAACTGTGTCTTAAACAAAAAACAAAACAAAAAATAATAATAATAACTACAATGAATGCGATTCATCTGTCTTTAATACACTATGTCAACCTTTTCATCTCAGAGGACAGTAAGCTCCTAGATAATACCCATAGAAACCTTCCTTTCCCAGTGTGATTGTAGAAAGAAATCTACATTAGGCACTAGGAAGGGGCTATTCATAAGAACCTTGTAGTGTGGCCTGAGAAGATGGCTCAGTAAGGAAAATTCTGGCTGCATACATATGAAGATATGAGACTCTGAATCCATAATAAATACAGGTGTTGAGGCACATGCCTCTGTGTTGTGTCTGGAGTGAAGAACGGAATATGAATGGCAGAGACAATCAATGAACTGCAGATTTAGTGAGAAATCCTGACTCAAATAAGATGAAAAGAGAAAGATACTGTATGTTGGTTTCTGGCATTTGCATATTTTCAAATAGATGTGTACATGTATGCACATACCCCCACACACATGCACGCACACAGAGAACAAACCATAATGTTTGTTACTAACTTCAACATTGTAGTGTATACATATACCGAATTATATATTAATTCTTGTTGTTTTTAGAAAAATTGCGTTTCTTTGGGCTGTGGTATTGGTTTTGATAATATTTTATTATGTATGTCTATCAAAGGGTTTATAACCCCTTGTTTTTTTTAAATCTAAAGTATGCCATTTAAAAATTGGTTTTATGAAGGGCCTATTGTTCTACAACTCAGGTGGAGCACAGATACTCATGAGGATTTAACATGGATGTTTTTGTCAAGATATAAAAGAATGCATTTTCTTAACTTTAATATTCATCCCTGCAGTAAATATGGAAGGAGACACTTTAATTCACAGCCCTGTTCATTTGCTACCACACAGCATCTTAAATAAGCCCCTATGAAAGTTTTTCTAGGCAGATGCTTGCCTTCATTTTAAACTATTATTAGACTCACAGAATACATCAAGGGCCAACTACAAGCAATCTGCTGTAGCACTAGGTTTGGGATGATATAGCACCACTCAGGTCCTCAATGCTACCTTTATAGAACAGAATCTTTTAAAAGTTCTGTGTAGTTAGTTCCACTGAGACAGAGTGTCACAAGGATCCAATGGACAGCAAGGAAGCAAGTATAATGTTTTAAGTGGTATAATTACTGTTTTCTTTGGGGGCTTATTTAAGTCTTTTTATGTGTGATTGTGTGGTATGTGTGAAATTGTGTGTATAATCTCATGTATAAGGAAGACAGATGATGACAGTGGGTATCTTGCTTTATCACTCTCTCCCATATTGTCCTAAGATAAAATCACTTATTGAACCTGTAGCAAGGTTGGCCACCAGTAAACCACAGTGAATTGTTCAGTAAGTAAAGGTGCTTCTTGCCAAATCAGATGGCCTAGATTTGATTCCTATGACTCATATGATTGAAGGACAGAAACTGCTCCTATAAGTAGTTCTCTCATCTCCACATATGTGTCTTAGCATGCATGTGTATGTATCGTCACACACAAGCAAACACACACAGACACAAATGTGTGCACACATGTGCACATACACACAGATTTAAATATTAATTAATGTAAAATACTTTAAGAATACTCTACTTATATTGCGTAGGATACATTCCATAAAAATCCTGATAGAAAATTAGTCTTAAAATCTTATCCCATCTTGAAGATATTTTATATACTTTGGCTAGCAACTCTCCAGTCTTTGCCTATCTCCATGCCCTTGTAGCCATGTTGTTATTCTCAATGCTTCATGAGTTCATAGTCTCAAACACATAAGCAACATGAATGGGCATGCCTTTTAGATTGCTTTGTATATAAAATGTCTATGTATCTTTCCATATACATGCTCAACTCTAATATGTTTCCTTTTTAATCTTGAGTGTCATTTCAATTTTTACCTTCCAATTAAACAATATTTATTCATTACAAAAACAGTGTGACTTATAATGAATTTGTCCTTGATAATCCAGTATTTGCTGTGGTGAGCTCCTTCCAAATTATTTTCAAGTGACTAGTGAATTTACGTGCCTTCCATAATCTAATAAAAAGGACATTATTGTCCTTACCATAGTATTTTTGTTTCTCACATTTCAAAGGGCACATGGCCCTAATAAAACACAGATACATTTACATACATCAAAGCATCTAGGTTATGATAAGAGAGAAATGTATGGTCTCAATCAGATTTTAGGTTTAGACATTTGCATAAATTCATACCTAGCGAATCTCATGAGTTTGAAAGAATTCTCTAAGGATTGAAACTTGAAATGCATGTGTACTTTTTTCTGGGCCAGTTGAGAAATGAAAACATTCTTAATTATTTCAAGCCCATATAGTGGTGTAGAGGGTAATTAACTGTGATATGCATTTTACACCCAATTAGAGGGTATCTTAGCACCAAGATAATTGGAGCCAGCAGCACCTAGGAAGTGCAATCAAACAAGTTTATCATCACATCTTATTGTCCTATGATCCCATGAACTTTTACAATCCCCAAGGGATGGCTAAATGGGAAAATGTTGCTCATTATTGAAACTTTATTAAGGCCTAAAGCTAGAATAAAGATTTCCTGTTTGCTTAAAACTCCCTAACCTTTACCATGGCTTCATGGTCTTTTGCTATTTTTTTACTAATGGGTTCTTCACTATTTTGCTAATGATTTCTTCACTGATTTTCAGTACTATAGTAATCCATTTGCTCGGGTAGACAGTCTGTTGTGAAATTTTCTTGGCAATTGAAGTAATTTGTTAGCTTTGTTTTCTTTTCTTGTTACCTGAGAGTCCAGTGTAGAACATGGGAACTTGACTGTGGTGCTGGGATTTTTCAGACACTATCATGTAGAGGTTCTAAGGACTCAACTAGAGATGTGAGCCTATGAGAGCGTTCCATAGCCCTATACACAGGGTACTCAGTAGAAACATTGGTGCTCAGATGGCTGTTCAGGATCTGTTGTCTTTACATTGTAATACATAAAATGCACACTCATAAACATTAATGTGTGAAAAATGTTCACATAGAGTAAGAAATCCACTAGGACATTAGTCATGGATTATTTATCTAAATGGTCTTGATAATTTCAGAGTTATGGTGATATGTATAACTATACATGTATACATATATATGATATGTATAAAAGCAAAGAATAGGAGAAAGAGGGAAGAAGGAAGCAAGAAAGAAATGAAGGATGATAAATGAAGGATGAAAAGATGGGTAGAGGGGGGGAATGGAGATAGGAAAGAAAGGGATGAATGAAGGAAAGATGCAGAGGAATTTTAATTCAGCAATATGGCTGTCCTGGCAAAGGATCACATCCAAAGACCTTTAAGGTATGTGTGATCTGGCTGGGATACAGACACATTCTTAGTATACACCTTTAATCCTAAACAATGTAGGTAAATTTATTTTATAGAAGGAAGCAGCAATGCTTGAAAGTGACATTAAGTAGAGTGGCAGTTTGAACAGGACAGTGGGTGTGAGAACAAGTGGTGCGAGAGAGAAAGGTAAGTCAGTGAATGCAGTTCAGTTGAGTTCAGGCAATGCAGCAGAGTTCGGTTCAGTTTATTTTGTAAAGTTCATGCAGTACAAGTCAGCAGTGTTGTAGTTGAAGCCAGAGAATAAGAAAGAGCCAGGTGATTTGAATAGATTGCCAGACTTAGTTTAAGGCCATGCAGAGCAACTCAATGAGAAGCCCAAAGTAGTCAGATTGAAACAGTCACCTTGGAGAGGAGTTTGGAGCCAGAATAAGTGAGGTGAACCAGTCAGCCAGAGTTTAGAAAGAACTAGAAAGGGGGAGCTTATTCAGTAGTAAGCCTCAGAGACCATTTCATCTGGCGAATAAAAACAACATTTATAGGAGTGAGAAGTGAAGGATGGAATGAAGAGAGAGAAGGAAGAAAACTTGGGAAAGGAAGGAAGGAGACAGATTAGGGAGGGAAGGAGACCATAACTAGACTTCATGAGTGCAGTGCTTTCATATAAATGGAGGAACCAAGTCCCCTGACTACGCTAGGAGAGCTAATGTTGAGAGTTCTTACCTTGATACCTTTATGTTTTAGTCCTAGAGATTCAGCTTGCTGTTAAGTGTTAAAACTTAACAACAATGTCCAACTTATAACTAGTATATAACTAGTATATCTTTCTCTTCCCTTATTAACATTTTAGTGAACTAAACTTTCTGAATTTGCAAAGGTATAAATGAAGACAAGACAGGAGCTCCCATTTCCCACAATAATGCCGCAAGAAGCAGCTGCAGCAGCAGCACGCTGAGCTAAGTTTGCTTAGATTGCTGGATTTTTTTCCCTTCATCTCCTTTGTTCATTTCTGTTCTTGATTTGTGTAGCATGTCAAGAGAAAGTCCAGATTCTCACTTTAAGTAAAAATTATGGTACACTTTGCTCCCACACATGGAAAACCAGAGCTCCCCATACCCATGAGTTTTACATAAGACAGATACATCAGAGTCTGTCAAATCCTAGGCTCCTATTGGCAAGTTAAGAACCTTCTCACCAGTCCATGTTATTGTTTAGGGCTTTAGAATCACTTGCAATTACACTAGATTGTTTCCTAGCTCTGTGACTTTGAAATTCTCATTTTTTAAGTATGTACTGAATAAATTGATAAATATATTCATGGTGATGTTTTGATTAATAGAAAACTTAATACCATGGCCTATCTTTTCAAAATTTCAAGTTTTTAAATGCGGAAACCAGCTGACCATTAGAGATGAGATAGATAGAGAGATTGAGTTAGTTATAACAGTATTGTATAATTTGAAAAGAAATGACATGCTTGTAAATTGAGTAGATGAAATGTGTCATAAGAAGATATTTATTCATTCATTTAGATATTGTGAGATAGGGTTTCTTTATATAACCCAGCCTGGCCACCCTTTTGCCATCTTACAAAACATTCAATCCAAAATTTTGCTGTCCATAAGAAATGCAGGCATAAAGATAGAGATGGAAATGATGGCTAACCAATAACCAGCCCTACTTCAGACTAGGGCTATTAATTATACACTGTTATGCTTATAGACAGGAGCCTAGCATAACTGTTCTCTGAGAGAACAGTTCTCTGACTGAAACAGATGCAGACAACCACAGCCAAACCTTGGACAGAGGCTGGGGACTCTTATAGAAGAGTTGGGGAAAGGATTGAAGGCCCTACGTGAATAAGAACTCCATAAGAAAATCAACAAAGTCAACTAATCTGGACCTCTGGGATTGCTTAGAGATTGAGCCACCAATCAAAGCACATACATGGGCTGTGCTGAGCCCCTAGCATATATGTAGCAGATGTGCAACTCAGTCTCTATATGGGTACCTCAACAACTGGAGAGGGGGGATGTACCTAAAGCTGTAACCTGACTGGGGAATTGGTTCCCCAAGAAGACTGTCTTGTCTGGATGTAGTGGGAGAGGATGAGCCTAACCCTGCAGAGACTTGATGCATTAGGGTGGGGGCATACCCAGAGTGCCCTTACCCTCTCATAGAAGGAGGGAATCGGTAATGGGAGAAGGGACTCTGTGAAAGGAACACTGGGAGGAGAACAGATTTTGGAATGTCAATTAATAAGCAAATTAATTAATTTAAAAACAATTCCATCATTCTGCTTCAGTTTCCCAAGTGTTAGGATTACAGCCATTGCATCATATATGACTCTTGAGAGGCTTTTGAACACCAAAAGGACCAGTTCAATTGTTCTCAATTATTCAGCCAGGGGAGACAAAAAATGCCCCAATTTCACAATGAATTGCATCATCTGTTGAGGAGAATTTAGATGAAAACTATGCTGGGATTTTTGTTTCTTTGTTTGAATTTTTTCCACTGGAAAGTTATTGAGTAAAACACGGGTGCAGAGAAATTTCTGCGATGCTACCAGATGATGCTACTGCTTTATCTATGTTCATTCTTGAACCTTTGTGATGCCCTTGATGCTGAGAAATGGAGTACACAATAGAAAATGAAATCTTTGAGGCGCCTTCATATATTCATTTAGCATTGTAATCGAGCTGGATCTATGAAAAGGAGAAAAAATATATTTCAAACTGTGTTCACCTCAACAGAGTTGCGATTCTACTTAGAATCCAAAGGTTTATTTTCTCCTCTATGTCAGTCAGGCATTGTGTGTGTACTTGTTCATGTGGGTAGATATTTATGTACATATTCATAGACATCCCAAAATATTTTTGATGGAATGTTTAAATAAGTTTGCACTATTTTAGTCATTCTGTCTTTGGTAAACTCATGATTAGGACTTGGTAAAAGCCTACAGAAGACTTAAGTAAATGAAGATTCTCAAATACATTCAGCAGCCATAGTGATGCTTCCCATTGCTATTGGTACCAGAAGGCCATAAGCTGACTTAAAGCATTAATAGTTTGACTTCAGCAGCAAATTCTATTTCTCTAACAGACGAAATAAGAATAGGAGAAGAAATAAAACATCAACTGGAAAGATACTCAATAGTTTGGAATTTGGCCCTCACATTTCCATGTGAAGAAATCAAATTGTTAAATTCTGGCTCTCAAGTCCAAATCTTCTTACTGTTGTTGTCAGTTTCTCCAGCAGGAACTTGCAATCATACTGTCCTATGCAGATTTTTTTTCTGTGATTTTTAATAAGTATGAATGAAAACTATGGTCTGCAAATGCCTTTTCTTTTCTTTTCTTTTCTTTTCTTTTCTTTTCTTTTCTTTTCTTTTCTTTTCTTTTCTTTTCTTTTTTTTATATTATCTTTAAACTTTTTTTTCCAGTCCAGTTGTTACCCCCATCCAGGTCAGCCCTTTGTCAGTTCCTCAACTCATTCCTCCTCCCCTGTCTCCACGAGGATGTCCCCAACCCTTCACCCCACCAGACCTCCCCACTCCTTGGGACCTCAAGTCTCTTGAGGGTTAGGTGCTTCTTCTCTCACTGTGGCCAGACCAGGCAGTTCCCTACTGTGTATGCTTCTGGGGCCTCAGACCAGCTAGTACATGCTGCCTGGTTGGTGGCTCAGTGTTTGAGCAATCCCGGGAGTCCACATTAGTTGAGACTGCTGGTCTTCCTACAGGGTTGCCCTCCTCCTCAGCTTCTTCCAACCTTTCCCTAATTTAACCACAGGAGTCTACGGCTTCTGTCCATTGTGATTTGTTTTCAGTGTTTCATATTTAGTCATCTCTTTTAGTGTAGAAAGCAGTTAAGAGCTTATTGTATACCTCCACTTCCCTTACCATTTGGGCTGCGTAACTAATGAGATATTTACAGATGGATTTACAACACCTCAGGAAGGTGTTCCTCTGACTGTTTTCCCACCAGTTCTCTAGTTTCCAACTCTTTACTTCCCACAAGTCGAAATAGCCTGAGCAGATTTGCAAACCTCCCACAGTATTTGGCCAATATAAACTCATTTTCATCCCATATCAACAAACTTGCTACAATTTAAAATTCTTCCATCTCTGACATCTCCACTCTCCTCCTGTGAATGACTCAAGGCAGAGACTTAATAGTTTGAGGCTCCCGGGATGCCATTCTCAGAAGCAGATGGGCTAATAAACGTGCATAATATCTCAGAATCCAAATAGAGAGGCAGGCTTAATTTTAGAACTCATTCTGTGATCCAAAAAAATACAAGATTTTAAGCATGACTCTGTGAAAAGCATTTAGACTTTAATCCTTTTACCATCTCACTCTCTCTCTCTCTCTCTCTCTCTCTCTCTCTCTCTCTCTCTCTCTCTCCCTCTCTCTCTCCTTCCCTCCCTCCTCCCCTCTCCTTCCCTCTCATTACTATGAGTTAATGTATGCATTCACTTGTGAGCATATGATAAATGGGGCATCATCAATAATAGGATATTAGAAAATAAAATGCTGAAAAGTGCTAGAATCTCACTTCTCTGAGTGATTTCAGTTGTTAAACAAAATAGGAAAACATTTGGAAACACTGTATGATAGGTAACGACAGGGTTTTAATTTTTGATGATGTACAGATTAAATATGAAATGTTATGACATTTGCAGATGTATTAGTCAGAAGGCTTATACTCACCAGGCAATAGTTTCACCGCTGCCCTGGTTTGATATACAGCTGTTTAAACAAAGGAGGCGCAGACAAGTGACCCGAAGGAACATTTGCACTTGAGCTCGATTCTCAAAGGTTAAAAGTTTCATTTTTAAAATAGTGGCAAAGGGCAACAGGAATATTTTCTCAAAAAAGGGAGTTCAGAAAAATAATTATGCTGAGCAGACTGAGCATAGGCTTCTAAAAAGCATAAGTGTACTTCTTCTCCGAAGCAAGATCCTCTAATACACCCAGTGAATTCCAGCAGGTGCTCAGTTTGAAAAGGTGAAAAATCTTTCATCAAATCACTGTGAAAAATTACCTCTTTCCTGTCACAAAGTAACTGACGCCGAGATGTTTACCACTAAGGAAACCATCCACACTATATTTTGTGTCCATGGGGTTCAAGCTATACTTTTATACAGATAATTTGCCTAGACTTTGAGAGTCTGGAAGCAGGTCCTTCAGAATGATACCAGAATCACTACATGAAATGGAAAAATGATGTGTCCTAAGGTTTCTGTCTTTTGTGTTTTTCTGTCTGTTGGTTGGTTGCCTGATTGCTTTGTTTGTCATTTCCTAAAGTTAGACAGTGAGCAAACCAGTACCTTCATATCTCTCTCAAGTCTTCCATATATCCACACATGGGTTACAACTTATTCTTCACTAGCCTTAGGATTTTAAACAAACCCTAAGAAGACATCCAGTGGTGCTTGCTGTTGTTCCATAGCTACAGATCATCTACAATTCTGGATCTTGATAGTTGTACTGAGTCTTAATCAGTGCTCAGCATTACTCCTTCCTCTGCCTAAACTTTTCCAGAGTCCATTCTGCCTCTGTAAATATGTATGTGTTGTATTCACAAGCCTGAGCTGTGTGTTCTCTGACTACATATCTACCTTCTAATATAATGGAGGTACACAAACAGTGGCATCCTGTCCCTTGAAAGAAAACATTTCATTGCAAAAGACAAAAACAGTAATGACTCCAGTGGTGCAATCTGGAGAATCATAGGCCAGCAGAGCCTGAGACTATTGGAGTAGGGCACTCACTGTTGACAGCAGTATACACTGCTGTGATTACTTCCATATGCAAATGGAAACCAAACCCTCCTCTAGCCTTTTACTATATCACACAGCTCTTCTAGTTCTAGGGAAATCCACCTGGGAAATTATGAAACTTATGGGGAATTTACAGTGAGGAGTAAACTAACAGTAAAGGGTCTGATAATGCTAGGAACTGATTTTACTAAGACGGTGCTATTAACTGTGAAAAGTGCTCTGCCTGTCTTATCTTACCATGGCTTTCCCAGCAAGCCTCTAACATGACAATCCTTTGTATACCAACTTTAACAATAGAGATAAGGAGAACTGATGGGGTTAAAATACCAAGTTTAAATGAACACAGAAGGGCAATTAAGCAGTTAGAAAGACTCCTTATGGCTCCAGTTGCATATGTAGTAGAGAATGACTTTATCTGGCATCAATGGGAGGAGAGGCCCTTGGTTCTGGGAAGGCTCAATGCCCCAGTGTAGGGGAATGCTAGGGTGGTGAGGTGGGTGTGGGTGAGTGAGTGAGGGAGCACCCTCATAGAACAAGGAAGATGGGGGAAGGGATAGGAGGTTTGCAGAGGGGAAACCAGAAAAGGGGATAACATTCGAAATGGAAATAAATAAAATAACCAATAAAAAATTGCAAAAGCAAAATAAGTAATGGAAAAAACATTACTTCACACTATCTGAAGAATAAATTAGAATTTATAAGGAGAGTCATTGAGAAATAAAATAACAAAAGTTTTATATATATATGTATTTTTTATATAAATGTAAAGAAAAATGCACATATAAATAACATAAACTAATGCTAACCATATTAATAATGTTATTCCTTAATTATACATATTGTTTCAATGAATTATAACTGTGCTACAAAGATGAAAATATATGAAATGTAATACTTTGTAGTACTGTGTGTAATGACATAAGATAGACACACAGAGTCCAATATGTAAATTGAAAAAAAGAATAAAAAACATCTAAAATTAAAAAAGAAAGACTCCTTAGGCAGGTCTCGCATCCTTGTGCAAGTCCCAAACTGCACAGGGGTGTATTAGTCCCAAACTGCACAGGGGTGTATTAGTCCCAAACTGCACAGGGGTGTATTAGTCTGCCTTTATAGATCATAGACTTAACTTCCTTAAAACGGCCTCATCAAGTGTACAAACATGCTTGTTCACTGCCACATTTATCCAAAGGCCTCTCTGCACAGCTACATTTAACTATTACCCTAGAGTACTTAGAAATAAGAGACTTCTATATGATAAGAGGATCTTTGAGAATAGTAGAGGGTCAAAAATGTAATATCATTGTGTTATTTCCTGGAACACAGTAGGGCATTTTCTGTCCCCGTCGAATTTGTAGAGAACTCTGATATATATATCTCCCCCACCCTCTGGGACAGAACATTTATGTATCGTTGGAGATCCTCTAAAGCATTCTTAGTGGCAACAGCCAACTGCAATGTTACAGATTATAGGTGCCCTTCTGATCTTGTTCCCATCATTAAGACAACAGTGACATTGGACAGAACCCAGGCGGATAAATGTACATCATTTATATGATGAGCCTGTTAATCTCTTCCTATAGGATGGTTATTTAGATAAAAATGAGTTAATTTGCTGTACACATACAAATTATTGCTATATAATATGCATCATTTCTTTGTAAAGTATATCTGTGCTAATTAAACCATACCATTTGGCATGCCTATTATTGTCCTTGTTCAGCTCATGCTTAGGCAGTGTAATTTCCTTATCATAAATAAGTAACTCATAGTAGCTACAAAGGCAGGATCTGCCATATGAATAAAAATCTCAGAAGATACAGAGATACTGTAAATCACTGATAGCTTCATGAACATGTGACAATTCTCTGTTATGATAGCTTATTATCAAATTATAGTTAACTTGCTATGCTCTAGAGATAACACATACTAAAAACAAGTAAAGATTTTCTTTATAACAGTGAGTTACGAAAGTGTGGCACATCTCATCTATGTTGGTTAGCACATGAAAGCCAGTCAGATCATGGTGATGTGTTATAGATCTGAAATAATTAAACCTTTAAAAAAAAATTGAGCACACCCCTCACAAAGGTTTTTGCACTTTGTAATTTCAGAGATTCTTTTAAAAGTAATTAAAATATAATAAAACAACTCAATAAAGGTCTTGCAACTCCTAGTGTGGACTTCCTCCTTTTATCCAACACGGGAAACTGTATGGTAGAAAAGCAGACAATATCTCAGATATGAGGGCTATTTGTATTTGCTTATAAGGTGATTGGAATATAGCTCTTAAGTTATAAGTTTAAAATACCCCAACAGTAAAGGGTTCATTCTTCATAGATACTCATGAGATCGTTTTACTTCTTCTTATAAGTATGTCATCATATCCTTGCATAAAATTAAAGAAATAGAATACTCTCTCCATTATCTATATAATTTTTTCCTCTTCTTCTTTGTGTGTGTGTAGTTCTTTCTTCTTTAAAATTATTTTTTTCATAGAATATATTTTGATGATGCTTTTTTCCTCCCCACCAGACCCTTCCTATGTCCCTATTCACTCAACATCCTGTCTTCTCTCCCACCCACCTCTATCTCAGATAGAGCTTTTTATTTTGCTCATAAAATAAACGTTAGTGACAAATATCTTCTATTAAAAAAGCCTCATAATTATGATTCCATATAAAAAAGAATGTTTCTTGTGTGCAATTTTCAAACCAGGCACACATATATCTGAAAATTTAAAATTAATAGTCAAAATCAGTGAGTTTTTAAAGATGCATTATTTCGATGATGTCTATTTGTATATATGTTGGGAGTATGTAACATATAAAAAACATCTTTTAGAATATGCATTCCTAAATATCTCTTAAGTAAAAGCTGTATTAGTATCTGAACAATAAAATTAGATGACTCATTTTCCCCTTGAGCTTCCAGGAAGCTCAAATTCTGTTATCAAGTGGATGAGAGAATGTTAGTTCTGTAGTCTGACAGAGGCTATGTATTCACACTATTCTTGAATTTATGTCTTTAATTTCCTGCTTTTATTCTGGTGAGAATTATCTTGTTGAATATGCATTTTACTGTTTACCACTTGTGAAATATTTTAGTGAGAGGACTTATAAGGACATAAATAAATAATGATACAGTAATCCACTCTATTTGGCTGGACAGTTTCTTTATGATGGTCTTTAACATCTGCATGAGCACTTGAAACTCTTATGTCATCTGCCAGTTTAACATCTCTGTACTTCTCAGCAGCTAAGTGTCCTGTAAACTTTTAAAACCAAGTCACTGTGTAGAATAAATATAGGTTCATACAACAGTAAGCTAGAGACAGAAAATTAATTCCTACGATGCCACCATCTCTTTCAGTGAGACAGAGAAAAGGTACCACAGATTTATTAATTATTGATTTAAAATAACCCTGGGTCAGTTCTGTAGAAGAGATATAGTTCACAAGTAGAAAATAAATGGAAGTAAGACTCTTTGGTTAGAATTTATAGCTGGGCTCTTTGTAACTGGGAAAAGGGGTTTCACAAATGGGATCACCAGCTGTTTCATGTCTCAGCTGGCAATCAATAATTCAGGTAAACATTAACTCAGAGCAAATCCCAGTTTCTTGCCACCTTGGCTTCTGTATGTCTGGAAAGACTGATCTTTCTCTAGGGGAGAGAGAGAGACCTGCTTTATAGGTGGTTTTAACAGAGCAGAAACAATGACTGTGTAGCCTCATGAGTCTTCAGCAGGCAGCCCCTATATCCCTGCCTTCCTGTACTGCCCTTTCAGGAGACTCAGAGTGAACCCAGGCCACCTTTCAACTCCTTTAAAACACTGTGCCTAGACAATATGGAGCACCATATGTCTTAACTAGATGAAAGTTTTGAAGAAGTCACTTATAGTAACTTACATAGATTAGCATTTTTATTTTAAAATAAAACAAAGTCTTAAAGATGAATGAATTCACTCATTCATTAAAATGAAATATATCTTCTATCTGTTGCTATTTCCCAAGAAGGAATGGAGTTTGTGTATAAGTAACATCAAATACACCGTGGTCCTATCTAGAATGTCCTGGTTCTACTCTGTACTTACTGTGACTGCTAACAAACAGCTACTCATGATGCTAGCACACATTTAAGTATGATTAGCTGCCTTTTGAACATAATACAATTTACCCAAATTCAAATTGTGATGCTGGATACAGTACATGATTTGCAGAAACAGTGTCTTAAAACTGGCTTTTGAAGTACTACTCTTCATAAAATGGAAATAAGAACCTTCTGATAACATTTATTAAGAGATTAGGTTTATTTTTTCCATCCCTTCATCTTTCCCTGTTTCCCCAACTTCCACCAAAGCTAGTGAACTCTGTCTATTTATAATAACGTAGATTCTGCTCTTTCAAAAGTAATGATCCTGTTAAAACTGCCTTTGCTCCTGGTAAGAGTGGCTTCCTTCACTTAGACTTTTTCACTGAATGATTGGCATTAATGCAAGATCTGGTTTTGTCTTGTCATTGGAAAGCAAAAGAATGCTTTTGATCCATCTATGATTTACTTTGTTTCTCTTGGCACTGGTGTTTAACTAATGTTGATGAATTTCATATTCCTCAAATCTTCTTCCAACCGATTCTTTACTCTTAGTGTCCTTTAGTCGAGAAAATACCTGAGTGTGGCTCTCAAGTGTGCCAGCTGAAGTCCTAAGCCCTGGGTTTTAGCTAGGGAATTGTGTTACTATATCTAAGATAAGTAAATGAGTCATAACGGAAGGGAGGGAGAGAGAGATGGTGAGCAAGAGGTAGGGGGAGAGGGAGGGGAAGAAGAAGGGAGGGGGAGAGGGAGAGGGAACAGAATTTGAGAACAAATTCAGAAAAAAAGGAGCAAATTTTAATACTTATTTCTAGCCTTTTTCCATGGAGGCTCATTATACCGCCATACCTCCTAAAGGATGTACTGAGAACTTCTAAAAACAACCATTGTCACATTTATATATTGACATTGAGGTATAATTTAACTTCCATAAAATTCACACATTGTAAGTGTACAAACTCAACGATTCCAGTGCGTTTATTGAGTGTGTTACCGTATCACAGGCCAGCTTTAATGCATTTTCATAGAGCTCCCATTTCCCATCAAGCCCGTTTATAGACAACCTACTAAGCAGCATGAGGCTGAGATGGAAAGACATTACTTATTACTTCTGGTTGGTTGAGAACGGGACTGACGTGTACTCAATGACAAAGCCAGTAGAACTTACACTTCTTCTTGAACATGAGGAAATATTATAAAAACCTTAGTATTAGGTCAGAAGTCACTTCCAGAGGGGCAAGGAGAGGGATAGAGACTTGATGGACATAAAAAGGAGATGATAAAAAGGAGAGCAAATATTTAACATGGAGCAGGCGCCATGCTAGGCACATTAATAATGTAATTTTAACCTTAGGACACTACCCCCACCACTGCCATCCCCATTTCACAGAAAAGGAAATTGCAGTCCAGACAGGTGAAGGAAATAAACAAATACAATTAGATGCTTGGCTTTATTTTTTATTATTGATTATTTTATTTACTTACGTCCTAAATGTTGCCCCCTATCTATTTCTCCATGCAGAGGTCCTCCATCATACACCCTCCCCTTCATCTTTGAGTGGGTGCCCCCCTCGGGTATCCCCCTACCCTGGGGCATCAAGTCTCTACAGGAGTAGGTGCATCCTCTCTCACTGAGGCCAGACAAGGCAGTCCTCTGTTACATATGTGCCAGAAGCCTTGCACCAGCCTGTGTATACTTTTTGATTGGTGGCTGATTCTCTGGGAGCTCCCAGGAGTCCAAGTTAGTTAAGACTATAAGTCTTCTTATGGGGCGGTTATCCCCTTCAGTTCCTTCAATCCTACCTCTAACTTTTCCCTAGGGGTCACCTACATAGATCCAATGCTTGGCTGTGAGTATCTGCATCTGTCATAGTCAGCTGCTGGTAGAGCCTCCAAGAGGCCAGCCATGCTAGGCTTCTGTCTGCAAGCACAACATAGTACCAGCAATAGTGTCAGGGATTTGTGCCCACCCATGGGATGGATCTCAAGTTGGGCTAGTCACTGGATGGCCTTTCCTTCGGTCTCTGCTCTATTTTTGTCCCTGCATTTCTTTTAGACAGAGCAATTTTGGGTTGAAAGTTTTGTAGGTAGATTGGTGTCCCCATCCCTCCATTGGGGTACTATCTGACTAAAGGAGGTAATCTCTTCAGATTCTATCTCCACTGTTGGGCAGTTTTGATGAGTTGACCCATGCTGAGTCCTGAGAGCTCCCCCTCTCCCAGGTCTCTGAGACTTTCTAGAGGTCCCCTATCCCTGCTGCTGCATATTTCCACTCGTTCTCCCCACCCTCTGGGCCTTTCTCCTGTCTCTCCTAATACCTGCTCCTGCTCCTTTACTATTCCCCATCCCCTCTCCAACCCAGTGCCCTCCCTCTTTCTGTCTCTCTGGATTATTTTATTCCCCCCTTCTAAGTGGGATAGAAGTATCCTCACTTGGGCCTTCCTCCTCGTTTAACATCTTAGCATCTTTAGAGTGTATCATGGGTATTCTGTATCTTTTGCCTAGTGTCCACTTATTAGTGAATACATATAATGCATGTTCTTCTGGGTCTGGGTTATCTCTCTCACAATGATATTTTCTAGTTCCATCCATTTGTCTTAGAAATCCATGATGTCCTTGTTTACAATAGCTGAATAGTGTTTCATTGTGTAAATTAACCATATTTTCTGTATCCATTTTTCAGTTGAAGGACATCTGGGTTGCTTCTAGTTTCTGGCCTTTACAAATAAGGTTACTATGAACGTAGTGGAGCATGTGTCCTTGTGATATTGTGGAATATCTTTTAGGTATATGCCCAGGAATGGTATAGCTGTTTCTTCAGTTAGAACTATTTCCAATTTTCTGAGGAACCACCAGATTGATTTCCAGAGTGATTGTTCAAGTTTTCAATCCCACCAGCAATGTAGGAGTGTTCCCCTTTCCCCACACCCTGGCCAGCATGTGCCGTCACTTGAATATTTCATCTTAGACATTCTGTTTGGCATAAGGTGGATTCTCAGGGTCATTTTGATTTGCAATTTCCTGATGACTAAAGATGTTGAACATTTCTATTTTTAAGGTACAACAAACATCAATGTTTTGCTATATAGATAGTCACAACTCATAATAGATGAATCTTTGTATAATCTTTATACAAAATTATAATTCTAGCACTGTAGATTTGCAGTGGAAGAAAACACTTCCTTTAATAGATACTCATAAGTGACAGAAAAAAAATGCAATTCAGAAGCATGAAATAATTATTAGTGAGATCCCATAAAGATTTATAAATGTATGGATAATTGTCATCAGAACATGAAATAATCTTAAAACCACATGAGCTTTTACCTCTGAAATGTGAAAACTTAAAATTGGGCTCACATGACTTATTTAAATTCTTAGTTTTACCATTGTATCAACAGCACTTTTAATAGTTATCAATTCTTTTATTTATTTATTTTGGATATTTACTTTATATACATTTCAAATGTTTTCCCCTTTGGAAACCTCCTATTCCATTCCCCCTCCTCCTGCCTCTACGAGGGTGCTCCCCCACCTACCCACCCACACACCCACTCCTGTTTTCCCTCCCTAGCATTCAGTGGGACATATAACACCCTCAGGCCCAAGGGCCTCTCCTTCCACTGATGGACAACAAGGCCTTTTGTTGAACATTTCTTTAAGTGCATTTAAGATTCTCAGGCATTTAAGATTCCTCTGTTGAGAATTCTCTGTTTAGCTCTGTATTGCATTTTAATTGTTTTGGGTTTTTTTTTTTTTTGAAGTCTTATTTGCGTTCTTTATATATTTTAGATATTAGCCCTTGATGGTAGACTTTAAATGTAGATATTCTGAGTCTCAAACCCACAGTTCTACTGAATCCCTCGCACTTACCATCACCAACCTTTCAGTTGTGGAATTTCCATTAAGGAACAGCTGACATTCACAAAATTGAAGCCAACTCGTTAACAGCATTAAAAGCTGTGGTACTAAAGCATGTTGCCCAAAGGAAGAAGCTACCTTATAGCATTCTGTGGCTATTTGAGCTTGTCCGTACTATTGCCTGTAGTGGAGGTATTTTGTGGTGTGAATATATTGCCGAGAGTGGAAGGGAACTGGACATTGGGCTGAAACTAGTCAGGCAGGAGTGCAAGAACCTCTGTCTTGGGTGGAGTCCTTCTATGGTAAAGGTCTCTGCTCTCCATTTCTACAAAATGAAAATAAAATAAAAGAATATTAAAATAGCCGTTATCTGCTAATGACATTGTGTCCATGTAGTCTGATGTTTTCTTGTTCCCCTTTCCTTGAACTACTTACACTATTACTATTTTCCTTTTCCAGCACACTCCATCCTTCATTCTTTCTCCAGATGTGTGACAACAACTTCGTAGCCTTTAAACATATTTCAGGCCAATTTGTTCAATGATTAATGTTCTCCTTTTTTTCTTGATACTGGAAGATGTCAAAAATCCAAAGGGATTTTTCTAGACACTGTTCCATGGTAACTCAAATCCCAAGTCTGTGAATATGTATCTTGGAAGCTTTCTGGAGCTCAGAGTTCAAATGAGAAACCCAGCTGGGGCAGACATATGAGTTACCTTCTTGGTTTTTAAAGGCAGAGTGATCCAAATGTTTTAAGAGGCTCTGAAAAACCAAGCCATCTGAAGCAATGGGAAGACAACAATGCATGGGCTTTCATAGGCACACTACTAGATGGTTAGAATGGCTTCAGTCAGAGTTTGTATACTGGCCAGCAAGTTTGATGCCCAGAAAAGAAAAGGGAGCAATGAAATAAAGATGAAGTATTCCAGACAATCATAAATGACATATTAAAGCTATCCCTCTGGAATATGAACAGTCCTGGAAGACATAGTTACAGAAAATGGATTCACCCATCATAAATTGTCCTAGGACATCTTACCAAAGTGTGTTTTCCAAGAACAAATGGAAAAGAACATCGATCCTGGTGGTGTTTCCTTTCGATGATGTAAGTCCCAAGTTTATTCACTTTTAGCAATCAAACCACATCCTCATAAAATGTGTTTCTGAGACCAGTAAATTCCTTGACAGAGATAGAGATTATACAGTTACCATTCTAAAGGCGAGAAAAGTCTCCTTACATTACAGAGCTTAATTTTAGCAATTCTTTTCTTTTTTTAATTTATGAGAACTACATCTTTATTCATATATAATAAATATTCAAATATACAATATATGGACAAACTAATATTATCTTTAATACTAAGTTGGACTTTTATAGATTTTTATATTTTAGGTAGTCATAAGTAATATCCAATCATAATTGTCTTCTCCCTGTCCCTCTTCACATGGTTATGGCTAAATAACAATGCAAACATGCTCAGAGAATGATATCAACTGCTCTGGCTTGGTATGTTCAGTCAATGATCTGCTTGTCTACTTATGCCTTTGTTAACATCCTCCAAAAGAATCCCTTCTGAAGAACACTAGGTATATATTCCTTTACAAATATTATAATTCAGAATTGTCTGAAATTAAAAAGCAATTATATCTATTCCCCTTTCCCTTTCCTTCTACTAATATCTCCAATGAAGCCCCTGCTCTTTCTAAAATTCATAACCTCTTTTTCTTTATCAAAAGTATGTATTTCTAAATATATAAAAACAACTTGCCAAATCTACAATGTTAACTCTATGAATTTATATTTGAGACTGATTTCTTGTTATTGGATAAACAACAGTGTGACACTTTCCAAGGGAGGACTATTTCTCCTGCTCTCAACATTTGTTAGTTGCATTGGTTCTTAATCTAAGAATAGGCCAGCCATTGCCTGTCTCTGCATAGCCAGCCAGCTCTCCGGGAAAGAGAGTTGCCAAAACAAGCGTGGGAACGTGACAGTTTCATTTTTTATTGTTTCCCGTGCACAGTCCTAACCTTAGATTAATAACCAAAAGCCCTTATTTTCTAATACAAAGAAAATGATTTTCCCGTGAAAGACAAAGACTATGGAAATGGTTTTCTATGTTTCTTTTTTAATCTTTAAATCAGTTTAAAAATTCCCTAATTGTTAACTTGCATTAACTTGATTGCATTATATTGTATGAGAACATCTTCGTGAATCACCAGATTCAAATTGCAGCCCTATAGGAAGCATATTTCAAAAAAAGGTGACACACAAATAGTAAATGACACTGGTTTTTGGTTACCTCCAATGTGTTTACAGTTGTGCTGAGTCAGATACTTTATAGATTGGAGTGGTAGGTCTGGCTTTGAGTCTCAACTTTTTGTCAAACTGTAAACAAGTCAGAGAAAATCCTCATTACTTTATTGATTAAATTAGTTTTCTTTTTTAGAGTGTTTCTAGGTCTCAGTTGTACGTAGTAGAAAACAACTTTTAACTTAAGATGAGACAAAATATGCTTGGGATAGTATAGGGTGGCTCATGGTCTTTAGCGCAGACACATGCGTGGTTGTGGAAGTACTGCAAAGACAGTCTTGATAGCCAGTCTGGGGAGGTGGATCTATATGGGAAGTAGCCTACTCTTTTTAAAACTGGGTTCTATCATTTTAGCACTGATCCAGTCAGAGGTCACTCCTAAAACTGCCTTCATTTATGCCCCGGGAAAGTAGGATTTAGCTATCATCAGTTGTCACTATGTCACTACAGTCTGTGTGACTCATGAAGCAGCAATGCACCCACACATGCTGGGCTACCTCAATAAGCATGTGGGCCAGAAGCATGTCCCATGGTATTCCTGTATTTCTCTCTCTCTCTCTCTCTCTCTCTCTCTCTCTCTCTCTCTCTCTCTCTCTCTCCTTCTAGACTGCTGAGATTAAAATCATGCACCACCACCCTTGCCAATTCTTCTTTATTAACTATGTGTGTGTGCACATGTGTGCTAGAAATTATTGTCATTGTCCATCTTCTTTTCTTTTCTTTTTTTTTTATTATTTTTTGATACTTTATTTACATTTCCAATGTTTCCCCCTTTCTAGGTCTCCTCTTTGGAAACCACCTATCCCCTCCCCCTGCCCACCTCTATGAGGGAATTCCACCTCCCACCCACCCGCCCACCCACTTCCATATTCCCACCTTGACATTCCCCTTTACTGGGGCCTCTCCTCCCCCTGATGGCCAACAAGGCCCTCCTCTGCCACATATGTGGTATGAACCATGGGTCCCTCGATGTGTATTCTTTGGTTGGTGGTCCAGCCTCTAGGAGGACCAGTGGGGGGGGGGGGAGGTCAGGCCAGTTGACATTGTTGCTCCCTCCATGGGGCTGCAGACTCCCT
>CM052705.1:97459725-97617197 GCA_028551405.1 Uromys caudimaculatus | reverse complement strand
GCTTGCAAATTTCATTAAGTCATTGTTTGTAATAGCTGAACAATACTCCATTGTGTAAATGTACCACATTTTCTGTATCCATTCCTCTGATGAGGGACATCTGGGTTGTTTCCAGCTTCTGGCTATTATAAATATGGCTGCTATGAACATAGTGGAGCATGTGTCTTTATTACATGTTGGAGCATCTTCTGGGTATATGCCCAGGAGTGGTATAGCTGGGTCCTCAGGTAGTATTATGCCCATTTTTCTTTATTGAGAAAGGACCTTCCATTGAGTCAGGACAACATTGATTTGGCTGTGCTGATTGGCTAAAGAGTTTCCACTTACTTGGGGCTTCAGCTATGTGCCCACATGCCTGACTTTTTAGTGTGGGTTCTAGCAATCTGAATTCAGGTCAGTATGCTTCTGCAATGGGTACTGACTGAACTATTGTCCCAGCTCTCTACTGTATTATTTAAAATCATGCTATATTCAAGGTGAACATTATCAGTCTGTATGATGAGGAGCAAAATTTTTTGTCAAGTGGCAAGGTTCTGTAGGTGTGATTCTTTCAGTCCAGAGAGAGTACTAGATACTACGCCTTTTGATGCTTAGGCAGTAATCCATCTTCATGTTTGCTTGGGGGTGATCTCACCTGTTAAAAATAGTTTTCTGAAGAAGACCGTGTGGTTAGCTAAAGGGTGGAAAGATGAGATTTCGAGTATCAATTTCTGTGGCCTAAGTAGCTTTTGAACTTAGGATTTAGGGTTTACCCATCACTGTCAAGGTCTGACGATGGCTACACCATCACTTCTCCAGGCTACTGCTGACCTTTAGCTTTAAACCTTCTCTCTTTCTTGATTCTGCACTTATGTATTTTGACAGGAAAATGCCTGTAAAGTGCTTTGCAAGGCAATGGAATGAGTGCTTTATGCCATGAAAAATATTCTAGGGATTGAAGAGACAGCAGTGTGGGTAAAAGTGGTTCCTGTCTAAGAATGAGAACTGAACTTAAATCCATAGAATCCACATAAAAAGCCAAGCTCATCACACACATACTTCAGCCTTCTTCTGTGGGAAACAGGGATAGCTAGGCTTCGGCCTGCAGACTCTCAGCACACTCCCAGGTTTAGGGAGAGTCAGTCTCACTGGAATAAGGTAGAGAGTAATTGCAATAGGAAACAGCTCTCACATGTGCATGCACAATGTAATTTATACTACATATTCATACAGACAGAGATATCATGCCTTTATTTACTATCTGCATTTTTTTTTGTTTTGTTTTTTTCGAGACAGAGATTCTCTGTGTAGCCCTGGCTGTCCTGGACTCACTCTGTAGACCAGGCTGGCCTCGAACTCAGAAATCTACCTGTCACTGCCTCCCAAGTGCTCGAATTAAAGGCATGCACCACCACTGCCCAGCTACTATCTGCATTTACTAGTTACATTTTCTGTTACTGTGATAAAACAGACTGACAACAGCCACTTAGGAAGAATGGGTTCATATTGACTCAGAGTTCAAGAGTGCAGCCTGGCATAATGGTGAATTTACGGCAGCAGGATATAGACAGAGTCAATCATATTACATCTGCAGTTGGGAGACAGATAATGACTGTGAGTGCTCAGCTTCTTTTCTCATTCTTATTCAGTCCAGGACACAGTCCTGGAACATTATCTATGTCACAGCTTTTCAAGTACTTTATAATTATTTATTAATTATCTTTTCTACCAACCTCATTGGTAGGTATCGGTTTCTGCATATGATGAAAGATAAAACTGGGGAATAAATATCCTGCTATAATGTCAATGTCTGCTGCCAGAGGAACTGGACTTTGAGCACACATACTCTGTTTCTGATGTGTTTTCTCATACGCATTATAGAATATATGATTTTATCAAGTTCTCAATTTACAGTTTCACATAAAATAATACCACCACAAAAATATGTTCATATGAAGTGTAAAGCATGGAGACTTACCATCCATGCCTCAGAATCACCATACTTACTAATCTTGAAATTAATTCATCCCACACAAGAACATTTTTGACTCACATGATTATTTCACTTAAATTTAGAGTAAGTCCAGTTTGAAATTTTGTGTTTCATCTGTTTGAAGCAAAGAAGATAATTTCTTGTTATCAAGCAAGACAATTTGAGAGCAAGTGGCATGTGTAGTCTCAATGTGACATGTGAAATGAAACTGGCCCTGGAGAGTAAGTTAATTGTAACACTCATGAGGGAAGATGATGGAATTTGCCCTGGCGTTATTTGTAATGAGATGGAAGGCAGGAGACATTTCACCTTCTTGGGCCTATTATTGGCGTCAAGAATGTTATGTATCTATTCACTATGTATTTGTTCACTGGAAAACTTGCTTTAAAATAATATATTCTGAGTGTCACTAGGGCACAGTGGTGAACATTAGATGTCCCTTAGAACAGTTTCAATTTCCTAGAAGAGTTAGCCACTGGTATAAACACAGATTAGAGCAATATATTAAACATACTGACTGGAACATATAAAATTTAATATTAACCCCAATTAAGGAGATTCCATTAGTCTAGAGATTTATGGGAAAATTCACAGTAAAGGGAGTACCTCTAGATATTTTCAGAGCAATAATCAGTATGACTTTAGTAATCAAAAGCGTAAAACTCTAATCTTTCCCTCTGCTGGTATACTTCATTAACCATACAAATTACAAAACTATCTTAATTTCTTTGTAATTTTCTCCCTTTGGCCACTATATTAGCCCGAGTTCTCTAGAGAAACAGCAAAGCAGAATGACTATATAGTAAAAGGTGATTCATTATAGTGGCTTATATATTAAGGCTTGGGGACACCAACAACGGCTGTGTCACACTGAAGAGGAAGAGATCAGTAGCTACTCAGTCCACAAGGTGGGATATCTCAGTATATCTCATGCGGTACTGAAGGCCTGGAGGATGCTGGCAGAGATTGGGCTCTTCAGTCCTCTCTGGCACCCTGAAGAAGTTGATTCTAATATCTTGGGAAAAATGGCACAGTGCAGAAAGAGTACAGATGAAATTATTTGCTGAAGACAAGGCATGAAGACAAATTTTCCATCATTTAGCTTTCTTTTTCTTGGGCTATCACCAGAAAGTGCTGCCATATGTAGCATGCATTTTCTAAAGTCAAATAATTGGATCAAGAAAATCTGTTACAGGAATTCCAAGTGGTTTATTTTTACTTTATTCCTGATCCAGTCAAGTTATGAGTCTTGAGCTGGCTGGATTTTGTTCTGCTTTGTTTCAATGTGTTACTGTCTAAACCACTTGTGAAACCATGGCTAATCCTGTAGATAAGAAAAGGGTGATAAGAATAAAGTTGTTCTCACATTAAAATGCTTTATCCTGAAAGGTGCACATGGCACTGTCCTTACAACTGATTGGTTGATAGACTCAATGCCACTCCTGACCACATGGGCAATAAGAAGTGTACATATTACCATGTATCCAGGAAGCACCTTTATACTGGAACTTTACTATTGGCTTTGACAATGATTGGTAATATATCTGGCTCTGGTCAAGTGGCTTAACTGGTAAACTACTTTCTGTGTCAACTTTCTGTTTTGTAAAGGGGAAATATCTTTTGTTCTCCATCATCTTCTGGCAAACAGTGATTGACTATATAACTCATGTAATAGATCTAATTTGCTGATACACTTTGTACTCAATAGTGTGATGAGTGTCTTTGATTTCCTCCTAAGAATAGATGCTGGTTTTGTTGAATTTCGCTCCTGTAACATTAAAGACAGTGGTTTATGGTACAAGTTGTCAACAGTGCTGGCAAGTGCAATTTTGCTCTATGAACTTTTTGATTAAAGGAAGAAAGAAAAAAATTGAAGGAGTGTGTGGTAAACTTTCATGGCTGCCAGTTACAAACACATCGTTTTGTCTTAGGGAAAAAAAACCTGTCTCGCAAATATCTCATAAAATGTCCCATACAATTCAATATTTTGAAAGAACATTTTATTCAGTCCATTCTTCTCAATGGACTAGCTCTGTGAATCAATGAATGGTGCTGAGTTCTATGGATTTGGTAATCATGTTCCAATTTCTTCTCGGTCATTTTTAATCGACACTTTACTTGCCTCTGTTGCTAAAGGACAGATTTATGCACTGTTTGTTGTTCGATCAATGAGCATTGCAAGCAATAAGGGTAAAGTGTTACAAAGCTCCCTGCTATTTTTCCTAAGGTATAAAAGTAAGCCAGCATCAAGTGAGACCTGGGTAAATGATTTATTCTAATATCGTTGATTTAAGCTCATGTAAAGAGATGGCCTTTCTGACCTCTGGTAAAACTGGCATCATTAACTATTTTCTTCTCTCAAAGCTTCCTGCAGTTGTTCAGGTTTTTAAATACAACCATTTTAATAATTCTATACATATAAGAAATAGACCATCTTACAGGTAACAGTGGTGACATTAACAGGTTTTAAGACTCATTTTGTGACTTTTTACCTCCATAGAATAAAATTTTTAACCCAGAATTGAAATTAAATTATACTTTAAGGAAACTACTTAATATTGAACTTTATGTCAAAGTGTAATACCCTCTAAACTAACACTTGCCCAACTATCTTAATGTTTCCTCAAAAAACATTTCAACTTCAAGTGAAATGAGTTAATTCTAATATTATTACATAGGAATAATGTGTAATTGACCTTATACCTGACTAGAAATTGAAGATATATCGTGTGTGGTGTGTGTGTGTGTGTCTCTCTCTGTGTGTGTGTGTGTGTGTGTGTGTGTGTGTGTGTGTGTGTGTGTGTTTGTGTATGTGAATTAGGCTTTCATCTTTAGCCAGAACTTATGGATTACTCCCAGAAGAAAGGGACAATTAGAGTGCTGAAGCCAGTTGACAATCATAAAGCATTATTATACAAGGCTTGTCATGATACCCGCTGTAAATCACTTACTGATAAATTTATTTTAAAAATCAGCCATGACTTATATGCCGTACTCTTTTCTCCTGGGATCAGCCTCTACTGTTCTCTCTTCATACTAGAGTCACCATAGAAGCAAAACTCAGATCTGCCGAAAGAACTTTCAGAATGCGTTACCTGAATTTATTTCAACTTCCCAGTGCTATGTTCTAATAAAAAGCCTAATAGAAGACCTCTTCCTGTCATTGAGGCACAGATTTACTCATGAGAATCCAAGCTTGTGGAACGTGAGTCCTGAGAGTTATATAACTGTGAATATCTTCTTGCTGTGGACAATAAATGCTTGTTGAATGAATAAATATCTGTTAAGTAGTTAAATACCATAAAACCATGGTTTTTATTTAAATATCGTGTTAATAGAGAGCAGTGACAGCTATCATATATGAAGCACTTGTATGTCAGTCATGGTTCCATGCATCTTACCCCTTATAATATCATTTAATGTATATTAGAGTCCTTCAGAACATTGACTTTACAACTTCATAGATAGACTGAGCCATGAAACTAAGTTGTTCATTGTCATAAAACTGGTAAGGGCCTAACAGTCATTTATTTCCAAGCTGCTTACCTCCATGAGCAGTGAGAGGGGTTGGCAAGCCATTCCCCCTTCTGTGAATTGCTAATGGGCAATGGGGAGGCCACAGTGCAAACCAACTCATCTCTCTTCACTTCTTGATCCCCAATGGCCATGCTTTTCAGCACATACAGAAAATAAAGTACTAACATGTTTCTATATTTATTGTAGCTTTAATAATTTCAGCTTTGAAATTTGCTTTGAAAGCCCTAGTGTTTAAATATTAACCAAGGCCATGGGACCTTCTAAGGCAAGTGCTGTCAGAGAACAATTAACATTAGTTAGATTTTTACTTGCTGACAAGCTAAAGAGGAGATTCTAGGAGTTTTTCTTCTGCCTGGAAACATGGTGGTGTATATGATGATCATAAAACTCTAAAAAAAAATGTTGCCACTAAACTTTGAAGGGTAGCTATTTGACAATCATCAAATACATGTAAGAGAAATTATCTTCTGTATTAAAAATTTGCCAAAATATAGTCTATAACTGTGTACATCTATAGTTGCTTTAAAATATAACATCCCCCTTTGTTTAAGTAAATTTAGTTTGTATATAGGATTAAGTGTGCTGATCTTCTGAGGAATATGAATTCCTCAGACTGTAATTACATTACGCCAAAGACAATATAGAACATATAATATTTTATAATTTGCAAAGAAAGTTTTTAAACATATAATAATACAGAAATTAATTTTACTTTCTCCAAAAAAGTAAAGCTTATAAACACTTTATTTTGTTGCTCAACTTAGTATACTCAGAGTATTTTGCATATATTTTTATAAAGTCTTTGGCTTCTTTCCTTCTTTGTAAAATAGAGATAATGACTCACTATTTTGAAATTGAAATTAGGATACTTAAAATACTGTTTAAAAACTGTTGCTACTGTAATTATGAACATGAGGCAAGATGGTTTTTTAAAATGTACAACTTAAAAAATGGATATTCATTAATGTTTGATTTTTGTGTTGTGACTATATGTATGTATTCATCAGTATGGCCCACCATATCATAAACACAGAGTTCATGGGTTCAGTAAAAAGTGACTCATAGTTTCCAAAGATGGAAGTCCAAGGTCAAGAAGTCAGAAAGTTTGGGCCTATTGGATACTCTCTTTTTGTCTTATTTGAATCTGACTTCTTGTGGTGCTGTCTCATGACATTTCTTCTGAGCATGCATTTTATGGATGCCTCTTTCCCTTCTCCTATAGATCATATATTTATGATTTCATTCAATTTTAAGTATCATCTTTAATGTCTTATTTTCAAACAGTTATATTGAGGTTATGAGTTTCAACATATAAATGTTAAAATCCAGTCCAATGAAAAGTAGAAAATCACTTATAATGGTTCTAAAAACAGCAGTCTACATCTGAGTCATTTGGCAGAGTGCCTGTACATCCACTGATTTCCATTTTAAAGAGGCAACTTGAGTTGCTGCCTAGAGTACCATTTACTATCATGCTTTGCCTCAGTCTTCCCCAAATCTACAAACTCTTCCATGGTGTTTTCCAAGGATTTTTTTTTCTCTAGGAGTTATGGAGAACTTAAAGAATACTCAACACCAGAGACTAAGGAATTAAGAATTAAAATCATGGGAGAATAGCTAGAAACTCGCCTGGGCATGCAGTCAACTTCAAGCATGTAGAGAATGCCCCTGGAATGGTATGACCCACACTGGAAAAGTTCTAGTAATATACATCCGTCCTCATTTAGGTAAGTGTGAAATTCCTAAAGTCTTAAAAATAACAGAACAATGTCTCATTCTAACTAATTGAACCTCGTAATTATAAAAATAAGAAATGATGACATTTTAAATTAAGACTGAAGTGTCTGCAACCAGAAAGTCCTAATGACTAATACCACATCATGTGGAATAGAGCATTTGTTCTTGTCTGTGGAGACATAACTTCCAACTTTAGATTCCCATCTCTTTTTTTTTTTTTTTTTGAACAGACTGTCTGGCTAGTAATGATTGCTATTTGTTATTTCATGTAATGTTAACAGTTTATCACATGCACTCAACAGTGAGCTAATTTTCTGAAAGTCTGCAAAGAAATACTGAATTATAACTAATGCTTAGGGTAACATTCTTTATTAAGTCTTTATTTTTCAAGTCTGTTAATATCCTGAACAATTCCACAAATCCCTATGCATTTGAATAAAACATTATTAAACTATCATTTTATTTTATGTGATGAAGATACCACTTTTATTTTAAGTATTTTTATGTTCTTAAGGTGAGTTGAATAAAACATTAATTATATGTTATCCCTGGTCAACTACATTTTTATAAACGTGGAAGAAAAGCTATATTAGAAACAATGCCTGTGATAAACATTAGGAAGGTAAATTTAAACATTAGCATACATTAGTAACAGACAAAGATTACTGCATAGAAATATTATTAATGTCAGAATAATGCTGGAATTTTCTTTTTGTCTTTTTACTATTAGCAAATATTAACAATCTGTAACTTAATTCTCCAAAATATGGGCCCTCTATTCTTTCTTCCTTTTCTACATCAAGGAGACTAAGAACAGTAGAGAGCCATACTAGAACCACCAGAATCTGGCACATTTCTGGTAGCAGAGAATTCTGTCTCTGCCCCAGAAAAAAAAAAGAACCTATAAGAAAAGATGCATTGAACATAGAGGAAGAACTGTGGGGGCAGGGAATGCAAGCAACTGCTTGTATGATTCTGGTCATGGGTGGTTTTGTCTCTCACCATGGAGCCCTAGATGTCTGTTCTCTTGGCTCATACTTAAATGAGAAGCGCAGCATTAACTTGGAGCTTCTGTTGTTGGTGGAAAACTTATGGTATCTTATGCCTCTTAGTAGACTACTTACTAATTTGGGCTTTTTCCAACCTCTACATTTAAAGAAAACACATTCATCTTTCTAATATTTGGAGTCAGCACTGATGACATACAATAGATGGAAATACTATATACATTTTATGGGAAGGAAGGGATGACCAAGTAATAAGATTGTCTGGTTTTACAATACTGTCACCCCTTTACCCCTTGGCAGTTGTTAGATAGTGACTCAGTTGTCTGACTCTACCTTTCAGACAGATGTAGATGAGCTGGAGACAGACTCAGGATGAAGACTTACTCACACATAGGCTTGTCTGAATTAGCTAGGTCCCATCAGGAGTCCACATTAAACATAAACACCAATGACTGAGTCAAGCAAGTCCTACCTTCTCTCCTTTGAAGCTTTATTATTTGATTCTTCCACCAGGTACAGTCACACATATATTTCTAAGTATTTATCATACATTTCATATTACTTTATTCTATTTGTTTATTAAATGACTAAATTGTGACAACTGTCAAATTATGTACTTTTTGATGATTTCTAAATATTTACATTGAAATATTAATGAAGAAATAGAGATCTAGGTAGGATACATGTTTTCTTCCAGTCAGCCTGCTAATTTTCTTAGAGACTAAACTTAACATCTTTGGATTCATTCCCTGTGAAATTCTTACCTAGCTTTAATTTTTAATTTTATCATTCAGAAATATTCAGGAATATTGATGAGCCATAGTGATAGTCAATATTTATTGTCAACTTGAATGAATTCAAATAAACTAACACACCTACCTTTGGATGTATCTATGACGGTATTTCTGTCAAGGTTTAAGGAAGGATGGAATACTTACTCTAAATGTGGTACTATCCCACAGGCTTGGGTCTCAAAGGGAGTGGAAGAGAAAAAACTATCAACATCCATACCCACCCCCTCTCTCTCAGTCTCTGCTTCCTGACTATGGATGCAATGTGACCAGCAATGGAGAGGCTCTGCCTCTATGATTTGATTGCTATTGTAGAATGCACTCTCAAATTATGACCCAAGAAAAGTTTTTCCTTCCATAATTTATTTCTTTCATTTGGTGCTACAATGAGGACAGTGTCTAAGATATAATAGGTACGATGAATACAGATCCAATGTTGAAAGTGAGACAGACATATGTTAAGAGCAGGACAAAGGATTGAAAACTGACTCGGTCTTTGAATACATCTGGAGTCCTTGATCCAATCCCAAGAACACCAAACAAGGTGTCTCTAGGGCATTACTGTTTACTTAATACAATATTCCAGTATCTCTATGCTTACAATAAAAGAGTCCTTATAGAGTCAAGTAATAAAGATGGAAATAGGGAATGAAACTAAAATGCACAACTCCTGAAGTAAATCCTTCCAATTTTTGAAGTGTAAGGAGGCTGTTTCAGATTTGTATAAAGTAGGCTCTGTGGCAAGAAACACTAAGATATTCATACAAATTTACTTATTGTAATACTTTTCTAAGTATAACAACTTTTTGATAGTATTGTAGAAAGGCACTGGTGATGGTAGAAGCATTTGCAGTCTCTGTCAGTGAGAACTGAGACCTACCCAGGGCTGAAGCGAGCAGTATGACTAGCTTAGGTTGATGACTTGCCATATAAAATCAGTGATTCACAATGTCATTCTATTGCGTTTTCTATATTAAAAGCACCCTGCTGGCCTCGGTTGTCTGGGATACAAATATTAACACACTAATAATTAGATTTGTCTAATGAACAGTTGTCATAGAATATAAAATAAGATGTGACACTGTATGAAAATATATTCATTGACATTAATGAGATAAGATATCGGTTGGCACTTATTTTCCAAGTACGACTGTAAGTGCCATTCATGTCTTACCCGACTACGGTTTTGCATCCTGTCCTTGAAAGATAGGAATCTTAATATCCCTTCTACTTATGAAAACATGTTACCCCTGAATCTAATCTAAGTCACTGAATTGTCCATTGGTAAGATTAATCCGGAGGCAAATTCCTTTCCAGGTTAGAGAAGTGAAGCAAAGCAAAACAAAACAAAACAAACAAACAAAAATTAATTGAATATCTAGGACTGGGCTCTGGGCAGCATGGTGACTTAATCTTTATTATCTTTAGTCAACTGTATTGCATAAGCATGTCCACATTATAAATAATTTATATTATCTGTTGTATTAGAGCTCTCTAAAGGAACAAACTGTTCAAATGAATACATATGTATGCAGATTCATGTGGCATGAGTTTTTGTCTATTCTGCTTTATGCTCCTGGTTGATCACACTTTCAGCCATTCACCTAGCAGCATTTTGGATCCAGGAATGAAAGACACACACACACACACACACACACACACACACACATTAGCTTAAATTTGAAAAGCTTTGGCTACTCAAAGGCTTGGCAGTTCTAAGCTTCCTGTGACTAGCATGCTTTCCCTCTGGTACTCCTAGCTTAACATCTTCTAAATTTACTTCTAACTTTACTGCCCTCTTACCTTCTGTGAGGCCCATTGATCTTTGCTGCCCAAGACGCTTCTGGACAGCCCTTTCATGGGCCCACTTTCCCTTTACACTTACATTTTGGATAATCTTCTCTCTGCAGCTCTAAATCTGATCCATCTCTCTCCTCTGAGTCATGGCGATTCTCTCTCCCTTTCCCCAGTTCCTCGCCTCTGCAAATCTAAATGTCTCATCCTGTCTCCTTTTGTACAGTCATTGGTCACTGGCATCTTTATTGATGGATCAAAAACCAATTGAGGACAAGGACCTTCAGTGTTTGGACATGCAGATTTCTGAGAGAGAGAGAGAGAGAGAGAGAGAGAGAGAGAAGGGATAGGGAAGATATATAAACAAATAGATGATAGATGATAGGTAGATCAATAGATAATAGATAGAAATGTTATTTATTAAAGTGGTTTGTAGGCTGTGCTCTTGTTAGTTCAATAATATCTGTCTCCTGGCAAGAATCTCATGGTTGTAGATGTTCAGTCTCCAAGACTCTATGTCTTTGCAGTCCCAATTTGGTGCCAGTGTTCTCAGGAATTCCTAGAGAGCTCTTGGTCTTCATTCAATCTTGGAATCCGCAAATAGGCTCTAATAGTATTGAAGCAATGGCTAAGCAACATGACAGATCCATTTGCTAGTGAAACTGAGGGAAAACAGGCAAAAGCAACAGCTTCCCTTTTCTTTGCTTTTTATGTGGGCTGCTACCAGAGGATAATGCCCTGATTTAGAGTGAGTCTTCTGATATCACAATATCTAGATATCCAGATAGGTCTCCCATCTCAAATGACATAATTAAAAATAAATTTCACAGGCAGGAATACCTATATGGTTGGATTTTAGTTAATTCTAGATGTCAAGTTGAAAACCAAGATTAGAAATTTTATCTGTATAATCATTCTCTGCTGAAGTTACTTTTATGTAATGCTGCTACACCTTGAAGAGTTGTGTTTTCTTACTCTTGATTGAAGATGAATCAAAGTCTCATTTCACTATAGCTGATAGAACAAAATGTGATAATGCCAATGTGAAGTGATTTAGAGTCATGTGAGAAGAAAGCCTTTATTGAGAGGTTACATAGAACACATTTATATGTAGGCATGTATAAGGAAGAGTGTTCTTCCCTAGATGGATTATTAGTTGATGCACAGGAACAGAACCTAAGAACAGTGGTACTCTATCTAGACAGGTGGTCAGGGACCATATAAGAAAGATGATTAATGAAGTTAGAACAAGACAGATGGTTTGTAAATAATAATTATACTTATTTACAATTATTTATGAATACATAAATGATATAATCTATTGCTTAATATTCCAGCATCTTGGGGCTCCAAGACAAAGGCACCAGAAGATCCAGTATATGACGAGAGCCTTCAGCTGGTTCAATATCTTTTTTCAGTATCTTCATAGCCTAGAGAGGAAAGGGCAATGAGTAGTGTATAGATTGGAGAGCATTTAGTAGTACAGAGGCCCTGTACCTTCCTTGTGTATCTCTGAATATTCAATAATGCCCATATGTGGATTCTGTCCTTATGACTGTCTTAATTGATAAAGTTGTCACTCTTAAAAGAATCCTAATGAATATTGCTTTAATGGAATTCTTTTGAGAAGGGTAGCATATTCAGACCACAGTATTTTCACCTGGACCTTTTACATTTATGCCTTTTTCGCCTCTAAAGCATATCCACTCTTTTCTCTGTTTTTATTAAAATATTTTATTATTTACATTCCAAATATTTCCCCCTTTCCACAGACCTCCCTCCCAAAGTTCTTGACCCTATCCCATATCCCCTTTGCCACCCTCCACCCCAACTCACCCCCCCAGTATTCCCCTTCCCTGAGGCATCAAGTTTCTCTAGGATTAGGCTCATCCTCTCCCACTGAGGCCAGAAAGACAATTCCTATGCTACATATGTGCCAGGCCTGAAGCAGCCCACATATGCTCTTTGGTGGCTTAGTCTCTGGGAGCTCGGAGGGGTCTGGTTAGTTGATACTGTTGTTCTTCCTATGACGTTACATTCCCTTCAGCTCCTTCAAATATCACCTAAGTCAGATGAGAGTAAGACTCAAGAATAATTCATTCCCAGGTAAATCATCCTCCAGCTGTGAGCTTTGGAACTCAAGGAAATTAATTTGCTTCTAAAATACAATAGTGAGGCAGGTTTAGATTGACATTCCTTTCCCTATATGGGAAAACAGGAGAGAAGAAATGAGTAACACATACCGGATACATCCAAGAATTCAGCAAAGCAAACAAATTTAAAGAGCAAGTTTTGAGAGTATCCCCCTTTCTGTCTATGTCCTGCTTTCCACACACATGTATACAGGCATTGTGTCCTGATATTATGAAGAACCCTACTGCCACAACTTTTCTGGGTATCCACATAGCAGTTCTCCTGGTCGGTGTCACAGGATGGTGGCCATAGAGTTATTGTAGGATTTATTGATATTGTTCTGTTCTTGGGCCCCAGAACCGTATAGGTCATTTTATGAGATATAGAGGAAGACACTGATGATGCTGTATCCCTTTGATTCTCTATAACATCAGAATTAGCACGTCATTAAATATAGCAATGTTTATTACCCATGCTTTATAGGGAGATGAATTAAGATATGCTTGCATCTTTGTGAGCCCTGGGTCAGGGTAGCAAATGAATTTTGTGTCTGAGTATGGGGATCAGAGACGTTAGACACAATGACCACAAGTTCCAGTGATCACTTGTGAGATTGCTCCTTTGAAAGAACTATGATCTTTTTGTTCTTTGATGGAAGTAAGCCTTGAGAACTTCTGAAATATTTTATGGTTGTCTTTCCCGTGTCCTGATGAACAGTAACAACCTTCCTTGGGTTTAACAGGTCTTTTTACAAATGTTGCCTTGGCCATTTTCTTACCTTTTTCCTCCAAACAGAATTAAAATTAAATTTCTGGGGCAAAGATCTTTCTGTTTTTGAGTTATTACTTTATATGCTTTACTATAAACAATCTTGGAAGGCCATGAGCTCCTTTAACATTTTGTTTAGTTAATTCAATCAACATACCAGCAAACAACCTACTTCATTTTCTCCTATATTCTCACAGATTTTCTTTTCTATCAGTCATCCTGAGATGAGTCCAAAGCAACCAAATTCTTTTTCACCTTTTAACAAGTGTGGTGTTTGATCCTGTATGTTGCTTCTTATTTATGTCTGAGCCTTCACCAATACCATCTGGACCATCAACATTTCTACCAGTGTCTTGATCATGTAGTGTAACTACACTTTAGGATGATTGAAGTCCTCTTAGAAACTCTTCTCTTCTTCTGAACCTCAGGTCCAGCCTTTATCCACTGCCCAGTGTCAGTGACATGTCAACACATTTAGGTATTTGCTACAGCAACATCCAACATCATAGTAACTAATTCCATTTTAATGTGCTCATGTTACTGCAACAAAGAACTCAGACTGATTAAATTATAAGTAATATTTACTTCCCCATAACTCTGTACCCAGGAACAACAAAATCAAGTTGCTCACAGATAGTTGAGTGAGGGTCTGATCACACTGCGTGGAATAATACATAGGCTGGGCTATCCATACATGGCACCTAGGTCAAGGAAAATGTATATTCTCATGGTAGAAGAACAAAAAGGGCAAGTTACTGCTCCCCAAGTCTTCCATGAATTTCTTAATCTTGTAGAGGAGAGTCCTAGACATTCAATCACTTTCAAAAGGAAATATTTATCCATCAATGCAACCACATTGTAATGTAAGTCTTACTGTGGTTTTATAGAAAACACTTGCAGACACCAAGGCTTCCAGGTTCTTACCCTTGAAAGGAAATGAAGAATTCCTTTCTTACAGTAGAAATGAGAGGCAAGGTGCAACCAGAGATCAGGGTACTGCTCACTTTTAGGGTATTTTTTTCTTCTTTTGTTTTGTTTTGTTTTGTTTTGTTTTGTTTTGTTTTGTTTTGTTTTAAGTCTCTTCCCAATGTGCAATGAAGACCTGTGCAAACATGTGCATAAAGAAAAATGAAGCAATAAAATATGCAACATAATCCTCCTCCTGGTGTATCAACAACGTATGTTGGATTGTGAGAAAGGTTAAACAGAATCTTCAAGATCAGATGAATGCAGGTTTAAATAACACATAGGCATTTTGTAGCCAAGTCTTAGTTCCCTCATGTACAAAACTATGATAAGAATATTTTATAGTGTCCTTGAGTAGGGTTATATGTGTTTGTAGTTGTCTGTGTATATATTTATCAGCAAAATGCTGGACAGTGATATGGAAAAGAAGATAGTTGTGAATAAAATTGTTATAATAACACAATTGCTTTCTTTTATCAGTTGTGGCTAGCATGGGGCTTGCCCCATTCCTCATTTAGCCTTTCAAGTCTCACCTGTCTTCTCTGGCCATTGTTTACCTCTCTTGGGAGTTCAGTGGTTTTTCTTTGCTTCATTTTTATATGGGGGGATTTATTAACAGTCATTTTTTGGCTTGAGCAAGGAAAAGAACTGGATTAAAGTATTCTAAAGGTCAATCAATTTAAATATCTATCTTGCCTTTATTTCCTCTTGAATATTACTATCTTTCACAGTGGCTATGAGAATAGAGAACAATGCTTACATGCCTGTGGTCCATAGTCCTAGGAAACCAATGCTGCTGGTTTGGCTCTTTGCAGCACTAGCTGGTAGATAAATACAGCTTTAGGAGGTGTTTCTATAAAAAGGCATAAAACAAATGATGATGCAAAGCAACTACTGACTGAAAATCCATGAGAATAATCAGTTTGCGTAATATCCTTCATGGTTCATAATGACTCCTGTCTCATTAGATATGTCTTAATAATTAAATAGGACAGCAGAGACATAATTCTTAGCATAACACATAGTGTGTATTAAATGCTACCAATTTACCAATTTTAATTTTCTGTTATAGAACCATTAGCTTTGCAAACAATAATGATCTATGACAGACAAATTAATACATTTTTGCATTCTGTGCCAGTTATTTTGCTACTGCATCACAGCTTACAGCTTCAAACCCATTCCTTGATTATTTTGCTCCTTGATTCTATGGTAAACTACACCTCTTCTTGGCTAGGTGTCTTCATTTAGGTTCTGAAAATAAGATTCACTGTAGGGAAATTGGAAGCAGGAATAGGAGGAGGAGGAAGGAAAGTATTCTACATGATCTTATTAGTGCCACCCTGGAAATAGTTATTCAGGGGTATCCATCATGTACTCCAAGAACTGAAATTGATAGTAATGCATAGGTTTAATGCACCCTATAAAAAGGGTTTTAAAGCCTCCTTAGTTTTTCTTTCTTCCAAACCAGCTAATACAAACTCAATTAGATAAATCCCATACTGGAAACCCTCTTATAACATATCCTCTAAGTGAGAGCATGCTTTACCAAATCTTGAGAACAAATTCTCTAGGACTCTCTCCAAATTTAAATGCTGTTGCAATCCTCATACATTTGTTTCTGAATTCCAAGGGTGACAGTGATTTCCATTAGTAATTGCTTAGGAATGACCACTCATAGATTATTCCTTTTGTATTTTTTTATCCTGAAATACTCAGCTAATAATTGTTTATTTCCAATTTCTCTGCTAACTAAGCCAGTAGACGTTCTCTTGATAATACTCAGACTAATAAATGAACCCATGTCCTACCCATGATGCAGTGCTAGCAAACACCTCATATGCATGGATAGATTGATTCTAAATTATTCTCTGCCCTATTAAGAATGCCAGAGTACCTAAGACTTACCTGTCAAATAATGATGAGTGCAATCACCATGTTAAGACATGTATTATCATGTCACACACACATACATATCACACACACACACATGTGTGCATAACTCTTATGATTAAATATGTCTAACATGTAGAATCTACTATGCAAAGACAATTTCCTTATATTTAAAATGCCTAAGAATGTTCTTGCATTGGTTTAAGAAAAACATTATACAATTTAAATTTGGTCTAGAAAACAACTGCAAGGGTATATACATTTTCGTTTTTCTATAAATGATTACACTGACCATTTAGCATTAAATATTGGATGTTTTAAGACTTGGGATCCTTTCCCTTTTACTATCCTTCATTTATCTCCAATTTTTTGAGGATGATCTTTCACCAAATGCCACTACACCACACTCATTTCAACCTATACTCACAGATTTATTCTTTTATTTAAATTCATTCCTGTTATAAAATACTTAATCATTACAAACTAAAAACTTAATTCTGATGTGGAAACTGTAACCAAAGTGATGGATTTCAATGTGGCAAATAAAAGGGAGCTTGGTCTAGTTCAAGAAAAGGAGAGAACAGTAGTTTCCCCATACTGAAAATGACTAATCACAAGTTAATCAAACAGGTTTTTCTTTTTATAGAAGTAATATAGACCTCCCTGATTTCCATTTTATGAATGCATCCAGGCATGGTGGCACATGCCTTTGAATCAAGTACTTGGGATACAGGGGCAAATAGACCTCTTTTAGTTAAAGGCCAGCCTAGTGTATATATTGAGCGCCAGTAACTCAGAACTACGTATGAGACCTTGTTTTAAAACATAATTTATTTCCTGATCAGATTGGGTATAGCAACCGGAGGATCCCAGATGTCAGGGAAGCAAGAGGCTCCCAGGACCCATTGGGGATGACTTTAGCCTAAATGTATACTGAAGGGGAGATAGAACCTGTAGAGACCACTTCCAGTAGATAGGCACAGCCCCGGGCCACTCACCCATCTAAAACTTTTAACCCAGAAATGTTCCTGTCCAAAGGAAAAACATGGAAAAATAAATGAAATAGAGATTAAAGGAAGGGCCATCTGGGGACTACTCCACCTGGGGATCCATCCTGTCTGGAGACACCAAACCCAGACACTGTTACTGTTGCCAAAAGCTGCTTGCTGACAGGAACCTGGTGTGGCTCTTCCTTGGGAAGTTCTGCCAGCAACTGACCAATGCAGATGTGGATGCTTGGAGCCAACCATCAGACTGAGCTCGGGAACCCTGGTAGGGGAGCTGGTGTAAGGACTGGAGGAGCAGAGGGGAGCTACAATCGCATAGGAAGAACAATGGCGGATGGCAAGATCATCCGGTGCTCGCAGAGACTAGACCACCAACCAAGGTGTGTACAGGAAGGGATCCATGGCTCCAGCTTCGTATGTAGTAGATGATGGCCTTGTCTGACGTCAATGGGAGGGGAGGCCCTTAGTCCTGTGGAGGCTTGATGCCCCAGCATAGGGGGATGCTGGAGCAGTGGGACGGGAATGGGTGGGTGGATAGGTAAGCACCCTCATAGAGTCAAAAGGGAAAGAGGAGAGGGCAAATGTAGGATTGGGGGTTTGTGGAGGGTTAACAAGGAAGTGGTATGTCATTTGAGATGTAAATGAATAGAATGATCAATAAGAAAAAAAACATAATGAAATACCAAAAGAACTTCTATATTGACATTATTACCTATCATCTACCTATCTATTTATCTATCTATCTATCTATCTATCTATCTATCTATCTATCTATCTATCTATCTGTATTTATTTATACTTGAGCTTTTGTTATGAATTATTATGAATAGAAATGATTCTAAATCAGTAAATATATCAACTCTAAAAAGCCGTGGGTTGGAGTAGTGGCTCTGTGATCGCAACTGTAGCCAAGGTGATGATGTAAACATAGCGAATAGAAGCAAATTAAATTTTGTAGACCAGGAAGTAAAGAGAACAGTAGTTAAGAATGTTTGTTGCTCTTCCAGAAGACCTGATTTTGGTTCTCAGAAGCCAAGTCATGCCTCTTTCAACAGCCTATAACTCCAGCTCCAGGATGTCTGATATCATTTTCCAGTCTCCTTGGCACACGTTTGCAAATGCACACACATACAGAGACATACACAAAAATTAAAAAGTAAATCTTTTTAAAAAGTAGTAAGTTGATGCTTTAAGTTCTATTAAAATAAATTGAGTATAGTTTTGCCATTTTCACATAACTTAATCTGAGATATGACTCTAATGTGGTAAGTATTTGAAAAAAATGAAATATAAATCTAATTGAAACTATCAGCATTTGGTAAGGAAAACAAAACAGTAATATCAGTTACTGTGGGTTGCAAAGTACTGTTGAACCATGGCAGAGATTATCCACCACAGAGATTAAATAGGAAACAGAAAGTCTTTCTTACATGATATCTTCTTAAAACATATAGTAGAATCTAATAAAACAAATTAAGATTACTTGGTAGTATATACAATGCCACATTGTATACTTTCTAATTTTTTAGAGAGAATTAGGAATGAAAATGATATCCCACAACTTCCTGGGTATCTTATTGGGATGTTTGTGTTTACAAATTAAATTAAAATATAGCCCCTTAAAACAATTTTGTTTAAAACACATGTGAGTATACTTGTGTATGCTAGTATTGATAAGAAATTCATTGAGGTGCAGGCAGTTTCCTCCCTTTTTATTTCTGGAATTTTTTTTTTGCCCTGGAAGTAAAGTTACATTCGGTTTAAATTATCTGGGTTTAAGCAATGTTTCTTCCAAAAGAAAGTACATAACTGAATTATTATAGGTGTTTAATGGCATGATTATGTAGAATATAATCTCCATGTTTCTGGAGACTTTTGGGCAGATAGCTTGGTCAATTCCTGGTTCCATAAGAAAATATATATCAAAGTCAAGAGAGAAGTGATTTAGGAAGACTATTGATATTAATCTCTGGCTTCCATATACACATACATGTGTACATATACCTATGCACACATATGTATGTATACATGAACAACCATCCCCCCCATGTGAATAAAGGTATTCAAGACTCAGAAGCAGTAGGAGACAGACATAGTTCTAGGAAAATGCATCAAAGAACTAAGGAAGTATGTTGTGCAATTTGGTGAAATGTAATGGAGATGGTTATTTTTTTAAAGGTTTTCCCCTTAGTTTGATGCCTAAATGTTGATAAGCATGTCTGTTAATTCATTATTATCTCACTCAGGAAAGGGTGTTGTTTAGTATCACTGATTCTACAGCATGAAAACATTCCCTCCTGGCTGAAAATGGGGGTTTACAAGATCCACAAATCTCAAGAAATGGAAAAGGCACATGAAACTTGTTCGAATCATGAGGACAATTCCCACAGCTATATTAGCAGTAAAGAGCTGCTGCTTGGGAGGGAAACTTTCATAGGTCATCTGCTTCTGAGATGGACAGGAACGTCTAGGGATCAAGCTTGCCTGTTGTCTCCCATGGAGGGATGGTAGTTTTGGTGATTCACCAGACTTGAAATATTCATTTGTCTGTAAGTAATCTTTCATTGATGACCCAATAAGAAAACCCAATAGATACGTTAATCCTCAATACACACTAGGGTGAATTTTTTTGACCTGACGCTAGTGTTTTATGTGGGATATGTAGGTATTTTTCATATCACCCCAGGGAAAGTCATGTGAAAATTATGAAAACTCAACATAGAAATTAACCTATTTTTCCCCCCATATGATTTGTTCTTATTTGTTTCCTTCTTTTCTTTCAAATTTAGACAGGGTCATATTGCATAACCCAGGCTGGCCTAGAAATAATCATTGTCCTGTCTTAGAGTTCTGAGTTCTGAGATAAGAGTCCTTTGCCAACACACCTGACTCACCCTGGTACCTTTTGTTTATAAGTTATGAATTCCTGAGAACACATGGGATTCAGAGACAAATAGGAATAATAACTGCTGATCACTGCTAAACTCTTGGGGATAATGTACACTAAGAACAGTTCCTCCCCACCCCCAAGTCTCTCTCTCTCTCTCTCTCTCTCTACTTTCCCCTTCTCCCTCTCTTTCCTCCTCCTTCTCCTGTTTTTCCTCTTCTCCTATCTCTTTAGTGTATGTGTGTGTGTGTGCATGTGTATGCATGTATGAATGTATGTTTGAAGACTACAGAATAAACTCAGGTGGCATATTCAAAATGCTATTTGACTCTTTTTGAGACTAGGTCTCTTGTTTTCTTGGATATTGTCATTTAGGCTACACAGGCTGGTCAACGAGCCCCAAGGAACCTCCCCTCTCTACCTCACTAGTGCTGGAATTACAAGCACAGGATACCATGTACAACATTCTTTAAACAAACATTTTTATTAGTTCGTGGAGAATTCCTTACATACATAAACCATTTTTTTTTTACTTGAGATCTGAGGATTGAACACACGTTCTTACAGTGTTCAGCAAGTTCTTTATTTGGTGACCTGTTTCCCCTTCCCCAAGATATTTAAAATAAAAACATTTGGTATTCTAATTGCCTGAAGTGAATAAAAGATTGTGAAATCCACTAGGGCTACTTATTTTACCTAATATTGTGAGGCCATGGAGAAGAGAAATACATTGAGCATTCTCAAGTGAAGAAAGCAGACACATGGAAATAAAATGAGAAATGGAATATACAGTAGGGGATAGAAGTACAGATGGGCCTTTTGAGTGGACAGAAAATACAGAAAATTTTCAACATCCTTTTTTAAATTTTTTCTTATTAATTCTTTGTGAATTGCATGTCATGCAACCCAAGCCCACACATCTCCATGCCCCTTCATATCTGCCCTTGTACCCTCCTCCCACAAAACCAAAAACATCTACCACAGAAACTGCAGTGGGTCACACAGTATACTCTTTTGTCTAAACAGCATTACTTGCAAATGTTCACTGCAATGAGTCATTGGTCCGGTTCAAGGCTTGTGGCTTCTGCTACACTATCAGTAGTGGATCCTCACCTGGACTCTTCTCAGATATCCCTTTGTTGCTCTGTGTCATGGAACTCCTGAAGCATTGGATCCGCAGGGCATTGGTCTTTACCTGCTCCAGGAGTTCATAGATGGGGTAGATGTTGGAGAGGCCAACTCAGAGCACTGGATCTGGGCCTGGGTGAAGCTGAGTTGGCAGCCCATCAGCTCTCCAGTGCCCATGCCACCAGTGCTACTACCTGTCCTGCTTTGCCCAGGTGAGAGGTGGGGTCACATCTTCCAAATGCTGCAGCTGGTGAAGGGTGGGGCCAAATCTCCTGCATTTACTCCATGGGGGCAGCTCTCTGGCATGCACACCACCAGATTCAGCTCTTCCATGGTTCCTAGGTGACACAGATCTTGGACATCAACAAAGATCCTGTCTAGGATGAGACCATAGATATGGATATGGCCCCAGGGCAGAAGCATGGACTCAGATGTCATCATGGCCTCAGCCAGAAGCTCAGTATGATTAACCCATTGGCAACACAGCCCTCAGACATCCACATGGTTTGAGATGGCAGCCCAGACCACTGACATTGCATGACCTTTGGTGATAATTCGGGTCAAGGACTTGACACAGTGCCTATCTGTAGCAGGGTCACAGATCAAGACATGACTCTTAGCAGCATCCCAGGCCAGAATTTCACCATGGCTTCAGGTGACTTCACTGGCAACCCAGGTCAGTTTGTGTCCTCAGCATCAATAAGGCTTTGGGCCATCCCCATGATCTGAAGCAGCAGCCCAGACTACTGACATCCAGATGCCTCTTGGTGGCAACATGGGCCTCAGACATCAGTACAGATCCCTGCAGTGATAGGGCCATGGACCCAGACATGAACCAGAGCAGCAGCCCAGGGTCAAACTCACTATGGCCTCTGGTGGTTGGCCTGGCTCCTCATATCTACCTGCTCCTCACTGCTGTAGGGTCTCCAGTTCCACCTCTCTATACAGTGTGTGAACCTCTTGGCTTTGTTTTGTCATCTGTCTCTCCACCACACACTCCATCATTCCCTTCTCTCCATTATACATAGTGTTGCCCTCCATGGAGCGGGACCAGGCACTTGGGTGTCTCTCTTGCAGCTATCTGAGCCTAATTATTCTTTAGTATCCTTTCTACATCTTCCTCTTACCTCACTCCTTTGCTTCTTTCCTCCTTTCCATTTCCTTGTTGGTTTTTCCTCAAATATAAATTTATTGGGAATAGTGTCATACTTATAGGAGTTGAGAATACATAGCAGCCACAACACAAGAAACAAGAAGCCATAACTAACATTTTATAATATATATGCTGTGATAACTGATAGAGTCTATGGAGGACTGAAGCCAGGAAACAGAGTTCTAAAGATACTTGACCACATTCATAACCTCATTTACAGTTTTTCAGTTTTTTGCTTCTTCCAGTTTTTTCTTGGTCTGTGTATTTTTGTACTCAGTTCTCTCTGCTCAGCAACAGCTGTGTTCACGGGTTGGGTATTCTGGTCATGTGTCCACTTGATCTGAATCCACATAATCTTTTAACTCAAGTACCTATTACTAAGTGAAGTTTAACTTTAGCATATCTTAGTGATGATCCCTGAGAGGTTGTGAGTGATTCCACTGGACTTTGAACAAAGCCTTTCCTACCCTGGCATTTATCTACAGAAAGATATTCAGAGAATAGATAGCTTTTACTGGCATAGTTTTAGGCAATCATGCGGCATAGTGTATCTTAGTATGGACACATCTGTAGGACTCTAGAATAGTGTATCCTACTGTGGACATATCTATAGGACTCTAGAATAGTATGTCCTACTGTAGACATGTATTATATTTTGCTCCATGTAAAATTTACTGTTCTGGAGAAAGTAATTAAAGTAATTATTAGGCATCTTTTTCTATTCATATAAGGAAGATTTTGAAATATAGCATATAAAATGCACTTGAAATTTTTGCTCATCCATTACAAATACTAAAAGAAGAGACTTAAACTTATTTTACTTTTAAATTTTATTTAATTTTATCAGTGTCTATTTAGTACTAGAAGATGTCGTACAAGCTTGCAAAGTAAGAGAGTGACCAACAGTTATAACCAGCTATGAACCAAAAACTAATTTTTAAAAATTTAAACGCATGTTCTTAAAACTTATTGTAGTAACAAGAATTAAAAGTATAACATTTTTTTTTTAGAGTAAGGAGTTAAAGCTGTGATAGTAAAAATCATAGCATGGTGAAGTAATATTCATATACTAGAGTGGAGGTACATGTTCTGTGCTTTTTCAACTACAAAGGAGACTATGCATCTAGATTTGGAAAACAGTCATCAAAGAGAACAGTTATGAGATGCTTGTGGGGGTACCTGAGGGCTGAGCTCTGCTACAGGCTTCCTGATACATGAGAGCTGATTATGAGGTAGGGCTATCAGGTGCTCTTTGGACCACTTCAGTCCCTTTCTCTGAATGGAATTGGGGAGGGGAAACCCTCTTAGATTCTACTTCCTTATCTTCTGCCATGCCAGAACAGTGCAGTTGCAGTTCCTAAGAAACTGTGACTTACCCTAATTTAGGTATATTGGAGAGTCAGTCCCATAAGTGTTTCAAGTTTTTATTCATCAGAAATGGAACAGACAAAGATACTAAGATAATGAGACACTAGGATAAATTAAACGTTTTGCTGGGGCAGGAAAAGAGGCATCCCAATGAGGTGGTACATCACTGAGTAGATGACAGATTAGGTAGCCAGGTGACACTAAGATCAGTGCTAGAAAACTATGGAAATCCACATAATGTACTGTTGGGCTGCAAGCGGGGAGTCTTCCTCGGGGGTCTCTGACCTAGCCGAATGCGAGGGTCCCGGCAAGGGGGAGGGAGCACGAGCAGGGACAGAATTTCTTTTGCCTTTGTCCCTACTGCCACCACCTGGGTAGCACCTGGACGCTGCACTCGCTGCCCTGTGCAGAGCCAAGCCCGGGCAGCTGGAGACAGGGTGGGCTGCTAGTGTGAGCCAGGTCCTGGCCACAGCGTGATCCCCACGAGGCCCGCTGCCACTGTCGGCACACGCCCCAGTGCTCGGCCTGGAGAGCAAGAGACTTCAGGTCGCGGGAGAGTGGATCTCTTCCCGGGCCAAAAGTGTTACAGCTCTTAGGACAGAAGCTCTCAGACCATGAGTAGTTTTCGTAACTTTATTCCTTCTGGATGGCGGGCGGTGGGCAGGAGCAGACAGGGCAGGCAGGGGGACTACACAGGTCAGGACGGTCTGATATACTGTTTGGGAGGGGTCAGGGGTTTGGCAACCCGTACATACTTCTCATTGGTTTGGTCTGGGGGCTTTGTGTGCCTCATTTGCTTGTGGGAGGACTCAGAGTTTCTTTTACGTGACAAGTCTCACATGCCAGGCCTCTCTCTATAGAGGGGTTATGAAAGCTGTAGCTGTTTTTACAGGAATCTTCCGGGAGCGTCGGCTAAAAACTTAGTCAGGTTCCTCATGGATATTCCTTTAGGTCTCCCAGAATTTTCAGTCTGTACTCAACCAGGTGTCAGATTGCCTGCCACAGACCACTGCCCCACAATTTACATCATCCTATTTTAGACTTCATCTCTTGTGCTTATGTGATGGAAAACAATTTCTAACACACCATGATAAGAAGTGGGGCTCAAAGGTGATTAGACTCTCGGTAATGGGTTATTGCCACTATTGGGAATATGAGTTTGTTAAAAAAACAAACAAACAAACAAAAACAAAAATGAACAAAAACGTGAGTCTGCTTTTAGGTCTGTGAGGCATTTCCTTTATTCTATTTTCCATCTTACTGAAACTAATCTGACCCCCATTTGAAAAATGATGTCACTTTTTTCTTTTAGTGATGGCAGGGGTCAAGTCCTTTGCATTTGTGCTATGTAGCTGGTGGTGCTAAAGAGATGAGAAAAAAAGGAAAACCCATTTGAAAAGGTAGGGAACTCAGGAGCAGTGGTTCTCAACTTTCCTAATGCTGCGAGCCTTTAATATATTTTCTTATGTTGTGATGACCCCCAACTGTAACATTATTTTTCTTGCTACTACATACTTGTAATTTTGCTACTTTTATGAATCGTAATGTAAGTATCTGTGTTTTCCAATGGTCATAGACAACTCCTGTGAAAGGGACATTTGACGACCCAAAAGGGGTCATGGCCATAGTTTGAGAACCACAACTCAAGAAACAGGTTGACAACTGGCAATGAGAGAGATGGCTAAGGATAAAGGAAACTAGATACTTGGAGTAAAGATCTCTTCCATATTGTCTTTTACAGCCATGACGAGAAAGACTATCTCTTTCTCTAAATAAATACTAAATACTAATACTAAATACTAATACTTTTTTCTCTAGATAAAAATTATCTTATTTATTGATATTTTTACTCTAAAGCAAATCAACGTACTAAAATTCTCCTTTTGTCTGTTTCAAGGTACACTATATCCATTTTGATAGCATTACTTCAGGGAGATTATCCTGGATCTGTGATATATCCAGGGTCATGAAGACATTTCCAATAGTTAGTCTGACTTTCATCCTCTAAAAAATGAAAATAATTGAGTACTGTATCTGATTTGGGGCAAACTGATGATCATTCAGCAGTTCGGCACTCTGTATGAGAGTTATCTCAGCTGTAAAGTCAGATTGAAAGCACTATGCATATTTAATGCCATGTATATAATTTATAGTTATTAGTGATAGGTGCTTGATAATATATAATCTTCAGGCTCCATTGAATGGGTAGTGTTGGGCCCACTAGCAGTTGTACAGGTTAATTTGATGAAGTTAAAGACATCAAGAATTTGAAGACCCATATGCATGGTACTTCCTCCCACATACACACATATAAGCTGAGAGTGTGTATTGAATATAACACCAACATGTTCATGTCTTTAATTGAATCCAGACATTAAAATGTCCTCATCTTTCATCCAGTTGAACATTGTTATGCAGAACAAAAGATTACTTAAATTATGATTCTGGGTGAGAGAGGGATGTTGAATGGTACTGAGAAATCACTGATGTTTAATGAGATGTGTCAGGTACCAGTTGGAGGTTTGCCAGGCTAGATTATATCTGATAATAATATGGCTTGTTCTCTCCTTTTTTATGTGGTTCTTCTGTTCTCCCCATTGCCAGCATTGACTCCCAGCCTTTGCAGTGAAGTAGTCATAGAAATATCTGCAGTTGCATCTTGAATGTCTGGGTGCTCTCTACCCTTACCATTCATGCTATATTCATTTTAATACTCTGCCTCAGTTTCCCTTTGGTATTTTTAAACAACATGTGTTATCTATTTATCCCATTGTTCATCCTTCCTCTCTGTATAAATGTTGGACCCTCATTTTTTGTGGGATAAAGAAAGCTAAATACTTGCCTTGTTCCCAGACAGTCTCGCTACTCTTACTTGTTGACACACCCACTTGAGTCCTTAAGTCAGACCCTGAATGACCTGGGAAGTTGAATAATTTCTTTCTATATTTCCTTCTTATTCATCTATCCTCTTGGGCCTTCTATTTCTAAAGGCATCTCTATTTCATTTCAGTCTCAGAACAAGGAGCATGTCCTCTATAAAACATCACTCAGGAAGAATTGACCACACCTTACTTCAAGTGCTTGCACTTGATCTTCTGCTAATATACTGTGTTTCGTGTACTCATTGTAGTTTAAGAGAGTTATATCTCCTGACTCTACATTACCCTGTAGCAATCAACATATTTAGTTACAACCTGGTGCTTTTTCAAGGAAAATTTCATGTGCTTCAGTTCCATAATTCAGTTCCTTTATTCATGTTTGTTGGAATATGTGTGAAGACCTTTTACTTAATATACATATATGTGTGTAACAATAATTTATAAAATAAGATGACATGAATCGGAAAGAGAATTAAGAAGTATACAGAATTGTTTGAAAGGAAGACAGAAGAAATATAATTATAATATAATATATTATAATATATTGCAATCTCGAAAATAAAAAAAATCATAGAAGAAATAGTGGTTAGCAGCACCATCTTTCAATATATTTGGAACTTTTACAAAATCTTTTTGTATTCATGAATAAGAATTCACTTAAACTCCTTATTATTGAATGATTAAGATGCTTCAGTGCTTTTTAGAAGGGTGAACAAAATACTCACAGGAAGAAATACAAAGTGTGGAGCAGAGACTGTAGGAAAGGCCATCCAGAGACTGCACCACCTGGGTGCAGCAAATATGAACAGCAAAACAAGTTTCCAGGAGAGATTGTCTTTTGGTCCTAATAGGCTCTTCTGAAGACAGACTTTTGTGTATGTCAAATCATCCTCTGTGAGGGCTGAGGTAGCTTGAAAAATTTTACAGCAACTCCAAGTCAGTCACTAGTTGAGAGTGAGCACATTTTTTTTTTTCAGTATGTCTACATATACAGCCACCAAACCCAGATGTTATTGTGGATGCTGGCAAGTGCTTGCTGATGGAAGCATCATACGCTGTCTCCAGAGAGGCTTGGACAGAGAGCCTGACAAATACAGAGGAGGATGCTTGCAGCCAACCATTGGACTCAGCATGGGGTTTCGGATGGAGAAGTTGGAGAAGGGGTTGAAGGAGCTAAGGGGTTTTGCAGCCTCATGGAGGGAGCAACAGTGTCAACTGGCCAGACCCCTCCCCCAAGCTCCCTGGGACTGGACCACCAACCAAAGAACACACATGGAGGGACCCATGACCTTGGCCACATATGTGGCAGAGAATGGCCTTGTTGGTCATCAGTGGGAGGAGAGGCCCTTGGGCCTGAGAGTATTCTATGTCCCAGTGTAGGGGAATGCAGCGAGGGAAGACTGGGAGTGGGTGGGTGGCTGGGGGAGCACCCTCATAGAAGCAGGGGGAAGGTAGATGGGATAGTGGGTTTCCAAAGGGGAGACCTGAAAAATATATTTTTTAAAAAAGAATAATAATAAAAAAAGAATTGACTCAAACTTCCTTATATTCTCACTTATCCCAGATGTGTGCAATTCTGGCAATAGGTTATATGCTTGGACAATTTTTTTTTCTTTTCTTTTTGTAGTAGCAAAAATTGTTTCAATGTCTCCACTCCCATTTAAGTAAGAGTTACTTTTAGATAAAAGAAAAAGAAAGCATAACCGATAGAAATTTTCTCAGGGGACATTGCAAGATATCTTATGTTTTAGTTTGGTTTGAACCAAGGAGTAAAGCAGGCGTAGAGACAAAGATTGGTCTTTAAGATATTTGTCTGGCTCATGATCCCTAGAAACAAGCCAGATAAGTCTAGGAAAAGCTAGGGAAATATGAACAGCAAAACAAGTTTCCAGGAGAGATTGTCTTTTGGTCCTAATAGGCTCTTCTGAAGACAGACTTTTGTGTATGTCAAATCATCCTCTGTGAGGGCTGAGGTAGCTTGAAAAATTTTACAGCAACTCCAAGTCAGTCACTAGTTGAGAGTGAGCACATTTTTTTTTTTCAGTATGTCTACAGGCTCAATGGATTCTTTTGGGTCATCCGAGTGCCGTGGGCAGAGACACACAGACAATGCATGAGCATGAGAAAAGTTTTATACTGTGGCCTCCTCTGCTGATATTACTCATTCAGTCATGTATCTTACCTACTAATTTTTACTACTGTAAGTGCAAAATATTTTTTCAAGTAAGACAATCAGCATAAAACAACAAGACCTCCAGCAAAGACAACAGCGATATCATCATTTCTAATGACTTCATAGGTAACTGTAGAATACTTATGACAACTTACGCTCAACTGCTCTGAAAATCACCTTCATAGAGCCAATACCCAACAACCAAAAGCAACGTTCTTATAACACACAAGAGTTTCTTCTGTTATGGTTAAATCATCAAAGTCTTGCAATTGATGGTGATTAATACATAATAGGTACTTAGTGCATATTTTTTAGAATGAATTACTATTTTAAGGTAAAGTTATATAGATTATTCGATAATTAGCATATATTAATTCTACAAATTAATGACTACAGATAAATTGGAAGTAACAATTTCATCTTGACCTAGGGATTAAATTTATGCTTTCTAGAAGAGAAGTGCAGTTATGGCCTTTCTTGCAGCATCATTTCATGCCATTCAAATTTTGAGAGCATGAAATTTTAGAATGAGATTACTTCTTCTGAGTTTACATGTAGACTGCTAGGCTGTATGTATCTTAGAATATACTTGATAGGACTGAGAGGATTTACAGGTGTGTGTGCTAGGTGGTGCTTATACTAAGATAAGCTCTTTACATTTCTGTGATCTCGTGATGAAATTCCTCGGTCAGAGTATTTTCAAAGGCCATTTTGCACAAAAAAATTAAAAGCAGACTGGAGGTGTTGACGACTGGTATGAATGTCACAAAGAAAGCAGTAAACTCTCTTAGCCATGAAAGCATGTTAAAATCAGTGCAGAATAAGGGTTTCAGGCTCATCATTACATTACTGACAAGAAAACTAGCTTGAAACAAATAAAAATGATGTCAGAAGTTGAATAACAGTATTTAAACTTCCTTAGTTTCCTTTCTTCTCATTCATATTTATATTTTTCAGACGTTGATAGCCATACTAGGACATCTGTATGGAATGTATATACCTATGAATATATGAATGTATGTGTATGTGTATTTTTGTGTATGTGTATGTATATGAATGCATCTGTATGTCCATACATAAGTGTAATCATACGTGCAGATCTAGATCAGAGGTCAATGTCCACAATATCCTCAAAGGCCGTCCACCATTTATTATTTATTTATTTACTTTTCTTCCCCAGTCCCAGAGTTTTAATTTGAAAGAAATATATTTAACAATATGCAAACTTTTTTGTACGAATATAGGATTCACATACGTACAGGAAACATCAAGGTATGTATTTAATTTATTTTAATTTGTACTTATATAAAACTGAAATTTTTAATAAAATGGATTTATTCATTCAGTCTACAAATGCAAATTAGATTATATTTTCCAATAAATAATTTTAAATTTATTTATTTATTCAGTTTTCAACCCAGTCAGCCCTTCCTCCCCTCTCATTTTCCCCTCATCCAAGTCTTGCCCCCTTCCATCTTTCCCTTTTCTTTTGATAAAGGGAAGTCCCCACTCTGGGGGTCACCTCCCACATTTAGCTGCTGCAGGACTAGGCAACAGGCACAGGGACAGTTCTTGCTCCAGGTATTAGGTGACTCATATGATGACCAAGCTGCTCATCTACTACATATGTGCAGGTGTACGGGGTTAGGTCCAGCCCGTGCTTGCTCTTTGGATGGCGATTCAGTTTCCTCCGGGAGCCTACAAGGGACCAGGTTGGTTGACTCTGTTGAACTTCCTGTGGAGTCCCCGATTTTTTTCGAGTGTCTGAATCCTTTTTCCAATTCATCCATAAGACTCCCTAAGCTCCATGAAATGTTTGGGTGTGAGTTTCTGGATGTCTTTCAATTGGCTTCTGGGAGGAGTCTCTCGGAAGACAGTTATGCTAGCTTCCTGTCTGCAAGCACAATGGAGTATCATTAATAGTGTCGGGAACTGGGTCTTGTCCATGGGGAGGGTCCCACTTTGAGGCAGCCCTTAGTTGACCATGCCCTCAGTTTCTGTTCTCTTTTTGTTCCTGCACATCTTGTAGGCAGAGCACATTTTAGGTTGAAGGTTTTGTGGGTGGGTTGCTGTCCTTATCTCTCCACTGCGAGTCCTGGCAAGCTACAAGAAGTGGCCACTTCAGGATCCATATCCCTCACTGTTAGGAGTCTTAGCTAGAGTCACCATCACAGACCCTCTGGAGCCTCTTCCTATCTCAAGACTCCCTTGGGCCCTTGTTATTTGACTTCTTTTGGTCAGGTGATTCAGTACTGGTCATGGTTATTCAGTACTTTATAGACAATATCCACTTATCAGTGAATACATTCCATGCATGTTATTTTTGGTCTGGGTTACCAGACTCAGGATAATATTTTCTAGTTCCATTCATTTGCCTCTGAAATTCATTATGTCCTTTTACTGAATAGCTGAGTAGCATTCAATTGTGTAGATATACCACATTTTCTGTGCAGACATCCAGTTAAAGAGGCACCTTTTGTTTCAGATGCTCTCTCTCCCTTTCCATTGTAAGTTTTAACTTGAGTTGTGTGGGCTTATTTCTGGGTTTTCAATTTGGTTGCATTGATCAACCTGTCTGTTTCTATAACAATACCATGCAAGTTTATTGCTATTGCTCTCTAGTACAGCTTAAAGTCAGAGATTGTGATACTTCCAGAAGATCTTTTATTGTTCAGGATCCTTTTAGATATCCTGGGTTTTTTTTGATTTTTTCATATGAACCTGAGAATTGTTCTTTCAAAATCTTTGAAGAATTGTATTGGAATTTTGATGGGGATTGCATTGAATCACTTATGTATGGTATTATATCATCTACAAATAATGGCACTTTAACTTCTTCTTTTCTAATTTATATCCCGTTGTCTAATTTATATCTTTAGTTGTCCTATTGTTCTAGCTGGAACTACATGTATATGTTGAAGAGGTATGAGGAAACTGAACAGTTTTTTCTTGTACCTGATTTTAATGGAAATGCTTTAAATTTCTCTCCATTTAATTTGATGTTGGCTATTGGCTTGGTGGATATTGCCTTTGTTGTTCTTAGGTGTGTGCTTATAGCCCTGATCTCTCCAAGACTTTTTCATGAAGGGTGTTGGATTTTTTCAAATGCTTTTTCAATATCTAGTGAGATGACAATGTGTTTTTTCCTTTCAGTTTGTTTATACTGTATATTATGTTGATGGATTTTCACATATTTAACCATTCCTGCAGCCCTGGAATGAATCCCACTTGATCATGGTGTTGCCTTGGATTCAGTTTGCGAGTAATTTATTGAGTATTTTTGCATCAAGTTGCAAAATCCAAATGAAATGGATGACTTTCTAGATAGATGCTAATTACCAAAGCTAAATCAAGATCAGGCAAACTATCTGAATAGTCCTATAACACCTACGTGTATAGAGGCAGTCAATAACCCTGAACCATATGGTTTTAGTACAGAATTATACCAGACATTCAAGAAGAGCTAATTCTAATATACATCAAACTATTCCACAAAATAGAAACTGAAAGAACACTGCCAAACTCATTCTATGAGACCACAGTCACCCTAATTCCTAAAGTACAAAAGACTCAACAAGGAAAGAATTTCAGACCAATTTCCCTTATGAACATTAATCAGAAAGATAGCGGGAGCCTTGGGCCAGACGATAGAGTTCAGAATGCTGGACTCTGCTGGCTTTTCCTTGGGAAGACCCCACTCTGCAGGCTGTGGACCCTACTCTGCAGGTTGTGGCCCAGTGGGAACACATTGGAATGGCTGGCAGATCAGACTGATATGAGATTAGTGGAGCAGAATTCCAGGCTGGTTGGTATTAGGGCCCCTGAAGATTTCTATGAGGAGGTATGACACTCTTGGGGTTCTGCAACATTCCTCTGGACAGAAGCTCAAGCCCAGAGCTAGAAAAGGGCACCTCTCCCTGAATAATATTTTTAATGCTTATTTTAAGTAAGTACACATTCTGATCATTTAGAAAACACAATCTGTTTACATTGCTTTACCAGAGCTCTGGAGGGCATTTTTCCATTGTTTTATTCTAGTCTGTTAAAACTGCAACTTCATTATAATGGGATAGTATTGTTTTTGTTTGAATCGTAGAATACAGGGAGAAATGACGAAATGCTGTCTTTGTTTTGTTCCTCTTGCTATGATTAAACATACTGATAAGACTAATTTGGGAGAAGAGGGTGTATTTTTGCTTACAGTTCTGGGTTACGCTCCGTCCCTGCAGGGTACCACCACCTGTCTGCAGTTCTTACTTTCAGTACTTCTGTGTGATTATACTTCTGCACAAACTTCTAGAGTTGGACATTGAAATTGTTTTCTGTGTATCCTTAAGACATGATATGTAAAATTGTGTAATTAAGAAAGGATTATGCCTTTATTATTTGCATGTTGAAAAGTTTTCACATGTTTAAAACTTCCATTTTCAATAGAAATGTTTTTGTCAAAGACAGCTTTTGAAAGAAAGGTAACACTTTAAAAAAGATAAACACATTTGTTTGCATATAAAATATAATGTGGAAATTAATATTGTGCTGTGTTTGCAATACTGTGAAAATGCAAGGATCATGTTTTGACTAATTATACATCTTTACTTATCCTATAATGAAACATTCAGCCCAGACATATTCTTGTTTTGCACTTTCCTTTGAAGTGGAGGTGTGAGATTTTATTTTGGCTGTGTTCCAACTTGTGCAATAAAATTACATTTTCACTGAAAATATCCCCTACTTCTAAACTGACTTTGATTTTTCTTGTATAGAATCCAAAATTATTCTAAGAATGAGTGCTGATCAGAATAAGATGATAATCCAGCAATGATCTAGGGATTTTTGAGTTTGAAAATAATCAGTCTAGTGGTTATTATATTTGTACATGAGGGTGCAAACAAGGATCCAGGCTTCTAAACTGAAGTCTCTTTCTGCATAGAAAACAAGGGTAGTTTTCAAAAATTTAAAACATCATTGTGAAAGTTAAGTATATTGAGACTATACAATTTAATTTTCAGTGTCTACAAACAATGTTTTATTAGAGTATATGTATATTGATACATGTGTATATTATTTACAACGTCTATATACAATAGAAAACAGGTTGAATACTCATGGAAAATTCGATATGTTTAATAAAATCTTAACTACCAATCACTTTATCTTTTACATAAAATGTTTCCTGGCCTTTGTCTCCTCTTTCCCCAACCTCTGCTCGCTGTTTCCACCTTTGCCCAATATCCATATAGATTTTTAAAACAAGAGATGGTGTCCTACTTTTGTTGCTGTGAGAAACACTGTAACCAAAAGCCACTTAGGGAGGAAGAGTTTATTTCATCTTTCACTCCCAGGTTTCAGTGTATCACTTAGGGAAGTCATGGCAGGAAGTCAAGTTTGGAATCTTGGGCAGAAACCATAGTGAAACTCTGCCTACTCAGGACACCTCCCCAGGGTTCTCCTTGGCCATCTTTCTTATAAAACCCATTGCCAGCTGTCTACAATCATCAAGACCCAAAATTTGTTGGGCCTACCATATTGATCAAGAAGCAGGGAAATTCCCCAAATACCTGAAAATAGGTCAATTCTATCTGCACAATGTCTCATATTGCATACACTCATTCTTCCATGAAACGTTCTTGGTTGTCTCATGTTGACAAAAGCATCTAACCATTATAGATGATAAGTAAATCTATGATTAACTGTTTGTCTGTCTGTTTATTGGTCATCTACCTCTATCTCTCCTTCCCTATCTATGTACCTACTATCATATATTACCTCTTTCATGTACATCTATTTATACATATCCATATATTAGAAACAGATAGCATATAAAAAATTATTTGTGTGCACATGAAAACGTGTGTCCATCTGGGCCCATGTTCATGTTGGTACATGTATGCTCATGCATATGTAGAAGTCAGAGATCAAAACGTCACACATTTGCTTTATCAGGAGCCCTCTACCTTTTTTTTACCTTGAGGTAGGGTCTATCACTGGCCTGACACCACCAAGTATATTAGGTTACATCACTAGTGAGCCCTGGTGGTCCTTTGGTCTCTTTGTTCTTGATGCTGAAATTACAAACAAGCATGCCACCATGCCTGACTGTTTTTGTATGGCTTCTAAAGACCAAACTTGAGTTCTAAAGCTTATTTGCAAGCAATTTATTGGCTGAGCTATCTTCCAACCCCCTTAGTAAAACATAATAGCAATTCAACTTTAAATGTATTTAGGCATTTTTATAAGAGTATAGAGAGCAAAAATGAGAGCAATCAATACACTTCTATTAATTCACACATCATGTGAAAATGACATAAAATTAACAGACTGAAGACTCCTTCTCACTGTCCAATTAAGAGACTGTCAGAACATTTCCACTTAGACAGATCTACTGCCTTTAGGCAAAGGTATCGTTTGCACCATTAGGCAGAGCCTGAAGTTTAAATAAGTTCCTCTTCAACATGTTATTTTTCCAGCTACCACGCTTCTGGCTCACGCTGTCCCATAAAAAGCTTTAAATTTACTACATTTCTAAAAGGATACAGTTTGTGAAGTAGGTAACTGTCATAGTCTATATAGATATTGGTGAAATATATTCACAAAGCAAATCATTTATTCCTTTCCTTTGCCCAGAGATGGAAAATCACTAGGCCCCATAAAATCCTTCTGATTTTATTTTATGTTTTGTAGCTGAAAATATGAAGCTAAGCGGTGACTTGGGTGGTATTTGTTGCTTTTAAAATGTCCTCTCTTGAAAGTCTGCCTTTAATTCTTATAGCGGAATAGCAAATATTTGTGCATGGAGAACCATTATTGAGTGTTAAGAGGCCGTAGTTACTTTCACGAACTAGGAGATCCATAGACAATGTGTATGTGAAGTGTGTGAGTGTTTGTGTAGTTATGTACACTGTAAAATGTTTCTGTCTTACATAGAGTATGAACTACTGAATTAGGAGAAAATACGTTCCTTGCTCTTTATGTTTCCTAAATTAATACTAGCACTTACACTGATTGATGATAATATGTAAACAGAAGATATTTTTCAAGGATAATTGACATGGAAACATTTAACCTTCTATAATCTTTGCCTCACTGCATAATTCAGGCTAGTGTCCAGATGAACTGGTCAGTGAAAACATTTCACTATCATTTAAGGATTATTATAAATACAATATTAGAGCATAAAAGGTAAACATTGGACAGCTTTCTGCTAAAATAATCCACTTCTCATTTCTTACTCAGAGCTCACCTCATAGGTAGGCTGGCATCCTAATAACAAGGACCCTCTGAGATTGCTTTTGCTCTGTGTGCTTTTAATAACAATTTTCCATGCTGAACAAGCCAAAGCTGCTGATCTGCTTGGCTCTGGGCATGGAAGTTATGTGTAATCTTTGAGGAATGCCGAGAGGAGGCAAGAAAGGAAATGAGGGGATTTACATTTCTCAACAGTGTGGATCTCATTCAGCAGAGCAAAGGCGGGGAAAGCACCCTGAACAAGACTGCCACCTGAAACAGAGCTGCCATCATCCTCACACACCGTGTTCCTCCTCAGGGCTCTCAGGAAGGCCACGCCCTGCCTTATCCACTCTTGTCAATGCACTAGGCTCCTTTCTCAGACTCCACAGGCATTCTATATTCCACATAGTAAAATAGAACCTGGTCTGCAAAGCATCAATTGTGTGTGTGTTTCTGTGAGTGTGTGTGTGTGTGTGTGTGTGTGTGTGTGTGTGTGTGTGTGTGTACAGAATTCAGAGGTTAATATCAAGATACTTTCTCTAATACCTCCACTTTATATTTTGAGACAAGTTTCTCAATGAACCTGTTGCTTGGCTTGTGATCTTTTCTCTATTCTCTGGCTTGCTGAACTCTTAAAGTCTGTTCATCTCTGCTCTTCGTTGCTGGGGTTACAAGAATGTGCTACCATACCCATTTTCATGGGAGTGCTATGGATTGAATGAAGATTCTAATCCTTACATAGCAAGCACTTTACCCACTGATGCATCCCCTGAACCCCAGGGGCAGTTCCATATGGAAGAAGGACTGACTCCTTCAGGTTCACTCAACTCTCTCAATGTGGGGTACTAAGATTTATACCAGCATCAACATCATGTCTTGCAACCTCACATCATCCACTGGGGAAGTATTCTTGAACCCTAAAGAATTTTCACTTTGTAAAAGTGGGATTGAGCACTCTAAAACAATAATAAAATGAGAGAAATCTAAAAAAAAAAAGATTACGTAAATTATCATAGCATATACATTTTCTTCTATCCTGATAAATCTAAGGAAATATTTTTGCATTTTCATTGCAAAAAAAAATCTTAGCAAATAAAGAAGAAATGTTTGCTGAAATAGAAAGGAGTTTTCTGGATTTAAATATATAAATATTTATTCTTTTATCACTTGTGTATGTTGCACGTATGTTCTCAGACACTATATATTGTATTGAATTTATGTATCTTTTTTAAAAAGTCCTGTTGTCTGCCTTGAACTTTGGAAGTGTACAAATTAGTTCTATACTATCTGCCTTGTAGAACAACACCTCACATGGCCATATAAACATCAGTTACTAGACCTGGGGAAAAAAAGGAATTTCTAATTCCTGTTTGAATTTGGATAACAGAGTCTTTAGGTTGACTGGGGCTAAAAGCATCACATAGTACTAAGATGAATTGGTTTCATTTTTTACTTTTATGACTGTATTTATTCTGAGCTTCTCTTCCAAATTACATTTTTAATAAATTTGATTTATAGCCATTTTGAAGGGTGAGAGCCTATAAACACATCTTTCTCTTCTAATTGCCTTTATAATGCACTTACTCAAAAGGATAGTTTTTCTTCTCAATTGTACCACACTGTTTTTAAAAGTGAATCTGCCAGCCTCTCGGGATTAAATGAAGCTTGGTCGTGAAAATGAATGTAAGGGTGTAGGATTCTAATGTAGTCATGCCTCAATTCACGTGGACAGAGATGAGAGGGTCAATAATCAAAATTTTTGAGTAATTGTGTGATATCTCTAGTAACATTAATTCTCTAACCTAACTATGGTGAGACATACCTGTCTTATAAATTGGGGCTCCCTTGCCGGATTTCTCCTGTCTGTCACTTCCAGAGAGTTAAATAACCTCACCCGTTGGCACAGAACTGCTGGCTTGGGCTAGTTCTCTACTGAACACCATGCCACAAGTGTCCTGTCTTTTTCCTTTACTTGCACAAGGCCACTCAGAAGAGCTCATCCAGAGTTGTGATTTCCCTTGCTTTGCTTCACTACCTTTTTTTTTTTTTTTTTTTTTTTTTGTCTCAGATGCCTCCCTGAATTCTCTTCTTTATCTTCCTCCCCCCTTTCTCTTTCTCTGTCTCACAGAATCACTGCCTCTTCCTTTTGCATTTTCATTCGATGCGTGTGGATCTGCAATCTGTTTTCCCCATCTCAGTACAAAGCTTCAATATTGAACACATGGATCTGAAGCCTTGTAAGAATCTATAATCCCTCATTATCTCCCGCATTCCTCATCTAATCTGTTTGTAACTCTTAAGGTTTCTATATTCACCGCCAAGCCAAACACGTCTGCACAGAACCCAGCCAAGTCTCAACATCTATCTGCTAACACACAGTCTCCTCTAACAGGGATGGGTTCTAACAGACTAATGCCACATTTCCCTCAATTTAGTCAATTGTCTCAAGGCCAATTGCAATGATGTTGAAAAATGTAATTTGCTTGATTTCTCATGCTTTCTGGAAAACCCCAATAGTCTCTATGATAGCCAGCATGAAACACAAGCATGTCATCAGAAAACAATTCCGTTTGTTTCTTCTGACTCAATCGTCTCCTTCCTCAGAATATTCTCTGCCCATACTATCTGCCTTTCATGATGTCCATGAACAAATCACATCCATTTCTACCAAGGGCTTTTTACACACCATGCTTCCTCTGTCTCAACCTCTCTTTCCTAGACTTTAGAAGGCTCATTCTTCTGTGCACCCCATTCCAGATAAAATGTCAGATTTGCCTGAGAACCTTTATCAGACTACCTGCTACCTCAAAATGTATTGGAATGTATTTGACTTTCTATATCTGCACCCTTCTGCATTTTTTTCTGCATAGCTCATATTCTTTGACCTTGAATAAAATGTATTTATTTGTTTACTTCTTTGTTTTTGTTTTTCCCAGCAGACTTTTGGCTCCAGGAAGAATGGGAGTTAGTGCCCTTTTCTTCTATTCTAACATTCTGATCACCATATTATTGGAAAAAAAATATGTCCCTTGTGGCACACTTATTTCTCTTGCTATGACATACAATATTAGACAAGGGAGGGTATCTCTCACCCAAACACAGGAATCTTTGACCCAGGTCAACAGAGGTACTCTCTCATGATCCTTGGCATTGCAAATGATGAGGAGTTGAGGAATGGAGAAAAACTACAGGAATGGTGTGGCTTTGGGATCTAAGCCTGCTGGTAAGAATAGGTGGAGCACACAACAAAATTGTAGCTCTAAACTTCCCACCTTTAGTGACATAGTGAAAGAGAACCAGATAAAGCTAGAAAGACCAGTCAGGAAACTGTATATTGTTGTTCCTGTGTTTTAATTTATCACTTGTCACTGAAACTTACGATTCATTTAGGATTTACAGTGAAAAACTTCTTCCAGAAATTTATAAACAGCACAAGAATTTTATCCCTGCCTTGGCAATTAGGCTCTGGAATTCAGAGGATGCCAAGAGAGTCCAGCACACTGTTTTGAGGACCATGTCCTAAATACAATGAACATTCTATTTTATCTTCATGAAGAGTGAAGCAGCACCCACTTTCCCTTAGGAGTACACAGATTGATTTTCAAACTTATTTGTGATTTGTGACTGGTGAATGAAGCAAAAACAAGTTTTAGGAAGGGTCAGTCTTTGCCAAGTCATTTTCATGTTATCAGAAGCTATGTACTGTCATTGAATGAGCATTCCTAAATGTCATAGCAAAGTACATTATGTCCTAAAAGGAGTCACATGAGCTAAGTGATAAAAATCACTGAAAATCTGCATGGAGAAATCTCAGCCTACAACAGACTCAGCATATTGTGGTAATCTCAGCTTTATAGAAAACCTCAGAAACTAAGGCTTATTAATTCAAAAGAAATAACGTAGACTTTTAACATTTTTCCATACTATTAGTACACCCTGATTTTCTGAAAACAGTTTATGTTTGGGGAATAAATTGATACCAAGCTGCCATAAAGTCCAGACCCCCTAGGCCTAGAACATGCTATGCTTTGAGGGTCATAGACACCCTCACTCAGTAGGATAAAAATTTTAATTTGTAAAAGTACTAGCTAAGTATTTCTTTTGCATTTATGCTGTTAAATTTTAAAAAATGCATACATTTTCATTTAAAATATATTTTGCTGCTAATATAGAGAAAATAAAGAAGAAATATTACCTATAATATTCTTATGTAAACTATTAATAACTGTGTAAAATTGAATTGATTTTTATGCATAAAACTTCTGAAAATTTCATTAAAATATCACCAAACTCTACATATTCATTATTTTTTAGATAAAATATATTTCAAAATGTATGTTTTATTTTTCTATTACGTTACCCTTGATATTTAAAACACAGTGGGCCTTTACGGCCAAAATAGAGGCACTGTTTAATCAGAGAATAAAACAAGAGTATTTTTTTCCAAATAAGTACACCTGTGTGATCTTCCAGTCTTCCTACAAAACAACCCAGTACAGGGTCTCCAGAGTGACACCGCAGTGCAGCCAGCCAACAGCCTCACCTGGAGCTGCTACATGGCCTGCTGCAATGATAACTTCTAATTTAATTATGCAGAATGCTAATGATATACATTTGAATAGCAACAAAAGAAAAGTCAAGTCCCACCTAGTCCATGTTAATTATGTATTATTTAGAGGAGAGTATTTCTGTAACAAGAAACCCAGCTCAAAATTGCAGCTCTGTGTGTGCAGTTATCAAGGGTATGTGGCACTCCGCTCTACTCATATCTCACACAGCTGACACACCTCTGCATAATACTGAAAATTTTCTTTTACCTGACAAGTGCGTAGAAATCATGCCAACATTCCCTTTGTTCTTTTTCAAAGCTCTGCTGCAGCCTTGTGCTCTGCAGACAATATGCCTATCCTTCAACCAAGCAGCTCCAGTCTCATTGTATTTCCCCTCGTTTCTCATGTTTATGTCTCTGTTTTGAAAGGCAATGGTGTACAGATAAAAGCCAAGGAGTTACGACACGGAGTGGATCACATCTCAGCAGTTTGCTTTAGGTATGACTCTGAACATCTTACTTACCCTGTCTAATTCCAGTTTTCCTAATTTGTTAAAAAGGGGCAATGGGCTATTTTATAACTCATTATAAAGTTTGAATAATCTGAGACACAAAGATTGTCTGTTACCCTGTACAGTGTTGCTGTAACTTTTCTTATTTTGCTATGTACTTTTCACTTAATTTAAAAATTCTCATCTCCTCTATTTTCAGTATTTCCAGAATAGTCTCAGCTATGCAATATATGACAAAGCTATCATCTGTCACTCTGTCTCTCTATCTCTCTGCCTCTCTGTCTCTCTCTCTCTCTCTCTCTCTCTCTCTCTCTCTCTCTCTCTCTGTGTATGCATGTTTATATGTGTTCAATTTTCTTCTGCTTTTCTCTATTTTATATTATTTTCTTAAAAATCAGATGTGTTTTTCATTTGGAAAAGTTATGAAATTTTTATCCATAAATATATGACAAACAGCTCTTAGCCTCTCAGGAATCTGATTTCTTTTCTGTTTCCTTGTGATGACAATGGTTAGCCTTACAGTGACTCATCCACATGTGTTCCCAGATGCTTCAACAAATGGTCTCCATACAAGATTTCCTTCACTCAGTTGGTAGAAAATAATCTGCGCCCTCCATGCTTTTGTCAGGATACTGTAATACAATCCAAATATTGTCTAACTTATGACCATGTGGGGGAATTATTACCGTTTGCTTTGAGAAGTTAGCAGTGTTTGAAGAAAACAAAAATTTCATCATTATATCATCATTTCTCGCAGCTTTTGTCCTTTTAAAATGGCACAACTTCACTTGCTGCAAAACTCGTGATGTCCTTATTCTTAATAGCTGAGTAGTACTCCATTGTGTAAATGAATCACATTTTCTGTATCCATTCTTCTGTAATGGGACATGTAGGTTGTTTCCAGCTTCTGGCTATCACAAACAAGGCCGCTATGAACATAGTGGAACATGTGTCCCTGTGGCATGGTGGGATATCTTTTGGGTATATGTCCAAGAGTGGTATAGCCAGGTCTTCAGGTAGATCTATTTTCAATTTTCTGAGAAACCTCCAGATTGATTTCCAGAGTGCTTGTTCCAGTTTTCGTCCCACCAGCAATGGAGGAGTGTTCCTCTTCCTCCACATCATTGTCAACATGTGCTGTCACCTGAGGTTTTTATCTTAGCCATTTTGATTGGTGTAAAGTGGAATCACAGGGTTGTTTTGATTTGCACTTCTCTGATCATTAAGGGCTTTGAACATTTCTTTAGGTGTTTTTCAGTCATTTGAGATTCTTCTGTTGTGAATTCTCGGTTTAGATCTATACCCCATTTTTTGACTGGGTTGTTTGGATTTTTGGTGGTTAGCTTCTTGAGTTCTTTATATATTTTGGATATTAGCCTTCTTTCAGATGTGGGGTTAGGGAAGAATTTTTCCCAATCTGTAGGTTGAGAGTTTGTCTTATTAGCTATGTCTTTTGCCTTACAGAAGCTTTACAGTTTCATGAGGTCTCATTTATCAATTCTTGATCTTAGAGCATGAGCCATTGGAGTTCTGTTTAGGAAATTTCCCCCTGTGCCAATGAGTTCAAGGCTCTTTCACACATTCTCTAATAACAGATTCAGTGTATCAGGTTTTATGCTGAGGTCCTTGATCCACTTGGACTTGAGCTTTGTGTCGGGTATTGGGTGGGGGAAGAAGACTGAAATCCCTGAGGGCCAGCAGAAAGAAGAGAAACATGCAACCTTGGGATGTAGGAGGTTGGGGGGACCCTCCAGAATGCACCAGAGATCTCAGTGGTGAGAGACTCTCAGGACTCAAAGGGAGGGACCTTAGATGAAATGTGCTACACTGAGGAAAGAGAACATGTAGAGCCCACCTCCAGCAGAAAGGCAAGGCATTAAGTCAGGGATGGGGTTGCCATCCCACAGTCAAAACTCTGACCCATAATTGTTCCTGTCTGAAAGAACTGCAGGGATGGAAATGGAGAGGAGCCTGAGGAAAAGAAGGTCCAGTGACAGGTCCAAAGTGGGATCCAGGTCAAGGGGAGACCCTGAAGCCTGACACTATTACTGAGGCTATGGAACACTCACAAAAAAAGGGGCTTATCATGACTGCCCTCCAAAAGACCCAACAAACAGCTAAAGAGTCAGATGCAGAAATTTGCACCCAATCAAAGCACAGAAACTGCTGTGGTTAAATTAGAGGAAGGCTCAAAGAGACTGGGGAGGAGGACAGCCCTGTGGACCAGCAGTCTCAATTAACCTGGATCCCTGAGATCTCTCAGTTAGTGGAACACCGACCAGGAACCATACACCAGCTGATATGGGGCCCTGGGCACATATGAAGCCGAGGACAGCCAGGTCTGGGGTTAGTCAGAGAGGATACACCTAACCCTCAAGAGACTGGAGGCCCCAGGGAGTTTAGAGGTCTGATAGGGTGGGGTAGGAGGTGGGGACATATTCGTGGAGACAGGGGGCAGGGAGGAGGTATGAGATGTTGAACAGTCGGAGGGTGGACTGGGACAGGAATAAAATCTGGACATTACAATAAATAAATTACAATAAATAAATAAATAAATAAATAAATAAATAAATAAATAAATAAATAAAGGCACAACTCTTATTTTTATTGGATATTTAATTTATTTACATTTCAAATATATCCCCTTTCCCATTTTCCTTTCTGGAAACCCCCTATCCCATCCTCCCTTCCTCTGCTTCTATGAGGGTGCCCCTCCATCCACCCACTCCCACATCTAGTCTCTGGTATTCCCCTACACTGGGGCATCTAACCTTCACAGGACTAAGGACCTCTCCTCCCATTGATGCTGGACAAGGCCATGTGTACTCTTTGATTGGTGGTTTAGTCTCTGGGAGCTCTGTGTGTTCTGGTTGGTTGGCATTATTGTTCTTCCTATGGGGTTATAGTAACAGCTATTTCACTTTTTTCTTTAATTTTGGAAATTATAATATAACATCATTTCTCATTTCCCTTTCCTCCATCCAATCCCCTTCTTGCTCTCTTCAAATTCACATCCTTTATTCATTAATTCCTATACATGCATAAACATATATGTATATATTCCTGAATATAACCTACTCAGTCTGTATGATTTCTTTTGTGTATGTTTTCAGGGATGACTATTGGTATTGGGATAATCGGTTGGTTTTTTTTCCCATGGAGAAGGCTATCTCTCTCCCTTTCAGAATTCCTTAATTGCCTGTAGTTGTTTGTGGTGAGCTTGTCACCATGCATTTCAGCATGCCTCAGTAGACATCATCCTTGATTAGCTCTTACTCTGATTATCTTTTAATGACATTAGCATGCCTATGATTAGGGGGATAAAAGACACATTTGCTTAGTGGTTATCCCATCTCTGTGTTGTGAAGAGCTCTCCTGTACTAGATCCTTGAATTCTGCACTTTTGCTTCTTTTCCATTAAGAATTCACAAAATTTCCTCTAGAGTGCTTCCCTTAGAATTGAAAGAGTTCAACTACATAATTCTTCTTTCTACACCTTTTTTAAAACATCCATTTTAATTTCAAAACCCTCCTCCTTTACCTCTCTTCCCAAACAGAGATAGAATTCATACTCATTGCTTATTAATTAAATTTCTTTTTGGACAATATCATACATGACTAAAACATGTTCTGATTCCCCTCCTCTCCCTCTTCCTCTTCATGATCCTCCTCCATGCATGGGATGTTGTGTGATGCTCCCATATTCATGCTCTCTTGGTTTGCTTAGTGTCCATCTTTGTTTTAACCAGGGATGTCTATCACAGTGGGTTTGGAATTATCCAGTGGGTGCACAAATGAAGATATTAATTGGGCATCTCTCAGTATCAACAGTATCTAATTCAGTAGGAGAAGTTCAGTAGGGGAAGGGTGGGTCTCTGTTGTTTCCCATGAGCCTCTCTTCCTGCTGCCTCCTTAACTTTATCTTATTCTCTCTGATTTTAACTCCAAATTCTTTCCTTTGTTTTCTTCCACTGGTTTTTTAAGTCTGATTTGGTGATGCCTTGCCCACAACTAATTCCTTAAGCAGAGCCTTCTCAGATGGCTTTTCCCAGAACTCTCTTTAGCTCTCTTCTGGACTCTCATGTCCTGACTAATGAGCTAAGAAATTTTTACTGTATTATTTTTCTTTAATTGAAAATAGACTTTCACTAGAAAAGACCAGAGTTCTAAGAGATAGCAACCTGACTTGACAAATAAAATGTAGTAAGATGGAACAAAAAGTATCAAATCAAGGTTGGATTTGACAACCCAACAGAACTAGAAGAGGTCCAAGAACAGGCAAAGAGTCAGAGCTCCACTCATTCAGATAGTCAGGAGTCCCATAAAAATACTAAGCTAAGAGTTATAATATATACACTGGGGACCTGGTGCACATCCATGTAGGCCCTGAGCTTTAACTAAGTTCTTATCTTCATATTTATTCTGCCTTTTGAACAAAGTTTCTCTTCTGTAGGAACATGTTGATCTTGCACAAAGAATGTCCAAATTATCCAACATTTAGGGAAGGCATTGGGGACTTTAAAATGTAAAGTTGTTGTTTTGTTTTGTTTTGTTTTCTTACCTCATGAAGTTAACTATACCATGGCTCACTGCTTGTGATTTTTTTCAGTCCTTCTGCATAAATGGACATAGACATACTGTAAATGCTAGGTTCATATCTAGCCAAATCTATACATTCTGAGTGGTTCTTTGTTTAGTTCTATTTATTTCTCATTCTTTCTTTTTTCTAAATGAATTTAATATTCTCTCCAAATGTGACCATTTTTCTTCTTTAAAGGAAGGAGACAAATCCTTAAGCAACCTATCCATTTGTATCCCCGGGAGCTGTTGACAGGGGTCTTAAAGCCATTTGTCAAGCAGGCCACACAACCAAGTGTCTCTTTCCCTTCTCTGTTCACATCTACATATGACTCATTTACCTCTTAACTGTCTACATGCCCTGCATGGCTATAGACACCCTGGTCATTCCAGATACAACCACACCAAGTATTTTCTGATTTTTAGATACAATCTACCAAGGTTGTTTGTTTGTTTAGTTCTGTTTATTTGTTTGCTTGGTTGATTGATTGGTTTGAGTTACAAAACCCTCAACTCTGATTGCTACCCTTTCATTGTCTGCTTGGATTGCCTTCATTTTGTCTATGACATGCGTATACTTATTTTATTTACCCATCAAATATTTTATTGAATATAGATCTTACACTGCATAATCCTTGAATCATTCACATTCATGCAAGTACAATATTCTATGCCATTCTTTCTTAAACTGATTTTCAAACTGGAGCCCTTTTTATTTGTTTTCAATGGGCTGTTATTTTGCAGTTTTGAGACAGGGTTTATCTACATAGCCTTGGATGTCCTGAAACTTTCTATGTAGAACAGATTGGTTGCTAACTAACAGAGATCTTCTTCCCTCTGCCTTCCAAAGTCTGGGACTAAAACTGTGCACCACCATGCCTGACTCATACTTGAATTTTATTTATGTTGGACTTTGTTGGGTTTTCTTTCTTGTCATTCTTTTACTGCTCCCCACAATCCTTCCCCCATCTCTGTTTCCCCTTCTCTTCTGAGCTGGTTTCCCCCCTGCCCTGGGTAGCCCCCTATCCTGGCACCTCAAGTCTCTGTGAGACTAGGTTCTTCCTCTCCCACAGAGTTCAGTCAAGGCAACCAAGCTTTAGCCATATTCTTGTTCTAAGTTTTTATTCCCTTGTTTTCCTTTCACTGTAAATAGCTCATGGATTTATGTTCTAATGTGAATATGCTGGGATTTGATGTGCATATGCTGTGTTCCTGTTGGGAAAGATTCGCCTGCTTTTTCCCTTTATTTCTGCACACCTCAGTTTTAATTAGAGATTTCAAGTTTTCCTTCTTTAACCTCTACAACTGGAAATTGAACTTCACCCCCTTTTGATATGGGCACTGGAAACCAGTGCCTCCTATCTTCTAGGCAGGGCCAGTTCTCAGTCATTGAATGACCTCACTCTCTAGTCCAAAAGGTCCTGATTTGCCATCTTCCTCCTTCATCCTTGTGAGCACCTAGGATTACAGGCATGGACCACTAGACATTCTGAAAATTGCTCATTTTGATGTCAACCAAATCTTCCTCTGTCTGAAGCCAAATGAAAAAGTGAGGGTTTTAAAAATATTCTTAAAAATTAATAATTCTTTGAGAATTTCAAACATTGTATTTTAAGGAATGTTTTATTTATTCTTTAACAATTTCATATCAAATTTTATCAAATTCACCCCCCTCTTTTACCTCCTTCCTGATCCCACACCTCTCTACCCATCCAACTTCATGATCTTTGTCATTCTTTCCTCCCTCCACTTTTGATTCTTAACCCATTAATCCAGATTGTAATTACCTGACTATTCCTGAGTGTTGGGCTTCTGAGTGACTGATTAAACCAGGTGTCACTCATTAAAGAAAACCTTTAAGCCTTATACAAGGAAGAGAGGGCAAACCTAACATTCAATGAGCTAATCTAATTTCAAATCCGCTTGGTTCTAGGAATACATGTTCTGATTATTAAAATCTCTCTTTCATTAACATTGCAATGAAATTGATTGGGTAGAATGTGAAATTATAAAGTCTTGCAAAGATCAACCAGCCCAGGTTAAGACTATGTCATATAATATTAATACTTTGGTCAGGTAGAGAATAGCACAGCATGGTGGACAGAGTTATCAGCGTTGTGCAGCTGTTCCTCTTTTGGGAGCCATCATTGCTCTTGGGAGTTCAGGTTCTTTGATTAATGAAGGCTGCTGACATGAATACTGTTTGTGGGAATATTCTAGTCAAAATATTGATCTTTGAAGTGGTATAGTGGTACTTGCCTTTAATTCTCTAGAGGTAGAGTCCTATTGGTCTCTGTAAGTTCAAGTCTGGGCTGTTCTACATATTGAGTTGCAAGCCATATAGGACTACACAGTAAGACCCTGTCTCAAAAAATAAATAAAAAACAAAACAAATAAACAGAAACAAACATGCAATATCAGCAAAAGGGAGATTTTTTTTTTTTTTTTTTTTTTTTTTTTTTTTTTTTTTTTTTTTTTTTTTTTTTTTTTTTTTTTTTTTTTTTTTTAGTCTTTTACAACTAAGGTAAAAGATTTTTCCAAGTGTGTAGAGACTTACCAGCAGATTTAGAGTTCATGTCCTTGGCTAATCTTTTAGATTGTCACTGTAACAAAAGATATTTCTTTGAAAGTAATCGAACTGTTCAAAAGATAGAAGGAATAACAGGACTCAGGTCAGCAAGGTGGCTTATTGGGTGAAGTTACTTATTGTCAAGTCTAAGCATTCAAGTTCCATGCCTGGGAGCTACATTGTAGAAGAAGAGATGCAAACACCCCAAGATGTCCTGTGCTGGCAATGAGCTCCATAACATGTACAATAACCCCCACACATACAAATAAATATAAAATATAGTACTTTGTCTCCTTTAATACATCCTCTTATAATAATTTCCCAGTTTCCTTTTGTTTTTTCTGTCCAGAAATTGGTTGCAAACTCCAGAGAGATTTTCTGTGATAAGCTACTTACTTCATCTCAATATTTATGTATTTAGCAGCTGTAGTTACAGGAAGAACATTATCTTTAAAAGTCTTATTACTAGGAAAATTTAATAAACAATACCATTGTGTGCTTTACTATCAAAATCTGGAAAATCATTTGTGCTTTTTTATTTAATTCTTTATTTAAACTTTTACATCTAGATGTTAGTACATAAACCTAAAACCATTTGTACATCTGAGAAATGTAATTGTTTATAGATGGTGTCTAAATCTATATTTGTGAAAACAGCGTGAATATTCCCTCATGTATGTGCAAACAAGGCCACGTGCAGTAAATTCTTCTTGTTTTGCAGTTACAATATTTTGTGTGCTGTTTTGTTTTATTTTGTTTTGTTTCTAAGCATACATCCCTTGGTCATAGATAATGTTTTTCAAAAGAAAAGGTGTAAGTTTTAAGACTGCCAATTCAAACTTATGTATGAAAGACATGGTACACAGAAATGTTGTTGTCTAAGATCACAAGGGTAGCTACTGACAGATCGGTAGGTAGTGCAGGGTTGTGGAGGTGTTACATTGGTTGAATTTGAGGACCAGTGTTCAGATACTTGGGACTTTAAATACTGAGTGGGCAGGGTGGCTTCCTGTAACTACTGCCTCTGAAGTTGGAGACAAAGGATCCCTGGTCAAGCTGACTAGCAAGACTGAGTGTATCCATCTGCAATCAGTATGACTCTGCCTCCATGACTAAGTTCTTTGAGCAATTAAGAATGATTCCTGTCATCTATCTTGGGACCCCACATGTACGTACACACAGGTATACAGATATTCACCTACACATATACACATATGAAAACATGTAAATACACATATATAACACACACACACGAAAATGTAACAAAAAAACATGATAAGAGTGTGCAATTCATTTTTTACACTCTACTCACTGAAGTGCCATGCTCTCTGTGTGTCAGACCTCATGTGCATCTACACTACCGTAATTACTGATGTATAGGCTGTATTTGGTCTTGTGATGTTTTCTCCAAATACAAAACAGTAAATAATCGTTGTGATCAGATTAGCCTATATTTTATGTTACTATATTTTATTAAATAAATAACAATGACACAATTGTTAAAATGTATTTTTATTTTTGGTAAGATTATTTTAAAATGTACTTAAGAATTTAATGCCAAAAAAAGAATTTAAGGCCAAGTATATGTGCTCATATTATAGAATTATAGGTGGAAAGGAAAAGAGAAATAGTCTTTTATAATTAAATAATTGAGTTATTTCCTTAATAGTTATGAACTAAAATACAACCATATATGAGTGCATCTATTAACCAGGCATAGTGAGCCAGAAGAATTTTTAAGATGTGACCAGGAATATATGTATATATCTCTCTCACCTTTTAAAATTCATTTCAGTATGATTTGATTATTACATTCATGGGAAAGAATTTGGAGTTGCAAAGACTATTGCAATGACTTTTTCTTCTTGGAAATAAATAGCTTTTCTTTACTTTAAGATGAAACACCAAATTATTCGATCTGAACCTAAAAATGCCCTAGACTAGAAAATGAGAACCTACTGTTTTCATCCTAAAGAAAGTTTCCTCCCCTAAGCAGTTGCTGCTGACATTGCTTTTCTGTTCAGCTTCTCCCCACTCACAGAGCCAGAGGGAGGTGAGAGAGAAAATACAGGAGACAGATGACCATGCTGGTTTTCTGTGCTCTATCCAGTGAGATGTGGAAAGTCCACAGTTTTTGCTTTATGAAACTATCTGAACACACACCTCTGAATACTTGTCATGGTTTTCCTTTGACTGTTCTTTCTCCACAGAGCCTTTCTCTGTAGCCTCTGTCAACTCAGGCCCTGAATCTGCATAGCAGGAATAGAACTGCCTTCTTAGCACACCCTCTATCTTGTTTCATCTTGGACCTTAGGTCCACCTCAGATTCTCTGAGCCATACTTTGGCTTCATCTTTCATCTACTCTCCTTTCCCATGGAGTAAGAATCAGTGTCTGTTCATTGTGTTTCCCTTCTAAGATCCAACCTCCAACTCTTAGTTTAAGGATCTGTACAGGAACCAGTGGGCTAAGCTAAAGTCTAAGCATTTGGACATGACTTCATATAAGTGCCTCATTCACTTATTTGCAGTAACAGAAATGGTGTCTGCATTACAGAGTTTTAAATATTTACTTTTCCTTGTCTGTGATGTCAAAAATAGATCTCTATGCAGGATGTTCCATGAGTCAAGTAGGTTCATATTTGGGTATTTATTTAATAGACACTGGAAAAATAAGAAAATAATTACTCTACTTCATGTTAAGATGAATGAAATTAAATTTTATGTACAAGGTAACCATAGAAGACACATCTGAATATGGTCTCTAAGTGTTAGGTAAAAAATAATATTTGAATGTTGTTTTAACATCCTAAAATATTGAGAATCTCCAACATGCTTTTATTTTTCATGAAATGTAACATTCCATCTTCCCATCTTTCAGATACATGAGGACTCCTGAATATGTCCCTCTACATAGCGAAAGGGGCAGGCAGCACATGTGTCTACGTTAGAATGTCTCAGGTCCTTTTCTGGTTACCATGGAGCATTGCTCTAGTACTACCACCATATCCATGTCTGTCTTGTCTCTGTAAAAAGCGTTAAAAGTCACTAAAAACAGCTTCTGAAGCAGCCTCAGGCATAGAGAATTCTCAAAATTCTGTAGCTTGAAAGGGGCACCTAAGCAAACCTACATGGATGTTTATTTAAGTGTCGCTACATCCAGTGGTCTTTAAAGATAAGGTACAAATACTTCCAGTGAACAAGAATGTGGTAAGACTCCCACTCCCATCAGCTACAGCAGGATCAAAGCTACAAACTGATCTTGAAGTATCTAGAATAATATATTTTCCCAACACATTTTCAAGGGTGGCAATAGTGTTCTGTAGTATAGTATTTGATATTGCCTAAAAAAGTCATTCTAGGGGTTGGAGAGATAGTTCAGTCAGTGAAGAAGGTGAAGAAGGTACTACCCATGCAGAGGGAATTGACTCTCAGCATTCACATAAAAAGGCTAGGCATGGTGGCAAATATCTGTCATCTCACAGCTGTGGTAAAAGGCAAAGATAGAAGCTTACTGGTCAGTAGAGCCACTAAATGAACAACAAAAGAAGACACTCAGTATCAATCTGTGGCCTCTACACATGTTTATGTAAATCAAACACACACACACACACATACACACACACACACACACACTCACACACACACTCACACACACACACACACACACTGAGAGACAGAGAAAAAGAGAGAGGGAGAACAAGAATTGTAAATGATAGAATGTCAGTTTCTAATTAATCCATATTATCTACAGATGTATTTGATTATGGAGTCCTTTGAATTCTGTCAACTGAACAAATATTTGTAGTCACCAAGAGTGATTGAGTAAATCTATAGTATGTTCATTATATAGTAGAAATCCTCAGAAAACTGCTTATGCATCTATAGGACAACAGAGAATGTAATAGGAAGTTTTAGAGTTGTTTATTTAGACAAAGTTATTTTATATCTTTATCTCACTAGTTCCTTGAGACAAATTTACTTTCCAAGATGAATCTCGTTTGCCATTGTATTGTGAATAATCTGATGTTGTTGTTTTGCTTTACTTAAATCTCTTAAGAATAGATAGGGTTTAAGAATCCTTGAAATTCTTAATGTATTTAAGGAAGCCATAAGGATCATTGCCTCTTGTCTGGATTAATGGCATGCATGATTCTTCATTTGTAATGGAAAAGCTGTGAATTGCTGAATGACATTGGATTGCTTCCTGAACTCTATTTCAGGAGTTGGCAGACTGAACTTATTGTCCCTTCCTCCCAAGAAATGTTATCTTTCTTTTTGTTCATTGTCTCCATCAGTAGACCACCTTTCTGCTCATCTCCAAAGCCAGGCAGCCCTCTGTTTTCATTGATGTCTTCTTTCTTGTCAGTGGCTGGCACTAATGGTCACAAAAACTCTGAGAACTCTGCTTTTCTCACTGCTGCTAACCCGAACTTCATTCATTCATTTTGCTTACTGCAATAAACTTCAAACTACGGCTTTGCTTCTTGATTACATGTTGATTATTTTCTATAATTATTCAAGGCTGAATATTACTAGACCAATAATATGCTGACACAGCTTGCCATGCTAAACAAAAATAGCAATCAAGTACTTTTCAAAGCACCTATCTTTTTTTATTTGCAATCTGTATATTGGTAGCCATGCTTCGTTTGATCCACGGGGGTTTATTTGTTTGTTTTGGTTGGCCAATATTTAATAATTTAGATGATTAATTTTGGATTTTATTGCTTTTCTTGACAAAAAAAAGAGCAATAAAAAAAACCAAACAAACAAAGGAACAACAACAAAACAAAACCAAGAGCCAGGGACTGTGGTTTCTCCAGCCAGACCAACCTTCTATCCTCATGGAGTCTGCTCAACAGAAGAACTTTCTCAACCCCTCTAGTTCCCAGTGCTCTCACTTGTCTCCATGTCATAACAATGGCAATAGCAACTTGTCCAGTTTTGCTGTAGTTCCTTCTATGTCCAACATGCTTCCTCAATTATGCACAGCATTTCTTAGCCTAGCATTCAAGGCTCTCATAAGCTGCTATTATTCTCTGCTATCGTCCCCCTACCTGTGTCCCAGCCATACCTCACCACTTGCTTCTCCAGCATGGACTGGGGTTCATTTTGTGGACTTAAGACTGTTTGAAGCCACATTTAATGTTTATTCTCATTGGGTTTAATCCTTTGGACACTGAATAATTCTTAGTGCGCTTAGGTTTTTATTTGAAAAATGGAAAAAATGGTGCCTCTTCAATCATTATGCTAAGAGTTTTAGTAAATAAAGGCATAGAAGCTTCTAACATTTTCTCAATGCTCAGCAAAAATTCAGCTATTGTTGATTTCCCAACAAATATCTCACTCTAGAAGTTTAATAGGTAAAACTTTTTTTTTATTGAGTATTTTGTGTTCTGGTATGTCTCTAGGTTTCCTTTAATGACCAATTTATATGCTACCATTGGAAAATATGTCCTGCTTTTCCCATCTGAATTCATTCCTCCTTTTGTTTTATGTGAGTGTGCATGAACTTATTAGATATAGTCATCTTATGAACCCACCAATGCTTTCCCTGGACTTTTCAGCTACTCCAGGGAAAGGATAAAACCTTACAGGTTGCTTTGTCTTCAGAGTATCTAACTCCATGCTGTGCAAATATCCAGTGCTCAGCAAAAGCTTATCACTTGAACCAAAGTGGAGCCAAGTGTTTGCCTTTGATGCGCCAAGCAGTTACAAGCTGAGTTAATCTTAAACAGCATCAGGTTCAATCCGTTCCTTGGAAAAGTAGGAATGCAAACAAATGTGAAAATCAAATAATTTTTGCAAAATCAATTAATATGACAAAAGAAGTACCCAACTCCCAGCACTGTCACCCTGAACTTACCCCTCTCTTGCCTTTTTATTTATCCATGAGGGGCAGCTCCACTGAGATGACAGCGAGGTCACACAGTCCGGGCTTGTAAGAGCCAATTATCTGCAATGTTATGCTGGGTCAGGTCACTACTATTACCAGATGTCATGTCAGGGTGAAGATAGTGGCAACAGCCACACTGTTGAAATCTATAATTTACAAACTACAGAACTACAGTTAACAGCATCACATTTATGTGGAGGACATTGCAACTCGTGTTTCTTCCCTAATTAATACTTGCCTTATAACTATGTCATTAGCGGCAGCATTGTGACCTAAGATACTTGCCATGGGTATTCACAACAGAAAGAATATTTAAATGTGAGTAATATGCCTGAGATCATGCATTCAGAAAAAGTAAACACTACCATGAATGTAAGGCCTTAGCTTGGTTCTCAACAGAGTTTCATTTCAGTGCAGCCCACCATATGATGCCCGCACACAGCTGATCTACACAGGTTTGCTTCTAGACTACTGAGAACATAGATTTTACTAAGTGTCACCTGGAATTTTTAAAAATCTTATATGCATTTCCTTCATATATTTGCTTTGACATCTCATCTTTTCAAACACTGCTGTGGCATCTCATCGTCCCCTACAGCCACCTATGGGTGACATGCCACACACCTTTGCTCCTACAATACTGCTGGAATCTTCTCAGAATTCTCTGCTCTCATCTTTTTACATGGGACACATGCTCTTTGGGAGAACAGGGTACTCGGTACTCATACTTTCTAGTTCGTAACTACAGATTCTAGCATTGTTCTTACCAAATTATACACACATATTGACATTTGCTTTCTAGTTGAGAAGAGCAGAGGACACATGCTACCATGACATAGAACTTGGAATCACATGACCACAACACAGAGGCAACTTATAGTCAATGATGTCTACTGCTTGTTCCAGCCCTTCACGCATGTTACTGTGCTCAATGAACAGAAATGATTTATTCCTAGTGGAATGTTTCTACCTGTGCTGTGGGCTGTTGTTTCAGCCATCCATTACATATTTAATTTCCTATGGTATTTCAACTTCCTTTATGTAGCTAGGGGCAGATTTTCAAGATCAGAACAATTCCAATTTTAAAAGAGGTTTATTCTTTTCTCCTTTGAACTAAAAGCTGGTGTATGGTCACCAGAGTAGATGGTCATTTACACAAGAGTAGATGGTCTCTTGTGGCACAAAGCACTTGTTTGACTGTGATCTTATAACGTATGCATGGAAGAGGTTCAGTTCTGAAACCTAGAAGGAACTCATTTAAAGAGTACTACTCAGCTATTAAAAACAGTGATTTAACGAAATTTGCAGGCAAATGGATGGAGCTTGAAAATATCATCCTAAGCGAGGTAACTCAGTCACAAAAGAACGAACATGGTATGTACTCACTGATAAGTGGATATTAGCCCAAAAGTTCGGAATACCCAAGTTTCACTTTACAGTAACTGCTGGACTGAGAGTAAGGTCCCAGATGGAGGAGTTGGAGAAGGGACTGAAGGAGCTGAGGGAGTCTGCAGCCCCATGGAGGGAGCAACAGTGTCACTTGCCATACCCCCCTCCCCCAGTCCTCCTGGAGGCTGGACCACCAACCAAAGAATACACATGGAGGGACCCATGGTTCGGACCACATATGTGGCAGAGGAGGGCCTTGTTGGCCATCAGGGGGAGGAGAGGCCCCAGTAAAGGGGAATGTCAAGGTGGGAATATTGGAGTGCATGGGCGGGTGGGTGGGAGGTGGAATTCCCTCCTAGAGGTGGGGGAGGGGGAGGGGATAGGTGGTTTCCAAAGAGGAGACCTAGAAAAGGGAAACATTGGAAATGTAAATAGAGTATCAAAAAATAAAAATAAAAAAAGAAACTGGAAAAAAAATCTTAAAGGAAGTTGAAGCACCAAGGTTTAAGGAAGAAAGCTAGAGTGGGCCAGGCTTTTTATTTCTAGCCTTACATCTTCTAAGAAAGTAAAGCAAGGTGAGAATTGTGCAGCTTCATTCTGTCAAAACACATTGCTACTTATAGGCTTAGGGAGGCTGCCAATAAAATATTTCTTCAGCCCCCAAGGTTCCACAAGAATAGACTCTTGGAGAAGATTATTGTTGACAGTGCACATGTTGATATAGCCAGAACTTAATAGCTCCTGGCCCAACAGCAGCACTTTTTGTTCTGTGTGAGCAGTTCTTCCTCTGTTAGAGAGCCAAACAAAGCACACTTAGTATGTTTTCAAAGTGGCACAGCAGCGGGGGTGGGGTGTCACTCATTAATCTTTCTCACATGGTGGGAATCAGAGTCTTCTCTGGGAAGCTTCTGGAAATAGAGTCCTTTCTCTTTACAGTTCTGACATCGAAGTTGATGTTTGTCTTCCTAAACGTTTCTTCCTTTAACCTCTTCTTCAAGGGCTTGTATATTTCTCATTTCTTTCTGTGAGAACCTCAACAGTATCAGCTTTCTGTAGACATGAAAGTAAGGTTGAGAAATAAGAGAGGGAATCTTTTTAAAATCATGTTTTTCCTCTATTCACATACAATATGTAAAATACTCAGCCAGAGTTTATGTCTCAAAATGATTCTTCCCCAAGAAAGCCAGTTTTTTGGGATGTTCTGGTGGGCTCCAGATTCAGCAACAGTATGTCTATTGTAGGTAGTTAGGACATAGATGAAAATAATTTGCCCCCCCCCATACTTAAATTTGCTTGGTAGTATGAGATTTGATGCTACGGAGACCTGTGGCAGTGGTCTGATTCCAATTTTGGGTAATGATGAGATTTAGGTAACATAACTTCTCAAAGCCCAGTTGTCTTTGCCAAAGTGGATGTAATTATAGAACTCAGTTCCCAGCAGACTTGACCTGTGAAATTAAATTTCATAATTAATCTATGCAAAACATCCTAGTACCTGCAATCATTCCCTCGCTGTCTCGTCCCTTTCTCTGCTGCTTACCCTTGTTTTTATTTTTTCTGTCCGCTTCACTTTTCTCCTTAACTTCATTCTTTTGTCCACTGTTCTCCTGTCCAACAATTGAAGCACATTTATTTGCTCTACATGCTGATAATTCCCCTAGGAAACTATTTATACTTTATTGAGGCCTCCGCACAAATGAAAGCGAAGGGAATTCTACTTGAGCTTGAATTATATTCACTTTGAAAATAACCTAGATTTTTATTTTGCTACAATTTTCCTGAGACTGCTAACTGGAAAGGACTGTGGCTCTCTGAGTGCACTCACACAGCTGGCTCTATTGTTTGATAGAGGGGGTATCATAGAGCAGAAGCTCCAGTGTGCTCTTACAGGGAATACATGGCTTTCCTCTAGGCTCTCCTGATTTCTGTGAAATGTCCCATTTATTTGTCAGGTCAAAGTGCATTCTAAGCAGTAATTAAAGGCAGAGCATAGAAAGCTTGCTTATTTTATACTGGAGCCCTCCAAGGTGCAACAGACAACACAACTCTGTCATTTTGCTTGTTCTCATGAGAACATGAAACTCAATTATTTAATTGTTCTTGAGTTATTCTGATATACAGCTATGACCTTAGGATCATCTTCCTCCCCAACCCTGTCTCTGCTCCTAGCATCCACTCTTCTCTGGTCCTCAACCTTTATGATTCTTTAGCACCACCCGTGCTTGGATAATCCTCCACATACTCCTTATTTACAATAAGCAAACTATAAAAAAATAAAACAATTGGGTGAAACAAATCTCTCTTTATTTTAACACGCCTCCAGTGTTCCTGCTGAAAGTAACTTTTAAAATCTCTGCCTAATGTCCTTGACTTCTCTCACCTTGAGTACTTGATGCAAGTCCATGTTTCTCATAGTGTAATTCACTCTGCGTTTCTGAAGGGTTTTCTCAAAAAAGAACATGATCATTTTCTTAGTAAATTATATCTGGTTATCATAGATATAGATAGATATAGATATAGATAGAGATAGAGATAGAGATAGAGATAGAGAGAACCAAGATATTGGCTTGATAAAACACTTGTAGCTCAAGGGTGTAGAACTGGAATTCGGATGCTTTGCATGGAATTAATCTAACGTAAGACAGTATTCCCAGCTTGGGCACCATTCACCACAGAGCCTTTCATAATGGAGGTTGGATATGTCGCATTTTTCATTTCATCTTCAATTTTTCTAGTCGCAAAACCTTTACATATGCCCTGTGATGCTCCAGGCATTAGTTATTACATCCATAAAACATGTGCTAAAAATGTCTACATTAGATTATATATTTGAAAAGACTGTTGTATATTAATATTTGATTATCAAGCTATAGGAATATATATAACATTAAAAATGATTAAGAATTAGTAATAGTTATTATTAATTAAGCATAATGATTAGTTGTAATATAATCTCTGATCTAACAATTGGCTGTATTAAATAGGCTCCATATGTATGAAGCCCACACAAGGAGAGGCACGCTATGCATATCACTGTGGCTCACTTTTTGAGAAGGGTACCATTTCATGAAGTAATGGTATCACTTTTCTTATCTACATCATCATTGTTATTATTATTACTATTATAAAATGTGCTTTTATTTTATTTGAAATTATTCATGAAGAAATGGAACTCCCACTTTTTCCCCATCTCATTCTTCCAAAAGAGGGAAAATAATTTCCATTCTTTCACTGTACTTCAGAAAATGCGACTATATTTTCTTACCACAAAAATCAACCCTTTTCTGGGGCTTCCACATACTCTCTTAACAATGGTCTACAGCTTCTGCCAGGCATAAGGACATTCTTGACGTGGGTGCAGTAGGGGATGGGACAGGAATGAACATCTCTGAGTGCTGCTGCATGTGGGTGGTCCTACCTCTCCCCCGGGCTCCACCCTTCTCCAGAAGACTTGCCAGGGCATTTTAAAAAAGGGAAATAAGTCTTCAGGGTGGCATTCCCTCTTTCAAAATGTGAGAAAACACATTGGCAGAAAGAGGGTTTTCAGGACTGATGGAAGGTGTGAGATGCAGGAAACAATTCTTAACCTCTTAATGTGGGTTCCCCAGAGACTGCTCTACAGTCTAGCTTTTAACCAAATTGACATGATAGTCCTGCGATAAGATAATAGCATGTATTCAGCCATTCATCAAGCATATACTTAGAGGCTAAGCACCACAGAAGTTAAAAAACACTCATTCCGTTGAAGTAGCGATGGGGGCCAAGTTATGTAATTGCTGAATAATAGCTACATATTTAAAATATGTACTAAGACAGGAATACGGTAAAGGAAGTTCTAGGAATTTCTGGGTGAGGCAACCATGCAAGAAGGAACGTGCTTGTATGCTTACTGGAAAGCTAAGGAATTCCACAGTAGCTTATATCTAAGGGAATACAGTGTGAAAGCTAAAGGAGGCCACGTACTGATGTAGATCACGTGACAAAGTTAAGACTTTAGGCACTGGCTGAGGTGAAGAGCTCACTTAACATTAAAACTATTCGGAGTTTTAAAAATAGTGCATTGGGAAACTCTTAAAGACCTTTGAATAAATAAATAAATAAATAAATAAATAAATAAATAAATAAATAAATAAAATTGTTTGCATCTTAGAAACAAGAGTATAGTGATTTTTAATGCTGGGTGGAAATATGGCTGAAAAGTTCAGGAGTCTTATGAAAGTCAGGCTATATAGGATAGTGTAAGAATCATTGTACTGAGGAGTAACACAACTCTTATCTCTCATAAGAAACAGAGAGTGCACGAGAGAGTGTGGGAAGTTCAATAGAACTCAGCAGAGTCCATGTAGGTTCTGATCTGCGTTCTCAGGTGGGTTGGGGTGCTCATTCCCTGACCAAGGAAGAAAAGTCGTCATTAAATTCCTGTTCAGTTTGATAACACAGGTGGATGGTCACTTAGGCTTGTACCATGGAAGCTTGTATGAAGGCTTTTTCTGGATATAGAGTTAAGAGAATGAATCTAGCAAGTTTCAGTTTATGTTTTCTTAATACAACCATAGGAAGAAGGGCAACTGTTTCTTGAACTCATAATGCAGACAGAATAACATAGAGGCTCATAAGGAGACCACAGAGCTACAGTGCTTGAACTGAATATCCCAGCTCCATATCTTACTGGTTGTTTACCTTTGTGCAAATGATTCCAAATCTCTGAGCACCCTGTCCTCTTCAGAAAAGGCCAGACAACATGGAATCCACCTTACAATAGTGCTATGAATATTGATTAAATGGATACTATTTCAAAGCTTGTTCCAGCAAGAAAGAAAGTCAAGTATTAATACTGAGAGATACTGAATGAATAGGCTTAGGACACAGACGAGCAGTGTAAAGGGAGTTTAGGAAGCGTTGTAGGCAGCCCCAACATAGAACTGTGGGAATGCACTGGAAGAGTGTGTAAAAGGAACAGAGGCAGAGACAAAGACAAAGGCTTCAGGAGAATCGCTCCGTGGACGACAATGAAGACAAGCCATCCAAAGAACGTCTAACAGAGGCAAATGCCAACTCATAATTCAATTAAAATTAAAATTTAGGAGAGTCTTTGCACTTGGCAGTTCTGGTATTTTTATGGAAATTAATATGTTTTCAGTAAAATAACCATGGTTAATGGGATAAGAATAAATTGAAGACAAAGATGGGAAAATACTTACATGGTATTTTTTTTGTTTCAAAAAGTTTGACCGTGTGAGGGAGAGGGAGGGTGGAAATAAACAGGAAACCAGAGGACTGAGAAGGATTGAGGGAGGAATGCTAATATGTGTTGCCTTTGCTTTGAGAGATACATAATTATGCTTGGAAAAGCAAGAAGGCAGGAAGCTTGGAAATACACAAAAGAGAATAAATACATCAGGTAAACGTCACACAATAGAAATAAGAAGTTCCCTTGCTTCAATAACTTTAGAAAGTCCTCAGGAACAGTGGCTTTCTGTCGATTACTCAGCATATTCCATCCCAGATGGTGGCTAGGGTCCTCCAAAGCCTGATTGCCAAAATTGTGTGGTCATTGTTCTCTTACAATGCTGTCAGTTCGAAGCCAGTCCCTACAATGCTTCTGCCTCCTGCTCCGGACTGTGCTGCCCAACACAGTAGGATGTCACTATAGCAACTTCAGTTTCATTTAGAATTAAGTTGCTCAGTTGTACAACCACATCTCAGATATGGATGTGGTTATGATGACTGAATTAGAGGCAGAACCACAGAATGCTTTCTGTAACATAGAGAAACCCTTAAGACTGCACTGTCTCTGCTCTAAATCTCTGGTATTTATTGTACATGGAGAGCTCCCAGGGCTGCTCATGTCATTGCCCTGCTGACCTTGAAGCTAAGAGTGATCTTCGATACGGGGCTTCCCTATTGCACTCATGGCCCTGTATTAGTTTCCACCTTGAGGCCCATCTGTCTTTTTATCTTTTCAGCATCTCAGGTTACTGCTCTTATTTCTGAATTTTTCTTTGCCACCCTTGAAGAACTTGGTGAATACTTTCTTGTCCGCTCACTTACGTGCTATTAAGTCAAATTGCATCCTATAGTCCATTCATGCACACTCAAGTGGAATCACTTTTTTATTCTGAGATTGTCTCTGTGAAACTGCCATGTGATTCTCCCATCTTGAAGTAAAAGTTATTTGATAGAATAGTTAGTTAGCTATATGAACTGTGATTCAGAGACACAGCTATGGTGACAGTTGGTGTGTCAGGTGGGTACAGTTTTTAAACCTAGAGAGCTTTGTTTCTCACTTTATACACTCCACTTCCATGGGTATTGATGAATTATGTAACACAAATTTGACTTCTCCCCTTCCCCCTTTCCTCTCACTATCCCCTTCATTCTTCCATTCCTCTCTCCTTCCCTCACTTCCTCTTTTCCTTCTTTTCCCTCTCTCAGTCCCATTACTTTCCCTCCCTTCCTTCCTTCCTTCTTCCTTCCTCCCATGCCTTCTCTCCCTCCCTCCCTCCCTTCCTTCCTCCCTCCCTCCCTCCTCCCCCTTCCCTCTGTATATCTCTCCATATATCTCTCCTCTCTGTATACATACTTCCATTCCTCCTTCCCTCCCTCCTTCCCTCCCTCCATGCACCTCTCCTTTCCATCCTTTCTTTATTGTTTTACTTTTTCTTTCTCTTACGGGTCTATACTCCGAACTATGTCTGTCGATATATTTGATTATTAAGTATAGAATCTTTAAGACATAGCTACAGTGACTCATGGCTCGGTATTTGTAACGCATGAAGAAGGGAGGTGGCCAGGGGTTAGCTGTGACCAACTATCTCAGAGTTTTGGTCTCCAGCTTTTTGGATTTTGTTAATTTTTGTTTGTTTGTTTGTTTGTATTTTCCTTTCCTTCTTGTTGTCATATGTGTGACCATAAGTCAAATTATCAACACTTTGCTCCAAACAGGAAGGTGGAGAAAGATCTGGTGCTGTGTTTGGAAGCCAAAATGTTTCTTAGAAATCCTGGAGGAGTCCCATAGGTTGGTTGTAAATTGGGTCACTTTCTTTGTAGAGAAAATCAGAGGAAAAGAAGACTCAAAGACTCAGCAAGAGTTTTGTGCATCCACCATGCTGACTCCTCAGCAAAGACAAAATATCAGCTTCTGTGGTCCACGTTTTTCTGTACTTCCAGTTGTTTATTTAGTAGAAATTCTTATCATTTATGCACACATGTCTGCATGACTGTTGCAGAAGTCAAGCAGCCTGGCCTTTGCTGGTTTTCCATTTCTTGCCTTGGGCTTTTGGCTGTTTTCTAATTGTCTAGTGCAAACTCAGTGGTATAAAATATATCCTTCACTAGAGCCAATACTCATACCGTTTTTGAAAATATAACCAATAATCATATGTTCTTCTCACAACTCTTTTTTTTTTTTCGGTTTTTTGAGACAGGGTTTCTCCGTGTAGCCCTTGCTGTCCTGGAACTCACTCTGTAGACCAGGCTGGCCTCGAACTCAGAAATCCACCTGCCTCTGCCTCCCAAGTGCTGGGATTAAAGGCATGTGCCACCACTGCCCGGCTTTCTCACAACTCTTATTTGACATTATTCAAATCAGAATATTATCTTTCTCACAGACAATAATAGCACCTTCTCTTATGCAGAGGATCAAGAGTTGCCATTGTCCAACAATTTTTTCTGTAATTTTATTGACAACTTTTCTATGTGGCATGCCCTTTTTCAATCAAAGACGATTTTTAGAGGCTTTCAACTTAGAGATTTAAAAATGCACATGTGTGTTCACTGATATACTTGTGTGTTACTGTCTGGGAATAGTGACAGGCACTTCTGGTTCATTTTCAACCTTTCACATTTTATGAGTGTTTTTATTCTCATAATTATATTATCTTTTGCGTAAAAGGAAGAAAAACTTAAGAAATGCATAATTCATAGATAGTTGGGTATATTAAATGTTCTCAAATTTGGTGACCCTGTGAATAATGTCAGAACTTATCCCATAAGTAGCTTCATTGTAATGTGAGTATAAACATCGAACATAAAGTCAGGACTCTATTTGGCACCCTGTGAAGAATGTCTAATGACCTATCATACTCCAAGCTGAAGAAGTACTGGAGCATGAGTTAAGAACATCTGTTTAGAATGATTTTGCAGTAAGGCCTGCTTCTTTTACAAGGAAAAATCTGAAGAAAGCATCAAGTGCTTGCTATTACATCATGCTGCAGACTCTACACCTCTGAAGGCACACAGTTATTGGAGCTTATTCCCCATTCCCAAGTAACTGTCAATAAAAGCGGCCCCTTGTAGTGATCAGTGGATATTCTTGAAGGGGTGTTGTTGAAAGGACATCTTAGCTTGACCTCCAATGGAAAATGCATTTTCTAATACAGTTTTAAAAGAAAATCTGCACTAGACAGCCTCCTACTAGGCAAACGTTGTTGGCTGCAAGAGTGAAATCCAATAAAACCACAATAAAGTTAAAAAAAAAAAATTCCCTAAACCAAATATGATTTATGGAATGGTTAGAATGAGGAGTGATTTGAAGCCATACATCGCATGGTGTGTGTGTGTGTGTGTGTGTGTGTGTTTGTTGTGTCTTTATCCCTTGCAAAGTTTCAATAGGTGGCCTTTTCTGATGCAAGGTATTTGCACAACTGACAAAATCATGTATGAGCCTGCACAACAGAAGCTCTTTCAGTGGAAAAGCAACCCTTTCAGGAGCATATACAAGGCCAAAAGGGAGAGAGCCTAGTACCAAAGGGCCTTGGACTTTTGCTTTGAAAACTTTTAATCATCCAATCATTATTGCACATTAAATCAGTTTCACTTCCACTATTCTAAAATAATGTGAAACCCAGCCAGAGACACCCAATTATCTAAAGCATAGGTCTATCTCATTGCTATTACCATTCAGTATATATTTTATAGGAGAGCTTTCTAAAATGTAAAATACTATAAAATGATCGCTCTGATTTTTAAAATGTTGCAGAAAAAACAAAGATTGTAAAGAAAATCTGTATTTTGCACTTGATTCCCGATTAAACTGTCAAATAGTAAGTATTATAAATACATGAAACTATTAAGTAAACTGCTAAGGTATTGCCACAGGATTTCATATATTGGCTTTTATGTTATTAAAGATGGTTTGTACACTGTTACTTTAAATAGTCTGTAAAATTGCAAAGGGACCCCTCCCCAAATTCTTTCTTCTTCTTCTTTTTTAATCAATATTGAAGACATTGGGTGTACAGGCTAAAAGCTTCCAAACACTTCCCTAAAATAATCCCTACTGTGATGCTTGGTCCTCATTGACAACGCCATGGGACTTAGAATCACCATGGAAACAATGTCCTTGGCACATCTGTGAGAGCATTTCCAGAGAACTTTGAAATGACATAGGAAGCCCAGTCCTGAATGTTGTTCCTAAATTTCCATAAGCTGACTTCTCAGACTGTTGAAAAACTAGAGAGTGAAATACAAGCTGAGCACAAACCTTCTTTTTGTCCCCTGTTCTTTGACTGCAAATGCAATGTAACCAGCTACCTTGCCCTCCTGCCACCATAAATTTCTTGCTCTGATAGAGTTTAGTACTGGGAACTGTAAGCCATATTAGTCCTTTCTTTTCTTAACAAGTTGCTCTTAGCATGGATTTTGTTGCAGACCTGTGGCAACTCACCTACAAATCTGCACTGCTCATTTGTTCACTGTTTTTCAATGTACCAGAGACAAGAGGTTCTCAAGATGAGTTGTGGTAGGAACCTATGTCATGAGTTTTTCATCAGGAACACCCCTTTTTAAGGGAACAGAAAGAAACTTAGAAGAAACTATATTTTAAAAAATAAATAATGGAGCCAAGAGATGGCTCAATGGTTAAGAGAGCTTGCTGTGCGTGAAGAGGACTTGAATTCTGTCACCAGTACCAAGTTGAGCTGTTTTGGACCAACTGTCACTTCAAGCAGACAGGATAGGTGTCATCTCCTTCTATCCTTCTAGGGAACCTACACTCGTGCAGACATGCTTTTATTTATATATATATATATATATATATATATATATATATATATATATATATATATATATTTTCACATAAATAAATAGCACTAAAATAAGTAAATAATAAAATAAATCTGTAAAAATAAGTTAATATACAACATGATGATATAGCATCATAATATTAGGCAGTACTTAGTGTTAGCTTTAAAATATTTCCATCAGATATTATAAATATACAAATTTAATTAACTTAGATATTTACATGTTTAAAGATAACAGTGGCATATATATATATATATATAATTTTCAATAAAACATTAAGTAATGAAAGTATGTTATCGCTTCCCATGTCGGAGCATCCATAAACTTGATTCCATTTGATAATTATCTATGCACTCTCCAGAAGTCATATGTTGTTATGAGTGATCGTTCTTAATGATATGTCAAGTTTATGTGACTACAGTGCTAGGTTTGGAGCATTAGCTTAGCTTGCTGCTCTTGTACTACTATGCACTATATCTACCAGCCACCTCTATTTGTACTTAAATACAAATGAATTAAGATAGAATTCATTTAGCTACACAGTCATAACAACATTAGGACTTACTACCCAACCTTCTGTTATTAGTGCTATTTTATTGATGATAAGTATAGTAAATTCTATAGGACAGTGCTTATCTGGCTTTCTCTCCATATGATCCATCATGACTTGATCTTAAATACAATACAGAAAAAGAGAAATATATATGAGGACTAAGTATAGAGATGAATCTTTAGAGGGCTTGCCTCATGCAGAAAGCTCTGGATTCCATCCCCAGATTTACATAAACTGGTGAGATGGTCCAGACCTGTAATCCTAGTCCTCTGGAGAGGCAGAAGAATTAGGAGTTCAAGGTCAGTCTCTGCTACCTATAGAGTTCAAGGCCATTGTGTTATAAAATGCTACCAACAAACCAAACCAACAAAACAACAGAAAAAAATCAAATGAATATAAAGAATCAATATGAAAGTGACATTCTTGATATTAAATCATCAAAGGACTAGCAAAACAAACAAACAAACAAAACAACAACAACAAAACACCACCACCAACACAATGTTTGACCAAGTTTCTGCCTTCCTTCAGTGAGATCATTTGGTTCTTCTTTATAGGTGAAAGCTCTGAGGTCACAGGTTCAAGATCATATCATGAAAGCATGTCAGACAAGAGATGTAAAACCAAGTTCACTCTTTCCTGTGGTATAGCTTCCTCTCCTGTCTGACAACACTGCTTCTCATCCACCGCACACCTGCCCAACACAAAGTGCACCAGGCTGCGGCTTATTGACTCTGACAGTAATCCATTGTCAGACGTAAAGCCCATTAGTGCATGTCTAGGAAAACACACTCACAGGGAAGCCCCAAGTGAAGGGCCGCCTCATTATCACAGGTGAGTTTCCACGTAATTAATTCTAAAGATTGTTGAGCAGCTGATTTTCTATGAGTGGTGTGCCACATTTTGTAGGCACGCCATTAAATCACCAAAGCCCACAGCCCTATGGATTCATATTATTTTATCAATTACATAGGAGAAACAGACAAACTTAAAGAGGTAAAATGGCATTCCTAAGACTACAAAAGTTCAAAGCAACTGATGCAGTAGCAGGTGAATCCATGTGTGTGTGTGACTTGAAATCCTATTGTCTAGCCAGACCCTTCTATGAGTAATTTCCTGTGAAGACAGAGCCAAGGGTAATGTTCATCCATTTCTAACTGTTGTGTGAGTATGTGTATATTTGCGCATGTGAGAGAAATAAAATATTATCTTTCATGGCACTCAGATAACTCAGGTGGAAATTTCATTTTTTATGGATAATTTTCAGGACAGTTAATCCATAGGCTAAAGTCAAATTTAGGTTGAGGAAGACTAAGAAAGTGAAAGATAATGTAGTATCTTAGTTAAAGATGTATTTAGAAGATGTAAAAAGCAAACAAAAAACCAAAACCTCTGTCTCTCATCTTTCCCTCTCCCTGCTTCCTTTCTTTTCTTTACTCATACTGAAAAACAAGGATTTGGATTTTAAGTGTGTAGTAATTGGAAAGCACAATATTATCCCAATATGGTGCTGCATGGCTGTAACACCAGGCTTTAAGAGACAACGATAGAAGTTGTTACAATATCATGTCCAGCATGGGATACATAGCAAGTTCTAGACCAGCCTGGGCTCCATAAGAAGACTTTCTCAAAAAGAAACAAAACAGAAATATCTGTTTTTATGCCTGGGAATGTGACTATATTTGTTTCATTTCCATTGGAAAGAAGTCAATGGAAACATGTATGTGTTATTTCCTATGCTATAGAAATTGTGTTTATTTTTAGAGTCAGAAAGGTAAATTTAACTGCACCTGTTGACAAAAAGACTCCATCTAGTCTGTATAGAATGTGAATTTAAGTAATTCTGAACACCAAAGTTCAAAAGCACAGTAAATAAAACAAACAGAACCTATAGCATTATCAAGACAAGAGGCATGTGGGCTTCCTTCAAACAAATCTCAATTCTCCGGAGAGGGCACCCACAGCAAGAAGAGAAGCATGACTATTCATTTCTAATACTTCTACCCTGCCACACTCAGCACTCAGATAATAGGGCTAAGTGAATAGAATTGCTAATTTTTATGCCCATCTCTTACCTATACAACCTAAGGATTAGGTTCTGCTTATCAAATTTAACATCTACCCCCACTGTATCTGGAAACTTTGTAATGAAGTATCTACATCTGTTAGCACGTATGCCTACATCTTAAGTAGACGTATGATCATCCTCAGGACAATGGAAATATGCACAGCTTCATATTTTAATGCAATTCATTCATATTGTACATGTACAGGATGGAATGGTCAACCAAATTGATTTAAGCAACAAGTGTGACGTGTCCACAGAGATATGCTCACCTTTATTCCTTTGTCATACACCAAGTTGTCTGTTAGTAGAAATGCTGGCTTTCAGATGACAAAAGAAAACAGTACAAAATGAAAAAACAACTCATTCTTCCTGAGCTATTTTCACACCACTGCAGCTTTCAATAAAACACCGAATATTGTGGCTTTCAAACCATGTGCAGGACATACATTGGCAGAGAGGTAACAGCTGAATTTTTGGCAGCTGATTAGCAAGGCTACTTGAATCCTGAACACAACTTGTGCTCAGAGAGGGCAAAAGCAAAATTGACTACCAAAACACTTTAGTTCTATTTTTTTCCTATTATCTGTTCATAAGCTTATATTACAACCAATTTTAACACCATACACAGAATACTAAATATTAATTTAAAAGAACTTGAGGAAAATCATATTACAACTTCATGGTAAATTTAATTCGAAATGCTAAAAGCAATGCTTTCCCTGTACACTGTGTTTGCCTTTTCAGAAACAGGAGCCTAAGAAGAGATTGTTATTTTGATTAAGTGACTCTATAATTGCAGAAATCTCTCAGAGTCGGAAAGGAAAGCCCCCACACCGCAGGAACTGGGCAAGTTTTTGTTACTTGACAATTTATTTTCCCAGGGTGTGCTAATCATCTTACCCAACCATCAATTGGATTTATTTAAATATAATCTCTTCATGCAATAGTTCATGCTTAGAAAAAGCAGTAGCTCCTAATGTTTTATTCAGTAAGAGAATCATTGAAAATCAACTGAAATCCTCGTACTATTTTTAAAATATGAGGAAAACAGAATAGCCACTGACAATCTATTTTATTAGTAATTTCAAACCTTGTACTTTGATTTGACAGTATTGTTACATTACTCCTGCTTTCCAGAAAAAAAAATAGTAGAATATTCATATATAAAAGGGGGATTCTTAGGAGGCTGGCACACAACATGACTGAAGTTGAAATCTAGCATAAAGGGTGATCTGTAAGCTGGAGAGAAAGAGTGGGCAGCCAATAGCCTGGCTCTTAGAAGGAGAGAGCTGCAGAATCAGGAGGCAGCCTAGCTGTCTCTGTTCTGAGGTTACTCACTGGGGTAAGCCGTAAACTTTGAGGCTCAAAGGACCTGGAGTCTGGTGTCTGATGGCATAAACGGGAGCAATTTTGCCACTTTGGAGTTACCAGGAAAAAGTGTCCATCATTCAGAGTTTTCTAGATCCACCTAAGCCCTTCAAATATTTGGCTATGCTTCCCACATGGAGATTATATGCATCTTTCTCACTTAGTTTGCTGATCAAAACGCTAATCTTATACAGGGGGAAAAAAATCATAGACAAGACACACCTAGTCTCCACTTTTCACCCGGTTCTCCAGATTTCCTTCAATTCAATCAAGCTAACAGCAAGAACTATTCATCACAATGCTTTATTGTCCTGTCTCTGCAGAATGGGCAATGCACAATTTTATGGATTTTGCCCACTTTTTAAAAAGAAGACAGTTGTATAAAATGCAGCAGGCATTTTAGGATGGCTTTAATATGTTGTGTCTAAATAGACTGGTCAGTTTAGTTGTTTCAGAGTGAATTTTAAGACCTCTAACATATATCTTCTTGATAAAAGGTGCTTAAGACTGGCCAGCCCAAACTCATCTCGCCTATACTTCATGCATTATTGAGGGACTTCTGTGTTAAACATGATGGCCATTAGAATCTCTCAAATTAATTGCTACTTGGTTAATGATTCTTGTAATTTTCCTTGATTACAATCACTGCAATTTTAGGAATAGCTTCAGTTAGTAAGGGAGTTTAGTTAATAAAGTCTGCTCTTGAACACATACTGATTACTATTATTAACTTTGGTTAATAAAGAATGGAGAATGCTTTTGAATACATTTTGACCATAATGTAGATAGCACTTCCCTCTATGTTTATAATAACATGAAGAATATCGACCAGGTAACAACCTAAAATGTTGACATAGTGATCAAACTAACTTGGAAAAACCCTGGTAATATATTCATGATGTGTAGCATCCATTTTTACTGGAAAATTAAGTCTTGACTGATGTCATGAAAGAGAAAAAATGAATATGACAGTGAAATATATATGGAAGTCCAGAGAATGAGAATGTATTTGCAAGAAGCCACTTGTTAATTAATTGCTTTCTTAAAGAGACTTCCTGCAGTGTTTGGATTTCTAGCTTTCATGCTTTGCTCCCCTTTGTGATATGATCACACTGATCTTCTCCAGAGGACATAGTGACATCACAGAAGAAGAGGCTAGCCCTCACCTGACAAATGAATGATCTAACCACATGACTTTAGTGTTTTCAGACTTCAGTATGGGAAGAAATAAGCTTTTACCATATATAAACTTCCTGGTCTTGATATTTTGTGATACTGGTACAAATGAACTATGACAAGAAATCTAATAAAGAAAGAGATTTAGATATTTGGGATTACAGTGGAGGGCAAAGACACTTGTATATTAAGCAAGTTATCTTTGTAAATCATTTAATTCCTTTAGTAAGCATCTTCTCAATGCTGGTTTTCAGTGAAAGAACCAGATGAAGTTGGTTGCATATTCCTCTGCAATTAAAATAAAAACAAATCCAAACTGAGAACAACCACAACATAAAATGAACAAAAGCCAGAGACAACAACAACAACAACAAAATAAATTGTAAAACAAAACAAAACAAAAAAACCCAAAAACCCACCTCTCCTTTAATTCTCTCTTCCTTTTCCTTCCTAAATATCATCTCAGTAGCTTTTCAAAAGCCTACTTGTGGCAATACCATATACTTAGAATCAAAAGATAATCAAAAGAAAGAGAAGGAGATATGGGTTAAAGATCAAGGGGATAGTGTCCTCTCCAGCTGAGGATGCAAACACTGCACCACAGTCTGGGGACTTTTCCCTACTTTATTCTCTTTATTAAACAGCAAGAAGACAGTGGCCCAGAGGGCTACAGACTTCATGCTATAAATAGCATAAGTCAAACATAATGCCTCTCAAATTCATACTCCTTTCAAATCAAAATGATAAAATGAATGTCATAAACTGTACATAAAAATATGTAATGAATTGTGATTTACTTTAAGTAATTTTCAAATTTCCTTAGTAATTTCTGCTTTATTTTAATTGTAGACTACCTTCAGAAACATACAAAAGGAGATTTGTAAATTAGATGAAAGTAGACGAAGCCTTTCAAAGACTAAGGCTTCTTTCTATAAATCTATTTGAAAATTAATACAACCGTTTAAAGGAGGACATTAAGTCTCAAACTTAAATGATTTCAAATATGTGACTAACACGAAGCTCTACATGTGAGAATTTACCTTCTGTTAAAAGATTTTCCCCTATTATGAGCCAAATTCAAGTTCTCAGGTTTGTAGCACAAATGCTGTGTCTCTTTCAAAGAAACTTAAGTTTTGAAATATTCTGGCCCATAACCTGTATTCCCAGTGCATTGTTTCTCTATTGGGGATCATTTCTCTCCCAGTGGAATATTGATTGCTTTTCTATTGCTATGATGAAACACTACGGCCAAGATAATTGTAGAAGAAAGGATTTATTTGGGCTTACAGTTCCAGAGGGTTATAGTCCATGATGATATCATAAAGACATAGATAGCAGCTAGAGCAGAAACTGAAAGCTCACATCTTGAATCACAAACAGGAGTCAGAAAGAAAGCACAGTAGATAAACTCACATAGACTACATCCATAAGTACATTTCTTCCAGCAAATCCACATATTCTGAGCCTCCCCAAACAGTTCCATGAACTGAGGACCAAGTATTCAAACATCAGAATCTATAGATGGACATAATCATTCAATAACATAGAACATATAGGATATATATCACATATTCAACCATTTATATCTCATACAAGATAGCTGGTTTTATACAGAGATTTATTTATGGCTTCTAAACAATTGGTGTTTTGGCCAGAACTTCTGTTAAAGTCCATATCATGCAGAGAACAGTTTCAGAACCCTTAGAACATGTCTTCTGACCACAAATATAAATGGTAGCTCTTGAAAAACGAATGCACATCATTGTCCCATTTACTTGGAAGGGGTCAGAGAACAGAAAGCATGAAAATGAGACTGATGGTATACAGAGGATCAGGAATTTGAACAGAGGTGTGTAGCAATGGAGGACAGGGAACTGGAGATAGCCACCAGCAATTCTCAGATGCCAGGAAAGCAAGAGGTTCCGAGGACCCATGGGGATGAGATTAGTTGAAAAGCCCAACAAAGTGGAGAAAGAACCTTAAGAAACTATATCCAGAGGTTAGACAAGTCCTCCAGTTGAAGGATGGTGCCACCCACTCATCTCCAAATTATGAACCTAGAAGGGCTCCCATCTAAAGGAAATATGGGGAAAAACTGTGGAGCAGAGTCTTAAGGAAAGGCCATTCAGAGGCTGCACCACCTGAGGATTCATCCCATATAGTCACCAAACTCAGACACTGTGGGGACAAACCTGGCACTGTGTGATGAAGCCCCACATATCTGTCCCAGGGCACTGTGGCTCTGGGTAAGACAGCAGACACGTGGGAAGTGGCAGAGAGTCTTCCCACACAGTCCGATGGGCAAGTGGGGGCTGTGGGAAGCCTCTACTGGCCCTGCCTGTGGATGGGGGAGGGGGCCATTCTTGGGGAACACTCAGCAGCTGTCTCCATGGGTTCTCTAGCCCAGAGCACTGCAGTCGCCACAGGGTGCTGCAGAGGGACTACCCAGAGTGCAGCTGGGGTTCCTGCCGAGACCAGGTTCATTGGTTTGGGGTGCTGGGCTAGCTGCTTAGGCTTGGGTGAATGGTTACCATCTGGGAGTGCTGGGAAACCCTTGACCAGAGATTAGACAAGGCTCTTTAAATGAGGGCCAGATCCCTCGATTCCCACGGTGGGTCCAGATGAAGAGACAGTCCATAATTCTAAGACATTTATTTTCATCGTGTGGAATAGCATGGATGAAACTGTATCCCTGCCTTTCTGGGAGAGGTGAGGCAGATATAGTAACTGGGAAGAGGCATGGCTAAGCCTCTAGGTGTCTTATTAACATGGGGATGCTTGGAGCTGTGTGGCCCTGACTCTACCTGAGGAGGGGTGATACGTGACCTTGACTGGAGCCAAAGCCTCCAGGGAGCATTGGCATAAAGTTTTCCGGTCCCTTGTGGATTATTCCACGCCCAGATTTTATACCTATACTCAACTGGGTGCCAGATTGCCTGTCACAGACCACTGCCCCACAGGACACTATTGTGGATGACAGGAAGTGCTTGCTGACAGGAGTCTGGTATTGCTGTCTCCTGAGTGGCGCTGCCAGAGCCTGACAAATACAGAGGCAGATGCTCAGCCAACCATTGGACTGAGCGCGGGGTCCCAATGTAGGAGTTAGAGAAAGGACTGAAGGAGCTGAAGGAGTTTGCAACCTCATAGGAACAACAATAGCAACCAACCAGGCCTCCAGAGCTCCCAGGGACTAAACCACCAACCAAAGAGTACACATGGAGGGACTCATGGCTTCAGCCGCATTTGTAGCAGAGGATGGCATTGTCTGGCATCAATAGAAGGAGAAGCCCTTGGTCCTGTGAAGGCTTGATTTTCCGGTGGTGAGGTGGGAGTGGGTGGATGGGAGGAGTAGCATCCTCAAAGAAGCAGGGGGAGGCAGGATGGGAGAGGGGGATTCCAGAGGGAAACCAGGAAAGAGCGTAACATTTGAAATGAAAATACATAAAATACCTAATAGGAAGAAAGAAAGAAAGAAAGAAAGAAAGAAAGAAAGAAAGAAAGAAAGAAAGAAAGAAAGAAAGAAAGAAAGAAAGAAAGAAAGAAAGAAAGAAAGAAAGATAGAAAGGAAGGAAGGAAGGAAGGAAGGAAGGAAGGAAGGAAGGAAGGAAGGAAGGAAGGAAGAAAGAAGGAAAGAAAGAAATGAAGCTTCCTGCATTCAGTTACTCTAATAGAAATTCTAACAAGCATCTGACTTATGTACTTGGATTGAGTGATTTTATCCTAATGTCTCATAAGAGCTATTCTCCCTTTTGCTTATGCGAATGGATGTTCCATGAGCACAAGGCAAAAGCAGATGACACCATGACATAAGGCTTGTTATGTGACTTACCACCAACCTAAACTAAATGGATTTCTATCCACTGAGACAGAAATATTACTTAATAACCTATTTTAGGAACAAGGAATCAGTAAAGTGCTATAATCTACTTTTCATAAAGATTAATTCTGAACATTTCTTTTGGATATATGTGCCCATGATCATGTATGTGTGTGTGTGTTTCTGTGTTGCTGTGTGTGGGGGGGTACACATGCATGCCTTTGCACATTTGCATGTGTATGGAGGCAAAAGATCAACATCTCCTGTTGTTCCTTAGGAGCTGTCCAGCTTGTTGCTTTTGAGACAGAGTCTCTCATGGGGATCTGGAGCTCATTGATTAGCGTAGGCTTACTATTCCAAAAATAAAAGAAAGTGATCCACATATCTCCCTCTCCACACTGTTGAGAGTTCAAGCACAGGTCATCACATCTGACTTTTATTAGGGTTCTGGGGATCAAGCCTGGGTCCTCACGCTTCTGTAGCACGTACTTTATTGACTGTGTGGCCTACACAGCCCCTTGAGCATTTAGTTTAGGGTTTTTGCTTTCTTTCTGTCCTCTGAATTTCTTTCAAACTTACTGTGTTTCTTCCTTTCAATTCCTCGTAAATCATGGCCAATTTTATTAGGTGCAAAGAGCATTCCATTTTGGTAATAAGAGGCCATCCATTTGGCTCTGTTTCTATATTCTCCTTCATGTCTGAGTTGCTCAACAAAAGACCACAAGATTGTTGGAGAACTATTTTATACCCAGAGCTCTCTATGTTACTTGCTCTCAAAGAGGCAGTTCGAAAATGTGCTTGCCTCTTCTGCACACAGAGAACCACTAAGTGCTGTGATGCTATGGTGGGACTGAGCAGAGGAATCATAGAAGGCTACCATCTAGTTCAGGCAGTATGTTTTTAATTTCCCAAAGCAGATAGCTGAGCTGAAATCAGAAAGCCTAATTAGTAATGCAGAGCAAAATGAAACGGAAGGGGTTACCATGAAATGAATATAGCTCAGCACATAGGGGAATCTCAGAAGATAAACATGTATAAAAGAAAAGCCAGGATTTTTTTTTTTTAAACACCAACTAGTTTTCAAACTTAGATTCAGGTAAAGAACTGTATATCTATCATCCTCTTGGTTCCAATTTGAATAGCTGTTGATCTTCTGACTTTTCTAGTATCAGAGTGAAATGAGTTTGGATGTCATTCAGAAAGCGTCAAATGAATAGTAACCAAGAGTCATTTCCAAATTGAAGTAGAACAATCTTATCTGTAAAAAAAATTTTTTTTCAATATATTCAGGTCTTATCTTCTGACATGTACTCAGAGAGGAGCAGAAAGTATTCCCTTAAATGAGCTAAAGAAATTGTCACTGCAGCACATTCTAACAAGAGATCTGTTCCTTAATATTAAGGTGGCACCTAGGAACTGTTTGTTTCCTTAGCTTCCAGCCACCGAGCTGTTACTTCCATTTCTGGTCTTAGTGCTAATTGCATAATGTCCTTAATTTATGCCTGCTGGTAGATCTGATCACCACATTACCTGGAGGCAGTCTTTAATTAGAGAAATTTCTAAACAAATTGTCTAAAGGGCTTGTTTAGACTCATTAAGTGTAACTCTCTCCCCCCCTTCTAAAAATGAGCACCATCTTCATACTAAAGCATCTCAGATAAATAAGCAATGTTGGTTCTAATTAAGGCCTATAAAATGAACAGCCACATTATCCACAAAAGCAATTGAACTTTGTTGTCTGCAACCAAAATATATATGACTCAGTGCGACATTTATTCAATGGTTTTCAGTGTTTCCACTTTGCCTCTGTCAGGACTAACAAGGTGAAATAGCAAACTGACTGAAAAATGATAAACTGTAAAAAAAGAAAAAAATACCAACATGAAATGCTAATTTAGCTGAGGCTTATAAAAAGAGATTAGAATCACATGCGTTCTCACCTGTGTACCGACAGGCACTCGAAGAAGTAAACATCAAATTAAGCCTTCCATATTGTGAGCAGGCAGCAAGATGCCACAAGAATTAATAGGCCATTATGGCGCAGCCAAACAAGGTGCAAATAGGATAAATATCATAAGAGGATCAACAAACTTTGATAATCCAAAAAACAATTAAAGGCAGATTCACTGCTTGGATGGAACAATTCAGATAAATGCCAGTGCCGTAATAGACTGCAAGAAACAGATTTGACTGGGGGAATATAGGAATCTCAGGCACATTGTAATCAACCTCTTTAGAAATTGTTTGTGCTATTCTTAACCACCAGAAATTTGGTGGCTGTGGTTTCCATGGTCTATCTGTTAGAAAAGGCATTAAGTGTAAGAACGGTATTCCCTGTTTGAATACACAAGTGAGATTCAGTAAAGTGTGATGGATGACTCGGGTCTTCTGAGCAAACGTTGAGAAGGACATTCTTTCTTTTTTCATTCTTGTCACCAACTATTTTAATACCTGTTACTATTGCTACACTTTGGAATCACTTTTGAAAAGTACGCCTCTGCTTCATTCCAGGAAATCTGAGTAATTAGAAATTTCCTATAAGCCTAGGAGCTTTAGGGGGTCTTATTTATGATTCTGTAAACGTACCTGCAGTGGATTGAATGCAAAATGTGCCCCACCTCAGACTCACATATTTTAATAATTTCATCCCTAGTTGGTGGTATTGTTTGGCACACTATGAAGTCTATGACAGGGGTGTAGCTTAGTGGACTCATAGTCTGCCTACACTTCTAATTTGATGTATCTGTTTCATGTTAGAAGTTGAAGTTGTGATCTTTAATCTTGCTCCTGCTACCATGCCTGCCAATTCCAACTGTGCCTTCCTGCCATGATGAACTCTTAACTCTCTACAATCAAAATTTTCTTCGGTCATAGTATTTCAGCTCAAGAACAGGAAAGTAACTAACACAGTATTTAAATGTACACTTTTCAATGGCAGACACCTTGAAAACTAGTTGTCCACCAGAGCTTTAGGCTGAGAGCTGGAGAACCAAATTCTACATCCTACTTGGTCAGCCCACTCTCAATAAAAATATTCTTTCACTTTTTGGTGGATTTAAGCTAAATAAATTAATTTATTATTTATCAATTGCCTGTACTGCCTAGTGTTCAAAGGAGCAGAACTTGTCACTTTTATGTATTCTATTGTCTCTTGTGAATATTTTCTAGATTAAAGAGAACCAGCAATGAGAGAGTAAGGAAAGAACATTGGGTAACTGTGTCTCATGAGCTCAGTGGTCCTTAGTATAAGACCCCTGCTCTTTGCCATTCAAGGAGTTTTCATCTCATGTCTTGGAAATACCCTGGGTTCCAATGGTGGCCCTAGTTTCATTTTTGTTGCTGAAATAAAATTAACAAAAAAGCAACTTAGGGGAGAGAGGATTCATTTGAACCCACAAATCCAGGGTACAGTCAATTATTACAAGAAGTAAAGATGACATGAATTTTACGAGTTAACTTATTTATTTTTATTCTTTTATTTTTGATACTATAACATAACTAAAAGATTTCCACCTTCCTTTTCTTTCTTTCAATCTTTTCCATGTGCCCCCTTTGCTCTCTTTCAAACCCATAACCTCCTTTTAAAAAATAATTGTTGCTGCATATAATTGCTGAGTTTGTATGAAGTTATTTGCATATGTATTTTGAGGGAAGACCATTTGATATTAGATAACCAATTAGTGTTCTCTTCCTTGAAGAATATGTTGTTTCCTATTCTATGCATACCTTGGTTGCCTTGTGTCTTATTATCCTTGTTCTGCTCCTGTTTGGCAGCCATGTTGGTAATACTTTATGTGTTTAGCTTTTGAAATTCCTAGGAGACATAGTCTTAAAGCAAACTCCTTGATCCTCTTGGTTTAAAGCCACATCACTATCTTCAGCAATATTCTTTGCGGCTTGGGTGCAGGAGTTATAATACTGGCATTGAGCCCCACAACTCTGAATTTTGTTTAATTGTGGTTTTCTGAAATGGTCTCCATCTATTGCAAAGATCAGTTTCCTTGATGAGGGGTGAAGACTAAACTTAATCCATGTATATAAAGACAAATATTTACATTGTAGTTAAAGATAATTCTGGTTTAGTAAAGTGGAGGATGTAGAATTTCCTCCAAGATCTTTTTAATTTATTAACCCTGGTAGAGGCATATATCCTGCTTGTTGAGCATGTCTTAATTATAATTAGAGAGCTGTTGGTTACTTCCTAGTTATGCATGCCACTACTACACCCTTAGGATTATAGTGCCATGCAGGTTGTTGTTATGTTCATAGCTGGGTAGGATTGCTGGTTGCTTCCCTCCATTAAAGGCTTACATGGTGCTTTCTGTTACCATGAAAGCTAGTTCTCAGGAGGGAGACATTTCTGTCAGTTACAGTTCAGGGGCATCTGGTACCTGTTTCTGAAAGGCATTGGTGTAATCGGCAATTGGAGAATTCCTTCTCTGCAACAACAAAAACAAAACAAAAAACAAACAATAAACAACAAACAACAACAACAACAAAACAAAGGCAATACCAATCCAATCATGTGTAATGTTTTAAGACTGTGTTGGATAATCCTGACCAACAATGGAAAATGTTTGCTCATGCCGGGACCTGGGATTTTTGTTTTTGTTTTTGTTTTTTTTCTTTTTTCTTTTTGTTTTTGGCTTTGTTTGTTTGTTTTGTTTTGTTTTAGGCTGGTCGTTGGCCTTTGGAGGAAGCATTGTCAGCCCAGATGAGAAAGTTTCATTTTAACTACACATGTATGTATATAAACAGATTTACATGTATTATAGGTTAATTTTAGGTAAACAGATAAATTCCTTATGACCTTTTCAGACATCCTTACTATTACTTTACCCTCTTCCTTGCTTCTGCATTTCTTTCTTTCTCTCTCTAGCTAATCAGAGACCCGCTTTTCAATTTTTCTCATCAGATCACTTGTACACTGCTATTTCTTCCCCATTTAGCAGTATTCTGAATTTCTTTCTGGGTTAATCTTTAAACTTATACAAGTGGCAAAAAATTTAAATTATGACAGATGCTAATATTTAAACACCCTTTTAAATTAGTTGAACTTGTTTCTGATTTTTCTTTCACACAAATACTTTAATGAGAACTATTTCTACAGATATTAGCAATACAGGTTTTGTTGTTGTTTGTTTATTGACAATGAAGTTTTGGAGCCACATGCTTACTACATATGTGAGTTTTGACTAAGGCAATTGATATTATTTTTTTCCATTTTTAATTAAATTATTTTACTCATTTACATTCCAAATGTTGCTCACCTTCCCTGCCCCTGTCTCTGATTTCTCCTCTCATTCCCTTTCCCCTTTGCTTCTGAGAGGGTGTCCCCCCATCCCCCCCCCATCCCCACCTCAGATCTCCCTAGCATTTCCCTTTCCTGAGGCATCAAGTTTCTACAGGATTAGGCACATTCCCTCCCATACAAGACAATCTTCTGCTACATAATGTGTCTCAAGCCACAAACCAGCCAAGTATGCTCTTTGGTTGGTAGCTTAAACTCTGGGAGCTCTGAGGGGTCTGGGTTCTTTGATACTGTTGTTCTTCCTATGGGGTTGAAATTCTCTTCAGCTTCTTCAATACTTCCCCACACTCTTCCATAGCTTCCTGATCTCTGGTTAGTTGTAAGTATCTGCATCTGTCTCAGTTAGCGGCTGGTAGTGCTGCTCAGAGGACAGCCATGCTAGGCTCCTGTCTGCAAGCACAGCATGGCATCAGTAATAGTGTGTTAGGGTTTGATGCCTGTGCATGGGATGGACCCCAAGTTGAGCTGGTCCCTGGATGGCCTTTCTTTCAGTTTCTGCTCCATTTTTGTCCCAGCATTTCCTTTAGACAGGAACAATTCTGGGTCAAAATTTTTGAAGATGAGTGGGTGCCCCCAGCCTCAACTAGAGCCATGTCTATCTACTAGAGGTGGTCTCTTCAAGTTCCATCTCCCACTGTTGGACATTTTGACTAAGGTCATCCCCATTGAGTGCTGGGAGCCTCTTACATTCCAGGTCTCTGGGACTTTCTAGATGGCCCCCGTGTCCCCCAACCTCCTCAGCTGCATATTCCCATTTGTTTTTCTGGCTCTCTGGACTTCTCTCCTGTCTTCACCCACACCTGTTCCTGTCCCCCTTTTTTCTTCCCCCTCCTCTCTCCCATGAAGGTCCCTCCTTCCCTCTTTCTTCCTGTGATTATTTTGTTCCCTCTTCTAAGTGGGATTGAAGTGTCCACACTTGGGCCTTCCTTCTTCTGAAGCTTCATATGGTCTGTGAGTTGTACCATTGGTATTCTGAACTTTTGGACTAATATCCACTTATCAGAGAGTACAAACCATTCATGCTCTTTTGGGTCTGGGTTACATCAGAATAATGTGTAATAAAAATGACTGTTCAAAATCTACCTTCATTTATGATTTCCTAATAATTTTGGTAATTACAGCAAACACAAAGTCTGGAAGATTTTAAAAATCTTTTTATATTTAAATAAAACATACATATACAAAGACTTTATTGCACAAGAATATTATCACTATTTTCTACATTTCTGTTTTAAGCACTCAAAATAGAGGAACATATGGATATAGGAAAATAAACAACAGCAGTTATCAAAACAAAACATGTAATATCTGGCTAATTATTTATCTAGTAATTGGTGGTGTGGCCATATCTGACAAAGTCATCAAATTTTGTTATGAATATTTGTTAGAATTTCTGGCACATTTGCAAGAAATTATTTAAAATCTCAAGATGTTAAAAAAATAGTTTCTCATTAATCAAAAAGCAGTAAACTTCACAACTGGCCCGTTAAATGACTTGATTTCTGGGTCAAGATGCTTTTCTTCTTATTATCCTTTATTCCTATTTTTGTTAATAGCAGCTTTGTTGTTTAGAATTTAAACAATTCTAAACATCACTTTAAAGTCCCTAGAAAGACATTTAGTATTAATAGGAGAACCAGTTGTTGTTGTTGTTGTTTTAGATGTCCATGGCTGGTTGCATTCCTTCTAAGGGGAGCACACTGCTAACCCCATACTATCCCACATACTAATGGCAGATGATGCCATCAAGATCATCTCTCTCTCTCTCTCTCTCTCTCTCTCTCTCTCTCTCTCTCTCTCTCTCCATCCTTCACTTTCTCTATCTCTTTCTTTGCACCCTGTGCCCTTCCTTTTCCCCAATCTTTCCTCCTCCTTGTTGTCCTTGCTCTCCTTCCCCCCTTCCTTCATCCTTCGCTCCTTGCATCTTTCTTCAGTTTTCCTGGTAAAAAAAATCTTTATTTTCAGAAGTCACAGTCTCTTCAGATACAGTATTTATAGGATCCTGGCGTTCATCTTCTCATCACACACACACACACACACACACACACACACACACACACACACACACACAGATAGAAGCTCTTTAGAACTACTCCATCAAATAATTGCTTTAGTGGTCCTATCCAGGGTATACCAAATCCTAACCCAATATATATGTGCATGTATTCTTACTTAACTTGGCCTATTGCTACATGCCTTCAGACATAACCTAGAGGCCAAAAATACCTGGTGTGCTTGTCTCATAGTGCACAGACCAAGGTGGGTACTTGGAAAAGAGCGGGAACAAAGCAAGCCTCCTCGGCAGGTGATTAAATAAGAGCAGGGAGAGTGTTTTTCTAGGCAAGATCAGCATAAGACCAGTGAGCCAAAATGTGAGTTAATGTCTATAATATTTTCTTAAATAATTTTTAAAAAAAGAACTTTCTGCTTTTACTCCTGCATTATAGAATCAGCCATCCATGAAGACAAAATTGCAGTCAGATTAGACTGGGGGGCATGCAGCTGTTAATTCCACACTTACAAACCTTGTTGGAGGGTTTTAGGCCCCAAGCACTAGTCAGCAGAATACTGCTTAATTGGCAGACTCTTTTGGGAGGGAACTGCAGGCTCAGTGGCCCCTGAAGAGGCATAAAGGAGTCTCCAGCAGTCAGGCTCAGGAGATAAACATTAAGTAGATCATCATCACCTAACTGCTGATTTTATGTGACAGTCACTTTTGAGGAAACAAAAGGCTTGAAAAAAACTAAAAGTGAGAATAGCTCCATGTGTCCTTTCTGCTCTCTGTCTCTCAAGAACACTGACTGAAGCATTTAACCAGAATCAAGGAGAATTAAGACCAAATTACCCGCAATATAAATAATGGGAAACAAGAAAAAAAGGAGGGGAGTGAAGTGTGCAGCTTCCTATTTTCCTGGGAGTGGATATCTAAATGCAGTAAAGATTGATCATCACATTGGAACTCAAGGAAGACTCCTTAGCTAATGAGACATATTTTAACAGAAACTTAAAAGGAACTCCAAATTGAAGAGGTGAAAAACATAAATATAAGAGTACTTGGTACTTCAAAAATCCTTGGGAATGTGGGGCAAGAAATAGAAGCCTGTTCTCTGAAGATCTAGAAATTACTGAATGACTGTCTACCTTCTAGCTTTTGTAATAAAAAATGTCTTTCACTGGTAAAATTCAACCAAGTACCTTTAGCCTATCTTTTGTAGGTCAAGTATATATACAATTATCCCCATGTTTTCATTTTTAGTTTTCTTTGTGGAATTTTAAAAATTCCTTTTCCTCTGTGTGTGTGTGTGTGTGTGTGTGTGTGTTTCTCTGTGTGTGTGTGTGTGTCTCAGTGTGTGTATGTTTCTCTGCGTGTGTGTGCGTTGATTTCTATTACATCCCTTTAATATTCCACTACCAGAAAAGAAAGGGATTGTCTCATAAACATGTAAGTTCAGTGTTGGAAAGTTTTAGTGGAAATGACTTAGCAATATCCGAGTACAGGGGAAGAATTAAAAACAAAAGAAATAGCTAAAGATATATGAAAAATGCTCCCTGGAAACTTGATATTTTATAATCTATTAAAAACTTAGTTTTAAAAGGCACTGAATACAGATATCCTTTATAGGTAGAAAATGCCAGTCTCAGTAGCCAAGCGTTATCAGTTGAAAGTCCTACTACCATGTGTGGAACACTTCCTTACACATTGTTGGTCAGTCACACTCCAGAGACCTCCAACTATTATGAGTCAGTGGTGTCAGATCCACACAAGAATGAGTTTTAAGACCCTATTGGTGATAACACTTTGGATTTATGTAGCAGAATATTGAGAACCAAGCTGGAATTGAGGTGGAGCTTTTCTTGCTATTGGATAGCTTTCAGAGTGCTAGAAGATACCACAGATGTTTCTTGGGTAGAACATTAAGCATTCTTACCACCAAGATATTTACCTCATGATCTGCTTGGTAAGATGTGCCCACCAGTACAATAGTAGCATGAATATTATGGGGTGACCAATTGTTTTGTTTGGATTTGGTGTTTGTTCATCAGGAGGAATATCATGCCTGGTTCTGTAAAAATCGCCAAGAAGCTATGCCAATGGAGATCATAGGCCCTAGAAGAGGACCTGCTACTATTGTTTTGATATTTGCACATGGCATCAGACTGCCTTCTAAGAACCTATCTTTCAGATTGGTAAGACTGTACAATGGGTAAAGCACTTGCCACAGTCATGGTTGTCTGAGCTTTATCCCCTGAACCCATGTAAAGTCAGATGGAGGGAATCAACTCCACAAAAGTTGTCTTCTGACCTTCACATGTCTTCAGTAGCACATGAGACATGCCCACAAGCATGTGTATGCACACAGAGATAATAATATAAGATTAATTGAAATACTAAACTTCTTACCAAAAATTAGTGCCGTTCTCAGCCTTTCTCAGAGAAACTTCTTTTTGTAGTGGGTGGCTATTAATGCAGAGAGTCACAGATGGTCAACATTTAGGAAATGACTGATTATGGAGTGCTTGGTTGTACAAGGGACATTTCTATCCTCCCATCCAAGGCTCAGGGGACATGCTGGAAGAAGGGGTGGAAATATTTTAAGAGGTGGAATAAACAAAGAAGTACTATAGATCAATAGCTGGATGGGAAATGGCTGTTAAGGAAACCAATAGTCGCTGTATGCGACACAGTGAAGGGGCTCATTAGGCCCCTACTTCATTGAGGGGCTGTGGGTGCAAAGAAAGAGAGAACTAGAGCTGGGGAATTATTGGGAAGACAGGTTTCAGCAAGAGTGAGGAAAGGATGGAAGAAGACACTAGGAGGAAAGAGTCCACAAAACTCTGCAATATGGGAATGAAATTGTCAAAGAATAAAATAAAGTAAACTACAAGTAGGTGCCTAAGGAATGACGCATGTAGGGCGAGCCCCACGTTGAGCTTTAGTAACAGGTAGACAATATAAGAAAAGGTGAAGAGGAAGAGCCAGCAGTTGTTAGGGTGAGCTAAGCGTGGTGTTTAGGAATGGGCTGGGTAGAAAGGAAGTTCCCAATGCCCGCTGAGATACTGAAGATGCAAAATGTGAACGCCAGTAAAAACGGAACTCAGGGTGGGTGGGCTGAGAGTAGGGTGGGGCGCTGAGGTCACAGAATTGGCCTCTCAAACTCAGTCTGGAATGCTTTTTCCTGTTTCCAAGGACTCTCCCCTTTGGAGCAGTTCTAGATCCATATGTTTGTTAACTTCTCCCTCTATCTCACGATTTATTTTTTCTTTGTCTCATTAAATCAGGGTTCTAGATTTTTGCTAAACTAATAAAATCACAAGCAGGTTCTACAAAAATCCTGTATGTCTTCAAAGGAGACCTATACAAATTGCCTTAATTTTTCAGTTGGCATCAGCACGACACTATCATGTGAATATCTACTAAATGCTAGGTACCTTACATGACACAAGAGAGATAAAGAAGGTAGGATTTCGGTCTCCAAGGAAAGGATGCACAACTATCAAAACGGAAACACGGCATAATGTGGTAAGAGCCTATTTAATATTACAGTGCTCGAGCAGTCTTTAGGAGGTAGCTGTGAATTCTACTTAAGAGTATTACCCTTTAAGTTTTCCTGAAACAGTAGATGTTTATAAAAGAAGATTTTGTAAATTGGAGAATGAGAAATTATTCACAAGCAGAGAAGAAAACTACAACAAAAAGGTGGATAGATTAGAGAATGTCTGCTATACAAATATGAAAACATCCACACGTACTCTAGGGACCTGGTGTAAACCCATGCAGGTTCCGTGTTTGTGCTTGTGACTTTAGTCTCTGTGAACTCATTGAGTCCTGCTCAGTTGATGTAGCAAGCCATGGTCTCCTGGTGTCCTCACTCAATTCCCTCTGACTCCTACAATCTTTACTCACACTCTTCTGCAGCATCCCTTGATCTCTGATAGCAGGGACCAGATGGATACTTCCAATTTAGCCTCCTCTCTCTCTCTCTTTCTCTCTCTCTCTCTCTCCCTGCACTTTGCATAATTTATGACTTCCTAATAGTGGGAGTGGGTTTATCTCTGATTCTTTTGTCTGCTTGTGGGACTCTTTTCCTCCTATTGTGTTGACTTGTCCAGACTCGAAATCAGGGCTCTTGCCTTCTCTTAGTGTATCTGCTTTTGTCTTGATAGGCTGTGTGTTATCTTTTATAGGCATGCTCTTTTCTGAAGAGGAAACAGAGGGGAAGTTGATCTTGGGGGGAAGGGAGATAGTGAAGAGGTAAGAAGAGTAGAAGTAGGGGACATTCTGGTTGACAAATATTGTATGAGGGAAGAATAGATATTCAGTAAATAAAAACAAGTATGCAGTTACAGACTTACATAAGTAAATGAATATGTTAACATACCAAATGGAACTTATAAAGCAAGCAGCCACTAACAGGTAATTGGTTTGCTACCCCGGGATGATCACTGAAGATGAAACCCTTCTGTGTGCCGAGGTCAGAAAATGGTTCTAATATTGTAGGGCTGTCTATCGAAGCATTCATGCACCCTTTGGTTGAAATCTTTTAATGTCTTTAGTGTTAATATTTCATCAATATGTAAAAGGCACATGTGGTTCAAATGACATTTTAAAGCACAACTTTGAATATGTGTTTAGTTAAAAGAAAATAGCTACTCTTGGATCGCTGTCAGGACTTTTAAGCCCCTTCCCATTTTTTTCTTTTTCATCTCACACCATTCCTTACAGAAAACCGAGGAAACACTTTCTAGTAAAGCCACACTTTCTCCACTCGAGATGCCCTAGATTTGCATTTTCTTCAGCTCACGATTTTACAACTTCGTGTCTTTTAAAAATTGGTTCAGAAACACAACAACAGAACAAAATAGAAGTTTCTGAGAATTAAGGGCTTGGAGGGTTGAGTGTGAAGGCAATCAATACCGTTTCCCCAGAGCTTCCTAGGTAGAGCACAGGAGATCAGATAAGTGGTCTTGCTCGCGAGGGATAATGGGTTGTGTATCCACAGTGCTATCAAGACTGGAAGCACTGGGGATCTTTCTATTTCACATGCTCAAATAACTGGTTAGACACATTTTCCCACCCTTTTGACTTTTGTTAGCCCTGGACCTCCCTTGGGACCATTTCTTTTTTGTTTTTTTGCTTTTATTGAAACAATGCAAACCATTTAAATAAGGGCTTAAACTATTCCATTTGTCCCATGTGAATTTCTAGTTTTCACTTAGATGTCCCAGTGTCTTCTTTCTCCTCCTGTCAGTTGTCTCCCTCTCCCATACTCTACTGTCTCAATATTTGATGACACACTGACTTTGTTTTCTGTGCTAATCACATAATTCCTTTAAAAAAAAAACAACCTTTATTTTATTTCTGTTGATTTGTTTACCACTGTCAGAATATCTGAGCAACTACTGCTCAAGATCAGGACAAAGAAATCGACAGGAGTTTTCTTAATAGTTCAGAAAGCAGGACCAGATTTTATTTGTGTTAGTGAGACCCATACAACTGTGGTCATGCTGCAAGTTGTGGTCTAAAAGAGACTTTACATATATTTTATCTATACGTGGAAGAATATCATTTCAACTTTTAAAAATCATATTTGATACACTATGAACATTTTATAGGTTTTAAATCTTATTGAAGAAATATTTTCTTTTTAATGTTAAATTCTAGAAATGTGTGTGCCATGCATGTGAATGAATGAACAATTTGAACAATTTTCTAACAGTGCACTTTCCCCTTACACTATACTCTCTTCTTAGTAAGTACATAGTCACGGTTTCTTGTGAGTATGCCCTTTTGGAATATTTAGTAAAAGAGCCGAAAGCATCTTTGCTGGTCATTATCTGAAGGTGCCTCTGGCCTCCCACCCCCCTTTTTACTTTCTTTGTGTTTCTTTTCTGCCTTGGACATAATCTATGGTGGCATTTCTGTTTTAATGATATGTTTACTATTTTCTCGGCTCCTTAAGTGGCGAGATTTTTCAAAGCTGGGGGTCATGTTTATTAATTTTGGGATTTCTAATCATTAGGACTGCACCTGGCAATGAGAAATAATTAATGCTCCAATGCACACATCTAGCAAGTGCATGGGTTAAAGTGTTATGTGGCATCTGTCCAAACCCTGGAGCCAGGTATTAGGTTTGTGGTCCTTGTTTTCATGTTAAGACATCTATTAGTTCAAGTTGGAGACAAATAAATCAAAGAGGGAATGTTGGACACTGTTGAACAAATGTCCTCAGTTCCTTAGCTTCCTCTTGATAGGCTGGGAATGTCCACCCCTTCATTGTGGTGATAGAAAGTCTTTCACAGCACAATTCTGTTCCTTTTATACCTCTGATGGATTGAAGAATTTCTTGACCACCCCATAGTTGTCTCTACTTGCAGTCATGGCAAAACAAGCCTAATCATATTTAGTATTACCAGAAGTTGACACTGTCGTGATAGGAAAATAGCTACTTCTGAATAGAACCAACCTTCTAAGGAGGAAGAATTCCATTCACATCAGTTCTGTATTATTTGCTGACCTATTTTAGACTGACAAGTTAATAAGGGATGTTATAATTTGATTAGAAAATGTAATCTCTGTTCCATAATATCATTTTTTGTTAGCTGTGTTATAGTATATAATCATATAGTATATAGTATATAAGCATTTCTTAAAGAATTATTTGTAGCTACTGGAGGAGGCTGGGAAAAATTGCTCAGTAGGTAAAGGTGCTTGCCAAATTTGAGAGAGATGAGATTCAACATTGAGATAGGACCACAGGATGGAGGAGAGGAATGACCCCTTAAGGTATTTTAATGGCTATGTGAATGCTATGGTGTGAGTGTGTGTGTGTGTGTGTGTGTGTGTGTGTGTGTGTGTGTGTGTGTGTGTTTGCGAGTGTGCACACACACACTCACACCAAGAGAGAGAGACAGAGATGAGAAAGAGATAGAGATAGAGAGAGAGATAGAGAGAGAGAAAGACACACAGAGAGGCAAGTAGATAGAGACAGTGAAGATAAATAAATGTAAAAAATAATTGGATGAAATAATTAGTTTAATACATTTATTCTATGTTGTAAAGATGCACTATGAGTTAACCATCTAGATTATCTCCGTGGGGATATAAGATGAACAAAAGGACAGAGAAGAACTTTTTCACTTGGCAGTATCTTGCTTTGTTTTCTATTTACTATGAAAACAAATTCTACCAAAAGCAATGTAAGGGAGAAAAGTTTGATTTTGGTTCCTGGTTTCATCATAGCAGAGAAGTTAAAGCAGCAGTAGCTCAAGGCATCTCTCCATACCTTATCCCCAGTCACAAAACACAAGGAGATAAATACATTGTAATTCTCAGCCTCCTATCTCTTTTTATGCAGTCTAGAACCTCTTGTGTAAGTATTGGTACTGCCCTCAATTAAGATGGATTTTTCCACATCGAGGAACAAAATCAAGATAATCTCCCATAGGCTTGCACATAAACTAACAGCCTAGATCATCTCACAGGAATAACAGGAAGCTTTTCTCCTAGGAGATTTAAGGTCCTAGACATATAACAATTAGTATTAAGGGTTATATAGAGTATGCATCTTGAGAACTTCCCAGAGTTGATTCATGTCAAGACTGAGATAGGTCTGAAACCATAAAATGTCATCTCTCTTACTGATGCAAAGGATGCATCCAGCATTCTGCCAAATTTTGGAACACAGATCACTCACAGTATATCTTCTTCCAGACAGTCAATAGACACACATACTTCTAGAGTTTTGAATTATAGTCCTGACATGAATATAGAACCGAACTGTAAGCACCCAAACTTTCAGTTCCTAGAAAGTTTGAAATTCTAGGATATTTATGGAAAATCAAAACACATTCCTACTTTTTCTTTTGGTCTGAGCTATAAGGCTTTTGTTTAGTCTACACTTCCCATTCAAAGAGTCTTATTGACTATCATTGGCAAATGAACCACATTTTATGGTAAGTAGCTGAGTGGTTTCTGACCACAAATTGGGGAAACCATGTGGGTAGAAGTGTAACATTGCACTTTCCAGGACTGTAAAGACCTTTCTTCATTTGGCAAAAAGATGCAGTGTGCATTTTTGAGAATGATGGGAAAAAATACTTATCCTTATAACCTTGAATCACATTCTCTCTCTTAACGACTCTAACAGGACAACTGAAATTTATAGTGCTTGATTGAAAAGAAGCTTTATTTGACCCAAGCACAAAGTTAGCTTTCCACTATTTCCCTAGCCTCCAAGCCATAAAAAAATAAATGACTAGACTTTGTATCTTACAAGGTAAAATAAATGGGATAACATTTTACCGGTAAACAATCAATAGCCTTTAAAATAACACAGACTCTTATTCCCTAATTTCATACAGGGACAATGTTTGATTTGAGTCCTTTATGTTTTTTCCAGTAGAACTTAAAACATTGTAGCATAGGCTTTGTAAGTAGACTCTTCAGGAATAAAATAATGCCATATGCCATAACTCAATTTAATATATGGATTAATTGTGAATAATAATTAGAACATATATCTTGCTTGAGCAACATTTTTGAAATTCAGGCAGCTGACTATATTAAAGTTTTTCTTTAAGAAATTTGAGGGGTTGTTGATATGAAAAAGATATTCTGATTTTCTTTAAAGTGAAGCAACTTAGTAGCTTTAAAAATATGTCTTCCCATTGTGCGGTGGTGGCACACGCCTTTAATCCCAGCACTTGGGAGGCAGAGGCAGGTGGATTTCTGAGTTCGAGGCCAGCCTGGTCTACAGAGTGAGTTCCAGGACAGCCAGGGCTACACAGAGAAACCCTGTCTTGAAAAACAGAACAAAACATAAACAAAACCAAAAACAAACAAAAAACAAAACAACAACAAAAAAATGTCTTCCCTGTGGGAATCAACAGACTGAGTTTAACAACTGGCTTTTACACTGGCTATATGACTAGACAAAGTTGTACTCTTAATTTTCTTATCAGAGAAGTAGGAGTAATGATATCAGTTCCCTAGTATTCTGCAAAGATAACAGGGAATATGAACAGAAGGTTGCATGTTGTCACTGTTTTTAAAACTTTAACAAGTCAACATAACCCTAGCTTTTCAGATCTAGAAATTCTAATGCAGTGTGTCTTGCATGGGACTGGGATCATTTTTTTTTTTCTGTTGATGTTTGTTTGTTTTCATTTTTGTTGAAGAAAAACATTCCACAGATACAGTCCTAATGGATTATTGATGACAAATAGTGACTCACTTTATGTAATTGGGAACCACTTAGGAGATAAACCACGGGGCATGTATGTGAAGGACTTTTAAATTGGGTTCACGGAGTTGGGAAGAACTATCCCAAATGTGATAATGGTCTTAATAACTAGGAAATCAAGTCAAGTACCTGTATTCAATGCTCTCTGCTTCCTGGCTCCAGGAGCAATGTAACCAGATATCTCATACACCTTTGCCACAAATTCCACACTTTGATGGACTATATTCTTAAATTGTGAGTGAAAATAATCTTTTCCTTCTGAAAGTTCTTTTGTCAGATATTCTTTCATTGAAAGGAGAAAATAGAATCCTTCATGAAGTAAACAACACATAAAAGATCCAGTCAACATTAAAAATAGAATTTAGGAATATTAGAGCAGGTCTGTACAGCTTACTAGATCAGTGTCTTTAAACAATAAATTTGCATAAATCTTAGTTTCTCCAAGTGTGGGACCATGAAGGGTAGCCTCTTTCCTGGTTGAACTAAGGCTTGGATCCCCAGAACCCCTGAAGGGACATTAGGTGCTTCACCTGTTCCCAGGCATCAGGCCCCTGACACTAGCCACAGCCCCCTATAGATTTGTGGCCATCAGTCACATAAGGGCAATGCCCCAAGCCCCTCCACATGTAAAGGACTTGACCTGTAGTCAAGTAGTCTTAAGATAGATGTCCATTTTAATGAGGTACCTAGAGGCCTGGAGGACTTGCTTAGCCAATAGTGTTTCCTTCCCAGACACTCCTTCCTGCAGAAGATATTTAACCTCAGGCAACCCTGAAAAGTGAGGTATGGTTTAACTCATCCACTTTCTGCCATGACAATAGATGCTTTAAAAGCACGGACTGCCTCTTTTCATTGGGATCTGCTGTGGGGAACCATGGAGAAGGCCTTTGCCTATAGAGCCTCCATCTAATTTCCTGAAGAAGGCTAGCAAGCCCAAGACTGCCACCAGTCAAGTCAAGAACTCTCCCCACCAGTGGGACCAGCTGGAGCTCCCTCCCTTTTTACTCTCCTCATCCCTGGGCTACATCCAGCCTGTGGGCCCCCACACCATTCTCAGCTCTTTTGGGGCTCCCAGTGGTGACTGGGTGTCCAAGAACCTAAGAACCTGTGAACCAGATGGCCCCAGCCTCCTTGCAGACCTGGGGACCCCCAAGCCAGCTCCAGCTGACTAGCACCTCAGATTGCATTTCTCTACCCCCAGTGTGGTGTTCACTTAGGCTCAGTACTCACACGGTGACAGCATGGGATAAGCCCAGTCAAAACTCCCTGTCCTGCCTCCCCAGTAACTGTGCCATGAGGCAGAGTGGACAAGGGACCCCAATAACCCCTTACCCAAGTAATGTTTTAATGTTGAAAATATGATTTTTTAAGCCTCTTAATATAATGGTGTTGGAAAATTACATATTGTAAATGCCAAATAGAATTAAGTGTGATGAAAGTAATAGTAGTAGTGGTAGTAGTAGTAGTAGTATATGTGTGTGTGTGAGTGTGAGTGTGTGAGTGTGTGAGTGTGTGTGTGTGTGTGTGAGTGTGAGTGTGTGAGTGAGTGTGTGTGTGTGTTAGTGTGTGTGTGTGAGTGTGTGTGTGTGTGTGTGTGTGTGTGTGAGAGAGAGAGAGAGAGAGAGAGAGAGAGAAAGAGAGAGAGAGAGAGAGAGTGCAAAATTGTTCTGGTCACTTTCTGTCTTATTCCCTTGAAAGCTTATGTCTTCCTAGATTGTTTAGCAGGCAGCAATCACAGCAGCCCTCCTTTACCTGTCTCCTTCAGTTCCAGGTGTGCTAGGGGCTAGACCTAACTTTTTACATGTGTGGTAGGAATTTGAATTCTACAGGATTATACAACAAGCCTTCTTACACACTGAGCCACCTACTGACTTTGAACAATAATTTAAAAATTATTATTAAATAAAGATAAACTTGAGAAAGATAAGGCTCTAACTTGTAACTACCCAATGGTTTAGTTATAGGATTTAATAGAAAAAAATATAAATGCTTAGCCAGACTAACCAGAGGGCATAGAGACAGTATCAAAATTAACAAAATTAGAAATGAAAAGGGAGATATAACAACAGATTCTGAGGAAATTCAAAAAATCATAGGATCCTACTACAAAAGCCTATACTCAACAAAATTGTAAAATCTGGATGAAATGGACAAGTTTCTAGACAGATACCAAATACCAAAGTTAAGTCAGGATCAGATAAACCATCTAAACAGTCCCATAACTCCTAAAGAAATAGAAGCAGTCATTAAAAGTCTCCCAACCAAAAAAGCCCAGTACCAGATGGGTTCACTGCAGAATTCTATCAGACCTTCAAAGAACACCTAATACCAACACTCTTCCATCTATTCCACAAAATAGAAACAGAAGGAACACTATCCAATTCATTCTATGAGGCCACAGTTACACTGATACCAAAACCTCACAAAGAACCAACAATAAAAGAAAACTTCAGACCAATTTTCCATATGAAAATTGATGCAAAAATATGCAATAAAATTCTTGCTAACCGAATCCAAGAACACAGCAAAACGATCATTAACCACAATCAAGTAAGCTTCATCCCAGGAATGCAGGGATGGTTCAATACCCAGAAATCCAATATTGTAATCTACTACATAAACAAACTCAAAGAAAAAAAAAATTAGAGAAACGACACCCTTAACAATTGTCACAAACAATATAAAGTTTCTTGGTGTGACTCTAACCAAACAAGTGAAAGATCTGTATGACAAGAACTTCAAGTCTCTGAAGAGAGAAATCAAAGAAGACATCAGAAGATGGAAAGAACTCCCATGCTCATTGATTGGCAGGATTACATAGCTAAAATGTCCATGTTGCCGAAAGCAATCTACAGATTCAATGCAATCCCCATCAAAATTCCAACTCAATTCTTCATAGACTTAGAAAGAGCAATTCTCAAATTCATATGGAATAACAAAAAACCCAGGATAGCAAAAGCTATTGTCAACAATAAAAGGAATTCTAGGGGAATCAGCATCCCTGACTTCAAGCTGTACTACAGAGCAGTAGTGATAAAAACAGCATGGTATTGGTACAGTGACAGACAAGTAGATCAATGGAATAGAATTGAAGACCCAGAAATCAACCCACACACCTACGGTCACTTGATCTTTGACAAAGGAGCTATAACCATCTAGTGGAAAAAAGACAGCATTTTCAACAAATGGTGCTGATTCAACTGGCAGTCTACATGTAGAAGAATGCAAATTGATCCATTCCTATCTCCCTGTACAAAGCTCAAGTCCAAGTGGATCAAGGACCTCCACATAAAACCAGATACACTGAATCTAATGGAAGAGAAAGTGGGGAAAAGTCTCAAACACATGGGCACAGGGGAAAAGTTCCTGAACAGAACACCAATGACTTATGCTCTAAGATAAAGAATCGACAAATGGGACTTCATGAAATTACAAAGCTTCTGTAAGGCAAAGGACACTGTCAATAGGACAAAACGGCAACCAACAGATTGGGAAAAGATCTTTACCAACCCTACGTCTGATAGAGGGCTAATATCCAATATTTACAAAGAACTCAAGAAGTTAGACTCCAGAGAACCAAATAACCCTATCAAAAAACGAGGAACAGAGCTAAACAAAGAATTCTCAACTGAGGAAACTCGTAGGGCTGAGAACTACCTAAAGAAATGTTCAACATCCTTAGTCATCAGGGAAATGCAAATCAAAAGAAGTCTGAGATTCCACCTCACACCAGTCGGAATGGCTAAGATCAAAAACTCAGGTGACAGCAGATGCAGGTGAGGATGTGGAGAAAGAGGAACACTCCTCCATTGTTGGTGGGATTGCAAGCTGATACAACCTCTCTGGAAATCAGTTTGGCAGACCCTCAGAAAAATGGACATATTACTACCTGAGGACCCAGCTATACTACTCCTGGGCATATACCCAGAAGATGCTCCAACATGTAATAAAGACATATGTTCCACTATGTTCATAACAGCCATATTTATAATAGCCAGAAGCTGGAAACAACCCAGATGTCCCTCAGCAGAGGAATGGATACAGAAAATCTGGTACATTTTCACAATGGAATACTACTCAGGTATTAAAAACAATGACTTCATGAAATTCGCAGGCAAATGAATGAAAATATCATCCTGAGCAAGGTAACTCAGTCACAAAAGAATGAACACGGTATATACTCACTGATAAGTGGTTATTAGCTCAAAAGTTCAGAATACCCAAGATTCACTTCACAGCAACTATTGGGATGAGCCTGAGGTCCCAGATGGAGGATTTGGAGAAAGAACTGAAGAAGTTGAAGGAGTTTGCGGTCCCATGGAGGGAGCAACAGTGTCAACTGGCCTGACCCCCTGATACTCCCAGAGACTGGACCACTGACCAGAGAATACACGTGGAAGGACCCATGGTGCTGGCCACATATGTGGCAGAGGAGGGCCTTGTTGGCCATCAGGGGGAGGAGAGGCCCTTGGACCTGAGGGTGTTAGAGGCTCAAGTATAGGGAAATGCCAAGGAGGGAAGACGGGAGTGGGTGGGTGGGTGGGTAGGGGAATACCCTCATAGAGGCAGGGGAGGGGGGAGGGTTAGGGGCCTCCAAATGGGAGATCTGGAAAGGGGGAAACATTTGAAATGTAAATAAAATATCAAAAAAAGTATAAATGAAAAAAATATATTGTTGTTTTCAAAGTTTAAGAAAAATCAAATTTCTGTCACAAAAGTAGTGAGATGTATAAGTGAAACCTTTTTACACGTCAGCTTATTAACACCTCTGTCTAAGTCTTGCTTTTAGTTTATATTTCTGTATGTCACTGCACATACATCTTTTGATGATGGTATTCTTATTATTTACAAAGTATTTCAATTCTATATGTTTTAGAATTTGAATTTATTCATGTTCATGTATGGATGTGTCCTAAAATGTGTGAATGTGTGGAGGGAAAGACAACTTGACACATTCCTTCTTTCAAATCTGGCTCTATTTTATTTTAGGCTAATACTCAGATACTTAGGATTTGCTCACAGATTAAAATCTCTTCCATGTTACTCTAAGGAAAAGTGTGTGTGTGTGTGTGTGTGTGTGTGTGTGTGTGTGTGTGTGTGTGTGTGTGTGTGTGTAAAATTAAATTATATGATATTTTTTTACTTTTACTTAATTCCAAATATTAAATCACAGCTTTTTCTGTAAGATTTTAAACTTCTATAAGTAAATGGCGATGTTAACATATCAGATCTGGTATTTATCATTCTTGGAAGCCTCAGACTGCAAACGATATTTCCAGGAATATTATGGAAGAAAGGGATTGGTGTAAAACACACTCCTAATATATGGTCCGAAAATTCCTTGGGTTCAACATAACCTTGGGAAATCTGCCTTAATCCTTATATTTATCTTGACTTCTTAGCTTAACAGAACTAAAATAAATGCTTTAATATGAACAATCAATTAAAATTAGTGATATTTCGATTTCATATCTAGGCATGAATATGAATGGCAATCCAATTCTTCAGGTTTTTTTTTCCATTGTTTTTGTCCAAACTCAGAACACATATACTGAGGCTAAAAGAACATTCTTCTTCATGAAAATATAAGATATAATTATGAAGGAATATTGCATATTTCTGGTGTTTTGCCTAAAACTCAGCACTGTGAATCATCGTGAAAGGAGCTATGAAACAGACCCCAGCATGTCTCAAAAGTCAGATTTTGTCAACCTTAATTTCCTGAGATTCACTGGATAGAAGTTGCCCTCTCATTTTACAAAATAATATATTGTAAATTCTCTCATCCCAGAGGAAGATTTTTCATTTTTTCTCCTAGATGAAAACTTTCCTGACTTCCTAGATTGAGTTTTTTTTCCAACACGCTAATCAAATCACTACACTATTTTTTCTCAATCGATCAAATCTAGGATTAAATCACACTCTCTGCTTATAACTTGTCCCAAATTATTAGTAAAGTCTGAGCCTTTCATCTATCAGATTTTTATTTCGTGAAGTTAGGCCAAGCTAATCACAATATCCTAAGCATATTTTATACATTCACCATCTGAGCCTTTATGGACACAGTGAAATAATAAAATATATGCACATTTTCCCCATGGTTCCTGGCATATCCTTCCTAAAGCCTCTGTAATTTTCTGATAGCAAGCATGTTGAGTGGAGATTCTCTTTCAGTATTTGGTCTTTTTCATTGAACCAGATATTTGTCTCTTATTATGTTTGAAGACAGCAGCTTAAGTTTAGTGTTTCATCCTATTATTGCTACTTGAGCTTGGATCCAGACATATCTTCTAAGTACCTTGGAATTTCATGAATAATGGGTAACTCTTGGTAGGCTCCAGTACAGCTTGCAGATGAGGTGATAGAAACTGGTTGCCAGGTCAACCAATCATGTATTTAATGAATAGGAGCTTTTAGCACCTACTTCTTGAACTTTTTGGAAGACCGGATTAGAAGAATGGGGATTAGATGAATGAGTTGATCAGCAATGGCCAGTGCTGTAGATAATTATGTCTGCATAGTGAAACCTCTAGACAACCTCAAAGTACAAGGTATAAATGACAGGTTAAGCCTGTGGAGTTTTTGGAGAACCTGACATGAGTGTAGACTTAATGAGTACACAGCTCTAAACTCCTTTTCACTTCACCTATACAATTTAGTATAATGTTTACTATTAAATCAATAAGCACAAGAGTTCTAAGAATTCTGTGAGCCACACAACCAAATCTTGTGAAGATAGAAATACAAGGTCATAGCCACTATGAAGCCTGGATTGAAATATATGCTTTCTGTAGGCATCTGGAATAGGAGCAATTTTATGGAATGGTCCTTTGATCTGTAGCATCGTTTGTGTTCTCTAAATACACAGGGTCAGACCTAGGGCATCTATTTGATGTCTTCTGATACATTTCCAAAATTAATTTGGTTACATGTCTTGGTAGCCATATGTGAAATATTTACTACTAATATTTCTTCTGGTTTCAACTCAGTCATATGTAATATATATATTCTTATACCTTACCTATCAATTATATTTTTATTTTTATACTCACTACAAATGCACACACTCATATGTAATATGTAATAGGTAAGGTATAAGAATAAAAATGTAATTGATAGTGAAGATAAAAAAACCCAAGTAAAGCTCTATTGTTTCAGCATGGTCATTAATACTATACAGAAACAAGTTTACTGAAATGTAGAGTAGGTCACTGAACAATGGATTGATTGGATTCTTTAAACTAGCTACATGAAACTTTTTCAAAATAAGTTAATTAGAAGAACGTGTTTTAATTTTTAAAAATAAACTAACTAGAAGATACTAAAAGCAAAGCATCCAGAAGAGATACTTTCTTTTCTCAGAGGTTCCATAAACTAACTGGGACTCTTAAATACTGTTTCTCATGACAGCAATTTTGATGACATGACCCCACAGTTGACAGAGCATATGAAGAATGAAACTTATGAAAGAACATCTTGTCTCTTCCATGGTTGTATGTGATATAAACATTTTTTTCTTACTTGAAAGAAAGAAAAATCTCAGAGTAAAAGAAATTTTGTAGCCAATTTAATAAATACCTTTCTCTTCTGTGCCTGTGAAGTCTAATCTATTCATTAGGTCATTCTTGCACATATCAGTGGCCAGTAAAGGAATAATTCTCTAGTCCATTTAATTAGTCACTGCCATTAGGTCATTTTATATATCTACTTATATTCTGTAGTTGTATCAAAAATACTTGACAGTAAATCTAGCAGCACTTACTTTTTTTTTTAATTCAACTCTTAAAACACAAACGTTTCATTTGAAATAATTCCTTTATTACATGTCAGGTATTTTTCTAGACATTTGAGATACATTAACAACAGTGTGTGCTAACTTTCAAAAACTACTGATTCTTGAAAATCAGAGTTTGTGGAATGTTTTATGATTACTAATAGGTAAGTTTTTTTAAGGACATCCATCAAAGTACTTAATTTATTATTAATGAATATGATGGTTTAGCTTATTATTAGAAGTTCCTTCTAATAATAAAGGGAAGACTAAAGGTAACAGCTACAGAGCAATAGCACAGCATTTTATATAATTATTTTCATTTAATATTCAAAGTTATTTTGGGGCACATTTAACCTCTTACAGGATTTCTATCAGTGTAGCAAAAGTGGTACGTGTTTAAGAGGGCAAGTGGTTTCACAAAACTCTCATTCTGGCTAGGTATCTAGTTCCAGGCTTCATTTCTCTCTTGTTGAGTGGTCCTTAAGCCCAAATAGAGAGCTTTTTTTTTTTTAACTTTGAAAATGTCAGTGTCACTATTGCACCCTTAAACCTATTATAACATGTGGGTAATTTTTTAGTTCATAGATAGTATAACCAACGATGATGGTTAATTGCTTCCTCCCCTTGGAGCTTGGATGGTACCTTCTGGTAACATGAAACCTGGTTCACAAGGGTTTTCAAATTAGAACCAGTTTAGATCGTCCAGGTCCTGTGTCTAGGAGACAACAAGGAATGGGTTGATAGCCCATTATGCTTTAGAGTATCATTGACTCCCCTGATCAACAACTTGTAAGGGGATTCTCATGCTTGGCACTAGGGATTTTGTTAGATAGTCTATGGGCCTTGAAGGGAGCATTATCAGCCCAGGTAGAAAAATCTCATTTAAACTGGATATGTACATGAGGTATATGATATATATATATATATATATATATATATATATATATATATATATATAATTATATGTGTGTGTGTATATATACACACATATATACATATATATACACACACACACATACATATGTGTGTGTGTGTGTGTGTGTGTGTAGATATAGACACATAGACTTATATGTATTATGTGTAATTTAGTTAACTAGATATTAATATGACTCATTGTGGCATTTTAAATATTTTGTCGGGTTTTTTTTTTTTTACCTCCTCCCTCCTTCTGTATTTTTCCTCTACCTTCTCTTGAGTTAGACCCCCATTTTTCCCATTTGTGCCCTTAACTCACTTGTCTTTTGCTATGTCCCCTGTCTATTTCTCTCATTCATCCCACACAATGATCCAAATTTCTCTGGTTATTCCAGATTGTATGGTAACATGTAAGATTTGGAATTAGGAAAAAAGTGATAGAGAGCCTTCGAAGTTTGTTATTCTTAGACAGAGTTATCTTATTCAATATTAACTTTTCTAGTTCCATCTATTTGACTGAAAATTTCATAATTTTATTTTTCCTTATGCCTGAATAGTATTCCATAATATATGCAGATAGTTTTCATTATCCACTAATTAGAATAAATTTGTGCTATTTTCACTTCCTAGTTATCGTGAATAGAGGACTAATGAACATGGTTGAACATCTATGGATTAGGGGTCTCTTGGCATATGTTAAAGACTGGTATACCTGGGTCATATAGTAGGTTTACTCTTGGATTTTTAAGTATTCTCCACATTGATTTCCATAGTGGCTTAACCAGTTTTCAATCCATTTTCCATTTTTCCACCTCCAGTGGGAAATACAAGGCATCAAGTGAGGGATGGGATTGCCATCCCCCAGCCAAAACCTCTGACCCAGAGTTGTTCCTGTGTGAATGAACTGCAGGGATGGAAATGGAGAGGAGCCTGAGAGAAAGAAGCCAAAACTGGGACCCATCTCAAAGGGAGCCTCCAAGGCCTGACACGCTTCATGATGCTATGGTGTGCTTACAGACAGGACTCTAGCATGGTTGCTCTCCGAGAGACCCAACAAGAGCTGTCTGAAAGAGATGCAGATATTTACGCTCAACCAATGGACTGAAGTCAGGGACCCCTGTGGTTGAATTAGGAAAAGGCTGGAAGAAGTTTAGAAGGAGGGCGACCCCATAGGAAGACCAGCAGTCTCAACTAACAGGAACCCCTGTGATCTCTCAGACACTGAGTCACCAACCAGGCAGCATACACCAGCTGATATGAGGCCCCTGACACATACATATACAGCAGAGGACTGCCTGGTCTGGCCTCAGTGAGAGAAGATGCACCTAACCCTTAAGAGATTTGAGGCCCCAGGGAGGGAGTGGGGAGGCCTGGTGGGGTGTGGTGGGGACATCCACTTGGAGATTGTGGAGGAGGAATGGGATGAGGAACTGTAGGAGGGCGGACCGGGAGGGAGATAATAACTGTACTGTAAAAAAAAAAAGATTAAAGATAATTAAAAGAAATAATTCCCTAATCAGTTGATCACAAACTTTGTGCAACATTTATATTTTCTAAGTCATTCTTCAGTATCATCTATCATGTCTACAGTACTGTTCTGTGTCAATATCAATGGCTCAGAGTAAGAACAGATCTGAAGGATTGTCTTCACTTGTTTGTTTCCACTTCAGATAGCAAAGAAAAGTGGCGTCTTCATGAATTTCTGGTTAACAATCAATTGGTAGGTTTGTTTGACCTTTGGTTTCATAATTCAAAAGATTGACTCATGAAATTCCTGAAATTCTATGCTTATAATGATAATTTTAATATATACATCACATCCCAAAAACTGACACGTGGAAGAAATACATAGAGCAGAAACACACAGAACAACAGCTGAGTTTTTTCATGCCTTTTCTTTCCACGCTGCCTACAAGCACATCTTCACCACCCAGTAGCCCCACATATGCCTTTGTTCAAAAGTTCTTTAAAAGGTGTAATACAGCCGGGCAGTGGTGGAACGTGCCTTTGATCCCAGCACTTGGGAGGCAGAGACAGGCGGATTTCTGAGTTCGAGGCCAGCCTGGTCTACAGAGTGAGTTCCAGGACGGCCAGGGCTATACAGAGAAACCCTGTCTCGAAAAACAAAACAAAACAAAACAAAAAAAAGTTGTAATACCTGTATCTGAGTCATTATATCACTGGTCATTGATGAGCAGTTCCAAGTTCTTGCTTCGGTTTCCTTTACAGGGTCAGGGAGCGGATAAAGGAAAATGTTTCAAACTTTTAATCAAATGGTCTGTTTTTCTTACAGCCAGTTCCAATTCTGAAGTAATGTGGGCAGTGCTTAGAATTATTGAATTAGCAGAAACCCAGGTACAGGGAACAATAGGACTTACTGTGACTAAAAAATAAAAGTACATACTTAAGCCATTTAGGGATTTCTAACATAAAATACAAAGATCAGGAGCCAGGATGGCATAATACATATGTATGTAAGGTACTACTTTTCAAAATACCCAAATGTCTTTTAAACAAATGTCTGGATTACTCAGCTAAAGTTTCTGTTTTAATTGGTTTAAAATGGAGGCTCATCATGAACATTTTATAAAGGAACTCCAGAAGATTCATATATGCAGCTAGGTATGAAAACTATTTTTTAAATGTCTAAGGTACGAGGTGTGGGATGGTTATGTTAAACAGTTTGTAGTAAATCTATTGAAATATGTTCAATGCTGAGAAAGCCACGGTGTGCAAACCAGACTTATTTCCCCCACTATGGAGATTATAGTCCAATAAAAATTAAAGAGAAATTACACATATAGAAAATAGGACAGATCTGGAGTCGGGTGCAGAGGACTATGGGAGCTTGACGCAAGTGGCATTGGGAAAGTGGACAGGAGAAAAGATGGCTTTCTTGAGGAGAACACAACAGTGGACCCTGGAGGGATAAAATGAAGTTTTGATTGGTTCCCAACAGGAGGACTCTTTTTCTTGGAAAGTGCTTTTCAATATGAGCCCCATGAGATGGTGCATCACTCTGAAGTCACTGAATCAGCCTAGTAGTTTACTCATAGGCCGAGCTGAATCTTCTTCAGAAAAATGCTCAGAAGTTCAGTTCTTGGCCAATTCAAAAAAGGAGCCGCTTATAAATTTTATATGAGATCCCAGAGGCAGCCCTGCTCCCTCTGTTTTAGAGGAGTAATTGTACCAATATTCCTACAATTCTATAAGTTATGCCTAGAACTTTCCGATACAAATATTTTTGCTCTAACTGGTAAAATTCACATTCTATTGTTTCCAAGAAAAAGATCTAACTAATGCAGTGTCCATTCTCACAATGTTAGGAAAAATTGACCAAACCAAAATTATATACGACATTTTCAATTTAACTTGTGTTCATATATTTCTAGTACTTTACACAAGATCTGACATGTTCATTTTATAACTCAACACATATGTACTTTAGAACTAAAAACGAATTACTTCTACAAAGCAATGTTTTAATTCATCCTTTATAAATTTCATATGTGTATATGGTATATTTTCTTCTATGCATTAAACAATACTCCCTCCACATTTTCCCAAGACCCATCAACCTATTCCGTCTCAGAATTCATGTCCACTTTGTTGTTATTATTGTTGTTGTTGTTGCTGTTGTTGTTGATCATGTACAATCAAATAAATATAGAGTCATCTGATGAGGCATGAGTAAAGTACCAGGAGACACATTATAGAAATGGAAGTCATAAACTCACAATGCCTCTAAGCTAGGACTCAATCCTCTGAAAAACACCCCATCCATGCCAACTTCAAGAATTCCATGCTTTTGCTTGCCTTGTTAATCTTTAGCATTATGTGTGTGTGTGTGTGTGTGTGTGTGTGTGTGTGTGTGTGTGTGTGTGTGTATGCACACACACTATTGGATGAAACTATGATTGCTACATATATAACAAAATAGCCTGAAATATAAGAGCTTACGGCAACAATGTATACATTTTTATTTCATAAGATAAGCATTCAGGAATGGCTTAGTTGCATCTTTCTTGAAAGCATACCTCACTAAGTCATGGTAGAGATGGTGGCCAGAAAGCCTCAGTTATTTGAAGGCTGAGGTTAAAGAAAGCTATCAGTCATGACTGATATTAAGATATAGTTACTCACCACATATATTTTACATAGATATTCCTGAATGTGCTCGTTTTGTGGAAGAGATTTCTCCCAATGATTCATGACATCAAGGCAGAAATGGCATGATCTTTTATGAAGCAGTCTAATACCTATGATTCCATGTGCCACAATTTCTCCAATATCCTCTTGATTACAAATTTGCTCTATTTAGTCTGCGAACTCTAGGAGTATGAATACATGGAGGAAAGAACCAGTGGAGATCATGTCAGAGTTCTGCTAACAATGGGCCCACCATTCACAGCAACTCACTTTCTTGCTCAAGCTATTTTATTTTTGTAAATAACACATCAAAGCCCTCTATAAAGATGAGGATGGTGAGTTGCTAGACCCTGCCAGGCAGAAATGGTAGATAATGGATGTATTAATGTACATTACTGTACTGAAATATTATATCCATTATGTACAGAAAACTTAATGCTAATAATTTAACAACTCATAGTTTGAAAACTTTAGAAATTATTGAAGCCTGGTTATTTGCAAGATAAGAAGAAGACTGTGAAAAACGAAAATCACCTTGATGATCTATTGACTGACTTCCCAGAAAAGGGTTCAGAAGTCTAAGGATTTCAAAAACCAAAGGGTACTAGGAAGGCTTGTGTGAGTGTTCTTAAAAGCATGCTGACTGATCATCAAAGAAAAGCTTGGCCAAGTCTCCTGGCTATGGGACAGAAGTTGCAGCAAATGTGATCAAAGCATATAGTTGTTAAATAAAGTGAACTTCTTTCTAAGCTTTTCAACTAGTGCTTTATAAGCGTATATTTAAATGTCAAGGCAAAATTATACTGGATATCAGTATTTTGTCTATCCAACACAAACAAATTCAAAGACCAATGGAACACTCATCATAGCATAAAGTCTTGGGGTCAGGAGGAATTCAGAGCATCATTTTACAGTCTCCATCATGTTCAAAACAAATCCTCAAGGGAAACATTATACTCCTTCAAAATGATAATTCTGCAAACATCTGTATGTCTACTATAAACCAGCGGCTAATGAATTATTCCCAGAACCTTCAGTGATTTTTTTCCCCCAACATATGATATCAATAAATCTCAAGTGGAATAACATAAAGCAACTTTTTACTCTAGACAAAAAAAAAAAGAAAGAAAGAAAGAAAAGAAAAGAAAGAAAGAAAATTAAGATAAAGTGACCCATTCTTCTTGACTCCAACCCATTTAGCAGATATATGAAATAAACAATGAGAATGGAAGTATAATGATTTATTGATTGTTGGAGGGCCCAGGGTTAGCCTCAGGGTTAGTGTTGAAACAGAAAATGCTACTACATTTTAGATCTTTGTCTCATAGCATTGTAAAGACAGAGTTTTTTAAAAATTTATTGCTGGAGTTCTTAGGCTAAATCATTGAAAATAGATGTTGCCTACTTAGGTTCATATTGGCTTCTACTGATATTCTTCAAGGCTAGATTCTATGATAGTGAGTAGAATAGAAAATCTTCTGTTAAAATACCCTTACCCTTTCCTGCTAGGGAAGTACAAATTCCTGTCCATGACACCTTTGCGTACAGGGGGAAAGGCACATAGAAACCAAACTATTTAATTCATGTTCACACCCTCCATGCCATGTAATACATGTAATACACAATGCCTTGTAATACACAAGATGCTTGCTACATCTTCATTAAATAATTTCTTCCTTTGCCCCACCCCCTCTTTTTGCAACTTAAGAAAATTTATTTTAAATTATGGTTCCAGAAGGCAGAGAACAGGAAGGAAAGGAGGGCATGGTGTCAGGAGCAGGAAGCTGGCTGACCATATTTTATTCACACATAGGAAGCAGAGAGAACAATCAAGGAGTAGGACCAGGCTAAAAATCTTCAAACCCCACACGCAGGCATCTGCTTTCTCCAGCAGGGTTCAATTCCTTAGGAATACATGCCCCCTCAGACAGTTCCACCAACTGGGGACGGAGTGTTCAAACACATAAGCCTATGGGAGATGTTTCTCATTTAAACCAGGACAATAGAAAAGAGAAGGAATGGTTAAATTTTTATTAGCTTGTATATCTCATTACAGCAATTGTAAATTAGCTAAGGAACATAATAATTTGAAAGAGTATCAATATGTATTCCTCTCAATATTTTTTGTTGTTCTTTAATTTTTTTTTTTTACAAATTATTATTGTGTGTGCATATGTACATGATGTGGGGGAATACGTGTGCAGGACATGTAAGTGAAAATCAGAAGACACTATTGTGGAGTAAATTGTCTCTTGCTACCAAGCCTGAGGACCCGAGTTTGATCCCCATGATCAATAAGGGAAGAAGAGACTATCTTCCAAATGTCTGACATCCACACATATGCTATGGTATCTGTGTGGCGTCACACACATACATACAGCACATAAACTGATACATGCAAATTATTTCTTTAAAAAATATATTGAGTTGGGCTGCAGAGATAGATCAGTAGTCAAATGTACTGACTGTTCTTCCTGAGAATTTGAGTTTTCTTTCTAGCATCCACATTAGGTATCTTGCAACTATCTGTAACTCCAGTTCAAAGGTATCTGGTGCCATCTTCTGGATTCCGTGGACAATTTCACACATGAGAAACACACACACACACACACACACACACACACACACACACACACACACAAAATAAGTAAAACCTTATATGAACACATATATGTACCTTTATACTACATGCATGTGCATATGTATATATATATATACACACACACACACACACACACACACACACACACAGACACACACACAACATGTCTGTTCATTTGTGCTCATATATTGTCACTGACAGTCAAACATCAATGATTTGTTTGGGAGAGGTTTTTTCCTGAGGTTTCATATAAATAAAATTGTCCACTATGCACGTTTTTGTTGCTGTGTGACAACTTTTTAAAAATCTGTTTCTCTCTAAAGTCCTTCTCTCTCTGTCTCTCTGTCTCTCTGTATCTGTTTTCTCTCTCTCTCTCTCTCTCTCTCTCTCTCTCTCTCTCTCTCTCTCTCTTTGTGTGTGTGTGTGTGTGTGTATGTACAGGCACACATGCACTCACTCATGCACATGTCGGAATGCATGCCTGTGGACAGGGGTGCATGCATGGTGGTCAACTCACCTTCCGGTATAGGATATTGCCTCTCACCTTGTTTGAGATCAGGTCCCTTCTTCTTTCCCTCTGCAAATAGTAGAGCAGCTGGCCCTGCAAGGTTTTGGAGATGCTCCTCTCTCTGTGTCACATCTTGCCAAAGAAGCAGTTCAATTACAGGCATGTGTTACCTCATCTGGGGCTTATATGAGTTCTGGGAATCCAACTCAGTTTAAAAATGATAGCAAATGCCTTACTGGATGAGTCACCTCTCTTGCCTAGATTTCTTCTATTTGAAAGTCAGCTAACCTAGATATCTATCAAAGATCCAGACACCGGGATAAAAGTGAAACCAGACCAGTGTGGTGTCAGTGACCACTGGCTTCTGCCAGGGTAGAAAGGGTCTGGAAATGTCTATATGGGCTGAAGAGATACCCCAGCAGTTAAGAGCTGTTTTTGCTGAGGTCAGTTCCCAGTATCCAAAAAGGGAAGTTCACGTCTTCCTGGAACTCCATTTCCAGAGTACCCAACACCCTCTTTTGGTTACCATAGCATGTGTCTGGTACACACATAGACAAACAGTGGCATACACACATACACATACATATATACACATATACACATACACACATACGCACATTCAAAGGCAGACGACAAAGAGATAAATGAAATGTGGAGGAACTGTCCTCCAGATGTGAGAGAGGAGAGTGTTGTAACAACTGATAAAAAGGTATAAATGGCAGAATGCAGGATGAAACCCAAGCACTGCCTGCTATATCTGCTATCACCTGAGTGAATGCAACTTCATCCTCTAATACTTAGTATGTATGTATATACCTGTCAAGGACAAAGTGGTAATTTAGGCTCTCAGGAAACTCTGCTTCTAAGTACATGGCTTTGATAAAATTTAAATAATAGACTTTAAAGGAAATAAAAAGTTGAAAATATGTTCTCTAATCCTTAATGTGCATGTGCAGTTACTTTCCTATCTAATGAGTACACAGTGGACTCCAGCAATATAGCGTTTGTTTCTCAAGAAGAAGCCAGACCAGACACAAATGGTGAGACATTGAAATATATTCTCTGTGTAAGACCATTCACTTTAAGGTTTTAAATAAAGGGTCAGCACACCCCCCAGTCACATTTCTGCCTCTGAGTATATTGGCTTAGTTCACACTGTTTAGCAATCTTTCCCTTTTTTGTCTCCCACCATGGGTAGGTAATAATTTATTTCCAAGCAAGTGGCTCTAATGGATTCCTTTTACGATGAATTTTTTTTAAAAGTTTAAGCCATATGCTACATGTTAAATCACCCTCTGTTAGAAAGAGAATGGCTATAAGCATGATGAAAAGATTATCAACTTACCGGATCTTTAAACGTGCATACAAGGGATGTTTCACAAACATACTCAGCAATGTGTACTCACAGAGGTGACCTGTTTGCCTCTTTGTTTATCTCTCTTTGGCCTGGATGGAGCTCTGATGCAAGATGAAGAAGGTGCTTGAACCGAATGGAACATTTAAGGGAATACAAAAAAAAACAAACTAGACAGAACAACAACAAACAAAACCAACTCGCCAATTATAAAGAGGACTAATAAAACTGCTTCTCACATTCAATAGAGATTTGAAAAAAAAAAGTCAAACAACAATAACGACAACATCAACACATCAAAAACAAAATGGAAGAAAAAACAAAACAGCAGCTATACTCTTGATTTTCTTTAAAAGGTTACTATGCTTTTTGTGAAGCATAGTTCACATCATTATTAATTTTTAAAATACTGACTTTTTTTAAAATTTTGGTTAGTATGCTTTGGAATCCCTTCAGTTTAGCCCCTGAGAAACAGCCTCATGCATCTCAGCACCTCATGCTCACCTGGACCTTTATGCTACCTGGAGGTCTAGTCTTTTAGCAAAGGTCATGTATGGAGTCCACAAGGCTTCCAGGAGTTCATCTCCTGCCTACAGTTCCTCATCATATATTAAGATCATTTGGCCCATAGGTATGATCCCTTAAAGTGTGACTATTGAAGATTTTAGGTCAATATATGTTAAGCAAGAAAAAATGAACATATTCTAAGATCCATCAAGATGGTAACTGATGACTTAGTGACTGAGTGACTGACAGCCCCATACCATTTTGTTTTCTTGTTGCTATGATCAAAATGCCCTGAACAGGGGTTGGAGAGATAGGTCAGCAGTTAAGAGTACTGGCTGCACGTTCAGTCCTGAGTCCAATTCCTAGAACTCACATGGAGACTGACGCCTTCTTTTGGTATGTGAAAATACCTACAGACAAAATAATTAATAATATTAATATTAATAATTGAATACACATTTTTTATTAATGCCATGACCAAAGAAATTTAATAGAGGAAAAAGGGTCTTTTTCAATAGTTCAAAGTTCAAGGTGAAATCAATTGTAGTGGGGGAATTAAGGCAGCAGGAGTTTGAATCATCTGGTCACATTATGACCACAGTCAAACAAGCTATGCATGCATGCATGCTGATTGTCACCTTGCTTCACCACTTTAGACAGACTTGGATCACTGCCCCCAAGGAATAGCCAAATTCAAGTTAAAATGCATCTTTACACATCAATTAACACAATCAGATAACCTCCGGCAAGCATGCCTGCCTTCACAAACTAATTAACCCTAGTCTCAGACCTGAAGAGTCTGGAAACAGGTTCCTCCTATTCTATCATTGAGTCTTCTACTTGACATCCATGTAACAACAAACCTACATATTGTCCATGTTAGAGAATACTATTTCTCAACCCAGCCTTTTCTAACTCAGAACTCACAGAGAGCCCTTTCTTACAGTGAGCCAGTTATTAACCTTCATCTATTCTGAACTTCAGTACAATGGTTCACTCTTAATGCCTTTCCTATAACATGTCTAATCCTCTTTCATTCTTCAAACACTTTTAAGACTTGAAGGCAGTTAATATGATGAGTGTGCTCTTGAAGCAAGTAATTTTCATTTGTTCATCTTTCCCAGAGTGTAGATTATTAGTTTCCTACTAAATGGTGCTTTTTGGAGTTTAAACTATATTGAAATAGGAAGGAAAGTTTTGTCAGCCCTGGTCATCATGTTTCAGTGTCCATATGGGCTTTCTAGGACTAACATTCTGCCATCCTCAGCTGATCATCAGAAGTCTCTAATGATGCTGCAATAATATGAAACATCGCAATCAATATTTCTGGGATTTGTTTATAAACGTTCTCAGGATATTTTAATGTTAAGAGCTGTGCAAATACATTGTTTTTCTACTCAGCCTTGTGGGGGCATTTGCCTGTCCTTTACTTTCTCTAAACCAGGCTCAAATGACTTCAGATTAGTACTGTTTACTTATCTGGTGTCTTGATTTGAATGGAATTGGCACCTACAGGTGCATATATTTGAATACCTTTCCTGGTGTCTTGGTTTGAATGGAATTGGCCCCTACAGGTGCATACATTTGAATACAAGGTACTTAGTTGGTGTAACTGTTTGGAAAGGATTGGGAGATATGGTCTTGTTGGAGCAGATGTGTCCTTGGTGGTGAACTTTGGGATTTCAAGTGCCCAGACCATTACTAATTAGCTTTATTTGCCTTGTGTTAATGGATTAAGATATAAATTTTCAGCTACTGCTCTGGCACTATGCCTGCCTAACTGCCGCCATGCCCCATGACGTGATGATTATGGACTCCATCTCTCTGAAACGGTAAACCTTTAATAAACTCTTTATTCTAGAGGCTGCCCTGGTCATGATGTCTTATCGCAGAAATAAAAAGTAACTAAGACATTAGATTAAAAAAGAAACAATTTTGATTTAGACATGATCTCACTTTTAGATCAAGATAGACGATACCTCTTTTGCCTGGCCCCCAAGTTCTGGAATCGCATGTGCACATCCCCATATTCAGCTCAGTTTATTTACTTTCATAAAGTAAGCTGCTTCTCCATTCATGCTTGTTCTATAAGTACAGTAATTGTTCTATTGCTGAAAGAGGTTATGTGAGGATTAACAACTTTTCCTACATTGCTCATGGGGAAGAATAATTAGGCAAATGTACATTGGTATCCGGAGGCAATATATGACAGGTGTTCCAGGAATCGGACATATCCCAATGAATTTTCTGGATTTTAATTCAGGGAAAACACTTATCCTATAAAAAGCTATAATTAAATATAATGACAGAAATACTCTATATAAAAACCATATGCCTATGTTGTTATATCTTTGGGACCTCATGAAAACCCATCATAGAGGAAAAATTGTATTCATGTACTTACTTATTCCAGTAACTCTCCATGCCAAATGTAGAAACAGGCATTTGAATACTAACTTATAACTTAATAATAGCTTTCATAATCACAGTACCAGATCCCATGAACTATTTTATCAATTCTGAAAAAAATACTCAAAGCAAGAAAGTTAGAAGGAAGCAGTACAGGTTAAGCAAGTTTACATCATCTATTTTTTGAGTTTCAATTTGATTAAAAGATAATATATCATCCTAATTACTATTTTAGGATAAACAGTCATTGGCTTAGGGAAATTTTACCACACCTGATTCACACAGTTGAGTTAGACACAAAAGCCAAGTCCTACCACAGGGAGAAAAGCATGTGTGGTCTTGCTGGTTGTTTATTTGGGCAGAATCAGTAGTACTTTTAAGTCTGGTTGCTATCCTTATTTTTAAACAATTTTCCATTTATAAGCCCACAATAGCAGCAAGGAAATACTACTAACTTATCTGAGGCCCTTTGAACTATTTTTTTATATTTATTTATTTTTTGTAAGCTGAAATTCAGGTCTTTAATTGTTTGTAATTTCAGTCCTTGTGTTATAAGATCTGATACATTTAGGAGCTAGAAATATTTGTATCTGTTAAGACATAAACACCTCTAGATTCAGAGATGAATAAGACACCAATCATCCTTATTCTCATTAGAGTTTTTAATTAGGTGTCTCTACAGCCAGGAGAATAGCTTAGTGGGTAAAATCACTTGCTGAGTAAATCTGGTAACTCGAGTTCAGATCCAGAAAAAGAGAGAGAGAGAGAGAGAGAGAGAGAGAGAGAGAGAGAGAGAGAGAGAGAGCTAGCTCTGTAATAGGCTCAATCCATTGCCAATCCAGGTGATTTCAAATATTTATTGAATTTATGTCAATAAACCAGAGACCTTCTTACAATGTATAACAAAACTAAACTGATCGTATTTTGTAAAATATAACTTTAACTCTTGAGCATTGATTGCATTACATATTTCTGTATTACTCATACAGTGATGTTGGTTTTGTGATGAGATAAACAGAATGAATGAAATTAACCAAATCTAAGAAGAACCATATAGAGTTTAGAAAAAGGAATATCCCTACCATCTTTTTGAGTCCATTAAGTTAATTAACCCCATTTATGCCATTTGTCAAACAGCTTCTGGAATTAAATGTTTGTTATTAAAGTGGGATAAGAACCAATTTTTAAGAAAATACCTTCTTTTATGAACTAGATAGATTCAGTAAAGTGGTCATTGATGGACTCAGCATTCTACTTCATAACTGAACTTCACTGTGGATGCAGGTTTGCCTTAAGTATGAATTCCCCTTGAGCTACACAGATCAACACTGTCCTCTCGATTCGCAAAAGTATCTGTGAAAGGATGAAAGTCACACATAAAGGGGACAATTTTCACTCAAATTCTCTAAGTTGTAGTAGTCTAGAAGTCCTATTGGATTAAGTTCTACAGAAATGACTTTCATAGAATGCCCACTAGACTTGTTCCCACAGGCTGTCTGACCATCTGTAGTATTAAAGAATTTCCATTACATATGTCCTGTGGCTACGGTTTTAGAATTGATTAGAGAGTGTTTGTGATGTATTATCCAAACTGAAATAATTGACTTAAATTCCCCCATCAGAAAAGTAAAAAGCAACCAGCGAAAATAGCCAGTTGCCTTGCTAAAAATGAACAAATAATATGGTATACTTTTGACTTTCTAGTTGAGTTTAAGAACACACAGTATTACATTTGCTTCAGACAGAACTATGCTAATATATTTTCAACCAAATTATGTCCACAGAATGTTGATGCATAATACCAGTTTCTACTTAATATATCTGTGAAAAAAGGCACATCTCAGTATGTACAAACAATAACCTTCTGAAGAGGAATGGTCAAGTCTTTTTTTCTTAAATACAGCTTTCAGATACAGTTGAAATGATTATACAACATGTAAAAAATCTTAAACACACAGAGAAAGTCTTTAAAATGTTCTTAAAAGTGGTTAATGTAATTCATTATTCTTCGTGCAACATCTTCAGACTCCTCTTTAGTATATTATTACAAAAGCATATCGTCAGCTACAAAGGAAAATTAAGTTTCAATGTTATCAAGAAAAAATTTAAGTGACTAACATGTAAATTATATGATCAAGTACTATCTACTATTAACCACAAATGCTTGATTCAGAACTTGTCCTAGAAGTCATTCACTTCCAAGAAACCATGACATAAACCAAGTAAGTTTGACCATACTAGTCAGTCTGTATGTGACATGCTATTGTGTGTTTGGTTGTAATGTGTTTGATGAAAGATTGAATTACTTATTTGGCAATTACAATTTTGGCAGGTCCTTTTATTTTTAGTTAATTTTGAAAACTGAAAATTCATTTCTGAAGTGAGATGTATTGTTTCTCTGACCTTTTGATATCCATTATCCTTCTTAATGAGGAATGATTTTCTGTCTTGCTGTCTAACGTATTCATGCAGAAAGAAGCCAGTGAGTTCTTGTCCCTCTGTTCAGTGGCTGTGGCTAGTAATGTTCCCCAGGTGTTTCCTCCTCTTAGACTAGTGGCTGGCATGTGCTCTGCCCATTGTTCATTCTGCCTCATGACTTTAATCATATGATGTATAAACCACAGACAGAACAATAGAATAGACAGGGGATTTTGAGTCTCCTGCATGGTGGTGTACTAATCAGATAGATGGTCACTGATGTTTCTACACCTGGACCGAGGTCTTCCTGAGATAGAGCCTGTTACTAAGTGAGTTTCAGCCTTGGTTCTGTTTGTGTGGCTCGCCCAACCTTGAGCAAATGTTATTTGCTTAGGTCAAACAGTCTCTCTTGTCTGTAACACTATCATACAAGTTCTTAGTCATTTTCCATTGTGTCTCTGTGTTTATTATCTAGAATTCGTTAAAACTCACAATATAAATACAGAACCATGCTGACTATTCCTTTCTTGGAGCAATGCAGACAATATTTTTACAGATTATATTTTAATTGTTTGGATATTAGAACTTTACCACATATTTTAAATCAAAGTTTTCTTCTAGCCCCTTCAGAGAGAATTGAGCTGTTTTCAATATTATTAAATCCATAACCGGGTGACTACACTTAGTTTCTCAATTAAGTGCAATTGAGATCACTGTGTTTATTGTTGCATAATCTTTACCATTTTATACCTATTAATTTTTTGTCTACTATGGTTTTGATGTAATACGATTTTAATTCTTCTATATCTCCATTGATACAATGATAAAAACATTAGATAGACTATTAACAACCAGCATTAAAATGTCAATAATACTGTTAGAGGCTTGTTATTAGTGTTGGTTTAAAATTTAGATGACTTAACATACCTGCACACTTAAATATACTGAAATAGATATATAATTAAAATATTCTGAGTAATATTTTAGTTTTCCCCCTTTTTACCATTTTTCTTAATATGATATAAAATATTTATATTAGACCCAAAAACAGTATAAGTAATGAAGAAGGTCCAATGTCATTTTGAGCATATATAATTTCACCACTTTGGAGATGGAGAGAAGAGGAGTCAGAGGTTAGAGTTTTACCATCTATGTAGTAAGCTTGATGCAAGCCTGAGCTACGTGGAGCCTTGTTTTTAATAAAGAAATAAATAAACAATAAACAAGCAAACCATAGTGGAATAAATATATCACATTGACTCAATTAGAGATCCCATATGAACATCATAGTCTCCCAAATGAGATGTATTCCCTTAATATGCAAGGCAATCTATTGGTTCCTCTTCTATCCTATCCCTGATTAGGTATTTTTATCCTAATTTACCTTTTTAGACATTTGGCAAGATGAATTAATTTAGCACCTTCTACTATTTCAATGGTTTCTCATCCATGCACATTTGGAGATTCTGGCATGGGATCAAATCATTCTGTTTGATGCCACATCCTTGTACCACTGTGGAAATCCATATGTGACAGCCATATGGCCAGTGACAGTAGACAGTGAATTATTTGACTCTGCTTAATGTAAAACCACCACAGCAACTGGGCCTCCTAAAATTGTGAGTTATACCATCTAGGGTAACTCTACAGATATTGAAGAGACTACTGGATTCTTTAATACAGTGAGATGGTAGAACAGAAGTCGGATAATTATTGAAAGATTTCAGGGTCAGAGTTCAAGAGAGACATTAAATTGGGCTGTCCTGTTTTTTAGTCATCATCCTATTCCTGAAAAGAGACACCATGACCATAAAGCACTCTCATAAAGAACAGCATCTAATTGGGCTTTGTTTGGAGTTTCAAAGGTTAGTCCATTATCATCATGGCAGAGAGCATGGTGGCATGTAAGCAGACATGGTGTTGGAGAAGGAGGTGAGATTCTACATCTGGATTCACAAGCAGCAGGAAAAAAAGAGGCACAAGGGGACTGCCTTGGTCCTCCACTAAGATCCTTCCTTAAACAAGGCCACATCTCTCATTGTACTACTTCCTGTTGACCGAACATTCAAATATATGAGCCTATGGGAGTTATTCTCATTCAAATGACATACCTTGTGAGTAAGAGATTTATTAAAATACATATCAGCACCTTATAGACAGATAGGCAGGAAGACGAAAGTTGGGAGCTCTGAGGAGTATTTAGATCAATGTGGGAGAGTTAAAAGTTTCAGAAGAAGGGCATAGATTCTATTCCACAAATGAGTGGACCATAGTATGCATATATTTCTGTCTCTGAATCATTTTTCAGGTTATGTATCTAGAGAAATAACTTACTTTACTTCTAGAAAACAAATTACTGAAGTTTTAGTAATTGTCACAGTTAATCAAATATAGACACACTATAAAATGCATGACCCTGCCAAACATTTAGATGGCTCTATGTCCTTCTAGGCAAACCTACTCGTCTATATCATTTGTGTATATATGTGTTTGTCATGATGAGAAAACTCCTATCTGGACTAACTTATCATCTATTAATTATATACTGAGATATATTGTAAAACTATAAACAGTAATGAGTGTTAGAAACAGTCCACTCTTAAAAGAAAAAAATACTTCTGTTTCATAAAGACAAAGGCTAATACTTACATGAGAGAGGATTCCCTTTTTAACACAGAAATGGGCATGGACACAGATGAATCATTAGATTTTTCGCTAATGATCCTATATGTAAATTCTAGAACTCTGTAAAGCAGCTGTTGAACTAGATGACTTGAGAATTTTTTGTCTCTTTTGACAAAAGATTTTTAATAAAGATGTATCAAAAGGAGATAGTAGCTTTTGTCTAAAACTAATTTAAATGCGGAAGAAAACCAAAATCTGATTACATTTTTACCATTTGAATATTGGCCAAATTATGGGAGAAATAGCTTTTGCAAAAGAATTCTAAGAATCCAGCAAGATTTCATTTGGAGGGTGTCATGGTGTCATGCTCTGAACAACAAGCTAGGAAAGACAGTCTGAAACAAAATGACTCATAGTGTTTAAACTGGTTAAGCGTTAACAAGAGGAATAATTCACACATTTAAGCAATTTAAAACACTGCTCCAAAGACACAATTCGTTTTCAATCTTATTGAGTTTCCCTGGATTAAAAAATAATTGGAGTTAAATAGAAACAAAAGTACAAAAAAGTAATTAATTCTGAATTAGTTTGTACTCTTAGGTAACTTGAATTGTTAACTTGACAAAGTCTACAGAGGTATGATAGAGGAATTGTCCAAGTTAGATTGGCTTATCTGTGTATCTGTGGGAGAATGACTTGATTATTAATTGATGTAGGAGGGTCTATGCAATTTGAGCAGTACCATTCCTAGGCAGGTAACCCCAGGATTGAAAAGAAACCTAATTAAACATAAGCCTCCGAACGAGCCAGGAAGTGAACCAGAAAGTGACACTTCTCCATGGTTTGTGCTTTCAGATTCCTGCCCTGACTTAACCTCAGTGATGATTTGTGACCTGGAAATGTATGTCAAATATACCTTTTGTCTCTCAAGTTGGTTTCAGTCAGAGTGTCTTATGACAGAATCAGAATGAGACTAGAAGGTGCATGTTGTGTCTTCTTCTTAGTAGCTCTAGGAGATGAAAGGACTTGGCTTCTCAAGAACTCTTTATATACTGTGATAAGTGATATGTCCTACAGTACTGTGACATTTCACCAGAGTTAATTTGTCCTTCAGTGTTTCATGACTCCTAGAATCATTTTTTTTTTTTTTTGGTGTGTTTATTACGTAGAGTAGAGACATTTTTTCATTCTGGCTCATAACCTACAGGCTGTGACTGAAAGGTAAGTGGCAGATAAAGCATGGGTAAGATAAGGTAAGGTGGTAAAGCAGTGACTGGTGACCTACACAGAACAGGGCAGAGCAATGTCAAATGCCATTATGCTACTCAAAAGCCAGAGTTCACAGATGGCATTGTATCAAAAAAAAAAAAAAATTCTATCTACTATTTTCTGCAACACAGTTGACTGAAATCACATATGTGAATTCACAGATAAGGGGATACAACTATGTAACAAAGAAAAGCAACAAATTAAGAATGGAATAAAGTGAAATCAAATGGACTCCTAATGCGTAATTACTCCAAATTTCTAGCCAGCATCATAATCCCTGGAATATACACCACAATCGCTACAAACTCATGGGTTGCATGTCCTCTACAAATTTCATGCTGAAAAGCATTCGCTTTCCACTGATGCTAATAATACACAGAAATACCAAGGAAGGACTGTACACATGTCAGGGGCATTTCCTTTAACTCTTGATCATCTTCTCACCAAACAAAGCATAAAATACTCATACTAATAAAATATAATTCAATGTATGTCATGAATCTCACTTTTAATAACATTTATTTTTAACCTAAATGAACAGGTACATTTAGGAGAATTATAAGAGAAGACTGGCTCAATTGTCTTTTACTAATTCTTAATTAGAGTAGCAATTTACACAGATATCTCTACAAAAGCACTGATTAACTTCATTTCAAGATGAATGCCACGTGGAATACCCATTTCCGATTTATATAATTGTTGTGGATTGAATGAAATAAATCATGTGTTTACATACTTGTTCCCCAGCTGATAATGGTCTTTCGGAAGATTATGTAACCTTTAGAAATGAAACCTTTTGAAGGAAGTATATTGATGGGACATCTTTGAATTTTATATAATCTGGTCCTATATTTTTTGTCCTTTTTCTGCTTCTTGAGTATGAATTCAATACAACCAGCGTAATTTTTGTTGCTGTTCCCATGTTTTCCTTGTCATGATGGGCTCTATCCCATTGAAACTGTTCTTACGTTGTTTTTGCCGGGCTATTTTATCACAGTAACAAAAACAGACTAATTTAGTAACTATGCCTATTTAGACTAATTTATTAGTTTTTAAAGTAAGAGGAGCAAGCCAGACTGTAACTTTAGAACCTATTAACAAATGTGATATTCTATAGATACTTCACCTTACTTTCTTTATTTAATTTTTGATGTTGTGATTGCAAATTTTTATGTACTTTGTGGATGTTTACACATGTGGGAGATGATGGCATGTATTTTATGAGGATGGTTTGTATTGTCCTGGCTGGTGAGTCACTTCTGAATACCGCAGCAGTTCTGATAAATCAGTCTGCAGCTGCAGCACATTTCTTTCTTTGAAAAGAAAACAGAGCCCATTGGACTCATGGAGAAACCCTCCTTAAACCACCCTTTCCCAAGATTTTGGGAACATTTCTAATTTGAACTTCACTGGAGGACTTCATTCTCATCTACATACACACAAAATAGATATTTTTATGTTGCATCTGAAAGAGCAGTTGAGAAATCCAGGGTGGAACACACAATGAAGTATTTGGTATAAAACTTAAACTGGACACCTACATCCCTTAGCTACCAGCTTTAGATATTGAACATCTAGTATGATACGGTTTCTACCTCACAAAGTCATGGTTATGTTAATTTGTTAGGTAACATTAACTATCCTTGTCAGGTGAAATAGCAACAGATCTTTGCATTAACATTTTACTTCAGTATACTCAAATGATGTACGATTTATTTCAAATTCAATTTACTAAGGAAAAACACATACAGAGGTCATCTTATCCATGTACTTTACAGTCATCATTAAGGAAATGACTTTAGCCAATGACTCATCTTTTTTGGAAAATCAACACTGCCAGTTTGGAAGTGATGGAGGTGGCAAAGCAGTGACGAAAGCATTCTCACCCCTACTGTCATCGGTCCAAAATAGAAAAGAAAACATAGTGAGATTCGTGTAACAATATACAAGGGAGAATTTTCCTAAGTGATAAAAATCTAGTGCAGAAAACAAGGTCCTCCACACAATTAATTTTACAGTCAGTAACAGGACATTCTAAGTAAATCAGCCACACAAAAGCTAGGAGAGCTGGGAAGTTGGTTTTCAGGAAGCCACAAAGCTCAGGACCTGTGCAAACTCAGAACCCAGAGCTCTGCTATTATGATGATTCCACTGTTTGTCTGCCCACATTGTTAGTTTCCAGCTTGTCAAACTCACTTGGCTCTTCTACTTTATTCTCCGTACAGAGGAAATCCGATGAACTCAGCTCATATTTTCACAGCCTGCCGGTGAGCAATGACTGCTCCCAGAGCCATGAAGCATATGGAGGCACACAAAGCCAAGAATGTTATGGAGAAGACAAATATGGAGTCTGGTGAAGAAGAGTCCAATTTCTCCTAATTTTCCCCAAACTTCCTGTATCAAATACCCCATTGATTTCCACCACAAATTCTGATCCATGGTACTCAAAGATATTCAGTTCTAAATTCACTGGGGAAAACATACAAGTATGGTCATCTTCTATAATTGTAATGAGTTCAATTCATCTAATTTCAGTCCTAGACTGTGTCTAGAAACTTATACTTCCTGTTGTCGTTCTATACATATCTTAAATGCACTGCTAATGGCACTCACTGTCATTCCTAGATTCTCCTCTACATTCTCTTCAGAAGCAACTTCTTTTGACTTGGTAATTTTCACAAGATATATCACTAAGGTACGTATGTTTGAGACTCTTTAGCCTAGAGAAGTGTTTCCCAGAAGAGGATGGAGAGCAATATTACATACTAGAAGGCTTTTGACGATTATTCTGGAAGTTTGGGCTGTTGTTAAAAGTGAATGATTTTGAGTGTAGTAAGTAGAGACAGAGACCAGGGATCTTGCCTGGTATCCAGAAGTTCATAGAACAATTCCCAAAAGTAGTAACTGCTAAAATTTCCACTAGTGTCCAAATTGTAAAGCCATGGAATAGAGGTAATTGTCACTTCAGTCCCAGAAGGAAACAAAATGTGTCTGCTAATGAAGAATTGATTCATACTAAAATCAGATAATATCCTTAGAAATTATAGACACCTTCACTCTTAATATTCAGGCTCATTAGATGGATCATTCAAGCTCATTGATCATTCAACTCGTGTCACCCCATGCTACATTCTTGGCTAGTGTATACAAATTCTGTGTCACACAAACCTTCAGGGAGTATAGGGGATGTTCCTTGTATATCTTGCAATACACAGTGTGACAAGAACCATGACAAATTCCCCCAAATATCCTTCCCAGTGCACTTGGAGAAGTATCTTAGAAGCTTGAACTAAATAAAACTTCTCATGCTCAGTTAGACACTTGGTCATCGGACCTGATATAACCATCAACTACATCAGCAAAATTGAACTGCCTACTCTACTTGCTTTTTGTAAGTTCATGAAATTCAAATAAAGGGATGATGAGTCAAGGAAGGAGCTAACATTATCTCTTGTGTGGTGTGTGTGGGGGGGGGGCTTATTTTCTTTATAGCAGCGTATGTGCTGGCTTGGGATAAATTATAAAACTGAAACATATTCTTTCACTGATTAGATAATTGCAGCTCTCAAATGAAATTTGTGTCTCTCTGTGAGCGTAATTTTCCTTTATGCCAATGACAGCATACAATGCCAAGACCACCCTCTGTGCTTACTATTTTCCCAATGTGTGAATTTTCTTAACTCTTTATTGTTCTCCAACACATATGGGGAATGCATTAACACTCCTACATTCCCACCAATAACAATAGGATGGATGTTTTTAAGTAGCTATGTGCTAGACGAAAGGAGAACATGAATGAAAAAAACTAATTTTCCTAAGTATGTCTAACTTTCCTTACCCAGGAGGAAAAATGACGGCTTCCTTACAAGCAATTCAATCCTAGGGAGACCATTCTTCATTACCAAAATTACCTTTAACTTGATTGGTATCTGAAAACCTGGTAAATCCTTACTTTAGAGTTTTGTCAAAGTTACAATCGTAAAATCATTTGTAGCACTTTTCACTATTACTTACTGAACCAATTCAAATATCTGCACATCTACTTAAATTATATGATGTAGTCACTGTAATATTCTCCTAAGGACAAAACAGTACAACTGAGTCATAAGAAGACCCTTTCTGATTGGATCCTGGAGTACTTTTCTGACAATTCAGTTCTGATAATTCAAAGGTTTTTTCCCTCTGGCTTTTCTGTAAGAAACTCATCAGACTTAATCTAAAGGATCAGCTCTTCAATTCACAAAAGGATTCCTGGTACTTTGCAAATTGTTATAGTCTTTTCCTGATTTGTCTGGCCATGTTTTATTACCTGTTCGAATACATAGTTATTAGATTCTGTAATCTCTGAGTGTATACAGGGAATTCTATACAGGGAAATTTCATCTCATGCCATCTTTATTTTTCCCCATTAATTAATTACTTAATTCACATTCCTATATCAACTTCCAACCTCTCTTCCCAGTCCCACTCTTTCATCTCCCCTACTACCATCCCTCTGTTTCTCTTCAGAGATGGGGAGACCTCAACCCACTAGATCCTTCCCATGTATGCTCTCTAGTTGATGGTTCAGTTTCTGTAAACACCTATAGACCCAGATTAGCTGATTTTGTAAGTTTTTTTGTGGTGTCTATGACCTCTCTGGCTCCTTGAATCCTTCCTTCCCCTCTGCCACACAACTCCCAGAGCGCCACTTAAGTTTGCTTGTTGGTCTCTCCATCTGTTTCTATCAGCTTCTGGGTGAGGTCTTAAGATTATAATTACGCTAGGTGAGTATAGCAGAATATCATGAATAGTGTCAGTGGTGGGCTCTCTGACATGGTATGCTTCTACGTTGGGCCAGCCATTTATTGCCATTCCTGTCATTTCTACTCCATCTTTATCCCTGCCCATTTTGTAGACAGGGAAAATTTTAGGTAAAAGATTTTGTGGCTGGGCTGGTATTCCCATCCCTCCATTGGAAGTTTTGCCTGGTTACATGTGTTGGCTGTTTCAGGTTCCATATCCCCTATGGCCAGTAGTCATAGCTCTAGCGAATTTCATAGATTCCTGGGAGTTTCTATGTCTTCAGTTTCTGGCTTGTCCCAGAGATCCCCAACCCTGAACAGTTCTAGTTCCCTGTTCCAGTTATCTCTCCCTCAGTCCTTTCCAGTCTTGAATGCCCCTGCTCCCTCTGCAACCCTTTTCCTCTTCCCTCCCTCCATTCATCCCCACTCAACATTTTTATTTGTCAGAGAAATACAAATCTTAGAAATTCAAACTTATACCTCCTAAGACTGGATAAGATAAAACAAAAAAAAGAAAAAACAAACCTCAAGGAATAACTTATGCTAGTGAAGATGTAGAATAAGGGGAACACTCCTCCACTGTTGGTGTGGGGAGAGCAAACTTGTACAACCACTTTGAAAATCAACTTGGCAGTTTCTCCAAAGATTGGGACTCAGCTATACCACTTCTGAGCATGGACCCAAAAGATGCTCTACCATACCAAAAGGACACTTGTTCAGCTATGTTCATAGCAGCTTTATTTGCAATAGCCAGAAACTGGAAACAAACTAAATGTCCCTTAACTGAAGAATGAATAAATATTTGATATATTTACAAATGGAATATTACTCATCCATTAAAAGAACAGCATCGCAAAATTTGTAGGTAAATGGATGAAGATAGAAAAGATCTTGCTGAGTGAGATAACAGACCCAGAAAGACATGAATGTTACCTACACATTTATGAATAGATATTAGCCAAAAAGTACAGAATAACCATGGTGCAATCCACATACCCAAGGAAGCTAAGTAACAAGGAAGGCCCAAGGCAGGATGCTTGAACTGTCTTTATTTGTATTTGTGTTTGTCTGCCATTGTCTTAATTACAACAAACACTGGAGTCTATTTGCTTCTAGGTAGTATTCACATATAACCAAATAGAATATAAAAGAATGAGAACTTTCAACTCTGTTCTAAACTGGAATTGATAGAACAGTCTATTTTCTAATATTAAAGGCCTGGACAACATTTCGCTTCATCTCTCTAGAGGGTGTGAGGATGGGTAAAGGGAAGCTCCATGACCAAACAAGTAAACAAGAAGGCACACTTACAGGTGGCTCCATTTTGAACTGGTCACATACTTAGTTCTTCTTTGCATTCTGCTTCCTTGATTTTTTTTCTCTAAACATAGTCATAGTCACTAGCAAATGATGACAATTTAGTGCTATTTTCTAGGAAAAAAATAGCAGCGTGAATCTGTCTTTACCATCTCCTCTGCCTCATCTTCCTGCTTGAAGAGTTGTTGCTTTGACATTCCTTCCTGTGTTCTCTGTTTCTATTTGTCAACCAGCCTCAGTCACTATAGCAAAATAACTGACTTAAAGTGCTCATGAAGGTAAAAATCTGTGTTGAGTCCACATTTCATTTTAGGAGGGTCTAAATTCCAAATGGCAAATGGCAGATCTCTGGCCTTACATGAAAGGTTGACTCTTTGTTGCTTCACATCATCATGTGAATAGAAATGAGGGAACCATTTTGAAAAACAAGTGGGTGATTTTATCTGGGACAAGCAGCAAGGAGAACCAGATAGGGACCAGGCTTGTTCTTCTCATTACTCTTGGGACACCACACAGGGTTATGTGAGAACTTCTCCACATTCCATTGACCTACAAACGTTAAGATGTCCTTTATACATCTTAATGACAGAATGGACCTGAAAAAGATGAAGTTTTTATGTAATTGATAAAAGACAAAGTCAGTAATTGATATTGATGATGACCTAACCAATATGAAACTTGGTAACAGAAACCAACAGAGGCCCTATCGAGGCTCACAGAGACTGAACCTACAGGCTAGACCTAGTCTTCTTACAAATTTGTAGTGCATGGTCAGCTTGGTCTTCATGTGGGTCCCTCAACAATTAGAGTAGGGGCTGTCTCTGACACTGTTATCTGCCATTAGATCCCGTTTCCCCAGTTGGACTTCTTGGTTGGGCCTAACTGAGAGAGGATGTCCTTACTCCTGCTGTAACTTGATGTCTTATCACCCTGGGGAAAATTGGTACCCAAGGGGGACTTCCTCTTCTCTGAGAAGGGGAGTTGGTAACTCAGGAAGGGATTTGTAAGAGTGGGAGTGGAAGAAAAGGACATTGGGCTGCTGTGATCATGATGTAAAGTAAGTAAATAAATACATAAAAAAGTAAAAAAAAAAAAAAAAAGAAGAAAAAAGAAAAAGGAAAAGAACATTGCCATTGTAGATGAAGAGCAAGAAAATTAATCAAATAGTTGTATAACCAATATTTTAGAAGACCTAATATAGGTCTCTTAACTCAAGATCCAATGCTGGATGCCATATGCAAATTTTATAGTTCACTCTTTAGAATAAGAAAAGCTGTGTATGACTCAAGTGTCATAAATACTTTACATGTTTTTCTAAGCAGCAGGTTTCCTGCACTGGGAGTTAAAGGGCAAGTGTAAACTAGAGAACACATTCTACAGCTGCCTGACAGATAGAAAAACACTCCAAACAACCTTTATAAACAATCAGGCTGGCCTCCTTTATTCTGGAGACAAGAGACAAGACTAGATCCACATTGTGATCAAGTCGCTGCTATTACAACCCGAGACCGTGCCCCTACTGTGGTCTCCTGTGTAGTAACACTGACAAGTCCTTCTTGTTCATTGAATTGCATCAACTGGCAACAGTCATCTTTTCTGTCTTAGCACTGAAAAGCATTCAGGAAGGTAGCTTATCCAGATAAGACAGATTGCAATTGCTCTCTAACTGGATTCTAATGGATTATAACCCTGTGATTATTATTTATATGTTTATTGTGCTCCTCAAATCATATTTGACAAAGTATATAGTAAGTTCTTTACATTGAAAGCATCTCTTGGAGAACTTGACCAAGTCCTGTCTGCTCTCCATTCTTTTTAAAAACAGTGAAATAACCATGTGAGAAGGGATATTTGACATTAGGAGGTTGTGTCCAGAGTAAGAAACATTGCTTTCTCCTTAGACTTGCCCAGGGCAAGAGTTTGGATAAACAGTCAATAAGTACATTCCCATTTTCTTCTTCCGTTCTGTGTGCCACCCCAAAGAAACTCCTTACATGTTTTATTTGTCCACAGTGTAAAAGGCTGGTTCTATAAGCCTTAAAAAAGACACGAGAGTTTAAACCTTAGGAAGAAATCTCATTTTTAAAACTCAGAAAGCAGTTTAAATGAGTTTAGTAGCACCATTTGCTTTAATCAGTCAGAAAAATTAAAATTTATGTTGAATGAACTTTGATAGCCTGTCATGGCATTTTTGATGCGCTTTTGTGATTTTTTATTTTCTGGTTGAAATACTGCTCTCAAATTGGACTCAGCATACAACAAAAACAGACATAGCATAAAAACATAAATGGTGGACTTACATAGGGTCCATTTGAAGTATGGGGAAATCACATTTAATTTGAATAGCTAGTATTTCTAGTGATCTTGCTGCTTTACACTAATTCTAAAGGGCATCAGCAGAATGCTTAAGAAAGCCTTCAAGCCTAGCTCATTGCTCATGCATTCAGAAAACTATCATACAAGTATGTTTTCTTCTCTGCCCCAGACCGAAAGCCTAAAGAATGTGAGTCTTAAGCACACCGGATCTTGAGAATTAAGTTGTTACATATCTGGATACTCAAGCTATTTATTTTTGTAAGAAACACTTTACAAGGCTCCTTTCTAATGTGAGCCAATAGTACAGCCTTATGTACACTGAGAAGACATGAGCTTAAGAATCGCTCCAGCACACTAAATGAATTAAGATCTTCAGACATGCCTTTGAGACCAGTGTGGAATCTAATACATAACGTTGGGAGAGTTTATTTTTCCATGTATCTTCCAATTCCCGCCCAAGCTAGCCCTGCCATTTCATGTAACATGTTGTAAAGAATTCCTTGCTGCAGTTATACCAGTAAACTCAAGTGCTTCTGGTCCACTTTGCATGAGATAAACATGCACATGTGTTATTCATTTCAAGTACATTTCATCTGGGGCTGCTGTCATTCTGTCGAGATAACTGACAGACGCATATAGACACTAATGTGGTGCAGAAAATAGTATTAGTATTATTACTTTATCTGGGTGTTTAATCCAGCCTGCAAGATTGTTTTTCATGTCCGGATAAAAGGGTGGAAGAGGCTGTAATCCTACCGCTGGGCAATCTGTCAATCACAAACATCAAGGAAATGAAATTCATCTGCTTTCATAAGTTTGTTGAGGGATTTTGGAATCGACTCTGAAATTTAACTGCAACCCAGTTGGAGGGAAAATGTGATTTTGTGAAACAAAGGGATTTTGTTTTTTACATTGGATGGGGTCACATTTTTTGAGATTATTTATATAAGTGCTGAAATTATATTCCTCTAAATATTTAGATCAAATATTAAGTATATGTATTTTTAAATCCTAATGTTTAGTTTTTTCCGCTTGGAGCCAAGTTTTTATTCTGTATTTTTATTTTATGATCTAACCATAATTTTTCTCTTTGTTATTACTGTGACATTCATTTGTATTTACTAGCTTTAAATATTGTTTACTTCTAAGTATTTTTATGTTGATTTATTTAATATATGTTGGGGATTCTCAGATGTGTGCCATGGTACATATGTCAAGGTCAGAGGACATTCTAAGCAAGTTCATTCTGTCTTAACACCAGGAATGTCCCAGGGATCAAACTCAGTTTGTCTGGTTTGGCAACAATTTTTCTTACCATCTTTTTTACCCAGACTCATGTTCTTTAACAATAGTCTTTGTTACCCTGACTGGCCTAGAACACTGAGAAAGAGTTGATGGCTTAGTATACTTCTCCATAAAGTCTGAGATCATACTGGCTACAGAGAATGTCTAGGAGTACCTATATAATCTCCTGCATTGTGACACACACTTCTCTTTTCTTCTTGATTGTCAGTATTGATTGATTTGTCAGTATCCTCTCAACTTAGCACATAGAAAGCAGTTAGTAAATGCTTACTGAATTGAGTTATTGCTCAGTTTGTACTTATTGAGTAGAATACCCAGTAGTGTAAGAAGATGAGAAGAAATACACTTCTATTGACTATCTAGATACTAAAGTACTTAATTCGTCATCAGTGCTAGACAGAGAGTCTGCACAGAATTTGTTTCTCCATGTATTTTATAATGTACTATTTATGTGGCAATCTTTACCTATGTTATTGAACAGAAAGTTCCAATGTCAAGTTATAGAAATCTAATTTTTGGATAGTGTCACTTTAAATCTCACATAAGAGTTCTTTTAAAAATATAGTTCTTTTTTTAAAAAAATGTTAATTTTTTAAAAATAAATGGCCATAAATATTGTGGAGACACTTGTCATACATCAGAAGAACTATTGCTCACTTTGGCACCTCTATAGTCTCACTTCCTTCTTAAGTTTCTAGAAATGGCATGCTGATATCAAGCAAACAAGCAAACAAGAAAATTGAAGCCAATTGTTCTATATGTTCACATTTTAAAAATATATACATATACCCATAGTCAACTGATATCAATTAGATATTTAAATTTTTATTTAATGAGGTTTCAGGCTTCTTCATCATAAAGAAAAAAAAGCCTCTTTCTCTGGAGAAACAAATGAGAAATCACTAAGATTTATAATATTTCAAGAAATAATTGTCTAATCAGAAAAAAATGTCGATTTCAACAATGTTTATGTCTTGACATTCATATCCAATTGGTGTTTCTTATAAGTTCTGGTATTGCCTCACTCAGAAGCCGGGAGCTGATTTTTAAGTTACTCCATGAATTGACACTTTATGAGTTTAACATAATGCATACCGTAAGCCTTGGGTGAACTGGGACTGAGCTAAGTTCATTATTTTTTCACTGCTGCACTATAAAATGCATTTTAGTTCCTGTCCAGGTTATTTATGTCTCAAAATTGAATGCAATCATGTCAAAAAAGTAAGGTGAGATATTGGGGAGAAAGAACCAGATGTAACATTTTCAGATTTCCATTTGTGAGCAGTGTTCTCGGAGCCCAGGGAACACTGCAACCCAATTAAGGAGGTATCGATCGACTCTCATCATTTAACTGTAGACAGAAGGACAGGAGCTTTGCAGCTTACAAGTTTATGTGGTTTCTCTTGGTTTGGTGTGGTTTTAAAGTGAATTCCAACTTTCAAAACTCTATAAAGTTCCCACTCTTAGGTATTTCAGGTTTTCGCAACCTCACAACAAAGGTGGTGGATGCTGGAGCTTCCGCTCTAAATGAAGTTCTAAGAAACAAAGAAATCAAAGCAAGAATATGGGGAAGCAATGGAAAAGGCAAAGAAAGCAAGGTGTGGCTGCAGCCACATCCCTTACAGCCTCAGACTGAGCCCTCTATCCATCTGCCTGCAGATGGAAACATCAGCTACTGTATTTTTTCTTTATATATATATGTATATATATATATATGTGTATATATATATATACATATATATATACATATATATATGTATATATATATATATATATACATATATATATATATCTTATGCTAAAGCCCATATGGATATTCATTGTTTGAACCCTACCCCATAAATTCAAAGACCGTGTAATATGATCTCATCTTGCAGATGAGAATTGGGGACTCACACAAGTTAAATAACTTGTTTCCTATCATAAAGCTACCAGGGGACACAGTCAACACTCAACACTCATTGAGTCTGACGCCGTTGCTTTATCTGTAATAGCCTTGTTTTACTAGTCCCCAAGGTCAGCCTGCCTGTCTGGATCTCAAGTTGTTTTATTCCTTTGTCAAATAAACAATTTTTCCCCAACATAGCCTGTTTTGTCCCCCTGAGCTTGTTTGAGAGAAGCCATACTTTGAATGTACTGTGTCTCTCAATGATTCATGTGATGAAAGGTTGGTCCCAGTAAGACTCTATGAAGACAGGATAAAACGTTTAAGAGCTGAGTACTTGGTGGGAGATCACTATGTGATGGGTAGCATCCCAAGAAAGGATTCTTGCTCCCCCTGTGGGATTGTGTTCCGTTTCCTGTGACAGCATTAGTTATGGCAATGTTAGATTCCTATAAAAGCAGGATCATCCCACATGTCTGGCTTCTTCCATACACAGTGCTTAACAAACTTACACATATTTCTAGCTTAGGAAGTTGTCCACGTGTTATGTTGAGACATGGGCCTTCACTGAATTTGGCCATTAAAGCTTGGTTTATTTTTAGCTTCAAAATTTACTTTGTCAAAATCTAATCTCAAAAATATTAGTATAACAGTCCCAAGTGAGCTACAAAAAGAGAATTCTCTTAAAAGCTCAACTCTTGTACTTTTAATTTTACTTAAGATAGTGAGCCTTCAATTAAAATATATAAGCTAGTCCTTCTTTCACTGTGGACCATGGACTTTGGTTTTTATCTTTTAAGGGTGTAAAAAACAAAAGCCTTCATTTTCTGTTAAAGATTTTATAAGATGTAAAAGCTGGATGAGGGTATTGTAATACAAAGACAGCAGTGGGGAGGCCTTTGCACACACACACACACACACACACACACACACACACACACACACACACACACACATACACACACACACACACACACACACACACACACACACACACACACACACACATGGTCATGTGCATGTACCACATGCCTTTTCTTATCTTTGCTGTATCTATCCATGTATAATTTCCTGTCACTCTTTCTCTGGGCTCAGGAAAGGGTAATTGAAGAGACTAGGCTATTGCATGCATTTACTAACTGTCTCTGGGTTAACATCAGCCACAGTTTGAATGTGGACTGTACACTCAGAGGCTCCAAGTCTTTAAACCATTGACTTAATCTCTTGGAGCTTTTGCCCCTTGTGTCTAATATAGGAATAATACTTAGAGATGCCTAGTCTTCTTTGACTCTAAGTGTTTGAGTTGTACCAAATAAGGTACTGCCATGGGGGTTGGGTTTTATACTGTGTAAACTGCCAAAAAGAAGTGTATGAACCAGCTGCTTTAATAACCACTATTAGGTAAGAAGCTGTGGTAGAATCAGAAGGTACTTAATAGAAATGCTGTGGATTATTTGAAACCTCAGGTGTTATTTCAATGTGGTGGAAAAATGGATGTTAGATTCAAACACAACTGAGAATACAGAGGCTCGCTAATATGGTGACATTGGTTCAGTGAGCCACTTTGATCAATAGCAACACTGGCTAAAACCCATTCCATGTTCATTTTATATGGGGTATATATGAAAACAAGTCAAGCAGGAAACTTCAGTAATTTCTGCTCAAGATATATCTAGAGACAAGGTTTGTCCTTCCAGTGAAAGCAGCTTAGAGATAGCAATGCTTTTGAGATAATGTATTCAGTTCAGTTGAATTGAATATACCAAGCACAGTATGGTTTTCAGATTCTCTTGTTGGAAGGATAGAGTGTCCATGTCACATACCTGTAAACTGTAACCAGCTCTCACACAACCTGTGACTAACTGCTCTGAATTGTCTCTTCACGTTGTTTTGGCCATCTACAGCAAACTTTCATCTCTCTGGCTTTGCTTTCACATTCTTCCCACTCTGGAGTGCTGCCCAACCTCAGGCACTTGCTTTATCCCTCTTCTTATCTCCTCATAATGAATGTTCCTTTGAAGACAATGCAAACTCAAATCCACATACCATCACAACCATTAACAAATAATCCTGCCATCATAAATAGCTGTCCTCATGAGAATGTAACCACCCAAAAGATTTTGCACTCTAAAACCAACGATTAAAATTGAAGATTTTCAAAAGAATCTTTAATTTGTCTGTGGTGTGCCAGAAGACATAAAAGAAGACTAATAATTATCCAGAGAGGAAAATGATTCTTAATTCCTTTTTCTCTGCACAAGATTCTTAAAATCTTTTATTCGTTTTTGATCTCCATTGTAATGATTTACTAAAAAATTGGTTGTCCAAATCCAGATGGTCACCACTGAAAGCATACATACAAATAACATTATATAGACTTTGAATTTTGAATTTACTTATTTAGGAATAGATGTGTATATACATAGACATGTATATGTATGCAACAACAATTAATTGAAAAAAGTGGCCTTTAATTTGAGAGGGTTTGGAGGGAAGGAAGGAAAGGAAGATATGAGGGAATTATATTATAATCTCGAAACAGAAATAAAAAAGAGATTTATTATTTTTCAGGAGATCAGACATTCTAACTTCCAGATGTTGGCAATATTTCTTTGATTTCTTCTAAGGGCTCAAGTTTCTTTCATTTTCCAGTTTCTAGAGGATGGTGTCCTAGCATTTTGTCATGATGTGGTAGATTGTTTTATGCTAACTTGATCCAAACTAAAATGATGGGAAGGAAGTGAACCTCCACTGAGAAATTTACTTCAGAAGATCTAACTGTAGAGCATTTCATTAACAAGTGATTGATGTGAGAGACACAGCTATTGGATAGCATCATCCCTAGGCTGGTGGCCCTGGGTTCTGTAAGAAACCTGGCTGAGCTTGCCATGAGAAGGAACCAGTTAGTTGCACCCCTCCATGGCCTCTGCATCAACTCCTGGTTATGCCCTGGCTGAGTTCCTGTCTTGACTTCCTTTGATTATGATAGTACTGTGTAATTGTAAGCAAAAGAAAAAAAAAGGCACCTTTCTCCAGAACTTCCTTTTTGTTATGTGTCTGATTTTCATGAACAGTAGGAACCTTCCCTAAAACACTGAGAACTGCACTGTCAGAGTTAATCGCTTATAAAAGAGTTGATATTTATCTTGGTTCATTGTTTCAGAGGCTTAAGGGTCCATGCTCCTTTGTCTCTATTGTTGTGAGACTTGTACTGAAGTAGAACATATGGAGGAGAGCAAGCATACAGGAGGTCTGTTCTCATCATGCTGGCCATTAGGCCACAGGAAGGGATGGAGAAGAAGGGTCCAATCTCCCAGTATCACCTGCAAGGATACATCACCAATGATCCAGTTCCTTGTTGGTTTCCTCACCTTACAAGTCATCACTCCATCATACTCCCAAAGCACAATTTACTGGAAAACAGGGATTTGGCAACAGAGCCTTTAAACAACATTGAAGAGTCAAATAACAGTTACTTACAGGACTTGGTTGTTGAGCTGATTTTCATCTTCAAGACTCCTCTTCAAGTTTGTACTGTCATCACATTTTTCTCTCTGTCGTCCTGCTTTGTTCTTTTGAGGCTCCATGGGATTGCATTGAGTCCATTTGCTAATCAAATCCTTTCTCAAGATCATTTACCTAGTTATATTTGTAGTTAATTTTTTAATGTAAGGTAACAGTCACAGCTTTTAAGAGCTGATATTCAACCTCACCCATTAATCAACTTATGTCTATTAATTATTTTTCAATCTATGGTATTCATTGGCCCGTACTTATTGAGACTTGGTATCTGTTAAAGACTCTGGCTACCTATTTATATCTTCTTTTAGAGTCAGAATAATCCTCTGAGATAGTCTGTCTCGTTGCATACACGAGGATTCAGAGTTACTAACAAATTAAGAAATTTTCTAACAGAAGTACAATCAGGATCTGAAATAGCAACATGTAAGAAAACTATCACATAATCGTACCTTTGGAAAAGGCCCCCTTTGCAACTCCTTCTCTACTTCTTGCCTGGCTAGATCGTTCAGGCTTCAGCTAGCTTTCAGAAAGGGATGCATGGAATGTGTACATTCTAGTAACGAAAGTGTTGACAGCAACAGTGGTTATGGTAATGACAATTTATCAAACAAATTGGTTATTTTTATTACGGGAGGATGGAAAGGCTGAACTCTGGTGCTTATTTACTCTTGCTGCTGAGGTACTGCAGGAAGATACAGAGTGATTGACTTAAACGGTATTTAAGAAGTCTGGCCCCATGAGTAAGGAGAATAAGCCAGTCCTAGATTGCCGTTTTTATCTGGTCTGCTCTCATTTTTGCTGTCTGTTCTCTGAATGAGGCAACATATTTATTCAGAGGCTCTCTAATTATCAACTAATTAAGAAAATGATGGATAACACTGTCTCTTCCCAGTAATATAACAAGATAGGTGGGCCAATGCCCTAAGCAAACGGGTGTGACAAACACACAAGGCATCTGTGGTTAGCAATAGCATCTCAGTGCTGAGCACAGTCAACCAGGCAGTCTTTGTAACCATCCTGTGATTAGATTTTCTCTAAATTGGGTCTCTTCTCAGATTTCTAAATCCAGGAAATTCTACATCATCTCACACTTGAGTGAAATAGATGGAAAGCACACAAATTACCATCGGAGTTTATTAGCAACCATAAAAGGAAATGTCTACAGATGCAGACTCAATCATGATAATTGAATTTCTATTAGCCATCCTGGGGAGTATAGGTTTTGCTCACAGGGAGGGAAAGTCATTTTAGTAGCTGCCTGGTAAAGAGGGCTTCCACTGAGGTTAATCCCAACAGTTCGCAGACATCAATCATCTGGTGGAGTTTCCCTCACCTGCCACACCATCCCTCCAAATGTACAGTATTTGAACTTTATCTTTTTATTTAAATATAAACCAACATGCTCCTTTGTCTTAACAAAACAGATATTGAGACAAAGAATTCCATGCAGATGAATGCAGTTGAGAAGACAACATGAGTCACACCAATCACCCAGTATGAAAAGAGGGACAGGGCAGGGGAGAAGCTAATTAATTGTACATGTGGGTATAGTGAGATTCAGCCCTTTGATTAATTTGGTTTTCCATCATTATTGCAGGTTCAGGCAAGAAGACTCATCTTCATGGTCTTATGGCAGTCATGTTCTCTGTTGGAAAGCGGGAGCTTAAATTTGATTGACATATTCCATGGTAGGAAGCATTTTCCAGACAGGAAAGTAAAGCAGGCAACATTCACAGGAGTTGATGGACACTGATGACAATTCTGAAGACATGATCTATGTGCTGCAGGACCATGCCATTCCTCAGATGCCATCTACTATGTTTTCATTTTGATAATGCCTCTCATTGACTTGGAACTTGACAGTAGGCCAGGCTAGTTTGTCAGTGAGCCACAGGGACTCACCTATCTCTATGTCTCCATAGAGGGATGACTTGTGTGTGCTGGATGCTTTCGTGCTTTATATGAATTCTAGGAATCAAACTTGGGCGCTCATGGTTGCAGTACTAACACATTGTACTTCTCTCATGTCTATCAATCACCAGCACCCTCTTTTTTTTTTTTTTTAGTAATCACATTGTCTGTTTCTAATTCCCCCACTGGCTCTCTAAGTTTATTATTTTTTCCACCATTTCTTTTCTTAACAATATTTTGTCTTTTGTATTGCTCTGTGTCCTATCCATTCCCTACTGAAGCCAGGGTCTATTAGTTCCTATGCTTTGAACATTTGTAATCTAAGAATTCCAAACCTAAAATACCTTGAAATCAAAACTTTTATCATTAATATAACAGAACGAGTGACATTTTTATACCTGTTCTCTGAGACAGACAATAGTCAAAGTACAGGCACACTAAAAATATCATGCAAAATTACCTTCAGGATATGTGTACAAAGTACACATGAAGCATCAATGAGTTCAGACTTGAAGGCTAATTAGTTTTCTATCACATCTGCTAACTTATATACTAATATCCTCCAAAAATCACTCATAGGAACTTTGAAAATTGTGATTGATGGGGCATTTTGCCATAGTATCTCAGTCATAGCAACAGAAAAATAAGTCCAAATGCATTATCGTATCCTTTTGGTTGTAATTTAAAATAGAGATTTATGTAAGCGTAACACTTGCACGTTTGGATCACTGCCACACATCCGGAGTGCCTGTTCTGCACACAGCTAGTGTTTAATAAATGCATGCTAAATGAATGGCCTTTAGCACCATGTATGACTTTCAAGTTCATATTTTTTCAGAGACCTTTCCATGTACTCTAAATAAGTTTATAGAGGAGCTTCCTTGCACATGTCTACATTCTTATCTTGCATTTATAAAACATCTCATTGCAGCATAGCCATTGGCATCACCTTGATATTGCCTTAATTTAGGACTCAATCTCTTTCACTAAGTCCTTAATATAGATAGTATGACGTGTCCTCCTCCAGGTTATCCTCTGAAGATTTGTTCTCCAGATTGTGCCTTTTTTTAAAAGAGCTTCAGAGAAATTTAGGAGTCTAGACCTAGTTGGAGGAAATACGTCACTATGTTAAGACCTTTGATGTATTTTGCCCTGGACCTGTTCCCTCTATTCCTTTGTTTCCTGGAGACCAGAATATGAATTCTGCTTGCCCATGTCTTCTCTAACATGGCAGGAACACCGTGAGGCAATATAAATATTTCCTCCTTTTAAGATGTTGTATTAGGAATTTGAGCACAGTCATAGAAAAGCTAGTATAATCTTTCCTTGACTTAATAACCCTTTTCTTTCTTTCTCTCTCTTTCCTGCTCCTTCTGGCTTTGTTTTCTTCACTGGGTTGCATCTTACATTATACTTATTACACAAACCTATATATTTATAGCCACTAAGTCTCTTATGTAAATTACTTTCAGAAATTTTTTGCTTTCTCATTTTATATTTAAACTGTTTTATACTCTGCTGTTATACCTCCATTGCTAAATTAAATGCCTTGTACATTTTATATAAATATGTATCTTGCCTCTCAAAATAAAAGTAAGTTACAGGATAGGCTCTGGTTAAAGGGAATTGATGTACTTACAGAGTGTGCAGTCAGCCACCTGTCCTAGACGAAGATTGCTGCAGAATTCAGATAAGTTGTAGACCTTCTAATCTGTAGATTTTTCTGAAGTTCCACAATTCATTATATAAAATATTTTAAAATGTGAAAGTTTTCCACTTTAATTATACACTTTTGCAGTAAGATTTTTACTTTTATATTAATTGGCTAAGAGTACCTGTTAAGCATTGATTTTTCTTTCTAATTAATCTGTGCCTATTTTGCCTATTTTTATAGAAAATTAAAATGTGAGGGTGTAACCTATAAACTTGTCAGGCATAATGATACAAAGTACAATACTTGATATAGTTGAACAATTTCATGTAAAGTGGAAACGTAATGAAATAGTAATGTCAAACCAGTGTTGTAATTTTAATATTCTGGGGCCAATGAAATATTTATCAGTTACAGACAATGGACCTTTCCAGAACTTTGAGAACAAGGACAATTTTTTAAACAACCTTGACAGAGAGAGATTTGTACTTCTGGATTAGTGAAATAAGAGTAAACCACTATGCAGAGACCCTTTACTGCTGCTCATAGTGACTCAACTAGTTTATAAAAGTGGATGACGGCAGTGCCTAGCATGTACCCATGGGTCCCATGACTAGCTGTCTTCCCTGTGTTTGTGGCTAGCTGAAAGCCTCTGGAGGACAGGTACCTTTGTTATCTGTCCAGCACTGTACTGAGAGCATGCTCTACCAGGAAAATTTTCAGACAGTCTAACCATAGAGAAACTATTGATTTGGATGTTTAACAGGTGGGTCTCTCTGCAGGGATATTGGGCATAGCCCCTGTGAGAATGCCTCAGACCTTTGGAGGTGTAGTGTTGTAGGAGGCTCATACTAATCAATCATCTTTCTTTTTTCCCCTTTCATCTACCCCTCAATACATTTCTTGTGTTTTCCTGTCTTGGCATATGCTTCCTGCTGTAGTAGATTGTGATAGGAACACGACCTTGGGCACTTTTCATGGCTTTTAAAGTCTTCATAAACTGGAGCAGCAATGGCTGCTCAGACTGCTTTCCCCATGAATTCTGCACAGCATAGCCTGGGTTGAAAAGCATATAGACACTTTCTAATGGCCTCAACTTCTGATTCATTTATTTAAGACGTGACACTCTTATCCTGTTTTTGACCTCTACTCTCCCCTATATGCAGATATTTGAATTTCTTATTCCAACTTAATACCAAAACCTTTGAAAAAATTTTTAATCTCAAAGATAATGCATCAAAATCTCAACATTTTATTACATTAGAAGAAAAACTGTATAACTTATTTCTTAAAGAATTCAGTAGTTTTTAATCTGTTTAATCTCAAGACTTTCGAGGTCCATTAAATTTTGTGCATTCTCTTCTCTCCTTACCTAGTAGATTTCTGGTTACATATTGGATTATAAGATTTTTGTTGTTGTTGTTGTTGTTTTATTGATCAATATGGACCTATGTGCCCAAAGATCAAAATACTTAGAAAATAAATTAAAAAGCACTAAAGTCTGATAGCAGCTACTATCAGATATAAAAGTAAAGATCTGGTCCTCAGAACTCACAATGAAGCAGTTGTGTTTCTAATTATATTTCAGACTTGTTAGAAGATTGTACTATGATTTAATGATAATAGAAAGTCTGGACACGAGAAGGAAGTGTAATACAGAAGTGGCTTTATCATCTAAATCACCACATGAGACTAAAAAAATAAATCACATACAACCTTAACTGCTATTAACTTTACTAATGGAAACCACTTTCTGGAGGAAGGGAGAAACAAAAATAATCTTTGTCTTTTATTTTTTTTCAAAGTCACAATTTATTTAATGAATTCAAAATGGGATCATTTTCAGGATGTATTTATTCTTGACCAACTTATGCTTATCTCCTTTTGACAACCACAACAAACGGAGAGGTAAGGCAGCAGAGGTCAGGAAGAAAGGACATTTTGTGAATTAGATGTGTGTGTGTGTGTGTGTGTGTGTGTGTGTGTGTGTGTGTGTGTGTGTGGCATGTAAGTTGTGTCTCAGAGTCACCACCCATGAACTAGACCTGACTTAGCCAGGGAAATTAGGATGCATCACCGTTAAAGAAAAAGAAGGCTCTTTTGTGAAGGACAGCATGCTTATGACTCAACAAGACAGCATTTATTGGACTCGTGGGAAAGAAAACAGGCAGTGTTTGAAAGCCTGGCACCCATCACTAGGAGAGCCAGTTATTTCCTGGAGGCTGGCTAGGCAGGGTCGAGAAACATCGAGCCCTGATCTCCCCCAAGAAAAGAGAGATCGTGACACAGGAAGAACACAAATAAAATCCAGGGCAATAGAGTAGATGCCTCATTTTCTTATATTCTTTAGCCCTTTGCATTTTGAAGTGGAAGTCACACATCGATGAAAACCTCTTACAGAAAGAGAAAGAGTTCTGCCAACTCTTATAATTACAGTGGCCAGCTGACTCACAGAAGTTCAGGACATAGTGTCTTCCCTGTGATTTTTCTACATTACAAATCAATTCAGTGAATACAATAATGCCTGGGGTACCTGCATTTTTATTTCATCTAGGACCCTTCTTGTACTTACTTTGTTCTAAACTTGTTAATGGCAGGATCTGTTTTCCCATACATGATACATTATTCTTAACAGTAATTTTTGCAAAGCAAAAGAGATCATTAGGGCCAAGTGCTTCTCTGCATGACTTTGTTAATATACATGTGCACAAATGTTTCATCATCTATGTGTTATTTTTATGTTCTCCAAAAGATAACAAATATTTTTAATTATAATCTCTTAGCAAAATTTGTAGCAATAAGAACAAAAGTTTTGTTCTAAAGTCCTTCCTTTATACATGTAGCAATTCTTAATTCTGAGATTACGTTTGGGTTAAGACAGACAACAATTGATTTAATGAGCTCAAACTCAGAATCTCTTTAGGACCTCTGCTCAGACAAATGGTGTTTATGACACAATCCTTGCTACTGATTTTTATGAAATATGTCGGTAAGGATTAGAGGCTCCCCAATTATCTCTACAAAGTTCCAAAGTCAGTTTCTGCAGATACAGGACCACATCCTCTTGTGTATAGAAAGAAGAAAAGCATTGATGTTGTTCACAAAGAACTTCTTTGTAGTGACTCTTCTACAAAAACTGATAAACATTAGAATAGTCTTGTTGTCCTACCTTTTAAATAATGCTAGTGATATCTATTGCTTTGTCTTATCAGAATTTATGTGAGGTAAAATATGTAGTTCATTTCTCACTAATATGAGTCATGGGTACTTGATGCTTTGTGTATCTTAAATTTATGGGGTCACATTATATATCTGAAAATTAAAAATCTAAATTTGAGTATCTGCAGCTATACTAAATGTGAATTATCTGCTATGATAATAAAATATGTATCAGATGTGCCAGACACTCAGAAAAAGAAAGAATGCTGTTTAATTTCACAAAGCTTTTTTTTTTTGTAACACACCCTGTTTAAGGAACAACGATAGTACATGCTTTATAATGTTTAAGAAAAGTATCATATGTTATAACCAGAAAATGCTTCTGTTTTTTGTAGGAACTGAAGAAAAGGATGTGTCTCTTTTACAAACTTTGACTATAAGATAAAACAAAGGCATTAGTCACTGAATAAATGACATTTTTCAAAATATGAGCCTTATGGGAAATTTAACACACAAAGTAAAGATGTCTTCCTGAATAAATATTATGCCTGTGATAATAAAGGGGCAGCAAAATTTTAAATTCAAGTCATCATCAAAACAAATTGAGGTTTTTAGAACTGTCACATCCTAAAATTAAGGACAGCCCTCAGCATCCAGATAATAGAGAGAGAACCTAGTACTATACATGCAGTGTGCTCTGTGGGAGTCTAGCACCTCTCCTCTCTGGCTAAGTCACAAAGGTTTCACATACTGAGCCTGAAGCTCTACCATGCTACAACCTGATTGGAACAGTACTTTAAGAATTCTTATATATTCCCTTCATAAACAAAATTGGAGGTGACAGGAGCATTGCAACTCTGCATCCCTCAGTGGAATTTAGACATTAAGACTTTCGGACAATACTTTTTTGTAGGTGACATTGATCTTTCCTTTGTAAATGATACACCAACCTCTGTTGATAATTTTCCTTTAATAGGCATAGCTAGCTAACTTAGCCACCCTTCCTTTTAAAGCCCTATAAACATCTGCCTTAAGTATGGCCACAGAGGAGTTTCCATCCCCTTGTTAAGCACCCAGTCAAGGCAGTAAAGTCTCAGAGGAGTGTAAGTAGGAAAAATGAAATGAGACAAAGACTTGGCCTGGTGATTCTCACAATTTCACAATAAACCATGGAATCATTAGGATATCATAACGAATCAGTCACCTAGGGTCCTTAACAATGCAGACCTCTGATTCCATTCCACCTTTACAGGGTAGAGCGTAAGGCCACATTTAGGAATCTGAATGTCTTAAAAAAAAAAAAAACAACAAAAAACAAACAAACATTATTTCTGATGCCAGGAGATCGCTAGCTATCTCTGAAAGAAGTCAATTTAAGTAAATTTAGCTTTTGATCTCTTCCCTAACTCCAACTTCCTTTTAAAAATAACCTTTGAGTAAGGGAAGCTATAAAGTCATCCCCATGTTCTTGAAGACAGTAGGTAGCTGACTCATCTTCTGTCCCATGGGCACTAATTGACATTTATCCTCAGCACTGACACTTCCACAGCCCACACATTTAATGATGGTGCAACCCTGTGGTTAGAAGTCTCATAAATGGAAATATACACAGCAGTGGTGGCCTTTTATTTATATACTCATTTCAAAGAGAAGTCAGGGCAGTTAGCTGTGTGCAGTCTGTTTACTAAACAGACTTTAAGCAATGGCATAGACAGGGATCCTTTCAGCTTAATGTCTACCAGATGATTAAACAACGTTCCAGTCAGCTTCCTCCCCTCAACCTAGCCAGCAAAGCAGCAATACCTGTAAAATAATTAGGGTAGAGCATGTGCTTAATTTATTCCAAACATCGCAAGATTTTCACATTAGCATTAATGGCTTGCTTATAGTGGGGCCCTTGAGGCCACATAAAATAATAGGAAACTCAAAAGTTACAGCTAAAGAGGAAGTTTTTTTTTTTTTTTTTTTTTTTTTTTAAGCGCTCATACTGCTCTGGGTGTGCGACACCAAAAAGATCCCTGGTTCAATGTTCACATTGTTCTCTCCAGACAGCACTAATTTGTTTCCAATTAAAAGAAAATGGATTGCAAATGACTTCACAGAGAAGCCTGGTCCAAGGCATAGGCTTAGCTTATATAATGTTGCCTCAGGAGTAGCATTTTTGCTGCAGGGCACTAATCTAGCCCTGGGTTGTGCAGAATAGCCATGTCTAAGGAGAATAAAGTTGATTTGCTGATATATTGTGCTGTTGAAACCAGTCATTACCCTGCATGTGGGCAGTTTTTGTAAACAGTTGAGTCCCATGAATGGAGATTGATAAACTTGCATCTCAATTTATATTGAATAATTTTTCAGGCTTACTCCTATTTTTAATAGTATAAAGCTTTCTAACAATCCCTGATCACAAGAGAGGAATTTTTTCCTCATGATACTGATCTATTTGCTATATAGGCAACGAGCTATGAGGAAGGCTTCTGATGCAGTTAGAGAAGACAGGGAGAAAAGAAGCATTTTCACTGATAAGATGAAGGCACTGAAGCTATTTGACTCTGTCGAACCCCCAAGAAAAAGGGCGGAAGAGCTTCTCATTCTCTTTGTATGTACTCTCGAATCCAGGAAGCATCAGGACTGTGCATGTCACCTGCTAGAATGAGAAATTTCCTTGTATTGAAACGAAGTTTGAAGGTATGCAAAACTGAAGTTTACAGATATTCTTTGTCATATTTGCACAGTTATGGAAATTTTGACAGTTCTTGACTAGAAGCACACTGGCAATATGCAGATTTTCCAAGAGGGTTGCATTCTAAGAAATGGGTTGGTCTATGTGGAATTAATTAACCCAATGCATTAAAAAGTCCTTGCCAAAGTCATGTCTTTAAGAATTGTTTCTCCTAAAATCCGAGTCAAAGTCTGGAATGCAGGGAACTCAAGTAACTGTTCCCCTGAATTCTGATTTGTTACAAGAGAGGAGAGAGTTTGTAGCAAAAGAGAGGGGATTCCAATTAAACTCTGTTTAAGCAGAGCAAGGGATTATTGAACAAAAAGATTGCTGTGTGGGAGAGGCTGTATTTGTCTAAGTTTCTTGAGCTTTCAACTTTAACTTCAGAGATACTCACAGACGGCAGAACGGATGATAGGCTAATACACCACACATATATGATATATGCCATTACTCTTACAAAGGCATTTCTCAGAAAGCTTAACTAAGTACAGAAAAACTCTTACTTAACCTGCAAATCAAGCAAAAAGCAACTTCATATTATTTCAATGTAATATAGAAGGATGGGGGGTCACTCCAACTGCTGGTTTCTACTGATTAAATTCTTCTAATATGCTACTATGGAAATACTCATTCTATAGAAAGGCACATAAATTTGTGTATTTCAAACACAATCCTAAAATTCTAGTTTTTATCTTCCAGGACAATAGCCAGCCTTATGTCTACCCCAGCAATCTGATCCTTAGTCCCTTTAATTAAATTAAATATATTTCTGGATCAACAAGTATACTTTGAACTGGTCTTAATATCTCACTGATCCTTTCATTAATTAAAGAGTTAAAGTCTCTGACAAGGGCCTATTTTTGGGTTATATAGATGCTGAGATATTTACTTTTTGGAAAACTATACTTTAGCAATAACCAAAATGTATTTGTCTTAAGTCACCGATGAAATGTAACATAATCTTAGTTTGGAAATTCTTTCACGAAATTAGTTTTGTACTCCAACATTTCCCTAAGTAGATTACTTCTCTTTGCAAAAATGAGCCTGTGACTGTCTGATGCTCCTAATTAGTTCTTTATGCCTCTAGGGCCTTTGAGTTCCCAGTTCCCTGAGCTAGTCTCCAGTGTACAAAGGATTCAGATCTTCTTTTATTCTGGTTGGCTAAAATATCAACTTCTAGGAGAGGCAATCCAACTATTTCTGAAGAAAGATCCTTTCTGTCACTTGAAATAATTTGTCTTCATAGATGTCACATTATATATACCTATTTGTTTTTTAGCTGTCTTCTTTCATTAGAATATAAACATTATAGATCTGGTGCAGATTTCTTTGTGTGTGTGTCTGTATTGGGCTCCTGGCTATGTTTATGTTATCTGACACACTGTTTGTGGGAAGGTAGTTAGAAAACGAAATGAGTAATTTGAGGCTACAAAATGTATGGGTTTGAGATAAAATGAACAATAAAGACAGGTGGAACTGCTCATTTAGTACTGACCAAATCACATTCGAAATATCATTGTTTTATGTAACTTATTTATATATTAAAAATTTATAAATTGCTAGGCCACCAATAATTACTACTTAAAAAATAGATGAAGATTTTAAGTAATTTGCATACATTTATACATGAAAATTTAATATCTTCATGGTAAACAATGGGTTCATGTAATCCTTAGTGGACTTATTATTGTTATTAATTATTGTGTATGAGTGGCCTCATATAGAAACTATAGGGCAATTTTTAGGGAGTTGTTTTTCTCTCTACGTTGCTTTTAGGGATAAATCCTAGGCTATCAGGTTTGCAGAGTTATCTTTGCCCTCAAAATAGATAAAATATTTCCTCTTACTGTTGGTGATTGGAATCTCTGTATAAAATTTCTTTTTTGCTTTTTTTTATTACTCTATACCAAGTATTTGTCCCATAATAAGTACTTAATAATATGAATTGCTGATACTTTTCTTGTTTACTGTTTCAGAAACTGTCTTTGTATTAAATGTACCATCCTTGTCCTGTAAGAAGGTGAGGAAAAAGCACCTTACTTAGGCTAATGGGTATATAAAGGAGGGGAAACAAAGAAAGAAATAAAGAAGGATAGAAAGGAAGAAAGAAGGAAGGAAGGAAGGAGGGAAAAAGAAAAACATACAAAACACTAACCCAGTCATCCGATTGATCATGTGGCTTATTTCTCTTGTTTTGCAAGGCCTCTTTACCCTGAAAATATGCACCGGGCAACCAATATGAAGCCAATTGAAAACATCTCTGAATCTCTCTCCTTTGAGCTCTTACAGAACTAACTTGATTTAGCAATGCTGCTCTCAACAGGAGAGTGCTTTCTTATTTCTTTTTAAATATGAACTGTATCACAATTTAATATTTTGGACTTTTATAAAAGCATCTCTTTCGAGGGAAACACGGTCTGTTGGTTTGAGAAAGAACATTGAAACGATGGCTAATAGAGAAAAAAGCTTCTATTTGAGAGGTAGATACTTCTGTGCTCTTTTTTACTTCACAGTGCTGAGAATGGAGGTCCAGAAAGGCTCTTTGTCTAACTGTTATCTTCCCTTTCTTGTGGATAGGGGGATGCTAACCACTAAGGTCATATCTTTTTAAATCTTTTATTGGATATTTTATTTATTTACATTTCAAATGTTAGCCCCTTTCCCGGTTTCCCCTCCACAAACTTCTTATCCCATCCCCCCTCCCTCTGCTTCTATGAGGGTGCTCCCATTCCCGCCTCCCTGCTCTGGCATTCCCCTACTCTGAGACATCAAGCCTTCACAGGACCAAGGGCTTCTCCTCCCATTGATGCCTGACAAGGCCATCCTCTGCTACATATGTGGCTGGAGCCATGGGTAGATCCGCTCCATGTGAATTCTATGGTTGGGCCTTTAGTCCCTGGGAGCTCTGGGGGTTCTGGTTGGTTGATATTGTTGTTCTTCCTATGGGGTTGCAAACCCCTTCAGCTCCTTCAGTCCCTTCTCTAACTCCTCCATTGAGGACCCCAGGCTCAGTCCAGTAGTTGCCTGAGAGCATCTGCCTCTGTATTTGTCAGGCTCTGGCAGAGCCTCTCAGGAGACAGCTATATCAGGCCCCGTCATCAAGTACGTCTTGGCATCCTCAATAGTGTCTGGGTTTAGTGACTGTATATGGGATGGATCCCCAGGTGGGGCAGTCTCTGGATGGCCTTCCCTTCAGTCTCTGCTCCACACTTTGTCTCCATATTTCCTCCCATGAGTATTTTGTTCCCCCTTCTAAGAATGACAAGCATCTACAGTTTGGTCTTCCTTCTTCTTGAGCTTCATGTGATCTGAGAATTGTATCTTGGGTATTCCGAACTTTGGACTAATATTCACTTATCAGTGAGTGCATCCCATGTGGGTTCTTTTGTGACTGTGTTACCCCATTTACAGTCTGTGGAGGGCAATTCTATTCAGACAACCACACATTGTGCCCCCTTACTCTACTGTGCCTTTCCTTAGGTGCCATCATACCCAGAATGTCATAGAGCCATAATGCCACAGCAATGTCTTTTCACACCCTGATATATACCAAGTATTTGGTAAATGTGACAGAAGAATTGAAAGCAGGAAGGTCTTCCTATCTGAGCATTTGCATGCATGACTCTGAAGCTGCTTGCTTTCTGGTAATGGCAAAATCTTTCCTGGATGTTGAAAATGTGTGTCACTTATTCTCAAAATGAACTATGATTTGTAATCACAAGAACAACAAAAATTATCAGATGAAAGTGATAGGTAGTCCTTATCAAGATTATACATTATGAGAGAGAAAGACCATTTATTTACAGTTGAAAAATGTCAGAAATATTGACTAGGACTTTATTTCATCAACTTATGAGCATGGACTTGCACACGCGCGCACACACACACACGCACACACACACACCCCTACCACCACCACCACCACATATTCCTCCTCATCTTCTGCCTTCACCATTAGTTTATTCTTCCTGTCAAAAAAGAGAAGCTGACACATGTGTTTTAAATTCACACCTTCACATCTAGAGTGGGCACACAGGCAGGAGCAGAGGAGGTACAGCACTATACACACAGATGGGGTCTTGACACTGCTGGCAGCGGTTTGTTCAGCTCCCCCAGTCAGCTAGAAGGTACTTGTAAGCCTGTCCCTGAAGCCCTTTTAGCAGCTTCCCAGAAAGAGAAGCAGCCTGGGTGGGGGTGGAGGAGCTGGAGTGAGGATTTCAAACAAATGCTACCATAACAGTATTAGGACAAAGACAGGTCTTGTGATACAGGGATCTGCATCTCCTCCTTGCCTTTTGCTGATTCTGTGAGCTCTAGTCTTGTTATGCAAAATATCACAGATAATGTAACAGAACAACAACCAAAAAAAAAAAAAAAGAAAAAAGAAAAGAAAGAAAAAAGAAAAAAGAAAAGAAAAGAAAAGAAAGGAAGGAAGGAAGGAAGAAAGAAAGAAAACCTTGTGAATAAAATTATTCTTTAAAGGAGAATTGAGCCACTTCTGCTAAAACCAAATGGTAGACAATCAATATTTGAGATGGTAGGCAAGTCCACTGCACAGACATGGACAACTGTTGCCAGCTGTCCCTAGAGATATGTGGCTACTATAGCAGAATGATACTGATTAGGTCTTGTAAACAGTAAACATCTACCTCCCCCACATCTGGAGCCTGGACAACCCAAGGTTAAAGTGCAGTCAGATCCTGTATGGTGGGGGGGGGGGGACCTGCTCCTTAGTGTGCAGATGATTGTCTTTTATTTGTTTGTTTGTTTGTTTTTCTTTCTATGTGGCAGAGAATAAGTTGTCCCGTGTCTCTTTCTATAGAGACACCTATCTAAAGTTATATACAGTATCTTCTTGACCTATTAACTTCCCAAAGATCATGACTACAAATAGGGTCACAATGCAAATGGAATTTACCATGTCAGTGATGATGGGGTAAGTGGCAAACAAGCCGTTCACAGCAACATACTAAATGTGTGAGAAGGAGAAGTACTTTAAAACTGAAATGTCAACAATTTCATATTTCTCTAATATTTTCTCAGTGATCTTGAATGGTGTAATAATTACCTTTTACAGTTTGAATCATAAAGAACATCATTATGTGAGCCTCAGTAGGAGACTTTTTCCGTCTCTGTTACATGATGTCACTGACTGGCCCTGAGGGCATGCACTCAGACACTTTCCCTGCTGGCATCACTTCCGGAAGAAATTCCCTTCCTTTCATTGCTGTCTTAGTTTCCTATTACCAGTAATGAATACCTTTACCCATGGAAGAAGAAAAGTTTACTTTGCTTCCCAGGTTTCAAAATTGCTAGTGGCAAAGAGACACATCATGGTCACGTTACTTAGGAAAGCAGATCACCTCACAGCCAGTCAAGGGAAAAGAGGAATAGGCTTAGGATCCCACAGAACCCCTCCATTACAAAATCCCAACAGCTGGAAGATTTCTGCTAGGCTCCACTCTTGAGGGTATTACAAGCCCCCACTAGCTTCTTTTAGCAGAGTAAGCCTTTAACACATAGGCCATGATAGAAAGTTCCAAACAAACGTAACACTCTCGTTCCTTCTGATGATTCTTTGATTTTTTTTTTCTCCTCAAAAATCTCTTTCTTCCAGAAAGACAACTTAGGCTCTGCCCATGGCTTAGCATAGGGCAGAGTGGGGAGCCACTTCACTGTTACCATGTTTGAACTCCAAGTAGACTTTGAAATTCATGCATCCACATAATTATCCTCATTGAACAACTGGTAAATCTTCTCAGGCCATTGGCTCTCTACCTACTTCTCAAATCAGCAATAGATTAAAATAATTTGGAAAATATCCCATTAATTCTAAACATTCATATAATTTCTTATTATTCCCTAAACAATACGTAGCAGCACAGCCATTTGCATACTTATTGCAGGAATGGGGAGGCTGCCTCTATGTAAATGATGTGGGCCACGCAGCCACAAAAGCATCTCCTGTAGGAGGACCGAACTACTGCCTGTGACACCAGCCTGCCTGCAGGGAGACCTAATTGAGGACTGCCTGAGAGAACAAGGAGTGCTGGTGCAAACAATGCCAGCCAATCAGGAACTGCCGTTTAGAAGAGATGCTTTTTTGGGACCAATGGGGGCGCGGGTAGAAGATATTAAAGGCACTTGCAGCAGTGCTCAGATGAGCTGAGCTTGCTGCAGCATTTCTCACCTGCTCCCAGTGACTGGGTCATTTACTCTGTACCAACTCACCCCTAACTCCTAAGGGCAGGTAGGGTCAGGGGGAGAGCTGTCCAGGGCACAGGCAACACATACTGTTTTTTATTTATGTCAAGAATTGTAAATAATTGGAGGTAACCTAAATATAGGAAAGAACGCTGAGATATTATAACATTTTGTTTGGACTGTGGATCTTGACCATCTGCCAGTTTTGGCGCCTGTGACCTGTTCATGGTACCTTTACTTCTCAGATACCCTGGACTGAAAGCACAGAACATGGAATTCAGATCGAAATAACCACACCCAGCTTCAAACATGATATTTGTTTCCTTGAGCATTGCCATGAATGTGCCAGGCCTGACTCAGAGTTGATGAGTGGGCGTACCAGCTCACACTTCTGCCCTCTGAAGTAGTTTTCTCTTGTCCTCTCTTGAAGCTCTTGTGCAATGTGCCTTACTGCATACTTATCAGTCTACGTAGGACGTGGGCCTGCTTTGTCATGTTGGCTTGAGATGTAATATCTACAACTCTGACCTGGTGTCTTTAGATCTGTATGCATGATATTAAATAGGAAGTATTGTCCCCTTACTCTTCCTTAGTGTCTCTCTGCTTTCTATGACTCTCAGTTCTTCCAATTGTAAAGGTCACACTTGTCCCTTTGCATTTATACAGTTACAAGGCTTTGATTTACAAGGCTATAAAATGAAAATGACATGTCCTTGCTATGAAACCCACAACAACTTGGAAAAGGGTAATGTAAGAATGTATCTTTTGTGAAGAAGAAAAAAAGTGCTATTCAAATAGTGTAATTCTGTTTATATTTTAGAGGTAAGGTAATTCTGGAATCCTGATTTAATTATTGAATGGAGAAGGCAGCAGTGTTCACAGGAGTCTTTACAAGTGTGGACTCTATATGCATGTAGTTATGTGCCCACATTTGTCATTTAATGTTTGGTTTCTGAATTTAGGTCCTTAAGAATTGAGATTTTACTGAGGAAGCTGCTTATCAATGTGAGTACTAATAATGACCTTTGCAGCATAACATTATCGGCAGGAAGCACCTACGCCTTTACCTTATGCATGCAGAGACTCACACGCATTGAGCATTCAGATTGTATTAACAATAGTCATTAACAACTTCTGGTTACGATCATAATCCCTTCAAAGGAAAAATTTACAGTCGTTTCTGAAACTTACAAACCGTGACATTGCGAATGGATTATATTACTTTATATCAAATATAAAAGGCATAGATTGTCTTTAAAATCCTGACCCTCATTTAGTGCTTCATCCCATCTAAACCACAAACTTGCCGAGCACATGCACTTTATTTCAAGACTCAGGGTCTAACAAAAAGCCTTCACCATACTCCTCAGTGACTCCATGCCCACCCTTAGACTGTAAATCAGGAGTTGTATTTAAACTAAGCAGGAAATGAGGTACAGAATTTCTTTTAGTTCTATATTTATCCTTAAAAGCATCAATGAGAATTGTGTGTTATATAAAGAAAAGAAAAAATGGATGACTGTTTCAGGATGTTATCCTGAGCTCTATTTTTCCTTGTGACATTTCTTTATTTCAAAATATGGGGCAGGTGCTTAATATTTGTTCAGTGAAAGACTACTTGTTTACTTGATGCTGTGTATGAGCCGCTCAGATCTGCTCATCATATCTGCCCTGACAGTTGCAAGAAGATGCTAGTGAAACAATACCAGGTTTCACACATCACCTATATTCTAATTAATTTCTTCTCTTATCTATACCACATTGCTCCTTCATATCATATGTACATATGCACCCACTTGCACACACGTGCACACACAGATGCACAGAGATACAGTATTTTTTCCTAATGTAGCAGAGCTCTCAGGTTGTGGGAACAATGTACCCTGCACACAGAAACCATCACCATCTCTGATCTTGAAAAACAAGTCTGATTTGGTCCTGCAAACTTTGCTCTGAATCTGCAGTATTTGCTTCAGTATGAATCATGTGGCTGAGATAGTAAACATAATATTGATTTTGACTTTTTTTCCTTCAGACTGTGTCACAGTTCCTGGCTTTGATTTCAAATATAAGATAGATGTTAGGTTTTATTATCTAGCAGACAGAGTGAAAACATTCATTTTCTTTCCTGGCACCTCATTCCCATTTCCTGCCATGGGCACGTAGCATCGCTATAAGAATGCATACTAAAATTTACTTATTAAAAGGTGTCAGGTTGGTCTGTGGATTCACCGGTCTTTATTTTAATTGATGTGTATGTTAGATGATGGATGTGAAGTGATCATGAGAACTTGTGTTTACCATATCAATAATTACATAAAACCATATCTAGAAGCATATTTGAAAACTTTATTCTGAAACAAGTTTTGCATCTTAGAAGATTTGCGGAATTTAAGAAGAAATCTCATGTCCAGCACATCAGCATCCCCGTAATGTGAACAGGGCATATAAGCTACTGTATATTTCTTAGAAATGAAGAGATAACTTCAGAATAGTAACACCCATGTGTGTGCTTCATTCAGAGTTCCATAATAGTTCAATTGATAAGATATTGCTGTTCTAAAATACAATTCTTGATAGCATACATATTTAGCTCAATAATACAATTTTTAGAAATTCACCTTTGAGTATGCTTCTAAGATTTTCATTTGGGATGAGGAAATGACTCCATCAGTAAAGTGGATTTTTTTTTAATCACAAAGACCTTAGTTACATCCCCAGAATTCACATAAAATATGGCAGGCATAGAGCTTGCATTCCCAGTGGTGAGAAATAGAGACAGATGAATGCAGGAGACTCATCTGCTGGCCCGCATCACCTACTTAGTATAAGTCAATGAGAGACCTAGTGTCAAAATCATATGTGGACAATACATGACAAATGATACTTGAGTTTGTACTCTGGCATGCACACACATGCATGTGTACCTCTACACACATACACACCCCTTCACTCCACACACAAGAGTAAACACACACATAGTATATAAAGATGTGGGAAATTTCATCATGGCAAGCCATGCGATAACTAACTTCTTGGGGATTGTCAATAAAGTGACACTGCTGTGTGAAACAATCAATACTCCTGTGGAATGGTTTCCAAATTTATGGTCAAGACTCATGTGCTTTTCAGTCAGTGGAGAGGAGAATGCAGACAAATTGCTATCAATAATAAAATATTGGCATTTGGGAATGATTTATTTATTCATAGAGTTGATGAATGAGGTATCATTTGAAGGAAGCACTCTCCCAGTGAACCTGCTCTCCAGTAATCCTAACAGAAGCCCTGCTTTTTCTTGCATTTAGGAACACCTTACGGACAGAGACAGAAAGAGGTAGCTTAAAGTTTGCAGTGAAACCTCTATTGTTACTAATTGTTATTCCTCACTTTCTTTGTCTTCTACATAGGATATGTCTTAAGTATTTTCTCACTACTCACATAAATGGATTGGTGCTTTTGGGAGATGGTTGAAACTTTGAAAGATGACACTCGGTGATCATAGGTAGGTTATTGAGGTTATACTCTTGAACTCAATGCTGATTTTCTCTTTCTTTCCTTTCCCTCATGGATGGAAAGCTCTGCTCTACTACATAGATCTGTTATGATCCACAGGCACACAGAATGCCTAAAAACAATCTCAAATGACCAGGAACCAAAAACACAGAAGCTCTTTCCTGGGAGATATTTTGTCACAGTGATGCAAAGCAGGATAGAACCAACAGTAGTTTTCATTTTTTGCCTAACTTAGTGGAAACCAAGATCCTCATTATGAGTAAGATGACTGTGCCAATGTTCAATATCATAAAAAATTATTTGAAAATTATTTATTTAGCTTTTTAAACCATTGTGTTACTGAGGGTTGATTGATAATCATTCGGAGCGATGGCAGAATGTTCAGGCTCTGCCAAACATAAATCGTGTTCTGTCATAATTGTGCATAAAGTCCTGCTTTATTTATTTGCTTTTTGCATTAGCAAACATATTGATTGTGGCAATTGCTTTTGAAAAGTGGGTTTGCATGTTTTCTTTTAATTTCAATCTCTTTCTCTTTCTGGCTCCGTTTCTATGAAATTCATATTAAGGTAAATATGAGAAGTCCCAAAGAGAGATGTGAATATACATATATATGTGGATATGTGTATGTTTGTGTATTCACATATATATGTATATATGTCTGTATATTAGGTATTTGAGGCTTCCTGATGTATATGTGTGTGTGTGTATATATATATATATACATGTATATATATACATGTATATATATATATGTATATATATATGATTTTATGCATATGTACTTGTATATGTATATAAGACTACCTTTTATTAGGAAAATAATGAAGTTAAGGACTTATATCAGATTATCAACTCAAATAAAATTTTAGAGTGAAGCAACTGTGTTTGGAAACATTAAATAAAGATACATAAAATATGAGCATATAAAGGAGTACAGAAAAAGATTAATACAAATCAGACTGATGAGTATGTCAGAAAATAAGGTGAGGGAGATTTAAAGAAGGATTCTTATTCCCTAAGACATTTTGTATAGCAGAGAGTTAGAGAACATAGCGCAGGATACAAATGGACAGTGAGAATTATAAATGAATTGGTTATATTCACGGGAATACTTTGAGTGGAAATGAGTATTTACTGCTGAATGGTGACACCTGCACAGCTCTCCAAGTCCATCTTTTCCTATGTTTTCTTTGCTTGTATTCTGTTTAGTGACTGTGGTGTGTGTGTGTGTGTATGTGTGTGTGTGTGTGTGTGTGTGTGTGTGTGTGTGTGTGTGTGTGTGTGTGTGAAAGAAGAGAGAACGAGAGAGAGAGAGAGAGAGAGAGAGAGAGAGAGAGAAAGAATTAAAAGACATGCTGTTCATAATCTAAAGGGGACATACATGTTAATAAAGATATTTTGAGAAGAAAGGCAATCATCAATGAAATTAATTCTAATTTCTGGAAATATCTAAAAATCATGTAAATCTACCTCAGAGTGAAGAGAATGGCATTGGATAGGAACAATACCCCTCTCATCCTCATATACCCAATGCCATAACCAAATGGAGTTAAGGAGAGACCACTGTAAGAGAGCCAGGACAAATGAGCCACACCACCTCTGTGAGTTGTGAGGCACAGGTACAGGCTTTAGTATGTCGCAGGAAACGTCACCATAGGTTGAATGTGTAAGAATATTTGCTGAGAAGAATGTGAGAGGGTAGAAGGCATTGAATATCCAACAATTGCTAAATCTCACATAGAGAAATCATTTATAGATAGTCTTGTGTTTGTATGTATGCCAGTTTTATATGTACAGCTTACCATATTTATATATCCATTGTTGCATATGCATCTATACCTATTTATCTGCCATCTATCTATCTATCTATCTATCTATCTATCTATCTATCTATCTATCATCATCATCAACATCTGTCATCTATCTATCTGTCTGTCTGTTGGTCAGTCAGTCTTTCTGTATATCATCTATTTTAAATTTTATCTACTTACCTACACACTTACCCATGTATCCACCCACATACCTACCTACCAGTTCATTATGTATAAAGTTTTACCAGGAAGGAAATAACAGTTAGAAAGGAAAACTAAATCAAAATTGAGAAAGTTCTATGGTGTAAATAGTGGGGAAAATAGGGACATTTCAATGCACTGTGTTATTAAGATTTAAATAGATGATGAATGGTGATATTTAGATAACAAAGAAAAGACCATAAATCCACAAGAAGCCATACAGATTGAAATAAAAGAAGGGTGGCTATAGCGTGGTCCATGAGATCTGAATTTAATGATGGGATTGTCTGTGTAATTGAGAGGTAATTGGAGCTGGTTAATTTGGCGTATTCTTTCACCACTTACCTTGCCAAGTTTTCAATCTTTTAACTACAATACAGAATCAGCAGTGAAACAATACACAAGAAAATATGCTTTACTTTCACACAAGAAAAAGAAAGCCAGTTTAATAATAAAGTCTCCCATTATCCAACTCCTGAAATAGCGTGTGGGACTGGGGTCAACTAGAAGAATCTTCTGAAAATGAGCATGCTGCTATTTATTGTCTCTTTAAATGAAAATCCAATTTCATCTTCTATCAAAGATCAAACTGCTGCTATTTTATGATAAACATAGAACCTACATTACAGAAAATTACTATTTTACCAGGTGCATCCTTACATTCAACAGTGATTAGAAAATTGGCATTATGAATAGTATTCTGCTCATATCACCAATCTAAATAATATTCTTAGACTTATCTGTACACAAAATATCATTAAATAGTATGTTTACATTATATTTAATCACAGAGTATTTATGAAAACATCTCTACACAGATGAACTTTAGCATTTAATGTATTTTATCTTATTTATTTTTATTGCTGTAGAAGGTATCACACAGAAAACTAATTTTAATTATTTTAAATAGAGAAGGAAATGGAACCACAATTAGATTTATGAAAATTTAATTTTATTACCACTATGACATCAACAGCAGATTTTTATTCATGCAAGAAATACTTATCCAGCATCTCCCAGGTATGGAGTGATTTGCTAAGGCATGACCCTCCGATGTGTTTACAGCATTAAAGGTTATTCTGATTAAAGATTATTTTGATGCAATTGGTACTTCAACAGCATTTATTACATATAAGATATACATTTTTTTCTAGAAAATACATACATAAGAGCAGCGGCCACCCAGTTAATTTAATATTCTTTCCTCACATTGACAGATATAAGATGTAGAGAACTGGGTATATTATGTATATCCGAGCAACACTTGTCGGGTTTGTTATTGAATGGGTTGAATCTTGCTCCATGTCATGGAACAATTAGTTATATGACCTAATGTACTAATATAGGTAGAGAAAACACACACAGAGATGTAGACACAACGTACTACCCAACTCATTGTATTCCACATAGGTCCTTAGATATCAGAAGGTCTCAGACTAAGAGGAAGAAAACCTGCTGTTATACAAAAGTTAATTTTTTTCTAATCCCTGAATGAAAATCAGTAATTTTTGCATTATGGATAAAGGAAACAGATGACAATAACATTCATGCAAGAAGATTTTGGTTTTCAGTACAAATGTGAAGTAAAACCATATTTTAGTCACTTCAGATTCCCGAAAATACTATATATTCTAATCTGAAATTGTAATAACCAGTACGTACATGCCTACTCATTGTTTAAATGGTCAAAATAATAAATTTATATCACTATATCAAGAATTTAATTATTTTAATAACTAAATTACTTCTGTAGTTGTTTTCCATTATAAATTTATGCTTTTTGATTTTTTAAAAATTGTCCGAATAAATGGGATTGTTACTGACTGTTATTATTGATGTTACAATTCTTCCCATCTTGTAGGCTCATTCTTTATTTAATTCCCCCTGTCATGTTCCTACCCAGAAGCACTCTCTCTTCTTCTTGGGTCTGGTCTGGCCCTATGATTTGCTTTGACGGATGAAATCATACTGGTAGGATGTGTCTTCTGAGCCTCGCCCTGGGTAAACTTTATAGATCCTGCTCTTTTTGCATCGCAGCTAGAGTCCTATCAAGGGTAGTAAATGAGATTAATCTTCTTGAGGGTGGAACCTGATGATAGCTCTACCAACACCAGACCTATGAGTATGACTATTTTGAACATCTTACACAAATCAAAGTTCTTAACCAGACAGGTCAAAAGTGCCAACTCTCTCCATCTTGAATAACTGTGAATATTGTCTGATGTCCTTGTACTTTGAAATAGCTTATTGGGTAGCACTGCATAACTGAAATAACAGAAGATCTGTCTAATGACCAAATGTGCCTATGGTATTTGAAATGATGACCAGGTGTCCTAAGCCATAACTATTTCCTATTTCCTGATCATATGGCTTTATGTTTAATGTTTTGAAGTCTGAAGTTTATATATGCTTACATATTATTAGGTCATTGAAACAACATGATGTATGTAGGGATGTGGTTAAAGCAAGTGCTCAAAACTAATCACAGATGTCTGGTGACAAATAATTAACAAATTATATGCTGATATCTGGACATCCATGTGCACTCCCTTAGATAACATCTACTGTATCCCCATAAAACAGAAATCCTACATGAAACAGAATTACAAGTGAGAAAGTGAATCCCAGAGAAATGAAGCAACATGCTCAAGGCCAATCATAGATTCAAGCGTTTAATCAAATTTAGGACTCATCAATCCTCGAGCCTATTCCTTAAGCATGACTTTGAACCAATCCGTGAAGGTGGAAATAGAATGGCGGTAAGGAAGGAAAAGTCAAATGGGGAGGGTCAAATAATCAGGATGAATTTTTCTATTGTTGGAAAATGGGATAGATTTGCTTATATTTCAGTGCTGAGGAGTTATAAACATAGGAAAAGAAATGGTGGTGTTCTCACTGGAAGTGTGCTGAGAGATGGTGTGGTGGTATTTGAACATTCTGATATTTACTTCTTTATTTTTCTGAAACACGGATTCATTATGTAGGTGATCATGGCTTGGCCTCATTTCAATCTTACTGTTTCAGTCTGACCCATCAAAGAAAGAGAAAACGTTCTTCTTTTTCTTTTTCTCCTACTCCTCCTTCCCCTTCCCCTACCCCTTCCCCTTCCCCTTTCCCTTCCCCCCTTCCCGTCCCCCTCCCTTCCCCTTTCCCTTCCCTCTT
>CM052705.1:97406497-97459625 GCA_028551405.1 Uromys caudimaculatus | reverse complement strand
GTCTTGTATTAGTATAAGCATTCCCAAATGAAATACATGATTCATTCTCCTCCTAAGTATTGTTTAATATAATAATATAATATATGTCCTACTATATTTCAAATATTTTGATATCAATCATTTTAAGGTTTCTCTATAATCTATTTTTAAAATGTCACTCAAGATTAGCTGAAAATGATACTAATGGTGATCTTCCAAGCTTTTATGTTTGCTTAGGTTTTCGGTTTATTTAATTTTTATGCTTTTTCATCAAACTTTATCCTAATTATTCTACTGGAATGCAGAAAGTCTGTTATTTAGTATAAATTGCTCCAGGAATGTTAGATTAAGATGAATCACTCATCCCTACAGGTGCTTACAGTATAAGAGGAAGAATGTGTCAACTATTGACAGGATATGACAGGAAATTTTTCTCCTAATCTGTATAATATTTTATGTATGGACGATATTTGCTGAATGAATGCAGGAGCATCTCCTGAAATGTATGTCTGGACGCCTTCACCTCACTGGGAATTCATTTTTCCTGACTGATCTTGAGCTCTCCAGGTCACTGAGCAGTATTATTGCCTTGAGATTTGTAAATTTCTTCAGGATGATCAGCTTGCTACACTAAAAGCTACTTCAGTAAACCTGCTGGGTACTCAACTGGATGCTGTAGACAGAGTGTTAAGATTTTACCTCCTGGAGTTAACATTTTAACCAAAGTGTCAAATGAATGAGAGTAAAACAAACCTTTAGAGAAAAACAAATATGGAAATAGTTACTGTGAAGCAGAAATATACAAGTTGCATCACTGTCAGTGAGTTAGATACATGTGATATATTGACTAGAAAGAATACATCATAGGGTTTGTTCTGTGTTCATCTTGTTTTATTATTGTTATCTTTTGCATTTTCTTCTTTTTTAAATTACTTTTATTTTTACCAGTCCAGTCATTATCCCCTCCCAGCCCACCCTCCCACAGTTCCTCATCTCATTCCTCCTCCTGCCTGTCTGCAAGAGGTTGTTGTCTACTGCACCCCTCTACTCCACCAGGTCTCCCCACTCCCTGGGCCCTCAAGTATCTTGAGGATTAGATGCATCTTCTCGTACTGAGGGCAGACCAGGCAGTCCTCTGCTGTATATGTGTGTGGGAAGAGTTGGGTGAGGGGTGTGTGTGCTCTTACCAGCTACTATATGTTGCCTGGTTGGTGGTCCAGTGTCTGAGAGCTCTCAGGGCTCCAGGTTAGTTAAGACTGCTGGTCTTCCTATGGGGTCACCCTCCTCCTCAGCTTCTTCCAGTTTTTCCCTACTTCAACCACAGGGTTCCCAGACTTCAGCTATTTTTCTTCAACAAATGATTTTTTTCTGTAGTCTTGACTGTTCTATCAAACTCCCAGAGATCTTCTTGCCTACATCTATTGGATAGGTGCTTGGATTAGAGGTGTGTACAGCCATAGCCTGCCTATTTTTGTATTTACATATTTTGCCCATAGGAATTAAAGGTCCCTTTGAACTGCATCTCTGTATGATCCACGAGACTCTGTGTGGATATATCTGTAGAGGAATGCATTTTTATTTTTATCCATCATATGGTTCATGTCTTAGAATTCTGTTACCAATGACAGATTTGAAAAAGAGGAATATATGCAATTCTTTCATATGTGGTTCAGATGATGAAAGATGCCTCAGAAGTGAGTATTAAAAGAGAAAAGAAACATTTGTCATTTCATACATCATTAAAGAATGAATGAACAGTCACTGGGGGCAATACACTTGAAGAAACAAGGTCTGGTGTCATGGCAGTACACTGAAGTGAATTTAAGGAGATCATCTTGTTCTAAATCTTTGTGTCACATTCTTCAAATTCTTCAGATATAAAGCTAAACCCTGTCCTCCAAGACTCAGAAGAGCACCACTATAGTGGAGATCTTATGATCTGTTTCAAGAGAGAAGAGTGAGGGCAAAAATAAGAGAGACTGCTATTACTTAGATAGTGAATATTTCCTATTCATCATGTGTTCAATATGCAATCTTTTCTCTATGGAGCTATCTGAGTATATTGGAGTATTTGGGAGGTACTATCCACCAGAATGTTTTGGGAAAATGAAGGTGTGTCTACACAGGGGATATTGGGATTCATCTCCCTATGGTTTTCATATACTACAGCTTTGAGAGAATGGTTTGACCTTTTTATGTATACTGCTTCTCCATCAGCCCCAAATCAACAAGTCTAAGTGATCATGCTCTGAACCTTCAAGTTAGTCCTTTTATTTTAGGAGGTATTGTCTTAGAGGAACAACAACAACAACAACAACAACAAATGACCAGCATGGAGACCATCCAGTGTCTGCAGTGTCACAAATGTCAAGGTACCATTTTGGAGTATCATGTGCTTGTATGTGACACAAAGAATTTCAGCTTTGGCTTTGAAAACTATGGGACTTCTTTTCATTCCTTCTTTAGAATCTCATTTTTCTTTTCCTTCGTCCATTCTCTTCTCTGTTTCCCTAATTTGCTCTCCACCTCAATATTCCCTTGCCAAATCTCTACGTAGTTTTGATTCCTTGCATGTGTGACATGGAATTACATGTGGAATATTTTCACATTTATATTTTTTTATGTTGTTGTTTCTGACCTGTAGGGATCCTTTCTGCAAAGATCATCTTTGAGCCAAAGTACAAGTTTGATTTTAGTTCATGGACTCACTCTTCCAGTGTGGTATCTTGTGTCTTGTACCATATTTCACAAGGAATTCACTTGTTAGAAATATGGATAAGTCACTTTGTGATATCTTGGCAGTATTAATAAGTCAAGGGAAGATAAGTTTTGGTGAATAGAGACTGGGTATCAGTACATATTTAGTAAATTACTTTTCTTTCTTCCTCTCTCTCCCTCCCTCCCCCCCCTCTCTCGTGTGTGTGTGTGTGTGTGTGTGTGTGTGTGTGTGTGTGTGTGTGTGTGTATGTGCAAAAGTGGAGCATATGAGTTGTTGAGAGAGAACATGGCCTGATCAAGACCTATGAATGGGCCTTTTATTCTGTCTGAGGTTTTGAGTGAAGAAAGGACTAGTACCTAGGATTGTTGTGTATCTTGAAGACTTGCAATGATTTGGAAGGCACAAAAGCTTGCTAACTAACGGTAACTCATCTTGACCAGAACAGGGAGAGGAAACCAAGTCACTGATATGTTCAATCAAATTCTCTGTATTTTTGTATGAAATATATTGCAGAAGTACAATGTTGATTAGGCAATGGGCAAGGTTCTCTTCTACAGCACTACCTTGGAATGCATTCAGCATGGCCCAATGAAAGTGCAAATGTTTTCTCATTTTCAGAAAGGAAAATATTACTTGCTGTGGAAGAGTTAATGGCACCCATGAATTAAGTGGTATATAGAAGCACTCTTTAGATCTAACATAAAATACTTGCTTACTTAGAAAACCTTGAACAAAGTGCTTTAGTAAGCCAATCTTTGCTACAAAGACCATCTTTGTTTGTTCATGCTCATGCCTTAAGTGTGTCATTTGAGTCATTAAGAATAAGCCAACACTGGGCAGTCTCATAACCGTCATTTGTCTCTTTTGTGAGTTGAGAATTATACCTAGGCTTGATGAAGTAACAACCAGTTTTCCCACAACCGTATGATAAAGCCAGCACACAGTGTATTTACGAAAAATAAATGGAGCTTTTCAGCTGGCATCCTTCTTTTGAAGAAACCTCTCTATCAGGGTTGTAACCTACACATTAATAGGCTGAAATGTAGCCTGGTCTCTTTTAACTTCATGGTCTTTTTTTTTTTTTTTTAACAAAAGGATCTGCTAATTTAACTTTTAACATGGTTGTGTCAATCAGAATTTTTATTGCTTCAATGAAACACCATGACCAAAAAGCAAATTAGGGAGGAAAGGGTTTGTTTTACCTTCACTTCCAGATCATAATCCATTATTGGAGAAAGTCGGGACAGAAACTCAGGCAAGGCTGGAACCTGAAGGCAGGAGCTAATGTGGAGGCCATGGAGGGGTGCTGCTTCCTGACTTGCTCCCCATGGCTTGCTCAGCCTGCTTTCTTATTGAACCCAGGACTTCAAGTCCGGAGATAGCACCACCCAAAATGGACTGGACTCTTCCCCATTGATCACTAATTGAGAAAATGCCTTACAGCTGAATCTCATGGAGGCATTTTCTCAAATGAGACTCCTTCTTCTCTGATGACTCCAACTTGTATCAAGTTGACACAAAACCAGCCAGTACAATGGTAAATGGAAGAAAAGTTAATTTTAAATAATTAATGCAAACACTATTAAACAGGCATTAACCAACAAAATTGTATTGCTAGACTGGGTACTATGCACACTTATGATTACTGCGTAAAATCTACCATAGCTTACTAGATATGTACTATCATGTCTCTGTGATAAATAAATGAATTTAACTCAGAAAAGATGAGCAACGATTATGCAGCTATTCAACACAGTCCTTGTAGAAAATATAAATATTTTAATGACATCATTTCACAGTGTTTTTTACACTGCCATATCATTAAAAGTGGTAGTGAACATAACTTGTTCTTTGATGACTCAAACCATCATTTGAAGGAGTAGTTATTAGGTTGTTTACAATACACTGATGCATGAAGAAGAAAGGGGTATGGATGGATAATTGCTCTTCCCCCAAATCACCACAGCTTAGTTCATCTGTGATTACAAGAGTTGATTTTAATGGCTCTCTTCTTTCCTTTCCTATCAGATCATTAGCTGTCATTCTGCTTTGCTCTCAAAATATTAACCTCTAGCAGTAAAACTCTATTCTGCATGAAAATTCTACTTCAGATCTTTATATAATAAAAAACTAGAGAAGCAAATGCACTCCCTTATAGATCTGAACCAAGAGTAGTAGATTCTGAGGGAAGCAAGAGCACACATTCCAATTTTGTTAGAAATGCCCCAAAGTTTACACTGCTTTCTAGACATTAAGTGCTTTACCTCCTAGTTGGACATTTGGCCTAGATGTGATCATTGTATAAAAGCAATGTTATAGACCAGCTCAAGTATTAACTTTTCACTCAGTTTCCACTTGCTCCCCCACCGTCTCCCTTCCCAGCAATCTTCCTTCCTTAACTATTCCCATCTCATGTTTCCAGTTGTATTTTGCCTTATGCCCTGCAGGAAATACTCGCAATTACTTTGTCCAAGAACCTCAATGTAGTTGGTTATTTATTTTGTTCATTTTTTGTTAATGTACCACATAATTAAACTCTCAGTTATCATGTTCTATTAAGCATTTTAATGCCCATCTTCACATCATAGTGATTTGGCACAAAACATCTTCCAGACCAGAAAAGCTGGTCCATCTCCAACAAAATGACATTGGCTAGTGCTGCTGTATCAGTACATAGCTAGTAATTTTCATATGCCATCTGATTTGATAATGTAATAAGGAGACAAAGCAGACACTGTATTATTACTTTAGGGGTAAAGGGGATAGGTCAGAAATTAATTAGTCTATCAGATATATTATAGCATATACATTTGGAATTCACATATGGAGTTGCTACATTCCCAAGCTGTGATTTTTCTTCCTGGTCAAAGTGGAAAGGCATCCATAATTAGCCTGTAGACAAACATACTTACATAAATGGAGATTACATGTATGTTACATATATATATATATATATATATATATATGTGTGTGTGTGTGTGTGTTTTATGTGTATATATACATATATATATATTACATATCTAGATACATGACTTTCTGTAAATATACATACACTTATAGGTGCGAATATGCACGTGTGGATATGTATAAATATAGATATAACTAACAAATAGAGAAGGTTTATATCTAGACAAAACATGAATAAATTTTTTGGCTAATTTTGTTGTAAATAACTCTAATTTATGTTTTGGTTTCTATGTATTATGAAAATTAGATCAATAATGTGTCACAGTCTATTGATATACAATAAAGTTGTTCCTGAAATATATGCCCATAACTTCATTCAAAATACTTTTACTTAAGAATGTTCAGGTTCATCTGTGCCTTTGAGTAGATATAGGAATTTAGCTGATGGAAGGCATTGCTCAATATCAGTGCCTGTTGACTGACCAGGGTGGTTGTTGCCGTAATTAGGGGATGTTACAGTGACATGGTAGAATACTGAAGCAACTTTTTTTAATTGAATAACTTTTACTCTTATGAAGCATTTCTCTGAATCATTCCTTGATTTTTTTTGTTTTGTTTTGTTTTGTTTTGTTTTTGTAGCATTTTATCCAGAGTCAAAATTTTTCCAAACTGAAGCTAGCCCTCTCAAACTCTTTTCCTGTATCGTCAATTAAATTAGGACAACGATCAAAAACATTTCCTGTCACTTCAACAATAACCACAGCCTCTCACCAGGATGAAATGCTTTGTAAAGAGACCATTTTCCTTGAAAATTCACAAGAAGCAGCTCTTTGTTATTAAATATTTATGAAGATACTGCAGTAATGTTGGTGTATCTTAGTACCTAAGTACCACATCTGCCATTAGTTCCTCCATTGGCCTTTATCTCTACAATGACAACAATAAGGGTTCAACTCCATGTCTCCCAAATTCCTGTTTATGTGAAAAATTGTCCTCCTTCAATAAATACTAAATTTCCTAAATGCAATCAAAGTGGCCAAACATTTCCAGAACATTTTCCATTTATTTTTCTTAGATCCATCAGAAGAATTGTATGTGGCACCTATGGCATCATAAATGTAGTTCTTTAAAAAAAATGACTTGAAGATCTAAATTATTACAATGGGGTCGTGGAATGGATATTGTGTTCATAAGCATGAGAGACAATTCATACATTTCTCCTAAAGTGTTGGAACAATTAAGGAAGCTGTTAATGAACAGTAGTAGTTTGGAGGAAATTTTTAAATTATTTTGAGGAATATGTCTCAATAGTCAACTTGAATATTTAGTAAATTAAAGTTGAGAATCTTCTTTGTATTATTTTCTCTTACTGAATTTTACCCATATCCATGTTTTCTTAATTTTAATTGACATTTTATTATGTTAAAAAATTTTAGAAAATTAAATGAGGATTTAAAGTATATATTTATTGTTTGAGAGTTTCATACACCTATATAATGCATTTTGTTCTTATCCATTCACATTTCTTATTCTCCAATTTCTCTCTGTAGTTGTATAGCAGTTTCCTCTATAATTAAAACATTCAATCTTTAAGGGAAGTTCATTAAGACATAAAATAAACAACCTAAAATACTTTTAGGAAGTCCCTAAAACTGACCAGATTCACCAGGTGCCTCCTTTTTCTGGAGTATATAAACAGTGAAGATTGCTTAAAGTATCGCTTAGACAAAGCGATACCAAATAACACCTGAAAGAAACCGATCAGTAAAACTGCCTGGAAGAAACAAAAGGAAAGGAGTTGCCTGTCAGAGGTTATATCAATGGAGCCACCTGGAGAGGACACTCACCCACTTTGTACAGGTTCCTATAAGCTGTGCAGCATACACCAGGTTTCCAGATTTTGTGAACTGCCATCCATGCTGGGGTGATGGGCTTTAGTGATACAGCCTCCATGGGTCAATTCTTACCTGTAAAGAGCCACTCACCCATATTCACTGTAAAAATTCCTAATACAAATCATAGTTTCACCCACTAGTTAGATTTGGTGGTGTCTGTCCTTTGGTCTGTTCTCAGTTATGTATGGGGGCGTACACACACACACACACACACACACACACACACACACACACACACACACAACCCATTGTGTTCATTTTGTGCCATTTATATGTTTATGGGTTTAGGACCATTTACCGGAGCATCTCCAGGCCCTCATCCCTAAGGAAGCCTGCGTTCTCCTTTTCTAGCAGCCATCAGTGCCCTGCTTCATGAATCCCTAGTTCTGTAAATGGGTTTCTGAGAATGTCACCTCGATTTCTCATACTTGTGAAACATTACTTGAACCACTAACCTTTCTTCTCATCCTAATATCGTGTATTTTGTCTGACTGTTGTACTGGCAAGTCCTCTGCTACCATAATGGAAGAGTCTGGACTCCCTCCAGAGGATATGAGTGAGAATCCCATTAATGCCATTTAATTCAACTGGACCCTAATTTATTCAACCTTAAAGTAGGCTTCCTACACCATACTGTCTTTATACTGAAGATAGCAAACACTACCACTTAATAAAACATTATTCAAAAAATGTCATTAGTGAGCATTCACTAAGGGTAGGCTAACTTCTGGAACAATCTCTAATAGTCACATGAATATAATGGAATCAAGAAGACAAAGGAAGAAATCAAACTCTGAGCTCTTCATCCCAAAAAAAGTTAGAGTAGATTAAATTCATATTAAAAATAACTTAGAATGCATTTTAATCATAATCATTGTATGTGGCCATATGCTCAACAAATACTTACATGGAAGCTCACTATTCATTGTGATGAAGAATATAGTAAATATAACATTGTATATATAGTAGGTTATAGATAAAGTTACTCTTTTTCTTTTTCTTTTTTTTTTTTTTGTGTTTTTTGTTTTTTGTTTTTTGAGACAGGGTTTCTCTGTATATCCCTGGATCCCTGGCTGTCCTAGAACTCACTATGTAGGCCAGTGTACTGCTGGTGTTGTGTCAACTTGACATAAGCTGGAGTTATCATAGAGAAAGGAGCTTCAGTTGAGAAAATGCCTCTATGAGATCCAGCTGTAAGGCATTTTCTCAATTAGTGATCAAGGGGGGGAGGGCTCCTTGTGGGTGTAGAATCTGTGGGCTGGTAGTCTTGGGCTCTATAAGAAAGCCAGCTGAGCAAGCCAGGAGAAGCAAGCTAGTAAGAAACATCCCTCCATGGCCTCTGCATCAGCTCCTGCTTCCTGACCTGCTTGAGTTCCAGTCCTGACTTCCTTTGGTGATGAACAGCAGCATGGAAGTGTAAGGTAAATAAACCCTTTCCTCCCCAACTTGCTTCTTGGTCATGATGTTTGTTCAGGAATAGAAACCCTGACTAAGACAACCAGGCAAGCCTTGAACTCAGAAATCTGCCTGCCTCTGCATCTCAAGTGCTGGGATTAGAGGCATGCACCACCACTGCCTGGTAATGTTATTCTTTATTATAAAAATCCCTGCAAATTTCATTCTATAAGTAGATACTGAGTGTCACAGCATAGTATGCTCATAGCTGTGAGTGGGGAATACATCTTTGATCAAGTCATGAAGCATTCAAGCAGACGACTTTCACTGTGGAGTTGAAGTTAAGCATCAGTTCAAAGGCTCCTAAATACAAAGTTTGGACTTCAGTCATAAATTTCAAGGGAAACAAATTTAAGGTGAACAGTGGAGGATGAGCTCAAATTCTATGAAAATACATGACACAACTGTAATCTGAATACTGAGGATGAAGATGAGTAATAAGGAGAATTTATCATAAGGCTGAGAAACGACAAGAGTATGGGGCAGTCTTGAAATTGGAAGCCATGTTTAAGAACGGTAAATGACAAGAGGATAAAGTAGACTTATGTACAAAACATCCTCAGTAAACTATACAATCCAGAGAGAAGCTAATCCAGCATCATACAGAACCTTGGAAGCAACAATAAGAGTTTCACGTTTGGTATGGAGGATTATAGAAACCCAGTGGATGGTATTCTACAGCAGGGAAATTGGATCTGATTTGGGTCTATTCTTCATTTTCTATCTCTAAATATGTAAGAGAAGGATATTAACAATCAACAGCACAACAAACTCTAATATAAATAGGAGACAGGGAAACAAAAAGTAGAATTTATGGGTCATCCATTTTTCAGCATATATCTTTGCCCTTACTTTTTTCAGTCACATATTTTATTTTTAGATAAGTATGATTTGCAAGTATGTGTGATTAATAACCAGTACTTTTATAGATGAATGCAATCTGGATCACCATTATAATCCCAGTCTCAAGGACAATGTACAACATATAGTATTTGAGTGTCTGAGAACAAGAATTAAAAACAGCATACAATTGCTTCTAGCTCTCAGGGTATGATCATATTATACTAGTCTATGTCAGTAAATATGCCTAGTCTGTAAAATCTTAAGTTATAATCAAAACTTTCAGTTGAAAAAAAGAAAATAATACCATTAAGACAATTGCCAAAAATGTAATATCTTTTGTCTAAAAGTAGTAAAATCATAGTCCTATCAGAAATTTGGCTCCTCTGAGTTTTTCTATTGGGACTGAGAGCTTAAGATTTTATACTATTTTTGTGAATGTAATAGCAATTAATGAAGGCAATACTTTTAAAAGTATATTGTGTTTTATTTCTTTTTTCCATTATGCTGTGCAGCATATGACCAAACTCTATCTTCAGTTCTTTGAAATCACACAGCATGTTACAACGCTTTTCATTAAAAACCACCCTCAACTGTGTCCCATGTTCAAAGGTCTAAAACACCCATGGTTTTGGTTATTAATGCTCATACATAGAATGTAGTATATCTCAGTAGCTGTTAGCATTAACATCATGAAATCAAAAAGGAAGTGAAATACTCATGTTTTCTTCAAAAGCAAGAAAAATAAGTATAATCATCTGAAATGTGTCTCACTGGAGATACATCTAAAGCTGCAAACTCCTTCATAGAAATTCATTTATAGCAGCCTCATTTAAGCACACCAGAATGTAGTTTTTAACACAGAATGTTGAAACAATAATTTAAAAACAATGTGGCTTATTGTAAAATGAGTCAAAATTAAGTGTCTGGTTTATTCCTGTTCAAAACAATGCTTCCTGATTCAACTCATTCATAGACATTATTCTTTTTAAATGACATTCTTTTTCTACATGAAGAAGTGAATCTGAGTCTATAGGAAATAATGCAAAAATGCTAGTGTAGTATTTTGAATAATAAATTGCAGCTTTTTTTTTGTTGTTGTTGTTGTTAGCTTGATCAACTGCATCTCAGACAAGTGAAATACAACCCCTTCATTTAAAAGATCTGAGTTAGATTTGTGGAGTATTTTGTCTTTTTTTTTTTTTTTTCATCTTACCAATGTTTCTAACATTTTTTATTCATTCATTCATTTTTTCATTCACTCATTCACATCCTGATCACATATTCCCTCCCTCCCAGTTCTATCATCACATTCCTATGTCATCATTTTCCCTCTTCTTATCCTCAAAGCAGGGGAGGACCCCATGTGACCCAACCCATGCTGGAACATCAAGTCCCAGAAGGACTAAGCACATCCTCTCTCACTGAGGTCAGACAAAGTAGCCTAGCTAGGGGAATGGGATCCAAAGCAGGCAACAGTCTTAGCCAGAGGCAGCCCATGCTTCAAATGTTGGTGAACTCACGTGAAGTCCAAACTGCACATCTCCAACCAGGAAGCCTAGGACCAGCCGATGCATGCTGTTTGGTTGGTGGATCAGTCTTTGTGAGCCTCCATTGACCCAGGTTAATTAGCTTGGTAGGTCTTCTTGTTGTGTCTTTGAGTCCTCTGGCTCCCTCAGTCCTTCCTCCACTATTCCACAAGTCTCCCTGAGCTCTGCCTAATGTTTGCCTGTGGGTTTCTGCATCTGTTCCATCAGCTGCTGGATAAAGTCTCTCAGATAACAATTGTCCCAGGTTTCTGTCTGTAAGCATTTCAGAGTATCTTTAGTAGTGTCAGGGGTTAGCTCTTTCCCAAATGGTGGGTCTCAATTTAGGCCAGTGATTAGTTGGCCATTTCCTCAATCTCTGCTCTATCTTTATGTCTGTGCCTCTTTTAGGCAGAAGGAATTTTTGGTCTAATATTTTGTGGGTTGTTTGGTTTCCCTCTCCCTCCAGTAGAAGTCCTGCCTGGCTAGAGGAGGTGGCCATTTCAGGCTCCATAGCCATGACTGTTAAGAGTCTCAGATAGAGTCACACCCATATCCTCCTAGGAGCCTCCCCATTCCCAGGTTTCTGGCCTGCCCCTCCACTAATTTTCTTTCTCTCTCTCAGACCTCCCCTCACCCCCAGCCCTACTTGTAAGATGCCTTAAAATAATAGAAATATATCTTTCTACCTGAGTGATGCATAAAAGCCACATTCTGATATTGCAATAGAAAAAATAAATTTGTAAGAATGTAGTGATTATGTTTTGCTTTGTTTGAAGTCCACAGAAGACTTAGAAGAATCAGTTCCTCTGGAATATGAGATCACACAAGTGGACTCTGTCACAACTTCTATCAGGAGAGGCATCACTGTTTGTTCAAATAATATTTGCCATCTGACTATCTGGCTAATTATATTAACATACATTTCCCAGTACTGTCAAAATCACTCTGAGTCTCCTACGTATTGGTTTTTATTTTGTATTTCTATAATATTTATGTTACTCTCATATCTAAAGATTCTTCTATTTTTCTTGCTTTGTAATGTTTTAGAAATAGACACAGTCTTCTACATAATGTGTTATATTTCTGCAGAAGATATAAATTGTATGGGGAAAACCAGGAAAAAGTAACCACAATCCTTCTTCCAGCGTTTCACTGAAGATCTGTGATCCTAGAGAATCATGACCCTTTACAAAGTATCCCTACAACAAGTACCAAGGACAACTGAGTGTTTAGAATGGATGGAAACCACATTTTCTACAAAATAATGCCATTTTTAATACAAATGGAAAGACTTTCTAAGAACGCTAGTAACCACAGTCTCTCATCTCATTCTAAACGCTTTGAATCACATAATGGAATTGCTTAGTGGACCTATCTGATACAGAGAATCTGACAAAATCATGTACACCTTACTTTTGAGTTGTACAAACAAAAGGCCCTCAGTGATCATTATTAAATTATTATTTTATTACTTTTATTTTTTACAGTTCAGTCATTACCCCCTCCACATTTGCCTTCCCACAGTTCCTCATCCTATTCCTCCTCCACCCTGTCTCCAAGAGGTTGCCTCCCCCACCTGCCAGGTCTCCCCAATAGCTGGGTCCTCACTGGGGACACACAAACACACACACACACACACACACACACACACACACACACACACACACACTCATAAACATTCACACACTGTGTCTGTTATATGTGTATATTATGTAAGTATATATTATATGGTCTCACCAAACACATTGACAACAGTTTTTGAGGTCCTCATAGTTGTTTTCAGACAAAGGAGGTGAAATGGCAAAGGTTTAAATCAACAATGTCCATTGTCTTGTGTTTGATGAGTAGCAGAGTAAGTCTTGCATTTATTCATGAGTGTCCCTTACCTGCTGGCTCTTACTAGGCTTTGTTTCTTTGTATCTTTGCTTACATGTGACTTTGCACTTATGATAGAACAGTCTCCTCTTAGGTTTTCCCTTCTCAGTTTCTAAATTGAACTTCTTTATTTTCAACTTCTTTATTAAAAGGAATTGTATATTTACTTAATGTACAAATTCTGAATATTAGTTTAACTAGCTCATTTACATTAAACTATTTCATATTGTAGAAAACTAAACAGTATGTCACACTTGTTGATAAAGTACCTCATTAAACAAATGAAGCTCACACTTGAGTTATTTTGATGTATGCAAAATCACAATCCATAGTGGATATAATTAGTGAAAACTTTTGTGGGATGAAATAGCAATACTAATTCTAATTTATCACAAATATCTAATACAAAATGATAATTATTTAAAGTAAATATGGGCTTATATGTATATGGACCTTGACAAATTGTCAGAAGCAACAAACAACTCATACTGTATGCAGTGACAAGCAGAGCACATACAATGAATGACCAGTTTTATTAGGCTCAAATGTTGGAAATTTTTAAAGAGTCAAAACTCAAGAAAGCAAATGTATCCATCACCATTTTCTAAACTAATCCAAGAAACTAGAAATACATGATGTTTGAGTTCCAGACAATGTTCCAGATAAATTTTTGAACCTAGAGTGTCAGGTATATTGATAGTAGTAGAGTGGGTCTTTCATCTTCAATAAGCTGTGGGTTCAATTCCCATGACTGTGTGTGTGTTTTTCTAAAGCTGAATTATTGCTGTGATCATATTCAACCTGTTTTAGGAAGTTGCATTAGACTCTAGTACAACAAAGTGTTAGGAGGGAGTTTTCTGAGTCCAGCCCCTCAGGAACAAGTTCCACCTTGCTGGCAGGTTCAAAACTGAGTTCATGTTTCCAGTCTCTGGAACGTAACTCCTGTCCTGCTTCATCTTTCATGTTTGTCTGTTAACCAGTAAAGGACATAAAGCAGGAAGATGTTGTTATCCTGTTATCTAAACAACACAAGTCCTCAGTGTGATTCCTGGCTCAACTTAATTGACTACGTGCTGCTTGCCCACTGCTTTGTTCCTTTATCACTCTAGATCCCAGGCTAGAGTCTAGGATCAGACATGCCTATAAAAGCTGACTCAAAGACCCTGAAACCCAGTGACCTGGATTAGGCCCAGTCAACCTTCTTTTTTTTAATGTTTTGTGTCAAAATATGATTGGTCAATACAACAGCCTATCTGGATCCCCCTTTCATTGTTTTCCCATCCTGTAAAAGTGTCCAATTGCCCTTTAGAGACATGGTTCAGATCTTAAATTGGCTGTTTCCCTAAACACTCAGAAAATAAAACTTTCATTTTTAAACTTCTGTACCTCAAATAAGTTTTCTTTGCTTCCACCTTGAACCCAACAAATGAAGTTAACAAAGACATATACTATTAATTGAGTTTCATATTTTAAAAGCCAATGGTAATTTATTAAATTTATATTGATTTTATTAACAATGATTTAATATACTTTAAGAAGAAAGATGGCAAATGGATGGAACTGGAAAATATCATCCTGAGTGAGGTAACCTAGTTACAAAAGAACACACATGGTATGCACTCACAGATAGGTGGATATTAGCCCAAAAGCTAGGTATACCCAAGATTCAATTCACAGACCATATGAAGCTCAAGAAGAAGGAAGACCAAAGTGTAGATGCATCAGTGCTTTGTAGAAGGGAAACAAAATATTCATGAGAGGAAATATGGAGACAAAGTGTGGAGCAGAGACTGAAGGAAAGGCTATCCAGAGACTGCTCCACCAAGGGATCCATCCCATACACAGTCAACAAACCTGGACGCTATTGTGGATGCTTGGAAGTGCTTGCTGACAGGAGCCTGATATGGCTGTCTCCTGAGAGGCTCTGTCAGAGCCTGACAAATACAGATGCAAATGTTCACAGCCAATCATTGGACTGAGCTCAGGGTCCCTGATGGAGGAGTTGGAGAAGGTACTGAAGGAGCTGAAGGGGTTTGCAGCCCTGTGGGGGGGGAGCAACAGTGTCAACTGGCCAGGTCCCTTGGAGCTCCCGGGGACTGGTCCACAAACCAAAGAGTATACATGGAGGGACCCATGGCTCCAACTGTGTATGTGGCAGAGGATGGCCTTGTTGGACATCAATGGGAGGAGCAGCCCTTGGGCCTGTGGATGTTCGATGCCCCAGTGTAGGGGAATGCAGGAGTGGAAAGGCTGGATAGGGGAATGTAGGAGTGGAAAGGCTGGAGTGTGTGGGTGGGTGGGTGAGCACCCTCATAGAGTCAGGGGGAGGGAGGATGATAGGAGGTTTCCAGAGGGGAGACGTAGAAAGGGGATAGCATTCGAAATGTAAATAACTAAAATATCATAAAAGAATAAAAAAAGGAGGAAGATGGTTTTATATCTAAAGTACTATTCCATTCCAGTTTCTTATTATGAATATCCCAGCACATATCTGTGTGGAAATATTAGTAAATGCTAATGGCAACTGGAATCTCTAGGTGGTAACTTGAATTACAAATAACATGATACTTGAGGCCTACTTCCTTCTCTAGTAACTTGTAAAGCATCTTCTAGCACCATGAACATTAGCTAGTAGAGATGGTGATTCCACATGAATACCAGCTTGGTCTCTCCATGGTCCAGAGACCAAGTACATAGTGTCCTTAGCAACAGATTCTTACTGTCAAGTTCTGGAGGTAGCCAGAGTATTAGTAATAGCTTCTAACACATTGAAGACTATGTGACCCCATTTGTCAATAATTTAAAACAAACAGTAATTATCAGTCTTACCCAGATGTGAATCCTGCAGGCTACACCAACAACTCATGATGATAAAGTATGTCTGCTGCTACCTGAGTGGCTCGACTGTTGGACTAACCTACCATGTTCTGATTTGATTGGAGGACTAATGTATAAGATGGAGCCTATAACTAGCTTCGTTATTGTGTCCAAGAACCCATTACTCGGCAGGGCATAGGCCCTAGGAGATAAGTCAGTATTGTTATTCTGCTAAATGGACAAAGTATTAAAATGACACTTAATAATTTATACTTATTTTCATAGGTAAAAACATCTCTCATTTCTCATCAGTGTGGGGTTCTCCTTGCAGGAGCAACATTAACCCAGAGACCTCAAACTGGTAATGTATAGAAAATAAAAAAGCTTTTATGTGCTCAGCCCTAAATTGAACATTCATATATTATACCTATCATCAAATTTCCTATTTGAATCAGCAATCAAAGTACTTCCAGATCCGTGCTTTTGCAAATGATATGCAACCTCTTAACCAAATGTCATAACTTTATTGGAATACTGTAGTAAAGGGTGTAGTCAGAGAGAATATTGTTGCATCTCTGAGTACAAAAAGTCAACTACTCATTGATGCTGACAGGAGTTCAGTGGCTATTATCCCTAATGGATACAACTAAGAGCAGAAGTGAAGAAGAATCAGTCACAGAGAGACACATATGCAGTTATTCTGAGAAATAATGGTAAGAGCTGTGGGGCTGACAGGAGGGCTGAAGGTTGTCCACGTTCAGTAGTTGCACTACCTTTTCAGGGCATGTGACCATCTCATTTGTGTGTTACTTTTTAAGACCCTTTACACTGTTACAGTGCATTATGATGAAATGGGTAGCTTATCAACACAATAAGCTGGCTTTCCATAGTTCTGATGTCTAGGAAGACTATGGTCCAGCTGCCATCATAACTTGTGCCTCTGGATTTCAGACCATAGTCAATTGGTCAGTTTTTGTCATGTGGTGGATGCAGTACTTCACAGTAGAAGCACATGAAGGGGTGAATTCACTCACACCCCGACCAGGTATGAAAGATAGAAAGAGAAGGGGCTGGGGTCACATAATCCAAGCTCATATCATCAATAAACAGAGGCACTTCCAGTAGCTCTGCCTCTTAAATGTTCTGAAACTTCTCAGTAGAACCTTATTAGAGGGCAAGTTTTTAATACACAGGACTGAAGGCTACATTCCAGATATTTGCTACTATGGCTTGTTTTCTTATACACAGACAACTTTTTAAGTGGCCTTACAGCATAGAAATCAGAAGAGACATTCCTTCAACCTCTGTTACAAGGTTCCTAGTTTCATTTATGAGGACTATCCTTTCATTTACTAGTTATCTCATTGAATACTGAGATTTCAGGATGTGAATTTACAGTGGAGGATATCATATATTTCATCATGCTAAACTCTTCCTCAGAGAAAATTCATATTCTTATTCATACAGACCACATTCATTCCATGCTAATGTCCTCAGAAGGCTTAACTTGTTCAGGTGTAAAATGAGAAGTCTGAAGTTGAAGCATCTCATGTAAGTGTTGGCTAAATAAAAGGTTATAGGGAGACAGATAAGTGTGTCTATCCTGAGTCCAGTTCATCTGCAAATTGAGAACCTGTAAATCAGATAAGTTGTGTACTTCTGAAATGCAATAGTGTGGTAGGCGAGAATCAAGTGTTCCCATTTCAAGAGGAGAAAAACTGAGAGGAAAATAGTGACAGACCAAAAACAATTTTAAATACTGAAGGATTTAGAATATATTCTCTTGGCTCTGTACTGTGACTCTTAGATCATGTGGAAGGGAGTTTTACTAAGATGAGGTCCCACTCTCCAACACTAGCTGAACACCCAAATGTTCATTATTTTTTCTTCTTGTTGTTTGTTCCTTTGTTTTCTTCAATAGAGTCTCATGCAGCCCTGGTTGTCCTTGATCTCACTATGTAGCTAAGGATAACTTTGAACTTATGGTTCTCCCAAGTTCTTGGACTGGAGATTGGTGCCACCATGCTTGATATTTATATGATGCATGGGATTGGACACAAATTTTTTTGCTATGTATAGCAAATTAATTTTATTTTATTGGTGGGTGTCACTCCCTGCTATCATTTATCTAGCAATCTGTTCATGGAAATATAGAATTGTGTTTGCAATTAGAGACAATAAAGAACTGAAGACTTTGAAATTATTTCACATGACCTGAATCATAAGACATCGTCAGTCAAATGTGGACTGTCACTAAAGGATCTCTGAAGCAGCCCCATCATATCTTTGTCACTTTATAAAGAACAACATAAATCTTTTTATGTGAAATAAATGCCTCATTAAACTTACCTTTTCATCACATTTGTACAATTAATCAATGAGATTTATAATTGCTTTTTAGAAAGAGTGCGTTTTGAAATACTTGACTCTGATCCACCAGTCTTTCCTTAACGGTACTGCTGTGCTGTGTGTGTGTGTGTGTGTGTGTGTGTGTGTGTGTGTGTGTGTGTGTGTGTGTGTGTGTATGAATCCATGTGTGCAAAAATCCATTAGTTTTATATAGGATACAAAATGTATGCACAGTGAGAACTCTAGACCATTTTCTAATACATTTTTAAAGTCAAATATGATCTTAGAAATCAAATTTTCTGACAGAAGTTATTCTCTATATCTCTATCATATAGACAGTTTTTCTTATTCCTGGCTTCTTCTGGAGAAGTTGAAAAACTGACAACTACACAATTTTATTAAGACGTAGTTGTAGAGCATGGTGTAAAATGATCCAACATTTCTTTTATCAGGACAACATACATTTTTACCTTCTTCTATGGATTTTTCTAGTACATTTTTAAATTAATAGCTTCTAAATAGATAAACTAAGTCAAGAATTTGTTTTATTTTAAGCTAAAATACAGCAATGCCATAGTCCTTGAGTCTATAGATATTTTAATGACTTTACCAGATTTCTCAAAAATTTTTAATAAAACAGCATTTAAAACAGCAACTGTCTCCAAAGCCCACTTTAGAGGTAAAATTAAGGTACTATGGCAGTTTTTAAATTACTAAATCCATAGCCTAAAAAGCACTTTCTCTATGTTAAAACTTGTTTTAGGGCCATGAAAGGGCATTAAACATCAATAACACTGATATAGCTAAATGGATGTGTTATATCCAGAGGCCATTAAACTGTGGAACAATGAAGTAACCTCGTTCATGATGCACACTGTGGTAAATCATGCAATATTTGAACACTGCAAAATTATCAATGATCTGCTGTTCATGCTTTAGTGCCCCATGAATGTGGAAAATTACATTAGAAATAACCTCTAGCCTAAAAACTCAAAGAGCCTTCCCTATGAGATTTGGCATGCACATAGAATGGAATCACAATATTAGACATGAATCCATGAACAAAAATGATTCAATCTAAACACAAAATTCTTAGTTTATTTTCCATTCAATGTAAGAAAAGAAACGACTTCAGAAAAATATTGCAAGCTCCCTGGTCCCTCATGTTTATCAGCAAAAGAGTATTTTTTCATTAAGTAAAAATGAATGCTGAAATTCTTTGCATGGTAATAAAGTCCTGTGACTCAAGTTAACTCACTGCCAATTGCCATCCCAGATACTGAAAGTTGGAGGAAATTGCAGACTGAACTGTGCCCTCAAAGCAGCACCTTAGTAAAGTAGAACCACCTTCTTGGCAACCTGTTTTCAAATGAGGACTTTAAACATTTTATAGCAACTAGAACACTGTCGTTTAGACTCTCTGCTGTATACTTCAGACCTCTGCATCTCAGCTTGTAAAATATGGTAACAGGATTTGGAAGGATTCTTTCCCTCCCTTCTGGATCTTCTCATGAGAGTTTTCAGACATATTTAAGCCAAGTAGCTATTTTTAATATCAATTCTCTCTTTCTAAAATAATCTCCCAAATATTTTAAGTGTAAGTTAATCACATGGCTTCACACCATCATATAGATAACATTTCCTGCACAAATAAGATTAAAGGATAACAATGTTTTGTTTATATTTGCCCAGGATCAGATTTGATCGGTAATGCTTAAAACAAATTTTAGCTAACAGCTATCTGACACACACTCCCATGTTCCTCTCTGCTATTTCAAATTTTCCCCTGACTGGCACAAACCCTGGAATTAACTGCTTGGAATAAATTTCTGTGAACGGTTTACAAGGACTTCACATGGCGTTCCTTGAATGAGTAAGCTACATGATTATAAGGAGCTGTATGTGGGATGCACTTGCTTTAAAATATTCCACCATGGGTTATAAAAAGGGCATTTAGTGAGGTAGGCATGAGGAGTGATACATAGTTGTATTGGAAGTCAAGAAAGTCAGAAGTAAACAAGTGTTATCACACTGTGGGGATCTCATTCAGAAGCTTTCAGCACCATATTATCCAGGAGTGTACAGTTTTAGACTAAAAGGACCTACAAACAATTACATGGTCCATTTGGATTTTAAGACTTATTCTTCCTCTTTATTCTAACCAGTGATGCCGGAGAACACCTACAGATATGTGAGAAATGTTAATGTTTTGTTTTAGCCACAGACACGTGGGATGAAAAGCTGCAGGATGTTATCATGGCTTGACTTCAGAGCTATGCCACAAAAGGTGCCCTTAATGGTGGCCTAAATCAAAACTATGATGAAGATACTTTTACTAAGACTTAAAAATTTTATTATATAAATGCATTTTTCACTTACAAATTTGGAAGAACAGATATGAAGAGGAAGTAATGACTTGCAAGTTCCCCTTGCCCTGAGGGTCCTATTTTCTGAATAATCTACTCTTCTCTGTATTATCTTTACTTTCATGCCATTAATGAAAGCTTCCTGTTGTTCCAAGTGAATTAACACCAATGGCTTTGTGACTTCCCAAGTAATTGTTTTAATATCAACCCATGTTTCCCCTTCAACTTTATCATTTAATAATTCTTCAATGTATATCTCAATGTTTTGTTCTTTGATTTTTCAACCACCCCTTATGTATATTATCAATTTCATTCATAAATTTCTTCACTTGAACCCTAAAAATACATTGAATCCTTAGCACAAATATGTTGTATTAAAAGCAGCAAACTTCTGACGTCATTAAATCAATAATCTAGAGGTGGGATAGGTATGGCGACTGTGGCCAGTAATCATCACACATGAGAGGCTGAGAAGGGATAAAGGTTGAATAATATCATGGCCTATGTAACAAATGTTACGGTGATTTTACCAATAAAAATAATCTACAGAGGACAAAATTATTGCAAATTATGCTGTGTAATTGAGGGAATCATCAGAAAGAAGTGAGATTAGATGATGAAGAAAATGATAATGAGATTCACAGTTGAACTGATCACCCTGGATTTGATGATGGTAAGGACTAAAAGCTAGGAAACAGAAGCTGCTTCTCGAAGGTGGGAAAGATGAAGCAGTGAACTCCTTCCTGAGTCTTCCAGAGGTTTGCAACCTTGTCTAGACCTTGATTGTAGGCTTTTGACCTCTACAACTGCAGCGAAAGAAATTATCAGGGTTTGAAGCCATTAATTTTGCAGCAGTATGATGATGAAATGAATACACTATTTAGAAGCTGGTATAAAGCAAGTGCTCAGTAAATATTTGATATGAGAATTAATAATGAAGTGAAATAAGTGTATTTGGATTCATGAAATTGGTTTCCTTTTCTTTCCCAGCACCCATGACTGTATTCGACAACAGTTTCAGAGTTAAGAATGATATTGCAATAATGGTCGCTTCTGCATTCTGCAATTTAAATATCAACAGAGTCATATTTACTTACTAAGAAATGAGAAGCAGACAAACTCAACACTACAGCTAAGAATATACCCTCTCTGAGCTGACTTGGATTCAAATGTTGACTATGCCCCATATTTAATCAACTTGTGTCAGTTTTCTCAATAACTAATTCTTACACAAAAATAGCTTTGTGAAGATTAAATAAAATTTGAAATGAAATAATAGGAATATTACCTTATTTTATCATGTGTCAATAAGTTTATGTTTTATAATAACAGTTATTATCATATTTGAAGCTCTCCCTTATGTGACTCCATCAAAGTTATAAACAGGCCAGAAAATCATTTTAGACATTCAAATATTATCAGCTGATTAAACATATTTAGCTAATGTTTATACTGGAAGGAGATTTTACTGAATATTCTGCAAGTGACTTCTATGTCAACATTTTCTAAAGTAAGAATTTTCAGAAATAAAAATTTTATCATTTGGGCTTTTAAAATTTACCAGTTACTCACAATAGAAGAGAAATGTTTTCCCAGTCATTTACTTGTGTTTTTTGTGGTTTTAACCATTCAGAGAAGAAAATTGCTGAAGGAATAAAGCTAACATTTATACCTGCCATTGATAACATTGTTTTGTCCTGGACCAAATATCTGACTTAGAACAAGGTTCTTAAATGAGAGATTGAGATTTAAAAGCAAAGTCGAATCCTGGGTAGGCTCAGAGATTTCAGACAAGAAATTTTCTATCAACAGATTTTTCTTTTATGTATACTATGAAACATTATTTTTATTACTATTTTGGCCCAGTGTTTGTGAATTTGGGCTTGGCAAGGCCATATTCCTGTCTGCATTTATTTGTGACTGAAAACTTACAAGTGATCTGCTTTCTATGAAGGGTTCCTTTCAGATAAGAAGGTCTCCATAATGTTTGACTTTCCAGGCTTAGGTCATTCACACTGAGGCTGCTGGTGTTGTGTATGCTGACATAAAATGAGTACATGATTAACTTTTAATAAGTTAAAGACATCCACAGGGAAATGAATAGAAATCACATTACATGCCTCTAAAGTTCACTTATGTGAAGAAGAACCTACTGAAACCATTTCAGGATGTCCCTTGTGTGTGTGTGTGTGTGTGTGTGTGTGTGTGTGTTTGCGTTTGTATGTGTGTGTGAGTTGGCTTTTCCATCATGAAAAAAATAATTTCAAGAAATATGTCATGAAACCCCAGACATTTCTTTTTAATAGTCACAAATATCTCTCTTAATAGTCATAGTCTCTTTTTTTACATTCATTCATTTGCTCCTTTATTTATTAAATTTATTTTATTTATTTACATTCAAAATATTGCCTCCTTCCTGGTCCCTGCTCTGAGAGTGGTCTTCACCCCATGCCCTCTCCCTTTTGCCTCTGAGAGGGTGTTCCCCACCCGCCCCCTCACCCACCCACTCTGACCTCAACCCCTCCAGTGTTCCCCTTTCCTAGGACATCAAGTCTCTACAGGATTAGGTACATCCTCTCTCACTGAGGTCAGACAGGGCAGTCCTCTGTTACATATGTGCCATGGCAACTGTCAAGTCCATGTATGCTCTTGGGTTGGTCACATAGACTATAGGAGCTCCCAGGGGTACTGGTAAGTTGACACCTTCAGCTCCTTCCCATAACTATTCCAGACGGGTCCCCAACTTCAGTCCAATGGTTGGCTGTAAGTATCTGCATCTATCTCAGTCAGCTGTTGGTAGAGTTTCTCAGAGGACAGCCATGCTAAGTTCCTGTCTGCAAGCACCATGGCATCAGTAATAGTGTCAGGTTTTGGTACCCACCCATGGGATGGATCACTGGATGACTTTTCCTTCAGTTTCTGCTCCATTTTTGTTCTTGCACTTCTTTTACACAGGAACAATTCTGGGTCAAAATTTTTGAAGGTAGGTTGGTATCCCCATCTCTACACTAGGGGCCCTGTCTATCTACTAGACATAATTTCTTCAGGTTCCATCTCCCCACTGTTATTAATTTCAGCTTAGGTCATCCCCACTGAGTCCTGGGAGCTGAGAATATCCCAGGTCTCTAGAACTTTCCAGAAGTTTAGCCTCCCCACAACCCCCATAGATACTTATTTTTATTTATTCTCCTGGCCCGCTCTCCTGTCTCCCCTCATACCTGATCCTGTTCCACATTTCCCCTCCCCACCAACATCCCTCCTTCCCTCTGCCTCCTGGAATTATTTTGTTCCCCCATTCTAAGTCGTATTGAAACATTCTTACTTGGGCCTTTCTTCTTGTTAAACTTCTTAGGGTATTTTGGGGTGTATCATAGGTACTCTGTACTTTGGGGCTAATATCCACTTATATTTATTTCTATTTATTTTTCTTCTGAAGGAGATGTAGTATGCTCTTGAACTACTGTTAAATTAGAACATATTCTAAAGTTTGTGGACACTTCAGAAAATCATTTTGTGAGCATTGGATATGGAAACACATAAAATTCTGATATTTGCTACACTGCCTGAGTTGTCTTTCATATCTTTGAGTAAATTTGTACTTTCTAACAAATACTCCTTAATGAACAAACTGTTTTGCTCAATCACTCATGGATTCATTGAGTGACTGAAAAAAAAACACATGTTTTTAGATCATGTGTTAGATTTGTGATCATAGTAGAGAACCAGGAGTCTCTGATGCAATGTGGAGTGCCATTTATGTTATAACATCAATACAGGTGCCATTTCCAGGTAAGTCAAATTTTTGTAGCATGCAAATATTGTACTTTGAGGATAAACCATTTGAATTACAGTCATATTTGTTCTATCTGCTGAGCACTAAGCAAGGGAAAACTTCAAACTATTCCTGCTTATATATCATATGACATTTGCACAAGAGGTAAAGAAGCCAACACTGGTTCATTTATATTAATAAGCTTAAAGGATGTTTTGCATGTTTCTTTAGCATGAAAATATTCAATTGTTCCTTTTTGTCTTACAAGATAAAGTCAACTGAATTCAGTGAACATATATATCATACACTGTAACACAGAACAGGTTCTGGCTGTTGGATTCTATAGATATTGGGTCTGAGCAGAACTTGTAGTACAGATGCACAGAAGGGTCAGCACAGAAAAAAAAACTGAGAGAAATGAAGATACGCTATAGGTCTGGTAAAGGCTTTGTGTTTAGAAAGTGGTTTGGCTTGGGAAAATGAGAAAAACATCTAGGAGATACCATTTTTCCTTGGTCATTGGCACTTTTATGATGGAGACAGGAAGGCATAGAAGAAGATATTAGAATAAAAAGATCCACTAATTCTCCTGGCTTTTCCAGTGTATGGGGAGAAATGTTTCCTATGCTAACTATGTCAGCTTTCATCAAATGACTGGACTTGGCTAATAAAATGTTCTCCGTTTCCAAGAAAAAGCTTTCAGAGCCTTCACATCACCCCACTGTTCAATGTTCCTTTTGCCTGAGGAATGCTATGTTCTCAAAAGCTGCTCCATTAGCTGGTTCTGAAAATGAGAAGGACAAAGCAAAGCCACATAATGAGAAGAATGTTGGCAGAAAACACACCTCCGCCCAATTAACTCACTAATATTTGGGAGCTATTAGGTTTTGGAGTTAAATGCAATTAACTTTACTGATAAAAGAAAGGGAGGGTACATTCTTGAAGGTTATACCTATCTGTCTCTTTCCCCCCACCCACGTTTCACACACACACACACACACACACACACACACACACACACACATGCACACACACACAAAGAAAGATGGGGGGGGAGGATGGAGGGAGAGAGAGGGAGGGAGAAGGAGAGGGAGAGAGAGAGAAGGGGGGATAGATACATGGTGATAAGTAAACATCTATTGCATCTATTGTATGATGTTACAATGTTGTGAAAGTAGTGTGCTTCACTTAAGGACAAATAACAAGGAAAGATATGCATGGAAATATATTGTGTGTCCCAATTGTAGAAGAACTCATGAACTGGGATGATCATAATAATAGTCTTCAGTGCCCAGCTTAGTAAGTAGTATGTAAACATTACATAAGCATAACCTATTGGAAGTACATCTAAGGAAGCACTAAGTCTAAGATATAAAAGATAAAGCTGATGTCAACATGAATACCTTCAGGCTCTACATTATTTGAGAATGTGTCAGATTCATTAGCAGAGTTAACTAAAATATGAAATGAATTGCCAAGACTAAGATTGATTATTTTATAAATATTATACAAACCCTAGATATAACTATGGTAGGGGTCTGTAGATATCCATTGGACAAAAGAGATTTAGAGTTGGAACAAGACTCTGTGAGTAGAAATCCGGACATGGAAATTGGAACCCTGGTGAAGTCTATGACATCTTTGGAAGAACCGGGATTTGAGTTACACATTTTATAGAGTGGGATGAGGAAGAAGTCATTCTGAGACGCTGTTTAAAAGACAAGGGAATGGAGCTTATTTTGGCTGGTCTGTTGTTTGGAATGCCAGAGGATACAATGTAATTACACACTTGTTCTGCACTGTCAGTTCTGGACCTTTGTGATTCGGAACAAGAAGTTTTGATTCTTATTCTTTTTGGTCATCTCTTAAATGAGGCAAGAAGTTGCACATTGACTGTAGGTTGGCTGGAATGCTTAGATGTCCCTAAATGTCATGCTTAAATGATTTCTTTCTAGGGTGACAGTATTAGGAGATAGCACTTTTAGAAGAATATATGTGTGTTAGCTACCCAGTTTATGACATTTCATGATAACAGTAAGAATGACTAAGGCAGCTGTGAATTTAGGGGAATATTAAGTGATAAGTTTGGCTAAAACATTTCTCATTGTGATTGATCCAAAGTAAGGGAACAATTCTTCCCTCTTTTTTCAGTATTCTTTCATCACACCATCAATGATCTAGTGATTTTGTGAACTTCTTACTAGAACCATCTTCTGTAGCTAACTTTCTATCTTATCTACATTCTTTCAAGCTATTTCCTGACCAACGTTCAATGACACACTGTAGATATAATCTAACAAAAGGTGAATGTCTGAGTTAGTGATTTGTTTGAACAATTCTCTTCTCTGATCTGAGAAGGACCTATAGGGAAGTTGAGAAGCTTACAGGGAAAAGTTTATAAAATGGAAGGTTATATCTAGTTTAAACAACAAATAAAAGAGCACCAGGAAAGCAGTACTCAGAACAATAAATCCTACTGTTTATCTACATATAGAGAATAAAAAACGCATTCATCTCCCATGTGTCTGTGCTATGTCATTGGGTTTCTGAAGAGAGATAGACTCCTGATTGAAACTTGAAACTATAATATAATATTTACTGTGTGCTTAATCTTGAGAAAAGACAAGACTGCTTTGAACCTCTAGTGGTTGTCTGTTCATTGCTATCTTCTAGATCAAAAGATGAGCTAATTTTTGTCCTTTCCCAGGCTTTCTTGCCAGTTATTCATTTTTTAACACAAATCAGATGTGCTAGTTTTCCCTAAGCCCAAAGGACATTAAGAATTGGTCATATTGCATAGTATAAATCCAAGTAAGGCTATGTTGTTACCATTAAAGGTATCAAATCTACAATTATCAATTTTTTAAAATTTCAATTACTTGGATCCTCAATTATGATATTGTCTTCTTTAAGGCTGGGGTTTTTGTCTCATTCCTTTCTTTTCTTCCACACATTTTCTTTAATTACTGCCATGAATGTTTAGAAGATGACCCTAAGGAGGTAATGTTACTAATGTGAGCCTTGACATCATAGTTCATAAATCTAAACACTTGTTTTCTAGCATACTAGATGTCTCACTTTGGCAATCCACTTAAATTCTTTGTACAACACATTCTTAATCTCTAAAATAGAGATAAATAACTTTTACTTACTATGAAAATCAAATAGTATTCAGAAAACTGTTAAATGATCTTAAGCTATGATTTCTATTTGCATTTTAAAATCATATGTTGTATCTTCTACTATCTGAATGCCGCCTTCTTGTTCTAGGACTACATCAACCAATTTTGTAATATGTATCACTTAAACTCAGATCGGATGAAGCCTTTTTCAGTCAGTTGCCCAGAATAGCCCAACATACTTTGCCTTTTGTCACTGAGTGTGGAAATGTCATTGCCTGTCAACAGACATCATCATTTCTGCTACCAAAATGTTCTCTTAGTCTTCACTGCTTTCTTCTCAATGCATACGCATTCCTTGTTTGTTGTTAATAGTTTCTGAAATAAATGAGTACTGTGTTTATGCACTATCTGTCTTGAATCCTTTGCATGTGACAGAGTATTTCAAACATCACAAGATCAGAAGATGTTTATTGAGAAATATCTGTTAAAAAAGAAAAGATTCTCATTTTACCCTCATTGTCCTCCATATGAAAGAGTACCTTCACATAATCTCTTTCTAGTAAAAGAAGGAAGTAAGAAATACATCAAATTATTTATTTATTTATCAGGGACTGTTGACCTGATACTGATTTTCTTTTTCCCTGTGATGTGTTCCATTTCTGAACTTTGGCTCTAGGACTGTGAGCATATCCAGGCATATTGACAAATGAGGAAATAAGAGTTCTTAGGGTATATTATCACCCCCATACATAGATTTCTGGTTTGATTTATATATAGTACTCCATTCTCTACAACTCTTAAAGATGGTTGTGAGGAGGGGTTATGGACAGGCGATAATACCCAATGGAAGGAGAATCTGTCTTGGACAGAGGTGTCACCACTAATTGATTTCCCATTCCAGTGATATCTCCGTACACACGTGTATGTAGGCATCATTCTTTGAACTTAATGGGTTATCCAAATAAAAGGAGGAAAGAAAGAAAAAAGAATGAATGAATGAATGAATGAATGAATGAATGAATGAAAGGTTAGGAGGGTCTCTGAAAACAACAGACCTGGCAAAGTAACAATCCATTCAAGGCAAGAAAGAAGACTGGATCAACAGGAATCAGTAGCTGGTGTTGGTTCAAATTTCTAGAGTTTTACACAGGGCAGGTTATTTTAGGCATATTTAAGAACAGTAAAAATTGGGGAAAAATTCAAGTGTAATACAATCCCATGTGTACAATGAGTCATAATTACACTGAAACTCTTCTCAAAGGAAATGTCATTTCTTCCATGATAATGGGTTTTATAGGTAGGCTACATGTGTTGTCTTAAGGGCTTAGGGGAGGATCTAGTTTGGTCTCTGTCATACAGAGAGCATAGAAGTCATCTGGCCTATCAACAACCTCTGGTCCTGTTTGCGGGAACATATGGGAACTCCTGGCCATAGAGATAGCACAGAGTTCACCTAAACTATTAGCCACTGCCATTCCCAGCCGTCTCTGTGGAAAGCAGCTTTTTTTTGGAGGGACAACACTGGGTAATTAACATGTCTGGTTCCACTAATACTTAACTGTGAAAACAAAGACCTTTTGTGCTTCTGATAGAAAGGAAAAAAGGACAGTAGGAAGGAAGAAAGGAAGGAAAAGAAAGAGGGATGGAAGGAAGGAAGGAAGGAAGAAAGGAGGGAAAGAAGGAAGGGAAACAGTTGCAGAAGAAAAAGAAAGAACAGGAGAAGAAGAGGAGGAGGAGAAAGAGGAAGAGGGGGAAATTTAGAGGTTGTTATAAATCAATAAACTAAGAAAATTTGCTCTCTGTCATGGAAAAGATTATATAGTAATTCCTCTCTCCTTTCAATTTATTTTAACTCAGTATGGACTTGTAGTGAAAAGCACTGTCAGATCCAGGAGAAACCACAGGGCCTTTGTCTGTTAGGTTACATGAACATAGCTACTTGATGATATTTGTATAAAAAGATGTACAGGCCAAAATGAAAACCCCAAACCAGAATCATCAGAAATAGAGGCTGGGGGCTGGAGGGATTGTTCAGTAGTTAAGGACAAGTGTTGTTATTGCCGAGGTGACGTATTCAGTTCCAAGAACCCAGAGACCCCACTTGGTTGCCCACAACAGACGGGAACTCCAGCTCCGGGGAATACAACACCTTTTCCAATTGGCCTGAGCAGCACCACGCAAGCACATGGTCTAAATAAATGCATGCGAACAAGCACACATTATAATATAAAAATTAATTAGTATTTTAAAATGTATAGGCTTCACAACTATACATTAAAATCAGTGAAAACATTATTTTATGACATTATAAACAATCGCAAGTGTAAGGAATGAATTATTTCACGCATTTTATTTCGGTTTTTGAGAACTTTGTACATGAGCACTGTATTTACATCATTCCCCCTTCTCTTTCTCCTTCCTGAAACTTGTCCTATGTCCCCTTATCAAATCCATGGTCTTTTATTCTTTAGTTTATAACACTATTGTTTTACACAGACACAACAGCACACAGACAGACAGACACACATACATTTATAAATACAACCTAGTAGATTAATTTAGTGCTGCTCAGATGTATATGTGTTGTTTAGGACTGATGGATTTAATAATCTATCAGTGGTTCATTATTCATAGTAGCCAATGGAAAATGATGATATCTACATTCTTTTTCTTTGCATATCTTTTAAATATTACTAAGGACTTGTTTTAAAATAAGAAAAAATAAAATAAACACACACATACACATAAACACATGCGTAATCACTGCTACTAAAATACAAGTTTAGGTAAAGTTGATGAAATTACAATCTATAAGAGGTTAGTTTGATTACAATGTATTGTCCAAATAAGGATAAATAAGTTATAGTTACTTTTATTGTCATTGGGAACAAATGCCTTCCAGCAACAAGTAAGGAAAGGTTTATTTTGCCCATGGAGATTTGCCCTTTCATTCTACCCTGTAAGCTAAAATCATATATATTTGATCTTGCATTTTGATAGATAAAATTGTATTTCATTTTCCCTTCTTTCCAGTGATTAATGGAAATGCTTACCTGTCTAGGTCCTTCATGCTGAGTAAAGGGTTTTGTGATTATAATTTTAATTTGAATATTAAAGTGTAGGCACAATAGACACACTTGGAAATAAAGTACATAGTAAAAGTAGCTGAATGAATAAATAAGACAACATACAAAGTCACTAAGAGAGAGTTAACCAGGAAAGCAAAACCAATGACTTTTCTTGTTGCTCTTAAAGATAAATCAATAACTTAAGTATAAAAGAAACCAGATATAAATGGTGCCAGAGAGATGCCAAGAAGAGAGAAAAATCTGGCAAATTTTACTTGTGTGTATTTAATGCATTAGATTCCACCAAAAGGATAAATATGACATGTGAGGACCACTTTTATTCCCATTTTCCTTGGGAAATAATTTGGTAGTTAATGACACGCACAGATTTATTTGTATGTGGTTTATGGCAACGTAAAGGGATTGACTGGCATAGGTAAATAGAGAGAGAGCAAAGCTGCCTTTTCAGGCCAGATGAAATGTGCATCAGCCAAATGAGCTTGTAAAACTCTTTGCAAGGCATTGTACAGAGAGCTCCAAATTTCTGTGTCTATGAGCTGAGAGATCATTTTAGAAGACTCTGTAAAACCAGTAGTGTTGGGGATTTTTTTGCAGTTCTTTCCTTGAAAATGAACTTCTGTGTCTCTGCTTCTCAGAAACACCAACCCACACACTCAGCAAATTTCTTGGATTTATTCTTTTAATATTGACAGAAGGGTGGTATTGCATAAATAAACTAAAGCACTGTGATCTCTATCTGACCTAGTCACTGGTGCTGCCAGTCCAATATGTAAATAACTAAAGCCAACAGACTAACAAGCGTATGTCCTGTGAGACTTAACAAAACCTTGAAATAAAGGCTTTAATTTCTGCTAAGTTCATTGCTCTCACGCAAAGTTATAAGAGAAAACGATTTTCTTCAGGAAAATTTGTGAAGCTAGAAAGATTCTTCGCCTCAGTCCTCCTATCTAACACATCCTCTGAGTATGTTATTTCTATCTTCCACTTTCTAACCACACATATGCATGGCCACTTCTTCTGTTTCCTCTGTTACCACCTTCCTCAGATCTGACATTTCCCATTTCTTCTCAGAGTTCCCTTACTTCTATAACCAATCATAGAAGGTGCCTAGCAATTTGTTTGTCCTTTTCATCCCATTTTCTGATTCCCCCTTACCTTCAGACATCTGTGAACAGGACCACATTGCTCAGCCAACCCTTGCCTAAGAAAGCTCAACACAATATCCTAACTCTCTGGAATAGGCCCATAAGGCTTACTTTTTACATCCTTCTTCCCTCTGGTCAGACCTTGTTTAAAGCTGCCATTTTAGGTTGTGGAGATGGCTCAGTCAGAAAGAGCACTTAATGTGCAAATGTAAGGACCAGAGTTTGGATCGCCATGGGAATAGTTGGGGACAGCCACTTGAGCTTGTAATTCAGGCTCTATGTGGGTGGGTATAAGGAGAGCAGAGATCAAACAAATAATGTAATGAGTGACAGCATCAGAGTAACACATCCAGAAATTTCTTAGAGTTTCTGTGCAGGAGTGTATAGGCTTATATTCATTTGCACATATGCTCACATACCACATGTCAAGAACAACCATCTTTAGTCATGTCTGAGGAAGCCCCTTTTCCATTATCTACTTTATGGCCATTATTTATCCTTGGAATAATTTCTTATTTTGTTTTTAGTTGTTCCTTCATTACACTTTCTGCTCCATGACGTGTGAGAGTTTATCTTGTTTACGTTTGCACACACAGAAACAGGGGTGATGTTTTACCCCTAGTAGGACAATAATCCGTTTTGTATTTTTATAAAAATCCCTTAAGTGTTTTCTCTTCCAATAAAACTACTACAGCACCAATCTGTGTAACACTAATCAACGATCTTTGTTCTCCAAAAGTCACATCAAAAGAATAAGTTAATATTTTATAAAGAAGGTAAAAAGAATGTATTGGATTTTCAATATCATCAGAGAATAACAACTTATTTAAAATGTAAGAATTTTATTTTCATGCTATTGACACATTAATGGGAGACAAGCAGAAACATAGTAACGATGAGAAGCATGAGCACAGCAAGGTGGACAACATTGCTACATTGCTTTGGAAATGTGTGGAGTTATGGACCTCAGACCATGTACACAGTATTAAAAGTGTGGCTTTTCTTTTGGTTATTCAAAATGGGATTGGTTTGTTTGCTTCTCAATTTATTCATCCATCATGTGGAATCATGAACCTAAGTATCAAGTTCATTTGAAGATTTAAAAAAATATATGGAAACGTGCACATTTTTAGTATAACTGAAGATGTGAGAACCCTTGCTCCTGTCTTGTATACATTAACACTTGCAAACATGCCTTTTCTTACTCTGACTCCTATAAACCCAACTACTACTTTTACTACATTTTAAACGCATTATTACTTTTCAAAGCATTTCTCCTTTTAAAACATTGTTTTGAAAGTAATTCGCCATTGATTACAGAAAGCAAAGAGGTGAAGAAACCTTTGTTGCTTCCTCTGGTTCCCCACTTTACTTTTTACTCTACAACTCTCGGCCTTTCCAGGTAGCTCAGTGTCCTTGGATAATAGAGTAGTCCTTATTTTTAAGAAGTAGGAATATTCAGATATAAAGTTAACTCAGAGAGACACATTATAGATTTCTTGGCAAGGCAGGTCTATAATACAGCGTTTCTTTGGGACACATTATTGGCTTTTTTCTTCAGATCTTCTTGGTACCATTTTCTAAAGTAAAACCTCTGATGGGCAGTTCAGAGACAAATTGAGATCTGGCACTACTGCCTTTCACAGGCCACTGGTGCCCAGTGCTTCCCTCTGGATGCTGAGTGCAGGATAGAGTGTCACGGATGTCACCTTCAGAGTGAAGAATGGCAGCTGATTTTGTTGTTAACAGGAGTCCTATTATAATAACTTCATACCTCAGTTGGAGCAGCGAGACCACGCACAATTATGGAATATTTTAGCTAAGCAGATGTGCCTCAATTCTTAGTAGAGATTACTCGATTCTTTCAAAGCTCAAGAGCAGAAATGACTTTCTCATAATGTTAGACTTGGGAAATCAAGGCAGAGCATCAGCACTTTTTGCCCTGAAAACTTTATGCCAGCTTGTTATTCTGCATGGGGAGAAATATTCACAACTCATGATAGTGCTATTACTCACAAAGAAGACAATGATCTGGAAAATGGGCAGAGATTACTAAGGAACATTCTGTCTGGAATATTCATCAAGGCCAACGGCAGGTAAAGGATTCACTTGTGGAATCACAGAATGGGATTTGTGGCGAACAATGGCATTTCTAGAAACATAGTGCAAATATTGAGTGGTCTTCCTGAACAGTTACAGTAGAGCTGAGTTCAGGGTCTGCAAGGGTACTTAGGGCTGGATTTTGATACCGAAAATGAGATGGCCAGAACACAAAGCACCTTTGGGATATGGCAATGGAACTGATTATGGCTCTCAGCCTCAGTCAGTACTTCCTGACATTTCCTCCTTTGTCTCTGTAATGAAAGGGAACACCCTGATAGATTTTTATCTTCAATCTGGTACCCTCCAGAAAAGCAGGCCCTACTTGGTTAAATATTGATGTTCTCTTGTAATAGGAGAACATAGTTTCTGATTTAATTTGTGCTGAGATTCAGTGATTTTCCACACACTTCACTTGGGCATTTAAGCGTCCAGCAAATAATGATTGTAGACCTGCAAGTATCTGCTTAGGAAAAAAAAAATATAGTTTTCTAAGGAGGAGTGAACGTTTCCAAGGTAGTTTCACTCCTAAATTTTTACTCATTAATTTTAGTGGAAAAGCTCTTTGTGCTTTTATACTCCTAGTTCATAACAAATTAAGCATATGGTTACTTAAAAACTTAGTAAGAATACAGAATATTTATAATTATTTATAAGAGAATAAAGTACTAAGAATTTTCCCACCTTGCAGCTAGGATTTGACAAGATCAGTTCTGTGCCTGTTGCAAAATTTGGTAAACTTCAGTTAGGATCCCCAGGATGAATATAAAAATATCAGATATGGTTGTGTCGATCTGTAATCTCAATGTGTTGGACAAAGGGGTCAAGACATGTAGAGCTTGCTGGCCAGCCTGCCTGGCCAGCTGGAGAGCACCTGGTTCATATGCACTATAAGGAACACACACACACACACACACACACACACACACACACACACACACACACACACACACACCCCTCCTGCTTCTGTCCTTAAATATAGATGTTTCAGCTATGCAATAGCCCTACTACTGCCTGGCTATGTGGTGTTTTTCCTCAAACCCATGGCTGCCTGTACTTGAGTCAGGCAGTTTATCAACTCACCATTATACACAGTGGTCTTTATCTTTACTAAAAGTAGTTTTTATCCTGATGCCTCGCAACTATGTCAACTGCTGGGACATCTTAGAAAGAGTTGCTGATTCTATAGTCACCTCAAAGAGCCATTTTAGTATTTCATTGGTACATTAATTCAATCAAAAATAAATAAGGGATCTAGATGCCATGAAACCAATAAATAAAATAGTCTAATTCCCTTCCGTGATAGGCAGTCCACACAAATAGTTTTGTTCAAGAATTTTGTATCCACATTTTTCTTAAAACCTGAAGTCAGTTTTCCCAACAAAAATGATAAATGTTACATTCAGACATCATTGTCTCTGTGTTAAAAAATACCACTGTGAAGGGAAAGACTGCAGGGGATAGCAAAAATTATTCTTTCCAAGTGTTTGGTCACTGTACAAGTGAAGTGAATGAGGTTCTGGATTGGTGAAAGGTTTATCCCAAATCTCAAGGCTATCCAGTGACAGCTCTATCACCAGTAACTAGGTCTATAGTTCTTAGATTTAGTTCCAAAGGCTGCCATTAACACACACACACACACACACACACACACCACACACACACACAAGCACACACACACAAACCACACAATAACATGATACTAATTTACATTCTTATGGTTTGGGAGACTAATATTACAGAATTAATCAATTAACAGACATGGCTGCTTCATGAGTCTTTTGGAAGATTTATTTGGGTGCCTTACTCCTGGCTTTAGGTGCTTATAATGGTCTTTCATTTTTCTTCACTTGTTGTGAGATCAGACCAATGTCTACTTCTTCTGTTCCAAGGTATTTATTATGAACACTTCTGTGTCTCTGTGTCTTTACATGATTTCTTATAAAAACAATAAGCACTTGATTCCAGATATGTCTTCTTGTAATCTGACCTTATCTTAACTTGGTTATATTTACAACTAATTCTATGTCACATACGGTTCCAGATCCTTCCATTTTTCAGCTCAGGGACTGGAACTACAAAATAGGCTTTGGAAAGGGCAATTTAACTTGAGTCACACATTCCCTTCACATTTACATTTAACATTAAGATATGTCTACCCTGAAAAGAAGTGTTTTGTCATACTCCAGATGTTTTGTTTTTCAAGCCAGAAAGAGTATAGAGTGTAGAAAAACATGAACTGTGGAAATCACCTATGTTACTTCTTAAAATATAAAGCTGATTATGATTCTGTGAAATTTGTATCTAATGTTTGGAAAGTAAAAAATTAGCAGTAACTGTTCCTGAGCCTTTTCCTTAATTACATATCCCTGATTCTGCTTATTTTCTTAACAAATAACATGTGTAAAGAAAAAGGAAAAGAAAAATCCATAATTCTAATTAAGATTAGTGGCATTCATGTGTAGCACCTCATGGGAAATTGATATAGGTTGCCGCTCCTCTGGGCTTCCTCACCTCTATAAATTCCAGGTAGACTTACTTCCTGCCCTGGGAAGCAAAAACCACTCTTGAGAACGTAACTCATTTGTAAGGTATTTCCAGAACAGAAGAGAAGTTGTGCCAAATGTTGCAAATCATATATGATCTCTGCCATGAGACCCTCAAATGATTTCATTTACAAGCAAGTAAAGCTAACAGTAATGTGAGCTGCAGTCCTTCAAGAAGATCTGTGTACACTTTGCTTTGCTGTGCAGCTGAGCCTCAGACTTCACATGGTGGGTGCCAGTTAAATTTGTTGAGACTTCTACACATTTCTTACTGCAAAAAAAAAAAAAACAAACAAAAATGTACAATGTTTAATTAACAGGACACAACAGGCTACAATTTTATCTTTTAGTGCCCATGAAAAATAAGTTTAAATATTTCTATGGTACTAAGACCTATTATAAATTAGGTAAAAGAAATAGTTCCTGTTAGTTGATGAGAGATGTGGAAAAAGTTGTTAATGAACTAAGGATTAAGAATCAAACTTTCCTAGATAAAGTATGATTTTAGTGAACAAAAAACATATGTTTCATAAATAACAATACATTGGTAAATAGCTGGATCAATTTTTGGAGAAAATTAAGATATCAAATCAGGTATGACTTATGTATTACTATAGATCTTCAGACACATTCATTTTTATTGTCACTGATGAGGAGGCCAAAGTCTGAACTCTAGCCACCTTTCTGAAACCCTAATCCCGATCCAAGTATTATTCACCTCTCACCTGAGTATCCCCTGTTGGGTGCCCAGACACACATAACTTTTAGCATAAATATATCAACTCAGAAAATCCATCAGTTTGAGGCACATTGAAACAATTCACCTTCTGGCTTTGGCTCCTGAGATGTGAGCCACAGTGGGATACAGTCCAGAGTTCAAATAAATGTTGTCTGTGTGCATTGACTAATGAAGAAGGAAGGGGACATTAGAATATGGGGACAATTTGATCTAATAGAATCTCTGAGGTGACTAGTACATTATTTCTCTTTATTCTTCAGGACTCTTTGTCCTGATATGATTTGTGTAGTTTTCCTAAAGACAATACCCATAGAATTTAGCAGTAACTTCCATTCCAAGGAAGATACCTGGAACCGAATTTGATGCTTTATTACATTTATGGACAGAATGTCCCCACTACTAATGCTCTTTCCCCAAGTTGAAGATGTTAAGATGGATATACTTATTTAGGTAGCTAAACCGTAAGAATGAATACTACATGGATAGCATTCATCCTATTTAAAGGAACTGTAGACTACACAGTTATGCTTTCTACCATGTGAGTACACGATGGCAGAGCACAGGATATAAACCAGAATGAGAATCCTCATGAAACAATAAATCTGTTGGCTTCTTAGTAGTGATCTTTGTAACTTCCCGAGCTCTCTCTCTCTCTCTCTCTCTCTCTCTCTCTCTCTCTCTCTCTCTCAATCTGTGTGTGTATATGTGTGTATTGCTTGCATTAAAGACAATAACGCTGATGCATATTTGTTATAGTGACTTGAGATTAATACATTAATATTTATAATGTTTTTAGCTCAGAATTTAACAAGAGGACAAAATTCCTTTACCATAGGTTTCTCTTTAAGAAAATTTAAGTCATAGAAGTAAATCTACTAAAGATACCTTCAGAATCAGAATTTGGTACAGTTATGAACAATGTTACCCAGTAAGATACAGAAAAATGGATTGACTCAGGTTGTATAATGTTAAGCTAGGTCATAGAGTATCAAAAGAAAAAAGCCACACACCATCTCCCTTATATGGGAAAAATAGCCAATAATATCTGCATATATGTGAATACATGTACAGGTTGGTACCACATAATATGTAGAACATAAAATTTAAAAAAAATGTTAGGTTAGCAGATATAAGAAAGGACTGAAAGCAGGTAATAGTCATAAATTACAAATGAGGATATAAATCTAATTGTATTTTAGTTCTAATTATGTCATGGATTTTCAGTTTGGCAAAGGATATGTGGATAAGTATGTATTTGATAATGAAAGTGAAAACTCTAAATGTACTTGTCTGGAAGTTCATTGAGATATATAAACTTGGATGTGGTTAACTTTAGTGCTTGGTACCTTTTTGTTTTTAAGCTTTCAAATAATAGATTTGGTTTAAATAATTAAAACAAGAAAAACATGGGACAGTAATGGTAGCTCCCAACTATTTCCATATCCTTTAGGCTGGTGAACTCTCCTTGGTTTGAAATATCATTTCAAATAAGTGACTTGCTATTATTAAGATTGTCCCATAAAATTATGCATTTATGCTGATTATCTAATGGCCCGTGGTGAATCTCAATATAACACTGGCCAAGAGCTCCATTTCTTGTTTTAGGAGGAATGTGTTTGTATGTGAATGGAGGGCCAAATTACATCCATTACTTGCTAGCTACTATAAGGTATGGCTGAAGAATGTATTATGAAGGCTCTGTGATGTAGAATTCTTAGAAAATAAAAGCTGGATAAAGGAGAGCATGTTGTCATGGAGACACTCAAGCTCAGAGTTTCTAGAATAACTAGAAATTTAATATTATAACAAAACATTTCTCAGTCTATTAGTCAAGGGTTGAACTTGGTGATTGCCACCTTACACAAATAAGATGAACATATCAGAATTGACTAGCCTCCACATTTTTGCCAATCTGCACACATACACACACACACCATACATACACACACACACACACACACACACACACACACACACTCATATACACACACAAGCACACAAATATATACACAAACATATATTCACACACACATTTTAAAATAAAATAAATAGATTTTCAATAGTTACTTCTTGACTGGCTAAATTCAAACATGAATTTTTCTTGCGAACAGTTCCATGACTCTCCAAAGTGAATTAGGTTACATATTAGATACTGCCATTGCATCCTAGATTTTCCTTCTGTAATGTACTGTCTAAGTAACTTACTTCTTTAGGGGCAATTATTGAATATCTGTCTCCTTCACTTAATGAAGGTTCTAGAAAGAAAGGATTCAATTACCCTCATATATATATATATACACATATATATATACAGAACCTACTAAAGTATAGAGGACATGGTATATACTTAAAAAAATGATTTAAAATGAAGTCAGATGTCAGAATGGAGGTGTTAACTAAAACTTGAGACATGTCTGCCAAGCTACACAGAAAAATCTGGAAGATATTCCTTCCTGAGGCAGAAAGTAGTGTATTAACTAAAAACATTTTTAAGAAACTACTTAGTAGCTTTCTTTTGTAAATTGAAATAAAGAAATAAGTACAACCATGACATCAGGTTTGTTGCCACCAGTGGGAAGGATGAGCTTTTTTAATGGCAGTGACCAGGTGGCCACTCCATTCTTAATATCAGAAGGAAGATAGATTAAATTACTGCAATGAGAAACAGGTCCCTATGACAGAAGGGTTGTCCTTGGAGAACTGCACTAATATTTAACAAGTCACAATCTTGCAGTTGAGTTTTATTACCATTGTGTAACAGAAGATATCAAAAGTTGCCAAGTATACTCACACAGCTGTCAGGATAAAATTTGCCATTTCTCACCCAATTTGTAATCTAATTCTGTTCCAAATTTATAACTCATACAACAAAGGGCAAATGTCCTCATTTTGAGGAAGATTCCTACAATGATTCTACAAATATCTAGTGAATAATATTTTATTCTTTCCCCCTAAAAGTGGGGCAACAAACACCAGAAGGATGTTTGGGAAAATAAAGCACTCAAGTATAGACTTAGGGCTGGGTTGAACTTGCATCTCACCTTGTAGAGTAGTTGAGACTTCCGAGTTTCATGAAGAGCAAAGTTATGTATGCTGATAAGGAAGACAGATCAGTATTGTGAAATGCACAATTGTCTAGTTCAGAGCCTTTCATTTTTCTTGGTCTAGCAATTACCACAGCAGCCAGGTCAGCACTGCTACCCACTTTCTTCTCCAGCAGTACAATGTGTTGATCAAATATTTCATGTCCTCATAGGCCCTTTCTGTTGCCCTGACCTAACAATTTTCTGGATCACACTAATATGGACACCATGCAGCCAAACAGCAGAATAGATGTTAAACACAGAAGAGTTAGTGATTGGTATAGTAACCTTCTAGGATTCTTTGATCATTCGGATATATAGAAACCCCAAATTCTTATTTCTATTTTCTCTCAGGTTTCACTGCTTCTAAAATAGATAATTTCTTTGACAGAGGGGGAAAAACGAGATGTTAGAGTTATGAGGAACGTTAGTGTAAAGAAGAAAGAGTCGGGACCCTGAGGAAGGTAAATAAAGGGCTTGCAGCTGGATATGAGATAGCGAAGCTGACCAGATTAGAGAAAGGACATTTCGTCAAGAAAGAAAAGCCAGGCTCAGTAGGATCTGGCAGACTTCTTAGAAATACCTGCTGAAGGACACATGAAAGATACTGATTCTCAGTAAGAATGGCGTCTAAATGATTGTCTATCTCTTCCAAAAACTAGACCACTTCAGATTGACCCATACACAGGGAACAAACTATCAAATTAGAGGAAAACTACAACCACTTTGTGGTCTAAAATAATGGTGAGCTCTGTGTAACATTCACAGAGATCCATGGTGAAATACAAGAGGTATGGCGGGCATAAGAACAAAGACAACATGATCTAATTGATGGCCAGCAGACCCAATCAAGGTCATCGACAAGTAATACATGCAAAGTTCTTGACTGGCAATGAAAAGCAATGCTGGTGGCAGCCAATGGATTGACTTAATATCAGCAGCTAACTAGCAAGTTAAAGATGAGAACAGAATGTGGGATTCAACACAGGACTCTCCCAATTATTCTCAGAGTAGCATGGAAATAGCAAATAATAGATTATCTCTTTGATTGGGAGCCAAGGAGACATGTACAGAGCATTGGGTAGCACTGACTCAGCCTACAATATGCACAAAGAATAATTTAATATCAGTATCAATGATTCCAGATTTTCTCTAACTTTTGCCATAAGTAGTATAAAAACTTTAGAACCAAAAACTCAGTGGCAGCTCCATTCGTGGGTCCCTCCTATTTATCCCATGTAGGTGATCTCATCTTTCCTGTAATTCTTCTACTATGTAGGGGTTCCTTTTTTCTCCCTGCAGAAAATTCTTCTTTCTTAAGCTTTCTGTATATAATAAAACTCCTTCTTAAACACACCCATCATTGGTGTGAAACTCATTCTTCAATTTTATGAGACAAAGAAAGGACCCAGAGCTATTGACTCTGTGCAGGCACTGGTCACGGTGAACTTCCATTGACCTACCATAGAGTTAAGGTCATTTGAGATATGAAAGTCACTGTTGTTCTCAAAGATCTCCAGTTTCTGCTCTCATCATGGCATAGTGAAATGTGTCCAATTCAGTCATGGCCAACTTAGGTGTTCACCTTTATATTCACTATCTCTACTTACTTCAATCATACCAGCTAGAATTTCTTTCAATTGCTTACCTTCATTGTTGTTTTGAGCAAAGTCAGTACTACAAGATAAATAGTTATACATTGGAGTAAATTGAAATAGTTAAGCAAACAAAATGTATGCATTTGCTTGGTGGTGTGAGATAAAGTGAAATTGAAAAAGGAAGCAAAAAATTAAATGCAGAATGAAAACCACTGGAAAAATTGAAAGAAAAAAGAAAATTCGCCAGGCAGTGGTGGTGCACACATTTACTTGATGATTAATTATTGTCTTTTCTTCTCTGAACTCAGGAATTGAGGCATCTTTAGAAGCTGAAGCTACAAAGTATTTGTTTACATGGTACTTTGTTCCTACTAACATCCAATTCAAAGAGTAGAAAAAGATAGAAAATGTAAGGATTGTCATTCTTAAATATATAGGAAAAGAGGAAATAAGCAGCTCCTAAGATGTTGAACGAGTGTTATGCTTCTAGAACCTTGTCAAGCAGAAGATACTGTTTCCCCAAGTATGAGAATGTTCTCCAGATGCAGCTCTTGAGGCAAGCCAACATCTTGTTGGCATGTCTGTGTTCACTGGCTCCCATGGACAGTTCAAAAATGCCAGCTTCACCACTCTAGGTGGACTCCGTTCTTTGCTCTTAGTATATTTTCTCTAACAATGGACAAGTTGTCTCCAGGTGCAATCTTAAAAAAAAAAAAAAATGAGTCCTTACCTAGAGAAGAATGCTACTATTGCATCTGGAAAGATAAATTTCACAACAGTTTCTAACAGATTGAAACCAAGGCATGGTCTACATGGTTTGGAAGAACAGCTATAATGGAGTTGAGCTCTGAGGGTTCTCAGTAGCAACCTAGATTTAAAGGTGTTATTTCCTGATAGTTCCTCTCCTACTCACACCACAGACTCATTATTCAGTGTTTGTTATGGAACAAAGCAATCTAAAGTACTCAGAAAACTGTGAAATTTGTTCTCTCTCTCTCTCTCTCTCTCTCTCTCTCTCTCTCTCTCTCTCTCTCTCTCTCTTTCTCCCTTGCTCTCTCGCTCTCTCTGTGCTACAAACAAATCATATAAAGGATTGATAGGCAATTTCTTTGACCTGACTTGGAACAACAACAACCAACAACAACACAGCAGAGGAATAGATATTAGCAGAAGAGGCAGGAATGTATCACTTGATAAGGCAGAGAAGAAAATGAACTCTGTACCATGCACAACTTTACTGCTACCCATGACGATTGACTGCAATAACGGTTTGGAGCCACATCAAAGATGTGCAGGTTATTCAGTGTCATGAGGTTAGGAATTCTGTCCTTTACAATGATGAGTATCATTATTTATATGACAGTTTGCGTTGGGCCAGAAATAGTCATATGAATTGTATTATTCTACAAAATCCTTATAACAATGGTCTCCTTGTAACAATGGTATTCTATTGAATTTCTTTCTTCAGAAAGGGGAAAGATAAACATAGGCAATTAAATCTTTATAGCTATACTGGGAAAACTGAGAAAAAGGAAATTAGCAGTTTACTTTATCTTCAAAATTCAGAAGAAATAGGTGTCTGAGTTCTGAGCACATTGCAGGTAAAGAAATAGAAGTTTAGATAATAAATTACCAAAAAGTACATCAGAGATTCCTGAGTATAAGACAAAAGTTTATGACATTTCTTTTCCCTCACTATCAGCCTCTGAGAGTTAAGGACAATTCTTATTGGAAATATTTGAACAGTATTTTGGTTATGTGTGCATACCAAAACATGATCAAATTTCTAAAAGTTCTAAATTGTATGTTGTCAGAAGGCCAAGGATTAATTTCTGTTAGGTCCTTCCAGGGAATTTGTGTATGTGTGTGTGTGTGTGTGTATGTGTATGTGTGTGTGTGTGTGTGTGTGTGTGTGTGTGTGTGTATGTACATGTGTGTAAATATATATGTGATGTGCATATTCACACATATATATTATTTACCTATTTTCACAATTATTGTTTCAGTATATTTTCATATATGTATGTACATACTTCAATAGTCTTTACTGCCTCACTCTATTTCATCTACTCAGCATACACATTATATCATATATGTGAATATAGACATGTATTTGTATGTATCTATATACATATAGAATTCACATTTTATGTACATATTTAAATTAGCAGTCTAGGAGATCATTTTGCTGTAAGCAGCTGTGGTACTTTTGTCAATCTATTTCAATGACTTTCTTACCTCCACAGAGATTCTAGGACTTAGACAGCATTTATTTGTGGCCATTTGCACAATTCATCCTTCTACTATGACAGGCAATGCTGCAACAAGCATGTGTGAGCATTGTCAGGAGGATAATTTCTTGGTAGATCATCGTGGAAGATCAAAGGATATTTCTATCTTGTTTTCTCTTAATTACCAGTTGACATATTAAACATACTAATTCCCAGAGGATGTTTCTGTGACTGATGGGTTGTGACAACATTTCTTTCTTCAAAGAGAACAGAGGGCATTTTAGGTGGCCAATGTCTTTGTAGTGTTTTAGACAAGCACTGCTGTTGGAGTCAGCCCTGGCCTCCTTCAGTTTCTGTGTGTCCTTTGGTCATTGTTTCAGTGCAGGCTACCCCTGTGCTGTCCCAGGTGCAGGACAACCCCATGTAAACAGACATTCCAGAAAGCAGTCCATCTCCATGGGGTGCAGGAGTCTGCTGCCAAACCCCAGATTCATTCAGGAGCAGGATGCATTGTTCTGAAGAAACATGTGACCTTTAGGTCCATAGCTTAGTATGTGGTTCAAAAAAAAAAAAAAAAACCCACCTCTGATTTGAGAGAGGCTTGAATAGTCCTAACTTTAACTCGAAAAGAAGAGAAGGTGAAACATTTTAACCACTCCCAATTAATTTTCTGATGATCTTGGGATATTCAAAGTGGAAAACTAAAAATTCACTAATATACTCAAAGAATTATGACACTTAGAACAAACACACCATGGCACCGGTTTGTTCACAAGGCAGGAATTTGTGCACTTGGCATACTCAGTTCTCTCTCTGTCTCCTTGTGATGTGCCAAATATCCAGACTCCTTTCTCAGCCTGTCTCTTTTATTTCTGACCTTCTGACACCATCTATAGACGAAGCTGTTTCCAGGAACATATCACACCTTTGCCCTCCCAGTGCCAACTTTTTTAAGTTCTCCAAATATGAAAAAGAAATACATAGTGCCAGAATGTTTAAAATCTCTGTGAACTTTCTTTTTTCTTAAACACTGCTTGTTTCACAACTACCCTGGAGGGTAGTAGTGATATAGTCTACTTCCAAGTCCAGTAATGAGAGGTTCATTAATGTGTTCAATTGTTGTCTTAGAGTTTTAATTCTCCTTATTGGGTTTGAGTGTCTCTTGATGCCGCTTGCTACTCTTTCTTCTCCTTTAAATGCAGGCTCATTTGATTTCCAAGCTACTCAAAAATAAAGTTCCACCACAAATACATGTTTACTTGGTGACAAGGCAGGTACTATGTAACTTGCTCCCACACTGCAGAGTCACAGATCAGTCTCTTCAGCTACCTTCACAATTCTGTCAAAATGTCTTTAGACTGAAATACATCCCTGGAAAGACACTGCCAGAAATGATGTATAGTTTGCAACTATACATAAGCTACTTCATTCCTAGGGGAAAAAGAAACATATGCTTTTATATCTTGGTGAACTTAACATGGAGTGGAAATGTCAGTCACCTGCTTAGAGGTTATTGACACAAAGTTGGGTTTATAAATATTATAAGCAGAGTAACCATGATAATAGTGATTATATATAATAAATTATTCTTGTCTTATACCATTTTAATTTCAGTGGGTATTTGCAAACTTGTAATTGGAAACCCAGGAGTCTTATAAGCTTTAACATGGCTGGCATGTCTAACTTGAATTCCAGATCAACAGTAAAGAGGTCACCATCATTCTCCACAATTACTATAACTGATCAATTTGTAAAAGAGCAAAATGAAATGACTCAGCATTGCTGTAGACCCCTGTGCCACTTCTACAACTTGGGATGAGGCCATTGTCCAAGTTTAGGAGGATCTGCTTTGTGGAACGAGGCAGGTAGCAGTCTCATAGCATTGCTCCTTCCTCTATTATGACAACTAATGTCCAGAACTGACATTTTCTTCAGCTGCCTTTTGTCTCTTTGTAGGTTTTCATAAATATGCCCCAAATACCTACAATATAACATGGAGAAGCAAAGTGACAGAGAAGCAAAACTAAAAATAAACTCCCTCATCTGGATCATCAGAGAAACAAAAGCACACAAAAAGAAAGAAAATTATAATTGCAACACCCATCATCATTTGTAAGTATCACTTAACACTCCATGATATCTTTGACAGGATGTGAAAGACAGAACAGGCGTGTCTTCTCTAACTAAATTATCAAAAATAGTGGAGGGAATATATAAGATCTGAATGAACATAAAGGCACAAAACCTTGACAGTGTCCCTGTTTTTCCATCCTGAATTTTACAGTCCTTTATGTGACCTTTCAGTAGTTTGGGATCTGCTATTTCTTTTGCTAGAATGGAGCAGACATTTACCATGAACGGCTCTGAGTCAGCCAATGAGGAGGCCTAATCCAGGCTGCTTTGATGTAACATAAGTTAGAGAGTAGCAGGTGGCCTTGCCTGCTTGTTTATAGTGGAGTCTGGGGAGATGGGTCAGATGTAGCAGCTCCTCTTTATCTGCATGGAATTTGTGTAAATCACAAAAGAACAGATGGGGAAATGGTTACAGAGCCCTTCTCACCTCTTAGAAGCACAATCCTCCCCACCCGCAACACTACTGGTCCTTCTGTAAAAAACCAGCAGGGTTTGGTCACCCAACAGCTATAGCATAATCATTGTGCTTACAAAACATTTAAATGCAAGAATTAGACAAAAAAAATAAAGGCCAAGGATGGCTCAAATGACCACAGCTGTCAAATATGTGTATTTTACTGTTAAATTCTAGATTTAGGTTAAATCAACAATGGAACTGTAGAAGTGCTGTGACTTATTCCAGTTTAAGTGATTTGTAGATTATTTGGGAGATGGCTCATGAGGCTTGTGGCTCAGCTGGCATGTTCCTTTTGTTTTTGTATTGGAAATGCAACCACAAAATTATCTATCAAAGTCTTCTTACTACAATTCTAAACAAATTTTTAAGGCTAGACCCTTGGTGATTCATGCTGGAAATTATGAGTGACCTCATCCCATTCAAATAAAATAATCTTCTCTCTCAGGCATTTTTGATTGAAACTTGTGCAGCTGGAGCAAATATTTTCAATGCACATGATCATTTATATTGTTTTTAAGCTTTTCTATTTATACTGTGTGTGCGTGTGTGTGTGTTTGTGTGTGCGTGTATGCATATAATATTTGTTAACCAAGAGTTAATTATGGTCCTGCTTATAAGACATATGTGTGTGAAACAATGTATTTAATCAGTAAGACTGTATGAGCAATAATTTTAGTGTCACTTGCAAGAAAATCTGTTGAAAGACAAATCAGTGGGTTAGGGAGGTCTTGACACAAAGTATTTCGAAGGTCTGATGAGAAACGCAGGCTTTGATCTGCTATTTATTATTGAGTATATGTTGACTATTTGACTGCATGATGGGTATTTACTATTGACTTTAGTCTTTATAATTTTAAAATGTGTTCAAATAATACACATTAAAAATACATACGCTTACTCACAGGTCTAGAGGACACAGGATTGCTCATTAAAGAGACATTATTATTCAAAAAGAAAACTACTCTTTTTGTTTTAGAAATCTACTACATGGAGGAATGTTATGAACAATGTTTACTGTGTATTAATGAACCTAGAAATCAAAGCATTGAAATAGAGATCATAGCAAATACTAGTTTAATAACTATTGTCATCCTGCTTTCTCAAGGAGTCCAAAAAGTTCCTATTTGTCGATTTTAAGAGAGAAGAAAGACATCAGGGATGATTATCAGAAGTCAATAATTAATTCTCCATACATGCAATCTGAAGAAAATAACCTTGTAGACGAAGGTTCCCAAGTAGTAGAATTAATTTTTTCCTCGACAGATGACACTTGGCAATATCTGAAGACATTATTTTTAAGATATTTGTTTAAGATTTTAATATAAATTTAATTATTATTTGTTTGTGTATTTATGTTTGTGATTCACTGTCTGGTGCTGAGATCAGAAGACAGCTTAGTGGAGTTGTTTGCTCTTTTCATCCTTTGGTGGATTACTGGGAATAAACTCACATGACCAGGCTTGTAAGACCTGTGTGCTTATAGACTGCTTCATCTCACGGACTTGAGAAATATTTTAATTACCATACTGACTAGGGAGTTTAAGGACTGAATTTTAGTGAGTAGATGTAAGGTATTCTGGTAAACAAGAGAGCCCCCTGTAACTTTTTTCTAGGTTTTATGTCAACATAAATGTGTATTTAAGATATTTGAAACAGTTTATTATAGAATTTATTTTTAAGCAAATGAGACTCCAAAGTTTTGTCTTGTCAAATTTTGTATATGAAGAAGACACAGGTAAATAGCTTGGGATAATTCTTAAGGAGATCAAATAGATGACATATTCATATAGTCAATTTTCTTCTTTGAAAAGGGGTATCGGAGTATATTAACTTTTTCTTTTAGTTTTTATTTCTTTCAGAAGATTTCAAATAAAAAATATCAATTGCCTCATTAAATTAAATTATGCTTGAAATAAAATTGTTTAACCATGAATCCATAATACAGCTTTCCACTTTTAAAACTCTTAACTTAAAAGCACCCAAGTCATTTTATTAGAGCTAATCTGAATCAGCTTAACACATTTCTAAGAATTCATATTAAAACAGTTTTCTATCAAAACAGGAATAAAAATGGGGTCAAATTTTCATCATGTAAGATTAAGGATTTCTAAAATATTACACTTTCAGGAAGCCAGACAGGATAAGTTCTTATATGTTAGACCGTTAGGAATATTTGCTTGGTTAGTTTTGCATGATGCAAAGATAATAGGAACATTTTATAGTGATTTTTCAATTTTAGGTCTCTACTCACATTTGATACTCCCTGTTGATTGTCCCTGTCCTTTGTCACAGGAAAGACTACAGTGAGAAAACTTTGTGAGTTTATACCAGAAAACATTCCGTTTACTTATTTTCACTATTCTTATGTGTTGGGAGCCAGGGCTTGGCCTCTGGCCTCACCCATTGTGCAAGAGCCTGACCTTTTGCGCCAAGATAGTATTTACGAAGGTAGCTTGGGAATCCCGAGATAGGGTTTACTACAGGACGTGCAAGATAAGAACAACCATAAAAGATTCCATCAGCAAACGTCACCCATTGCTTAAGCCGGTTATTGAATTACCCCTTCCCCTACCCTCCTGACTCCAATTCTCTTTCCTTCACTCTTTATAAACGGTAGCTTTCTAAGATTAAAACAGACCTTGACAAGACTCTGCTTGGTCTTGCTCCTTTCTTCCTCTCGCCCATTTCCCCTGCAGGATTGGATTCTCCTCGACCCGCGAATAACCAGGTCCTGCGGGGCGGGACACTTATGTCATCTTATAAAGTTAAAAAATTAAGATGCCATCTTTGTAAGAGACAGTGGGAAGAATTAAAATGCTGTTAAGATCCAATATCAAGTATAAACTATCAAGAATAAAACACTGATTATAAAGACATTTGAACTACAATAACAAAATTTGGCACGTAGAATTATTTGGTTTACTTGATTCTTGATAAGCAGGGTAAGTGAATTTGTGACTTCTCTGTACTTTTATCAGAACATATAAAATGATTTTACATCCCTAAGTAATCCTGAAGTGTGGTTTTATGTCATGGTTCATCAAAGCAACTTGTATATCTCATGAATGAAATAAAAATTTCCAATGCTCTTTTGTTAAATATTTTTAAAAACTCTGTCTCATATATATATATATATATATATATATATATATATATATATATATATATATATATATATATGATACATAATGTGAAATAGGAGAGCAGTCTGTAATCATTCATAGTTGGTTATCCTTTTAATCCTTAAATTCATGTATTTATTGCATGCAAAGCAATGCCTGTGAAAAGATCACTGCACAAAGCAGTATTTGGAAAGCATTCTGTTGCACTCTGTCAACATACATTTTCTATATAAAGAAACTGACAGAAACATGTCTAAGCTTAATTTCAGCAAGTTTTTAATTATGTAAAATTCCAAGAAATACATTTAGAAAAACTTACTTCAGAATATCTGTCATCTTCCTCTTCCTCTCTTCTACCTCTACTTTCTTCTCCTTTCTTGTTTTTATTTTTTATTGTTCTTATATTAAGTCTTGCTCCACAACCACTAACTACTAATTTTGTTTCTTTTTAACCTTTCCATTCAAGATGCAAGCAGAAGGTAATATTAACCTTAGTTGTTTCTATACTGATTACAAATATATACATATATATATGAGATAAGTCATTGAAGACTTTTATTATTTTTTTTAGGAACTTGTTTCCAGAGTCAAAATAGTGAGCAATATTCATATGTTGGTTTGAATAATAATGCCCCTCACAGGCTAATTTATCGGAACCCATAGAGAGTGGCACACTACTTAACAGGATTAAGAGGTATAGCCTTGTTGGAGTAAGTTTGTCCTTGTTGAAGGAACAGTGTCAGTGAGAGTGGGCTTTGTAGTTTCAAAGGTCTAAGCCAGGATCAGTGGCTCTCTCCCTGCTACTTTCTAATTGGGATGTAGAACTCTTGACATCATCCCCAGCATCTCTTCCGCAGGCTCACTGCCTTGTTTTTCACGATGTTGACAATGGACATAACCTCTGAAACTGTAAGCAAGCTCCAGTTAAATGCTTTCCTTTTAAACAGTTGCCATGGTCACCATGTCTCTTCACAGCCTTAGAACATTGATTAAAACAATCCTCAAACAAATCAAAACAAACAGTAACATCCAACAAAAGTTCAATTCGCTTTGTGTAAAAATGATGCAGCACAGTAAAGGTCTAGACTGTATTTTTCTCTTGGCATTTCAGAATTAATTATATGTTATGTACAGAGAGCATCTTTGATGCATACTTGAAATTGCATTTATATTCTTACCCATGGACACTCTGTTATTGTCACAAGAACTATAGGAATTTCTTCCTATAGTTCATTCTTGTTTGCCAAATTTAATACATTGTCTATTTCCTTCTATAGTCTTTCCTCTTAACCATAACTTGCAAATGCTAGTTTGTAATAAGAATTCATACCTACAGGGTATATTAATCTAAGACTTTATCCACTTATTTCCTGCTATCATGGTATGCTCTGCTAGATATAGATGATATGTTCAGAGCAGAATACAAATTGGCAAGAACCTTTAACTAATATTCAATGAAGTTAGGGAAGACTGAATGATTTTTTAAAATGTATCATTATTCATATCCAAGGCTTCCTCTGCACTTCTGTGCACCATCTGGTCCTGATGGTTGAAGTGCCAAAATACCATAAGGAAAGTTGTTTTTGTGGTATTTCCAGTCCAACCAGAATCAGAAAGTACCAGAAATCTCTTAAGAAAAGCTGTTGTCATAGGACACAGAACCTGGTTTGTTAGATCAAGAAGTTTAAGAAAAGTAGCTTAAAATCACACTATGTTCCAAATTTAAATCCTCAACAAAAAGAGGATATTCTGGATTTAAGGTTTACCAGATGTCAAACACACAGAACTCATCCCACTACTTCTTCATACACATATTTCATTCTTTGATTAGCTGCACTTGATTTGTTTATGCCTATTGCATTTGTGCATTCATTTTTAGAGAGTATTTATAGATAAATAAAATAACAACAATTCCAATGATAAATGAGTGTCAAAATGAAGCATCTATCAAATGGCTTATACAGAATGCATATAATTTTTTAAATTACATATAAAATGTACAGAAATATGCTATCTTTGTATATGTGAGGCTTCTGATGGCTACAGAATTCTTCTATGGGTCTTTATACTTCTTTACAAGTTTATCACAGCTTGTTATTGGAATCTTCATCTACAGAGACTCAGTCAGCATTGTAAACATAGTGCCCAGAAGGTTTAGAGTGGGTTGTTCAATTTGGCAGAATTTTCTCTTTCATTCAGTCCCCAAACCATCCCTAATTTATTTAACACTGACTTCAATTCAGGGTAATTGATCTCAATTAAACAAAAAATACTTCAGCACAGGTAAAGAGGTTAAATTATGTATAGTGATATGGCAATTATTAAATTAGGCAAAGAAATGTACCATGCATGTATTATCGTAAAGCAAATGTCTTACAGTGCAAACTCTAAGCTTTTGTGTCTGACAGATTGAGATCTTGGTTCTACACCTGCCATTTGTGTAACCTAGGGCTATTTACTTGCTTCTCTGATCTTCACATTTTTCATCTAAAAATGTAAAACCAATTATTTTACTGGGATGAAAGGATCAATGAACTATACAATAATACAATCTGGGAGAATAGCAGGTGCTCTGTCACCTCACCACTGCTGGTTTTATCTGAGGATTATGAAATAATAAACAGCTGCAGGGCAGATGCTTAAAGGATTGGCTGTTACAAGAGTGCCTTGTAACTTGTGGTTAAATTCTAGTTTATCCTTTGAAAGAAGAAGGTGTCACTGTCAGCCTGCGGCTCACAGAAACCATAGAGGCAATAATGCTATCCTCCACTATGAATACTACCCATTCAGTTCCTGTGGGCAATGTTTTAAAATGTTTCATTGCAGGAAAATTTAATGGCTTCAGAGGGGTACGGCCTGAGCTGAGATGTTTCTGAATCAATGTAAAATACATCTTTCATTCAGACATTCCTGGATAACTTGCTGTGCCCTTGGGACAGTCCCAAAGAGAAACTTCTTCCAAATATAACTGTGAAGTAATTCAAGTCTTTATATTCAGTGTGTGTGTGTTTGTGTGTGTGCATGTTTGTAGGTTTGGAGGCTACAAGTTGATGTCAAGTGTCTTCCTCAATAGTTCTCCAACTTAAGGTTGAGACAAGATCTTTCTTTTTTTTTTTTTGTTATTTTATTTTTTTTCCTCCTTTTTATATTTTTGATACTTTATGTACATTTCCAATGTTTCCCCTTTTCTGAATCTCCTCTTTGGATACCCCCCGTCCCCTCCCCAACCCGCCTCTAGGAGGGAATTCCACCTCCCACCC
>CM052705.1:97387730-97398609 GCA_028551405.1 Uromys caudimaculatus | reverse complement strand
TACATTGCTTTTACTATGTTTAGGTATGGCCTTAAGTTCCTGATCTTTCCAAGACTTTTATCATGAAGGGATGTTAAATTTTGTCAAATGCTTTTTCAGCATCTAATGAAATGAACATGTGATTTTTTTTCTTTGAGTTTGTTTATGTAGTGGTTTATTTTGATGGATTTCCAGGTATTGAACCATCCCTGCATCCCTGGGATGAAGCCTACTTGATCATGATGAATGATCATTTTGATGTGTTCTTGGATTCAGTTTGTGAGAATTTTATTGAATATTTTTGCATCGATATTCATAAGGGAAACTGGTCTGAAGTTTTCTTTCTTTGTTGGGTCTTTGTGAGGTTTTGGTATGAGTGTAACTATGGCCTCATAGAATGAATTGGGTAGTGTTCTTTCTGTTTCTATTTTGTGGAATAGATTGAAGAGTATTGATATTTGGTTTTCTTTGAAGGTCTGATAGAATTCTACAGTAAACCCACCTGGTCCTGGGCTTTTTTTAGTTGGGAGACTGTTAATGACTGCATCTATTTCTTTAGTCATTATGGGACTGTTTAGATGGTTTATATGATCCTGACTTAACTTTGGTATTTGGTATCTGTCTAGATACTCGTTCATTTCATCCAGATTTTCCAATTTTGTTTAGTATAGGCTTTTGTAGTAGGATCTGACGATTTTTTGAATTTCCTCAGAATCTGTTATGTCTCCCTTTTCATTTCTAATTTTGTTAATTTGGATCCTGTCTCTGTGCCCTCTGGTTAGTCTGGCTAAGGGTTTAATCTATCTTGTTGATATTCTCAAAGAACCAACTCCTGGGGATAGGAGGTTTCCAAAATGCAGACCTGGAAAGGGGGAAACATTGGAAATGTAAATAAAGTATCAAAAAAAAAAAAAAAAAAAAAAAGAACCAACTCCTGGTTTTGTTGATTCCTTGTATAGTTCTTTTTGTTTCTACTTGGTTGCTTTCATCCCTGAGTTTGATTATGTCCTGTCTTCTACTCCTTTTGTGTTCCTTAGCTTCTTTTTGTCTAGAGTTTTCAGGTGTGCTGTTAAGCTGCTAGTGTATACTCTCTCCAATTTCTTTTTGGAGGCACTCAAAACTATGAGTTTTCCTCTTAACACTGCTTTCATTGTGTCCCATAAGTTTGGGTATGTTGTACTTTCATTTTCATTAAATTCTAGGAAGTCTTTAATTCTTTCTTAATTTCTTCCTTGACCAAGTTATCATTGAGTAGAGCATTGTTCAGCTCCCATATGTATATGGGCTTTTTGTTGTTATTGTTGCCATTGAAGACCAGCCTTAATCCATAGTGATCTGATAGGAGGCATGGGATTATTTCAATCTTCTTGTATCTGTTGAGGTTTGGTTTGTGCCTGATTATATGGTCAAATTTGGAGAAGGTACCATGCGGTGCTGAGAAGAAGTTATATTCTTTTGATTTAGGATGAAATGTTCTATAGATATCTGTTAAATCCATTTGGTTCATAACATCTGTTAGTTTCATTGTGTCTCTGTTTATTTTGTGTTTCCAAGATCTGTCCAGTGATGATAATGGGGTGTTGAGGTCTCCTACTATTATTGTGTGAGATACAATGTGTGCTTTGAGCTTTAGTAAATGTTCTTTTATGAATGTGGGTGCCCTTGCATTTGGAGCATAGATGTTCAGAATTGAGAGTTCTTCTTGGTAGATTTTTCCTTTGATGAGTATGAAGTGTCCTTCCTTATCTTTTTTGATGACTTTTTGGTGAAAGTCTATTTTATCTGATATTAGAATAGCTACTCCAGCCTTTTTCCTGTGACCATTTGCCTGGAGAATTGTTTTCCAACCCTCTACTCTGAGGTAGTGTTTGTCTTTATCACGGAGGTGTGTTTCTTGAATGCAGCAAAATGCTGGGTCCTCTTTATGGATCTAGTCTGTCAGGCTATATCTTTTTATTGTGGAATTGAGTCCATTGATGTTAAGTGATATTAAGGAATAGTGATTGTTTATTCCTGTTATTTTCGATGTTGTTTTTATGTTTGTGTGGCTATCTTCTTTTGAATTTGTTGAAAGATTACTTTCTTCTTTTTTCTGGTATGTAATTTCCCTCCTTGAGTTGGCATTTTCCACCTATTATCCTTTGTAGAGCTGAGTTTGTGGAAACATACTGTGTAAATTTGGTTTTGTCATAGAATATTTTGGTTTCACCATCTATGGTTATTGAGAGTATTGCTGGGTCAAGCAGCCTGGGCTGGCCGTTGTGTTCTCTTAGGGTTTGTATGATTTCTGCTCAGGGTCTTCTAGCTTTCAGTCTCAGGTGAGAAATCTGGTGCAATTCTGGTAGATCTGCCTTTATATGTTACTTGACCTTTTTCCCTTTACTGCTTTTAGTATTCTTTCCTTGTTTTGTGTATTTGGTGTTTTCACTGTAATGTGATGGGAGGAATTTCTTTTCTGGTTCAATCAATTTGGAGTTCTGAAGGCTTCTTTATATTTATGTTCATCTCTTTCTTTAGATTAGGGAAGTTATCTTCTATAATTTTGTTGAAGATATTTACTGGTCCTTTAAGTTGGGAATCTTCACTCTCTTCTATATCTATTATCCTTAGGTTCTGTCTTCTCATTGTGTCCTGAATTTCATGGATGTTTTGGGTTAGGAACTTTTTGCATTTTGCATTTTCTTTTACTGTTGTGTCATTGTTATCTATGGTATCTTCTGCACCTGAGATTCTCTCTTCTATCTCTTGTATTCTGTTGGTGATACTTGCATCTATGACTCCTGATCTCTTTCCTAGGTTTTCTAACTCATGGGTTGTCTCCCTTTGTGATTTCTATATGTTTCTATTTCTATTTTAGCTCCTGAATGGTTTTGTTCATTTCCTTTGTCTGTTTGATTGTGTTTTCCTGTAATTCAGCCTGTTTGATTGTGTTTTCCTCTAATTCTTTAATGAATTTTTGTGTTTCCTCTTTTAAGGCTTCTAGTTGTTTACCATTAATCTCTTGTATTTCTTTAAGGGAGTTATTTATTTATTTCTTAATGTCTTCTATCATCATCATGAGAAATGATTTTAAATTTGAGTGTTACTTTTCTGGTGTGTTGGGGTATCCAGGGCTTGCTGTGGTGGGAGATCTGGGTTCTGATGATGCCAAGTAGCCTTGGTTTTTGTTCCTTATGTTCTTGCCCTTGCCTTTCACCATCTGGTTAATTCTGTTGTTAGCTGTTCTTACTCTCTCTGGCTGTGGCTTGTTCTTCCTGCAGGCCTCTGTGTCAATACTCCTTGAAGACCAGCTCTCTCTGAGAGGTATTTGGGTTTGGAGAGCTGTTGCACAGTGCCAGCTCTGGGGTGCAGACAGAAACCAGAAGGATCTTGTCCCCAGCTGTCACTTGATTCCTATGTCCTGATGGGTCTGCAAGGGTCCCTCTTGATCAAGTGAATTTGAACAGAAGTGGTGGTTTTGCCTGTTCTCGAAAGTGTGTCGGCACTCCTGGGATACCATCTCTCCCCTGGCACTATTTGAGTCATGTGTCACAGGATCAGCTCCCTGGCAGCCAGAAGAAATTAGAAGACCACTCTTCAGTCATTGTGTTCTAGGATTCCAGATGAGTCCCTCTGAGCAGACAGGCTTGTCCGCACTCCTGTGAGTCTAGCTTTCTCTTGTCACTATTTGGCTATGGATCCCTGTGGTACAGGCTAAGGTCCCCAGCCACAGATGGACATCGCAAGACTCCTGTCCTTGACTTTTCCTCTGTCCTGCGGATTCTGGGTGGGTCCCGGTGAGCAGTGGTTCTCCTCTTAACCCCACTCACAGCTTTTCCACACTCCTGGGAGGGTAGCTTTCTCCTGGCGCTATTTGGCTATGGAACCCTGGTGGCCCAGGCACAGGTCTCCTGCCACAGATGGAAACCGGCATAATTCTCTTGTAAAAGAGAAGGGTCTTGAGAAATAGATGAGCCTTGATGATTGGACCACTATGTTGTTTTACTTTTCATCTTTAACAAGTAGCTTTTGTCCTCAAAACTGACTCATCACCAGTTGAATGAAACAAGAAGAAATGGCTATGCAATAAAACAATAAATTGATTAAGAAAGAAAGCAAGGCAAAAAAACAAATACAACTTGCTATATTCCTGAAGAAAAAAATACGTTTATTTATGTGTTATGTCATAGCAAATGCTTATGCTTATGACCAATTTTGTCCAACAATTTGATGTTGGGGGTTTGATTGATAGATGGATATATTTTTTAACTAATAGAAAAAATGATAAAGAAATGGCAGGATTATGGCAAAATTGGCTTAGTTTTCAGAGTGATGGAAGGAAATATTAGATGAAACTGTTAGAGCTAAGGAGTGAGTTTGGGGAGAACTGTACTTGAGTCTTTCCAATGTGCTTCTTCTGCTTTTGGTGCAGAATTAATGGTTTCTCCTTCCTTCTCCTCCTCTCTCCTTCCATTTCCTTTCTTTCATATTTCTTTCTCAGACATTTTTGCTTGTTTGCTTGCTTGTTTGTGATAGGATCTTGTAGTATAGACAAGAATAGCTTTTACTTCATAGTGCTCAACCTCTGTAAGCTTCCTGAGTCCCAGGATTACAAACATAATCTACCATACCTGGTCCTTGTGCTCAATATTAAAGTATATTAAAGCATTTGTACATTTAATTGCAAATAGTTATAACCACTCTATCCATATATAGGCATTATTTCTCTCTGAGGTGCTTTTATGTGGTTAATTTTTTCATTCTACATGTACTGCCGAGTACCTCCTATGTGCCAATCATTTGTTGTGTCCTGAAGACAAATAAAAGTAAGATGTTTTAACCTCAAAGGAATTATAGGGTGTATGACATCTTAGTGTGTGACAGATGCCAAACGAGTTCATACAGCACTTTTGGAAACAAAGACAATGAAAACAATTTGATAACAAGAGGATCCAGTGAGCCAAAGAAGGTAAAGAGTGACCATTCTGAGTTGGGTAAAAGATGCTGAGCATGTCCTGACACAAGGTTCTTATAAAAAGATATAAGTATATACTCATGACTATATTTGATGTAAATGTTCCTAATATATAAGATGGATACATCATACTAAACAAAAAAAATACACATGGAATCTCTTATTATGAGTTCTATAAAAGACATATATTAGAACATTTGGCATAAATATTGGTTAATATTTCCATTAAAAGAAAAGACACAGAAGTTGTATGTTGCTACTTACTTCATGGGTCAGTGTGAGTGATTTCTTATTTTATTGCAAAATAACCTAAATTTAGCATTAATATTTCTTTACTTAGTTTGCTAGTTACCTTATAATGGCCTTGGACACAATGTAGTTTTAAACTTTAAAGCTGTTATATCTTAGCATTTTTTTTGAGTCCTTTAAGCTACATAATCAATATAAACATAAATCAAACTAATTTATAGTATTTGACAACCTCAATGGTGTACATTTCCTTACTGTCATCTATTCATTTATACTTCCTAAATGAAGCAATTTTTGTAAAGCTATATAGAAACATCTGTATATAGTGTTTCAGCCACAGAAATATAAGGACACAAGTATCATTCAGAGGCTAAATTCTTCAATAAAGAGGATGATTAGGGAGTTATATGTTTAAGAAAAAATGTACTTTTTCCTTTAATGTAACTTACTTAATTATGAATCTATATGAATTTATTTTATTAATGATTGAGTATGACCACTGTTTCATATAATCTCTTAGATATTAAATTTTATTTATGAGCTTAGAAAAGCTAATGCTAACCTAAAGCTGCTTATTAAATGAATAAGTAACACTTTTGAGAGAAGATCAAATCAATTTTTTAAATCTATTGTCTTCTCATATATTATATTCTATTTGCTGTTTCCCCCTCCTCCTTCCCTCCAAGTACCCCACTTATCTCCCATCTCACTCAGGTTCATTTCTTCTCGTTCCCCTTCAGAAAAGGGCAGACCACCCAGAGGTACCAAACAAACATGACATATCAACTTGCACTAAGATTGGGCATATCCCTCATATCAAAGCCTGAGGAGGCAACCCAGTACAGAGAACGTGATCCCAAAGCAAGCAGAAGGGTCAGAGATATCCCCTGCCCCCACTGGTAGGAGTCCCACAGAACACCAAGCTACACAACCATACCATATGTGCAGAGGACCTAGGTCAGACCCATACAGGCTCCCTGATAGGTAGTTCAGTCTCTGTGTGCTTGTGAGTCCTGGTTGTCCTATTTGGTACCTACAATCCTTCCTCCCCCTCTTACACAGGATTCCCCAAGATACACCTAATGGTTGGGTGTGGGTATCTGCATCTGCTCCCATCAGTTGCTGGATCAAAAATGTCTATGTGATCCATCTGGAATGCAAACACACCACATACCATTAATCCCTCTGACTGGATTTGTTCTTATCTATTCTAACAGGTATAAAATGAAATCTGTTCACTTTTAGTAATTATCTTTAAGTGCTCTGAGTCTAATACATTCATGCCCTTACTACACCCTTTTAATGCCAAATAATGAAGGTAAACTTAGTTTATAGGAGGAGCTAGCCATTTTTGAAAGTGTGGTCTAATTGAAGAGCAAAAAAAAAAAAATGACAAATCAGAGAAAGATTTGAAAGAATGAGTCAGAGATAGGATACTACCAACTCTCAAGAGATCATACTTGAAAGAGAGGCAATTTAACAGAGCAACACAGACAGAGAGAGGGGCAATTTTACTGGGACAGTTTTACAGAGCCAGGTTACAAGTGAAAAGAGAACCAACAAAGAATGATAAGGAGCCAGAAGAATAGAACAGATTGCCAGAGTTAGTTTGAGGCCGAGCAGAGAAATTCAGGCAGAAACCAAGAAAAGCCAGTTTGAATCAGGATCATATGCCAGAGAAGCCATATTGCTGAATTAAAAATTCTTCTTGCCACTGCACTAGGTTTTTATCTTGCTCCCCAAATGCTGCCCCAGTACTCTATCTCCTTCCAATAACTAGTTCCTCCTCTTCCCAACTCAACCTGTCCCCAGTCCATTAGTGAAATCTATGCATTTTTCCCTTTCTGGAAAGATTCATGTGCAGTCTCTGCTTCTTGAATCCTCCTTGTAACTTAGTTTCTTTGGATTTGTAGATTATGCCATAGTTATCTTTCACATTACAGATAATATCCACTTATAACTGAATAAATAACATGTTTTGTCTTTCTTGGTCTGGATTACCTTGCTCAGGATGACATTTTCTAGTAGCATCCATTTGCCTAAAATTTTCATGATTTTTTTTTTTTAACAACTGAGTAATTTTTGTTGTTGTTTTCAACAATTCTGACAGGTATACAATATAATCTCAGAGGTGTTTTGATGTTCATTTCCTAATGGCTAAGACCTTGAACATTTCTTTAAGTGTTTCATGGGCATTTGAGTTTCCTCTGTTGAGAATTCTCTATTTAAATCTGTACCCATTTTAATTGGATTATTTAGTTTGTTGGCATCTAGTTTTTTGAGTTCTTTAAATATTTGGATATTAGCCATCTGTCAGATGTAAAGTTGGTGAAAATCTTTTATTTTGTATGTTGCTGTTTGATCTTATGAACTGTATGGTGTTTGCCTTACGGAAGATTTGTATCTTAGTGCATGTGGTATTGGTGTTCTGTTCAGGAAGTTTTCTCCTGTGTCAATGAGTTCAAGGCTATTTCCCATTTTCTCCTCTATCAGGTTCAGTATATCTGGTTATATGTTGCAGTCTTTAATCCATTTGAAATTGAGTTTTGTGCAGAGTGATTGATGTATAGCTACATATCATTGATATGTAGGAATTAGCAGAGGAACAACACTGAAAAAGATGGTGAGGAGCAGCAAATATTATGGATCCGCCAGAACTAACTTGAAGTTACTTCCACACAGGAAGGATCATCAGATGGGTACAAGGAGAATTACTAGCAATAGAAAAATGAATCACAGAAGAAAACACAAAGTACACAGACCAGGAAATAAAATCACCAAACAAAATACACAAAACAAGATTGAAAAGGAGTAATAATATATATGAATGAGATTATACCATTTTAAGTTTTCATCTAAAGTTAAAAAATATATATTCTCACATTACAATAGCATTATAAACATCTTGATTATTATTTTCACTTTTAAAATATTTTAGTGCATAGAGAGTAAAAAATTTGGAATAATGATAAAATATATGCATGAATAGGAGACACAAAACACTTTCTAGTCTGCTTTCTAGAGTTAATACTTTGAGTGTGTGTGTGTGTGTGTGTGTGTGTGTGTGTGTTTGTGTTCCAGTATTTTTTATGTATGTGGATGTATATCCACATATAAATCAATGTTTCATTCTCTATCCTAAGAAATTATACTATATAACTCAAGAAATATTTTATGTAAAATTTAGTGGCTATGCTAGACTTTTGATAATAAATATTCATGGAGAAAACTTTATTGTAAGTTTCTAAGTATTTTGAGTCTTCATATAATAACTGAAGTTTTTTCTTAAAAATACATAATTAACTTAGTTAAGGATAAATACGCTTAAGAATCCTGATAGATTTTACAGCATGCTTTCCAGAAATACAGATTTTATTAAAATTTCATCAACCTATAAAACTTCTCATTTCCCTGTGAATTCAACACTGTAGAGTGTTCCCATTTTATCTATATTTTAAACTAGTCTCTACAGATGTTTCACCTATAATGGAAAAGCAGCTTTTGATGCCAAGTAATTCTACATCCTATTATAAACAATATATTAGACCAGAATTGAATCTCATGGATCCAGTATTCAGCTTTTGTTACTGAGCTTTTCCCAAATCTGTTCCCACCTTCTGTAATCCTGTTCTGATCTGTGATAATAGTTGTATGTAAAGTTTCCGTTCCATTCTTCTTGTCCAGGTTACCTATTGTATCATTTTGAAAATCTCACTTCTAAATGTCCATAGAAATAAATGAATATTGTAACAATGAAACATTGAATTACATATTTTCTTGGTAGTGTCCATTTTCTAACTGGTGTTAGAAGGTCTTTGGGAATAATAGGGGGTCATTTAGCTACTCTCAGTCTGTCATCTGTGAAAACAACTTTGCATGACACTGCATAGCTACTTGCAGATTACAATAACTAATATCACAAACCCCAAAGGCTTGAATTGTCTATTAAAAATACTTACTTGAAAAAATTCACAGATAATTTTATTTTAATTGATTGTTATTTCTGTTGGTGTATATTAATTGCATAGAATTTTGGCTTTTCTGGAGGTGATTTTATTCAAATTGAACATTTTATTAATGATTTTGTGAATTAATAGTCGTGATATATTATCTTTGTATATGTCATGGAATTGTGTAAAGTCTTGCATATGAATTTTGCAAAGTCTTAGGTAGGAAAGAAGTAGATTGTTATCATTTTTGCATATGAATGATTCTTTATACTTTTCTTCCATGTCACTCAAGGATGGAGCAGGAGAGAGTTCTTTCTTTCTTTTTTTTTTCAATAATTTATTTTTTTATTCATTTTACACCCCGATTGAAGGCCTCCTCCAGTCTCTCCTCCTATTCTTGCTCTTATAAATCCATCCTACCATTACCCCTCCCCTTCTCTTCAAAGAAGGGTCAGGCTCATTTTGGGTACCACTCCACCTTGGGACATGTAGTCCCAGCCACATCCTCTTCTGGTGAGGCCTTACCAGGCAGTCCAGGTAGAGAAAGGGTATCCAATGGTAGGCACCAGAGACAATAACCACCCCTGCTCAAATTGTTAGAGGACCCACATGAACACCAAGCTGCACATCTGCAACAAATGTGTAGGGTCCTAGGTTCAGCCCCTGCATGCTATTTGGTTATTGCTTTAGTCCCTGTAAGCCCCCCTGGGACCATGTTAGTTGACTCTGTAAGTCTTGTGGTGTCCTTGACCCCTCCAGCTTAATCAGTTCTATTCCTCAGTCTTCCAGTAAGACTGTCTGAGCCCTGCCTGATGTTTGCCTGTAGGTCTCTATATCTGTTTCCATCTGCTGCTGGATGAAGACTCTCAGGAAACAGTTATGCTCAGCTCCTGATTACAAGCATAAGAGAGTATCAGGGGTGGGCTCTTTCAATTAGTGTTTTAGTCAGGGTTTGTATTCCTGCACAAAACATCATGACCACGAAGCAAGTTGGGGAGGAAAGGGTTTATTCAGCTTACACTTACACATCTCTGTTCATCACCAAAGGAAGTCAGGACTGGAACTCAAGGAGGTCAGGAAGCAAGAGATGATACAGAGGCCATGAGGGATGTTACTTAATGACTTGCTTCCCCTGGCTCGTTCACCTTGCTTTCTTATAGAACCCAAAACTATCAGCCCAGTGTTGGTACCACCCACAATGGGCCCTCCCCCTTGATCACTAATTGAGAAAATGCCTTACAGCTGGATCTCATGGAGGCATTTCTTCAAGAGAGGCTCCTTTCTCTGTGATAAATCTGGCTTGTGTCATTTTGACACACAAAACCAGCCAGTGCACGTGGGGTGGGTTTCAAGATGTGGCAGTCGTTGTCTGGCTGTCCACTCAGTCTCTTCTCTATCTTTACTCTGTGAATCTTGTAGGCAGGACAAATTTTGGGTTGAAGGTTTTATAGGAGGTTGATGTCCCCCTCCCTCCACTGGAAGTCCTATCTGGCTACAGGAGCTAACCATTTCAGTGTCTATATCACATGCTGGTAGGAATCTCAGCCTGAGTCACCCGCATACACTCCCCATAGCCTCCCCCATCCCAGTTTCTAATTGTTTTTTTATTTTTTTTTTTTATTTTTTTATTTTTTTATTTTTTTTATTTTTTGATATTTTATTTACATTTCCGATGATTCCCCTTTTCTTTGGAACCCCCGTGTCCCCTCCCCCTCCCTGCCTCTGTGAGGGAATTCCTCCTCCCACC
>CM052705.1:97266612-97387230 GCA_028551405.1 Uromys caudimaculatus | reverse complement strand
TGCGATCTGCTGAGAGGGATCTTTGTCCCGGCGCCGATTAGCTGTGGGGCCCTGTGGCCCAAGCTGAGGTTTCCGGCCCCCCAGTTTCTAATTGTATATGGTGTCTTTGGGATGGAATGCATGACTGTTATAAAATTGGTCAAAAGTCTATGACTGGGGATATAACAAGCTTAGGGTAGAATGTGCTACTAATGTTTTGATAAATGAACTTGTAGCCAAAGTGCTTCCTAAATAATGATGTTTATTCCCACACACTCATGCTATTTTTATTCTGGATTAAGAAAGCTTCTTTTTCACAGAGGACAACAATTAATACACACTTACAACCTAGCAGAGTGCTGAGAATACCCAACATTTGAGCGATCAGCCCAATAGAGAACACCTGTTTCTTAGTCAAGATTTCTATTGCTATAGTGAAACACAATGGCCCAAAAGGAAGTTGGGGAGAAAAAGGTTTATTTAGCTTACATTTCCATGTTGCTGTTCATTATTGAAGGAAGTCAGGACAGAAACTCAAACAGTGAAAAGTCCTGGAGGCAGAGGCCATGAAGGGATACTCCTTACTGGCTTGCTCTTCTTGGTTTGATCAGCCTGCCTTCTTATAGACCCAGGACCCACCATAGGCTAGGCATGCCCTCATTGATCACCAATTGAAAAAAGGTGCCTTATAGCTGGATCTCATGAAAGCATTTCCTCAACTGAGACTCCTTTCTCTGTGAGGACTCTAATTTTTGTCAATATGACACCCAAAAGTCTCCAGTACAACCAGTATCACTCCTTTAAAGGCCCAGAAACTATTATGAGAAAAGGAACAGAAAGATTGTAAGAACCAAAGGATGAAGAGTAGCACTATTCATGAAACATTCTTTTAGTTATGACATGGTCTTTGTAATTACAATTATATAGCACATGTGTCTACTTGCACAAGACATTTATAAGAACAACAAAAGGGTATGAAGGTAGAAGGGGACTAGGTGGCAAGAAGAAGGAAGGTAATAGACGCAGGAGAGGGATAAGAGGGACATGAAGGTGAATATGATCGCAGTGTGTCCCATATTATATAAAATTGTCAAAGGTGTTGGCTAATGTGAAAATAAGATCATGGTCAAATTGTTAAACCACAAAAAGGAAATACGTTTGAAATCTACAAATCAATTTCAAGCCCGTGTAGAAATAATCGTCAGTGATGAAAAAATGAATGAATAATTAAATGAATGAATGAATGAATGAATGAATAGCTTAGGACACTTCCCATTCATTTTTTTCTATACTTTTTTATCAACTGAGAAAAAAAGACATTTGTAAACATCCATTTAGGTTGTTCATGGAATAATTCTTTTATATAATTAATTTCAAGTGGAAATGTGATCTCAGTTCACAAAAAAGGGGGCAGAAAAACTTTAAAATCTGGGATGGTAGATGGCCTCAAAAAAGTCAATTACCAGACACAGTATGATATTTACACAAATAAAGTGAAATCAAATGTACAGTATGCACAAGACTTCTACAAGTTCAAGCACAACATTTCAGCATTGAAGTGGACAGGCGAGCACAGAATTACATGACAGCTTTTGGGAAGGAGGCAGCTTTCTTTAATGATTTGACTCTTGGTTGGTTGACTATACTCACTATCCTGGGCAGGCCACACTTCCAAGAGCATATGGGTAACACAATGTGGACTCAATGGGAGTTGGAGAAGAAAGAAAGGGTAAAAGGAAGGAAGGAAGGAAGGAAGGAAGGAAGGAAGGAAGGAAGGAAGGAAGGAAGGAACAAAGGAACGAAGGAATGAAGGAACAAAGGAAGGGAAAATGGGATAAAGAACAAAACAAGGTTGGATGTGTTCTGGGATGAGAATAGTGAAGATGGATATGGAGGATTGGTAGGTGGAGTAGATATGCTCAAAAACTATTATATAAAATCACAGAAAATTAATAAATGACCTTAATTTTAAAAAACAGTGAAAGGAAAAGGCAACATGATTCTCCTTTGAAAGTATAGTGAGTATACCTTCAGATTGTCAGGTTGCTGTTTCCTTACAGTGGCCATGAAGCTCAGATCATCAATCCACCCATTTAAATATGCATAATATGCTGCTTTTCAGCACCTTTGAGATTTCATTGAGAAGACAAGGCCTCTGGAGGCAGTTTCAGTTTTCTTATTCATATTGAAGTTTCTGACTCCTAGACAGATTTTAGAGTAAGGGCATTTTTATTTCCCTCTTCATTATGCCTCTATTTCTTTCTTTATTTTTAATATTTCTGGTTTTGTGTGTGCATGTGTGTGTGTGTGTGTGTGTGTACACATTAAATATCCCCCTGTTACTTAGGTTACAAATAGTTGTAAAGATGCACAAGTGGGGACTGGGAACTTCACTTAGATCGTCTGCAAGAATCGGAAACAGTATTACAGGATTAAGCAGTGGGTGACCTCATCAGCCTCCATCTTTCTAACCTGCCTCAGTACCTATTGACACAATATATTAAAATGTTTATGGTTGTCTCCAGAACATTTCTTTTTGTCTATATATATTGGAACTATTAAAAAGGAAAATCATCCTATTTTCTCCAAGCACAGTTTAGTGTTTGTATGTTTGTGAGCACCTGTGTGTGTATGTGTCTATGTAGTGTGATTCTGCTGGAATTTGTACTTACAGATTCTTATGTAGCAGGTTACACAACTAAAGTGTTTTAGTAGTGTTAATAGTAATAGATAAGGTTATTTTTCAGAAGCTAGTAGCAATTTCCAAGTGTTAAATTGCTTTAACAGTTAAACTGCTGTGGAGTTTGTTTGTCTAACCTATCGGCACTTGGACCTCATAAGAGTGGCAGCACTTGTGTTCAGCTCTGTGGTTGATGTTTGCTCACGTCTTTCTGGAGCTCATTCCCTGCTTCCATATTAAGAATGAGATGCGCACATGCCTGTGGATATCCTGGCACTAATTAATGAAATCTGCTCACTTAAGTCAAGTCTGTGCAGCAAGGGATTTTCAGGCTGACCTCCAGCCTCAACTCTCTCCACAGAGAAAAAAGTTGCTGCCTCTTCTTCCTGCTCACTGGATATAATTTCTGTGATGAAGGAGCCCTTCTAACGGGAAGCACTCCTGTTTCAAGCTGGGCTCTGGTATTTTTCTTTATTTCCCTGGGATGTAATTATCCTATGATAAGCACCTTTGTGTCTAATAACTTAATTAGGTAATCACATCACGGCTATGAGTGCTGTTTTATGCAATGGAAATGTGTAATACACAGTAAATCATCAAAGCTCCTTTGTGCTGGCCAGAAAAGCAAAGCACTCAGTCTAGGAGTGAAATTCCCACCTTTTCCAGACAGGTTGCTTTAATTTTCAGGAGCTAGGTAGGAGGAAAAATACTTCTTTATACTAAACAGGTAGAGAAGCATAACATGGGTTCTCCTGGATTCTGCCATTGTTATCTGTCCTCCACACGAGTATAGAGTTTACATAGAAGAATTGCCTCTTTTCTTCAAAATAGACCCATTAGAGCAAGAGCAGCACCAGCTGCCTAACACCTATGATTTCATTTTCTAGTGTCTGATTATTTATTCATTACTGTATATAAGTGTGGTGAAGGTGTGTTCATCAGATTAAAAAAAAATTTTTTAGAACTGTAACATTTCTGTTGCAATCTCATATTCAAAAGCCTGTAGTCAAGTGAAAATGACTGAAGATCTTATGTTGCTGTAGTCAGTTAACCAATGTTGAGTGGCTTTCTTTACCTGTGATACTCGACTTTTAATGAAGCACAAACAGACAAACAAAAACGAATCCATTATTGCCCTGATGTCTCTGCCAATTGGATTAAGTAGGCAGTGTGTCATTGTGAACTTTGACCAATGATGTTTTCAAAATATTCACTCTGTCAGAGTCTGTTAGCCCAGCCAGCAAGATTAAGAAAAGAAAATGAGATCTAAGAGAAGACAGAACACAATAAATGAACTCAAACCCTTCTCTTTGTAGATTTGTGACTCTCTGAACACATTATATTATATTAAAATGATAGATTAATTTAAATGATAGATTAATTCCTATTCATTATAGAAGTACATACTATTGGAAATTAGTCCCATTTTCTCTAGTGCCTAATATTAATTGAAATGATTATATTTTATTTCTCCTGCTGCTTGTGTTTTATTTATTGGCTTTTATTCTGTTAAAAGACTTTGGGAGACAGCGAAATGCTTCAGTGAGTAAAGTCAACAATTTCAGAGAGTGAAAACCTGAGTTCAGTTTTCCTCTGACTTTCAAACACACACATGCACACACAGACACAGCTTTTGAAGTCTTATTACTTTAAGTTTTATACTATAATATAAATGATTCTATAATGGAGACTTGGAAACATTTGAAATGCAAATAAAATATCAAAAAATAAAAATTTTTAAGAAAGTTTTATAATATAAATAATTCTATAGTATTATCTATACTTAAGAATTATTTTGACTTATCCCTATGAATATACACTTATTCACTTTCATTAACAGATTTTTTAATAAAGTCTTTATGCTATTTCTGGTACCAGATGCTTTTTATATAGTGTTTTATATAGTAAGTTGTTGTTTCAAGTTGTTTTGTTGAAAATGCTACTTACCATTTTATACACAGGATTCTAGACTTAAGAGTCGAGGCCTCACATAGTATAAACCTATTAGTTACTTTTATTTTCACGGTAACAAATACCTGAGAGAAAGGAAGTTCAGAGGGGAAGAACTTTTTGTTGTTGTTGTTCTTGTTGTTTTGGATTATAGTTTAAAGTGATACAGTCCACCCAGGAAGGGGACTCATGATGGTATGAGTCATATGAGGTCTTCAATCAGGAAGCAGAGAATGCCCTAAAAAAGGGCCCAGTTGTGGAATTTCAAGGCCCATTGCTACGGACCCTCTCTTTCCTTCCAGGCCTTCTATCAAGGCATACAGGTGCTGGGGACCAAGTGCCAGCCATTTCATGTTCAAGCAATTACAGATAAGCAATAATCACAGGATGCTTTTGACACTTGACTCTTCCAGTCACCAAGTCTCCATAAGGAAACCGATCCTTTCAGTTGTTCAAGTGAGTACATCCAACCCATTTTATAAGGAAGGATTGTAGTACATTTTGTGTATTTTGTGACTTATAGGAGTCTATCAGTTGACACAAATGAAATGCAGCAATGTGTGCTTCTCAGGAAGACTGACACAGGCATAAACTCAAGAAGGTGCAGAGAAGTCCGACATTCCCTCTAACACACAGACAGGAGGTCAAGGTAGGAGGCTATCGGTTTGCATGAAAGGGTCATGAAAGTTTTGAAAGCTCAAGTGAACCAAAGAAATAGTGATTTTTGACAGTTAGTGATGATATATCCTCAGACGCTGTAACAGAAATTTTAAGGTAGTCTTTTATTTTATTGAGTTGTTTTAAAATGGACTTCTGAACTGAATGACAAGCTTTTTTTTTTTTTTTTTGTGGTTTTTCGGGACAGGGTTTCTCTGTGTAGCCCTGGCTATCCTGGAACTCACTCTGTAGACCAGGCTGGCCTTGAACTCAGAAATCGACCTGCCTCTGCCTCCCAAGTGCTGGGATTAAAGGCATGTGCCACCACTGCCAGGGGAAGGACAAACATTTTAGCTTTAGTTTTCTATTTATTTATTTATTTATTTATTTATTTATTTATTTATTTAACTATCTATCTATCCATCCATTCATTCATTCATTCATAAATTTATTTTTATTAATCATTTTATGCATTTATATTTCAAATGATCTCCCCCTTCCCGGTTACCCACTCCCGGTTACTCCATCAACACCCTCATCCCTTAACCCCTCTCCCCCCTGCCCTTTGCCTCTATGAGGGTGCTCCTCCACCTGTTCACCCACTCCTGCCTCACCCCTCTAGCATCCCCCTACGCTGGGGCATCAAGCCTCCCAACCCCTCCCATTGATGTCAGATAAGGCCATCCTCTGCTACATATGTATCTGGAGTCCTGTCGGTGGTTTAGTCCCTGGGAGCTCTGAGTGGTCTGGTTAGTTGATATTGTTCTTCTTATGTGGCTGCAATCCCCTTCAGTTCCTTCAGTCCTTCCCCAAGCTATTACATTTGGGTCCCCTAGCTCAGCCCAATGGTTGGCTGTGAGAGTCTTGCACTTGTTAGAATCACCTAGAAAACTTGTTAAACTTTAGGCACTGCCAGATTTCAAAAAGTATAGTTCAGGGATTCCCCAGGATGAGAAACAGTATAAATGTGATATGATTTAGGGATTTCTAAAAGATGCTAAGTACTGCCTTATGGCTAAGCTAAACTCTTTCAGAAGGCTTGGAATAGTTCTTTAACAAGGAATGACTGATGGTGATTCCCCAAAGACAAATATTACAGTTATGGAAGCAAAGGGGAAAAGGAAGTACCCTCAAATAAGAACTCTGAAGAAGTTGGTTTTTTCCCTGATGTAGAAGAAGATCCATCTTCAGCCCCAATGAGTCAGAAGTGTGCTCCCTGGCAAAAGCAAGGAGGGTGTGTCTACATTCCAATGATCCCCTTGTCATAAACTGAGGACTGTTTGAAATCAGAAATCCATTTCGTTCTGTTTGTGGTACTCTAGAAAAACTACCAGAGATTGAATTGTTTAGAAATGATGGAAAATTTGTTCTCATGGTTTTGGAGGGTAGAAAGTCTAACATCAAACCTATAGCAGATTCAGTGTTTAAGGAAAGCTCAGTCTCTAGCCCCAAGATCCGTTCTCCAGAGGAGATTAACATTCTATGAGGGAAGGAAAAGGAGCAAAAGATACCAGGGTGCTTGTTTCAACCTCTATTTTAAGATCAGTAATCCTATTCCTGAGAACCATACCCTTCTGATTCCTACACTTCCAGACATGTGCCACCATTTAATATAATCACACTGGCAAGTACGTTTTAACATATGAATCTGAGGAATACACATTCACACTGTAGCACTCTCCGTTTATATAAATATGTATAAGGTAAAAGAGGAAGAGCTCGAGAAAGATTTCTAATAATGCTAGATTTCAGCAGGATTTTGCTTAAACTATTGCAAGCCTTGGATTGGAAAAGGCAACAGAAGCAAAGCCTCTTTATATGGTAATGAGATGTTCAGTGCTTTGCCTGCTCCTGGAGAGGGGACTTGATCTGCCTTAGGAGACCCAGGAAGAGCATTAGCCTAATAGCCCAGCCTGACTTCAGGTTGATAGTCTTTAGGTTGCCTAGGAGAATAAGTTTTCCTGTTTTCTGAATGCTGGGTATGTAATATTTATGGGTAATTTTGAAAAGGAAAATAGCCTGATAATGAGACTATTTCTCAGATGCTATAGGTGCTAGCTAGTAGATCAACATAAAATTCTTAAAAGTAGGCATTCCTGAATTTCCAAGAATTGAGGAAAAAAATAAAGCTGAACTGTGAGCAGAAAATTTCTTTCTTAGAGACTAGGCATCAAGTAAGCTATTAAGACAGGCATGAGAACAGAGTGCTTTCAGGAAGTGTTTTATTTAAGCTGGGGAATATTGAGGTAGAGCAGGTGTAAGCAGGAGTTAGTGACTTGCCCTTTCTGCCATGAAGCAAGTCTTGAGCACTCTTTCTGTGTATGCTTGTGCTAGCAAATATAGATCAAAGCATCCTGCTGTTTAACTGAGAATCACTGTCCTTCTTGATCCTAAATAAAAGGTCTGATATTTCGAGTTGCTTATTTTATGAGGGAATTAATGGTCTGTAATTTCTTAAATTTGACTGAACATATTTTCTTGTTAAATATTAAAAAGTAAAACCTGGAAGTTACTTGACTAGTTAAAACTGGAACAAACAACAACAACAATAACCATCACAACCACAACAAACCAAATACCCACCACCAACAACAACCACCCCTGAAAAAATAAAGTTCTGGAAATGCTGTTCCCTATAAAGGGAAGCAAGGAATGCTCTTATCTTTAAGAAAGAGAGGACGTCAAGAAACTTGTAGTACCCAGCCCATGGAGTTCTCGAAGTTTACTCCCTATGGTCTCACCATTCCTAGTAACACAGTTTTCCATGAAGGTTCTCCCTTCATCAAATGTTAAATAAACATACTTCGGCCCATTAGTGGTCTTGCAGAGTTTTCTGTACTGTGTAAGTCTTATATTAAATTAATTTGTTGCTTTTCTCTTGGAGGTTTCTCTATCATCCATCTTACTTCTGAGACATTAACTAAAGTACCAAATATGTGTAAATGTAAATAATCTTTCACTATGGCTGTATGCTCCTATCAAATGCTTATACATTTAAGTAGCAGGAAATTTTATAGTAAATGGTTTCAATTACATTGTCTGAGTAACACAACCCTAGCACAGATACATGTAGCTGTTAACTGCTAAGTACGATTACACAGTGATTCACACCTGGGTTTTGTTAGAAGCATTGCCTTTGAAGGACTAAGTGAAAGCTCAGAAAACAATTACACCATGTCTTCCTCTTAAATGGATGTTGTTACGATATAGTATAGAACAATGTAAATCCATGCTGCCTTTTGCTAACAACAGATATCTGGTCATATCCAATTCTTTTATCCTCAGTCCCACGTCAGTTACTGGAAACAGAAGGAGGGTATGGCACAATGAGAGAGGTCTTTTGCAAGGATGGAGAAAGTAAAAAAATATAAAGTGAAAGTTCAGAATGCCCATGAGAACTCCAGGCTTTATTCTTATCACCTGGAAAGCAAATGACCTTAGATGATATTGCAATGAGTTATTAAAAAGCTGAGTCATTCAGATATTAATAATCTAATTCTCCCAATGGAAATGTATAACATAACATGGAACTAGTTTTGTTCCATAGTATATTTGTGTTATGTCTGCAATAAGCAAATCCCATCAGGAAATTCTCCTTTATCCCTAACTTGTACCTGTTAGAACACTTTTTCTGTAGTGGATGCTCATATCCATGATTTCTGTCTTGGAAGAAGTTAAAAAACAGGTGGTTACAATTTCGGTGCAAAGATGTTAAAAGAACCTTTGACATAATTGGACACCACTATTAAATTGTCCCTCAGATGTCTCATTCCCAGGCTAAACAATCTCTGTTCTTTAACCTTTCTCATTATCCTTATTATTTAATCTGGAAAGCATCCTTTGGATTCTAAAGGGGTGCTTGCACCTAATATGATATGAGGCAAATGCAAGTCTCGGAGTTGTTTCTGGGTAGATTCTACACATACTTAAATTCCCAATAAAGCCACTATAGTAAAGCAGACTCCTAGTAGAACTATCCTTGGAAAGAGGAGTCCTAGTTTGAGAAAAGTAGAGATACCATCAAAGTGGCTCTATCAAGGCCAGATGGCAACAGAATGCTCCTATATCAGAATCAAGAAGTTTTGGATTGCCATCCCAAGAAGGATGGTTAAGTCTAGAAATCTGGCTTAACAGATAACCTTATAGCTGTGGTTCTCTACCTGAATTACCATTACAGTTCCTAGAACATAGCGTGGAACTAGGTTGTTCGGTGTTATATTTATGTTGTTCTGCTATAAGCAAATCCTATCAGAGATTACATTACAATTCATAACAGTAGCAAAATTACAGTTACAAAGAAGCAACATAAAATAACTTTATGGCTGGGGGGAGTGGTCACAACATGAGGAACTGTATTAGGAAGGTTGAGAAACACTGTCTTGTGGAGAAAGATCAGACAATAGTCTTTGATAGTTGTCCAGAGTGCAGGAGCACAGGCAATAAGAAACACTGTACTTCAATGGATGCCAACCAAATTAACCTGATTTTAAAAAAAGAAAAAGGTTTCTAGAAGAGTAGTCACTCATTCACGTGTGTGTGTGTGAATGTGTGTGTGTGTGTGTGTGTGTGTGTGTGTGTGTGTGTGTGTGTGTGTATGTACACTTGTGCAAAGAAAAATGTGGAGTCCGCAGGTCTATTTCTGATGTCATTCCATCCACTTACAACCCACACACCTTGCTTTTTCACGTGGGTGGAAAGGGACTGACCTCTGGTCTTCATGCTTGCACTGCAAGAATGTTAACAGCTCAGCGACCTCCCAGCCATATTCCTCCATTTTGTATACCAAATCTTTAGTCTTTACTATATATCCAATCCATATATTCATCAACTCCACAAGTTTAACAAGTGTGTAGCAGATAGGGGGAAAGCACAATTGTCAATAGCTTTTAAAAGCTGGCGAGGCCGTAGGAACCAGAGGAGAACCTATTACTGCTACTTTAATAAATGAGTTTAACCGTGTGGGTTCTGAGAATTGAACTCAGGATCTCTGGGAGAGCAGCCGGGGCTCTCAACCTCAAAGCTGTCTCTCCAGTCTGATGAGTTTAATCTCTAACTGATTTTAATTTTTTTTTTTGGTTATTTTGTTTATTTATATTTCAAATGCTGTCCTACTTCCTGGTTTACCCTCTGCAAACTCCCCATCCCATACCCCAGTCTGTGCTAGGGGTCCCAGCCCATGTTTCCCTGGGTGAGAAACAGTAAGGTCTGGGCTGAGGTTCTCAACCTCCTGTGTACCAAGATGCAGTTGTTGACCAGGAAGAGTTGAGAATGGAGGTCGGGGCATCCCGTATGTGCCAGACAGGAAGGGGATGACTCTAGCACTCTTTTGGAATCAAACCAGATTGCCAACCCCATCCTGCCTGGAGGTGAATATGATTAAGATACAGTGTCAAAATGATCAAACATTTAATAAAAATATATTACTAAATTATACATGTCTACTAAGAAGCATTGTTAAATACCCATTGTATACTATTAAAAGCTCTACATTGCAAGGCTTTAGGTTAGGATGATGCCCACATTTTGGCTTCCCAAGTAAGCAAAATAACTACTAATTAAGCATAATTTAATCTTAATCAATCCTAAAATGCCACATAACCTCAAGGTACTTTCCACTAGATCTTACCAAAGTTTGGCAAATTCGGCAAGTACCTGGTTGTGAGTAGTTTCTTTTTTGGGGGTTTTGTTCTTAGCCCTACAGTGCTAACAGTAAATACATGGTGTAGCCTCCAGTTACACCTGATTTCATGCTGCCCGATACGTGAATGGCTCTTTATTTAGATAAACAAACTCAGTTGAAGTTCATATAATTACATAATCTTCCTTTTCGACCAATTCCTCCCCCAGATTAAGTCCTAGTCACTCATTTAATAAAAAACAATAATCTATATTAGCTAGACATGGCTAGCTCATTGGCTGAATACTGTAGTAGTTAAACGTAATAGAAATTAGAAAAATATTAGTAAGGTTCATTTTCTAAAATATCTATTTTATTTAAATGTATTTTTAATTTAAATAAATTAAATTTACATAAAATAATTTACCTCCCACTATTTACTGATATATTTTGAAATTGTTCATAGACTTAAATATTATAACAAAACAATAAACTCTTAGAAAAAATCTTATGGACTGCTTTAACAATTGTATTAGCACAATCATGAGACAAATTGTAAATGAAAAATATCATGATGTAGACATTAATGTTCTAACAACACTATATGAAAGCATTATGCAAGAGCAGCTTGGGAGAATTCTTTTAAAGGGTGTGCCATACAGAGGTTCTAGAGCTTAAAGTTGACTGTGGTAGCCACCGACCACATGTCATCACTGTGCTTCTAAGCTACTTTTTGCTGGAATTGTGATATGTCACAAGAAAAATATACACTAAACTTTACAGATGTAATAAATATTGTTAAAGCTTATATTTATTGCATGTTGAGATGAAAATATATGTACATACTTGGCTAAATAAAATGTATTGATTGTAGTAATGTTCAAAAAAGTGAGGTTTATTTTTTAAATATCTATTTTTATTTAAATATATTTTTAATTTAAATAAATTACGTTTACATAGTATAAACTTATATTTATTTAAAATATATAGATTTATTTAAATACACACAAAAACAAACACACACACACAATCACAGACACACACACACATACATATACATACACGCATACTCTGGACATTTCTTAAAACTTTTTTCTGCTGCATGTAATATTTTGACACTTAGAGTATCTTTTCCATTATGTCTCAATAATTTAAGAACTTAAATTCAAGAATTTCAAATTTTCTGCAGCTAGACATTAAATAAGATGAAGGAGGAGAGCAGGCATTATGAAGGGCAACGTGTCAAGTCTGAGTTGAAATAGTTCAAATGCAACCTGATGTCTTCTAGTGCTTTTTTTTTTCCCCAATAATTGTTTTGCTTTTCATTTTGTGTATACATGTCTGTGTTTTGGTTTATGAACATCAGGACAGATGTCTATGGAAGACAGGAAAGGAAATTAGAGTCCTGTGGCTAAAGCAGCAGGTGGTGGTGAGCTACCTAACCTTGGAAGCCCAGGACTGAGCTCCGAATGTCTGTAAGATAAATATGAAAGGTTCAGTAGAGATTCTTATCAGCCCCTACTATTTTTTGTAAACATAGATGTTGTGAAGGATTACTGAGCTCTGTTCCAGTATTGCTCATTATAGTAACATTTTGACAATTAAATTATGTAGTCTTTTAAAACCTGATTTAATACATTTAAAGATGACTAATGCCATAGTTAAGCAAAGTTTCTTCAGAATGAATTATCATTGTTTCTTTGCATAACCAATTCTTTGCAACAGTACTCATAAGTGTTGGTTAAAATAGCCTGATTTTAAAATAAACAAATTATAGGTGGTGCAGATGAAGATTTAGAACTTGGGAAACGTGGAATGACACATACGTGGAAGTAAGAAGTGTGATGACCGACAGCTTAGTTGGAGACTCTAAAGGTCAGTTAGATGAGCAGATTCAAAAGTTTTGGGCTCAGTTCCACGTAGACTTGAAATATTTAAAAAATAAATAACAACAAGTAAGCTAGTGACTTGTGAATTTTGAAATCATCCAGGGTAACCATTTTTCTTCTGAAAGAAAAGAATTTAGAATAAAGTCTGTTTCTTGCCCCAGCCAGGAAAAGTAGAATTACGGCTGTCAGGAAAAAGGTTCCTATTTTCTTTTGAATGACAGAATCAGATATCAACATTGTCATGTAAACAGGCTGGTCTGGGATTAATTCTCTGGCCAGAATGAACAGACACAAAAGACTTTTCAGGAAAGTTGTGCTAGGCTGCTGTCTGTGCACTGCTGGTCTTTAAAACAAACAAACCAACCAAAAGAAGCAGGAAGAGTTCTCAACCAAATGAGAAGTAAATCATGAAATCCACAATTACTCATTTTCGGAAGGAAATGACAGGCTGTTCAGTAATGTCTGTCTGTTCTACAGCCCATATTTTCTTTAGACCATGCCTATTTCGTGATTATTCCCTTGCTTAAAAGCAATCAAGTTAGAGGTCTCAAAGAACATTGTTTCCTATTATAAGAAAGAATCAGCTTAGTGTTCTGTTCACCCCTGTTAATTATAGATTTAGCAATTGATGCATGCCAATTTATCATGGATCAGATTATCCCAGGATCAAAATGCAAATTTAAAACATTGGGGAAATAGCTTAATTTATAAACAATTTATAAATAAAGAGTAACTTTGCTTCTCTACCCCAACCCTAATATGTGATAAAAAATGCCTTGCCAAGAAAGATTATAATCATTTTTTTTGTTTTGTTTCTTTTTTCTGTTTTATTGAAAATAGATATTTTTATTATACAATATATTCTGATTAAAGTTCCTCCTCCCTTTATTTTCTCCCAGTTCCTCCCTTCATCCCTCTCATCTGGACTCTTTTTATGTCTCTCCTTAGAAAAGAATCACAGTTCTAGTTGATAATAAAACACAATAAAATCTAACACCTTGGAATTGAATTCTAAACAAACAAACATAGAGAAAGGAGTGGAAGAGAAGGCACAAGTAACAGACACAGACACAAAGACCCACTCATATGCAACTCAGGAATGTCATAAACATACTAAACTCGAATCTGTAATATATACACAATGGACCTTTAGGGTAAAAGAAAAAATACATAATAAAATAATAATTAATAAATACATGGAATTACAAAAATTAAAAGGAAAGAAGAATATATATATATATGGAAATGCCCTCACAAGACAGTGTAAGAAAAGGAACCTTCAAAGGTACTGTTGATTTTGTTTTCTGTTGCTCATTTACTGCTCAGTATAGGGCCTATCTTTAAGAGGAGCAGGTTTCCCCAGAGAGGCTCTCTTATAGCAAACTAAGCTTTCATTTGCAAGTGTTTATCAATTAGAGATTGCTTCTAGATTAAGGATGGAGTCATGAAGCTACTTCTTTCATCTCTAGGACCTCATCTGGTAAAGACCAGCATTGACCTTGTGCATGCTGCCTCAGTCTCTGTGGGTTTATCTGTATGTTGAGCGTGTTGATTTAGAGAGCCTTGTTTTCTTGGTAATCTCCATCCATCTAGATCTTACACTCTTTCTACCTCCCATTCAACAGGGTTCCCTGATCCCGAATAGGAGAGAACAGATGGAGATATGCTTTGGGCTGAATGTTCCAAGGTCTCTCACTCTCTGAATAATGTCTGGCTGTGTGTCTCTGTATCTGTTCCTGTGGTGATTTGAATAGATTTGGCCCCATAGACTCATGAGTTTGAGTCCTTGGTCTATGTAGAGTGGCACTATTAGGAGATATGACTTTGTTGGAGTAGGTAAGACCTTGTTGGAGGAAGTATGTCACTCTGTGGTCAGGATTTGAGGACTCTTATGATCAAGCTCTGCCCAGTGAAAGACGTTTTTCTCCTTGCTGCCTGAGGACCAAGACATGGAACTCTCAGCTAATTCTGCAGCGCCATGTCTGCTTGCACACTGCCATACTTCCTGCCATGATGATAATGGACTAAATGTCTGAAACTGCAAGCCAGCCCCAATTCAACGTTTTTCTTTATAAGAATTGTCTTGGACATGGTGTTTCCTCAAAGCAATAAAACTCTAAGGCATCTATACATAAGCAAATACAAACCATATTTGTATTTCTGGATTTGAAGCACCTTAACACAGGATGATTTTTTTTTTTCTAGTTCTACCCATTTACTTGGTAATTTAATCATTTCATTGCTTCCTCATGGCTGAATAATGCTTTATTGTGAAAACTACTATTTTAAAATTCATTCTTCTGTTGGAGAACATATAGGGTATTTCTAATTTCTGCCTTTTATTAATCAAACAGCAATGAACATGGTTTAGAAAGAATCTTTGTGGTAAGACAAAGCCTTTTTGGAGGTATACGCCCCCGAGTGGAATATCTGTATGTTGAGGTTGATCAATTCCACTTTTCCACATCCTCACCTACATGAGCTTCAACCTTAGCCATTCTGAGGGGTGTAAAATGAAATTTCAAAGTAGTTTTTATTTGCATCTCACAGATGACTAAGGATGTTAAACATGCCTTTAAGTGCTTCTCAGCCACTTGAGTTTGTTCTTTTGAGAATTCTGTTTAAATGTATATCCCATGTTTTAACTGGGTTAGTTGTTTCTTTGTTTTCTAATTTTTGAGTTATTCATATATTTTATATATTAGCCTTATAATGGATACATGATGGTAAATATATTTTCTCATTGTGGAGGCTGCTGCCTTGTCTGAATGATTATTTTTTTTTTTTTGTCATGTAGAAGCTTCTGTTTCATGAGGTCAAATATGTTAATGTTGATCTTACTGCCTTTGTTAATGGTGTTCTATTCAGAAAGTCCTTTCCTGTGCCACTGAGTTCAAGACTACTCCCCAGTTCGTCTTCTATCAGAATCAGTCCATCTGGATTTATGATAAGGACGTTGATTCATAGAGCGTTGAGTTTTGTACAGAGTGATCGAACAGTAGGGATCTATTTGTAATCTTGTGCGTGCAGACATCAAGTTAGACCAGCTGAAAATACTGCCTTTTTTTTACTGTGTATTTCTGGAGTCTTTATCAATATCTAATGTCCACTGATGTGTGAATTTATATCTGGCTCTTCAATTTGATCCCATTGATCAATGTGCCTTTCTTTATGCCAAATCTATGTTGTTTTCATTACTACAGTTCTATAGTATAATTTTAGGCATGGAATGTTCAAGAAGGTCTTTATTACTCAAGCTTGTTAGCTGTCCTTGGGTTTTGTTTGTTTTGTTTTTGACTATTATTTGCTTGTTCGTTCTTTGTTTGGGGTATTTTGGCTTTTCTTTCCTTTTTTTATTTCCATATTGAAGCTGATGATATTCCTTTCAATATCTATGAAGAATTGTGCTGAAGTTATGATGAGAGTTTCATTGAATCTGTAGATTGCTTTTTGTAAAATGGTCAAATTTTACTTCATTAATGCTACTGATCCATGAGTACTGGAGATCTTTCATCTTCTAATATCTTCTTCAATTTTTTCCTCTGGTGTCTTAAAGTTTTGTCATACAAAGTTTTCACTTGCTTGTTTAGTTACCCAACACATTTCATATTATTTGAGGCTATTGTGAAAAGTGTTGATTCCTTGATTTCTTTCTCTTTTTTTCTTTTGACATTTGCATATAGCAGAACTACAGACTTTTCTAGATTAACTATGTATCCATCTACTTTAATGAAAGTATTTATTAACTGTATGAGTTTCTGGGTGGAATTTTAGTGTCACACATGGAATACTATATGATCTTCAAATAAAGATACTTTGACATCTACTTTGTATGCTTTGGTACACTTATATTGAATAGGTATTGTGAGGCAAGGTACAACTTTGTCTTGTTCCTGATATTAGTGAAATGACTTGAGTTTCTCTCTATTTAAATTGATGTTTGCTAAGGGCTAGACAGAAACTGCATTTATTATGTTGATGTATGTTCCTTGTATTTCTAATCTTTCCAGTACTGTTACCATTAAAGGGTGTTGGATTTTATCAAAAGCCTTTTGCATCTGATGAGATATTCATGTGGGTTTAGTCTATCAATGGTTTCACATAGTGGATTATAATTTTTGATTTATGTATGTTTAACACCCCCTGTATGTTGGGATTGAAGCTTCCTTGATTATTGAAAATGATCTCTCTGATTTGTTCTTGGATCCAGTTTGCTATTATTTCAGAGAGAATTTTTGTACCTATATTCATATGGGAAATTGGTCTATAATCCCTTTTCGTTATGGGTTTTTCATATGAATTTAGTATCAAGATAACTATAGGGTTGTAAAATGAATTGGGCAAAGTTCCTTCAGCTTGTATTTTATAGAATAATTCAAAGAGTACTAACATTAACTCATCTTTGGTTGTCTGGTAGAATTCTGTCTATTTGTTTGTTTGTTTGTTTTATTGGGAGAATTGTAATGACTGCACCTAATTGCTGACTTTATATATTTGTTTAAATTACTTATTTGATCTTGATGCAACTTTGGTAAATGAAATTTATTGAAAAAATCATCAAATAGATTTTCCAATTTAGTAGATTACCAGTTTTTAGACTATAATTTTATGATTCTTTGGAATTCCTTGATATGTGTTGCTATGTCTTCCTTTCATTTCTAATTATGTTAAATTGGATCATTTGCTTCAACCTTTTAGTTAATTTGGGTAAAGGTTTGTCAATCTTATTAATTTTTTTCAAAGAACTAATTCTTTATTTGATTGATTCTTTATATTGTTTTTCTTGTTCTTATTGATTTCAGTGATGAGTTCCAGGGTGTTTTTGGTATTTACCCTTTTGAGTGAGAATTCTTTTGATTCTAGAGATTTCAGATATGCTACTATGTTACTAGTATGGTATTTATCTAATTTAATTAGGCAATTAAAGCAATGAGCTTGCCACTTGGAACTTAGGTTATTGTGTCCCATAAGATTTAGCATATTGTTTATTTATTTTCATTCAATTCTATAAAGTTTTTAACTTTTTTCTAATTTCCTGTCTTGACCCAGTTTTTATTCTGAAGGGAGCTTTTAGTTTCCAGGAGACTGTAAGATTTTTGTTGATTCTGCTGTTGTTGATATCAAGCTTCATTTCATAGTAGGTGACATAGGATCCAAGGTGTTATTTAAATTTTCTTGTAATTTTTAAGGCTTGGTTTGTCTTAATTTTGTGATTAATTTTGGTGAAAGTTCCTTGAGATTCTCAGAACATATATTCTTTTATGTTTGGGTGAAATTTTATATAAATATCTGTTTGATCCTTATGGTTTTTTGGGTTTTTCAAGACAGGGTTTCTCTGTGTAGCCCTGGCTGTCCTGGAACTCACTCTGTAGACCAGGCTGGCCTCGAACTCAGAAATCCACCTGCCTCTGCCTCCCAAGTGCTGGGATTAAAGGCATGCGCCACCACTGTCCGGCGATCCTTATGGTTTATAATATTAGTTACCGCCAGCATTTCTCTGTTTACCTTTCTTTCTTTTCCTTTTTTAAGAGGAACACTCTGTTGGTGAGAGTGATGTAACAAAGCCTCCCATTATCATAGTGTGAGGATCAATGTGTGATTTAAACTATAGTAATAGTATAGTATAGTTTCTTTATAAACTAGGGTGCCCTGGTGCTTAGTTTGTAGATGCTAAAAACTGTAATGTCATATTGGTGGATTTTTCCTTTGATGACTATGTAGTATTCTTTCTTATATCTTCTTACGAATCTTTGTTTGAAGTCTATTTTGTCAGATATTAACATTATTATAATAGCTTACTTCTCAGATTTATTTGTTTTGAACTTTTACCCTGAAATTATTTCTTTTCTTGATGATAAAAACAATGGATCTTGTTTTCAATTCCATTTGGTTACTCTGTATCTTTTTATTGGGCAATTGACACCACAGATGTTATAAGATATCAATGAACTGTTTTCGTTGATTCCTGTTATTATTCTTGTGAATTCTGTTGTTATTGTTGTTGTGGTAGGTAGTGGTGGTGGTAGTGTGTGTGTTTGTGTGTGCGCGTTTCCTCTCTCCCAGTGTACTGGTCAAGGATTATTAATCCTTAAATAGTCTTGGGTTTGGTTAAACACTTCACATTGTCAATTTCCATCTAGCACTTTTTGTAGAGTTGGATTTGTAGATAAATACTGTATGTATTTGGATTTACTATGAAATGTCTTATTTTATCCATCTACTATGATTGAAAATTTTGCTTGGTATAGTACTCTAAGCTGACATAGACCTTTCCTTCTTTAGGTTTAGGAAATTTGCTTTTGTGATTTTGTTGAAAATATCTTTGGTGCCTTGACCCAGGTTTCTTCTCCTTCCTGTCTTACTATTATTTTTATATTTGGTCTTTTCATATTGTCAAAGATTTCCAGCATGTTTTTTTGCCAAGAGATTTTTAACATTTAACTTTTTCTTTAGGCAAGATATACATTTAGTCTATCTTATCTCCAGAGCCTGATATTCTCTTTTCCACCTCTTGTATTCTGTGAGTGAGGGAGAGGTGAAGATCTGCAGTTAGCCTAGCAGCTTCCCCGGCTGTAATGGTCTATGGGTTTTCAGGTAATGGCTGTTGTGAATGGAACTTGAACAAAACAATGAGTGGGGTTGAGTTTGGAACAGAATATCTGAAATGAGGGCAGAGAAGAAGGGAGGCTGTTGTATGTTGTCTGTTACAGAGCTTGGGATAAATCCTGGGTATTACAATTTAAAGAGTGAGTACATAACACAGACATAACCATAGCCTTTCAATGGAAGCATAGACCATGAATATCAACACAGATCTTGGCTAAAATAGGACCTCCAGTTCAGACATGACCCTCAGAATGGATCTGGCCATCACCATACCTCCAGGTGACTGAGCAGACCACTCAGATTAATATGGCCTCTCGTGGCAGCGGGGCTCGTGTATATCAACATGATGTAGCACACACCACAGACAGCTTGAACCTGTGTTGATATCTGTGGTCTGTATTGATACCTGAGGCCATGTAGATGTCATTGGCCTGTGCTGCTGCTAAGGACTATGATGGTGTCCATGGTCCATGCAGCACCAGAGGGCCAGATTACTATCCATGGCCTGTATTACCACAAGAGACCATTCCAAGGTCAGTGGCAGGTGCTGATGCAGAGAACTACATGGATGTCTATGAACTGAGCTGCCACCCCAAACCATGTGTAATTCCATGATCCCTTCTCCTGCTGACTGGAAATGGCAAGGAAGCTCCTTTTGCAATGGTATTGATGACTACAGACATACAGTTGTTAATAGAAACAACAAAGTCTTCTGTGACAATAATACTCCCCACCCTCAACAAAATAAGTAACAGCCTAGACAAAAAAACCATTAAAGAAAACTCTTAAAATATGTCATAAGGATGCTGAAGTACAGCTCTCCAGAACTGATGGCTTCTGGTACGGTTGCAAGTGAAGAACGGCTTAGTGTTCCTTAAGGGACTGGCTCCCAGAAGTTTGATCATGTTCCATTGAGTATGTGTGTAATTCTAATTGAAAAATGGCACTTGTTCTCTTGTTTTGTTGTTGTTCATCCTCCTCCTCCTCCTGCTCCTCCTTCTCCTCCATCTTTCTTTTTGTGGGTGGAGTGGGTGAGGGAGTAGATTTCCTAAGAGTTGGGGAGCAGAGCTTGGAGGACTTGGAAATGAGGGTGCTTGGAATTCACAATGTGAAATTTCCAAATAATCAGTACAAAATATCTTTTAAAAAGAATTGATGGATGGAGGGAGAGAAGATCAGTAGTTATCCTACTTGTTTCCCTGGACAAAGTCTATTTATTTACTTATTTATTTATTTATTTATTTATTTATTTATTTATTTAAAGTATTTAAGCCTTGCAATTGCTTACTTTTGTGAATACACACATGTAGACTTTTATTCCATTTTGAATCTTTGCTTTTAGAAGTAGATATTTATGCATACAAAATGTTTTCATGGATAATTCTATATCAGAGGATGCATATTGTAATTAACACCCTCTTAGAGAAACAATTTCACTTGCTGGTCTAACCTAATAATCTTAGAGAAATCTGTTTTTAATTCCCCAAATGCATAATTTCAGTAAAATATGACTTGGGCTTTGGCTTTGTCCTCTACATAGTCCATGTTTGAAAACTGCCCAAAGAAGCTATTAACATAAGAGGAAAATAACTAAATATACTTGTAATGTTTTAATTAAGCTTACAATTTTATGTTGTATTCCTAGCTCCCCTGAAGCTTATTTGGTGGGCTATGCTTGAAACATATGTTAGAGAGATTTTATTCCAAATTATAAGTATAGAGCTATTTTAAGTAATGCTATTTAATAACTATGAACTTTAAAGTACAATGTTTAAATACAGATTTTCTTCTCCTAGACTTTGTGATATCACATGACACATTGAGTCATGGTTGTCAAGTTAACTGAATTAAGAGATATCTAGTCATGATGAAACAGACAAGTGTATAGTCTACGGTGATTTCCAGAGAGACTCATATAAGGATGACTAGCTGAAGATCAGCCCCGTATATGAAATGGTGCCTTCCCAATAACTGGCAGTCCTGAAGCAAGGCAGTGTCTCTGTGCACATGTGAGGAATTCCTCTCATTGTGTATTGGTAATTGTTGTATGATATGCTGACATCAGACTCCAGATACCTAGCCTTTAAACATAGACACAATAGCAGTGACCGTAGGGACCTTAAAGCATGATATTGAGACTGCCATAGAATCCAACTTGTTACATTGGGCCAGCCTGGTTCTGTGACTTCCTCACATGCAGTTAACCATTATTGGATTACGGACTCCTATTGTATAAGCCAACTCATATCTCCCCATTTTAATTAATTTTTAAAATTTATTTGAGATTATGATATTATTGAACCAATCCTGTTCCACACCTTTTTCAGAAATCACTCCTTGCTCCTTTTCAAATGTATGGCCTATTTTTTCATTAATTTTAAATGAAATGAAATATGTTAAAAGCATGTAGATGTGTATGTGTGTGTGTGTGTCTATGTGTGTATCTGTGTGTATGATAGATTGATAGATCAATAGGTAGAAAGATAGATAGATAGATAGATAGAAAGATAGATAGATAGATAGATAGATAGATAGATAGATAGATAGATAGATAGATAGATAGAACTTTCTAAGTCTACGTAATGTTACTTGTATGAATGTCTTCAGGGTACTTTTCCTAGAAGATTATTTCTCCTGGTGGCCTGTAATTCTTAGTCTATATTTGAGGTCTCCCGAGCATTCCTGTCAAAGTTAATAAGTCTATTGTTGCTGTCTTTGTCCAGCTTATGTTTAGGCACTTCATGGATGTAGATTATGAGAGTCCTAGAAGACACCTTCTCACACAAAACTACCTCAATGAGAAGATTGTCTTGATTTAAAATGTGCAAATACTGTCTATTAGTTCTGTTCCTCTTGAGACCCATAGCATAAATTATTATTGCTTTATTTTAACTCAAAGGAGGAAAATTTTGTGATTAAGTACCTTCACTCTATACCCAAAGTTATCTGAACTCAAACTCGTATTCTACTTTAATCAACTTAAATATTGTATGACTTAAGTTTATTAATGACCTTCAGTTATTTTTCATGTTAAATGTAGGTAAATGCCTACAGTTAATATTGATACTTTATTTAAAAACATAATGCTAAGGCTACATATACTTGTAATCGTGGTTCAGAGTACTAATTTATAATGGATAGAATTAAATAAATGAACTTAAAGGGGAAACCCAAGTAAAGAACAAAAAGGAAATAGTAATGAAGTAGCAATAACTGAATAAAATAATGAATAGTTTTTAAAATGGATTTTGAGTACAAGCTCCCTACACAGTATACAAAGAAGTCTAATACTAAAGTATTCTTTCTTTCAAACATGAATAGCTTTACTGTACAGTAAACAGGCAGAAACTTAGAGTGCTAAATTCAAGTATGCTTCCTGATCAGTGGAATAATAACTATTTATGAGACGGAAGACAGCACAAGCTGTGTGCTTATTTGATGGTGAGAAGGGGATATTTTAGCATGCTTCCATGAAAGGATGAACAATTACTGTGGTTTTTCAGTCTGAGTTACGTTTTATACAGGAGATGCTTGGGCTGTCAAAAGGCCACTGACCTGTGGAGTTGACTTCTGCACATATTCTCAAGTGGACTCCAGAAGATTTTACTTTAAAAAAAAAAAAAAAACATTAACAATTTGTCATTTAAGGAATGTATATCCACATGTATTGTAATTTAGGAATGTCTGACATCTTTGCAAACCCTTCATGTGCAGTGATTTTATTTCTCAGCTGCTGGAGTCATGTTGAGAGATTCTGGAAATTTCTGAGTTGAGAACAAACTAAAGGAAGTAGGTCATTAGGGATGTGTCTGCCTCTCTGCTCCATAATTTCATCAAAATTTTTGCAACCATCATGTTCTGCCCAAACACATATGATTATACACTCCTGGACTGAACTCTGAAATCTTAAGCCAAAATCAATCTGTCCTTGTTTATCATTCCTGTTCTCTCAGTGATTTCGTCATGGTAATGACAGAGTAACAAAGGGTGTGTCTGCATCCACTATTTTCACAATTAAATAACAAAGTCATTGTTCTGATAAGTCAATATTAATAGCAGCAAAGTAATTAATAAGTATTTTATTTGATATGAAGAATGTTAATACTGAAAGTAATAGTTTCCCACTTCTCATGGACTAGGTGTTGGTGGAAAGATTCCCTTCTCAGATATTTGTATTTCCTTGGTAATTTGAGAAGAACCTTATTAATTCTATCTTTCAATAATAATAATAATAATATTGATAGTTACCAGGCTAGTGTTATGCTAGCGCCCTGTGGTTTTTAACAACCATTAAATAATAAGTCTAATGTTGGCTACAGAGAACGTGGCTAGAGAAACATGACAAGTCATCTCTAGCCATTTCTAGTTAGCAACAGGGGCAACTGAACTTCCCTAGACATTCTCATTCATTCGTATTTTTTTTTGTTTTCGATTACTGAACACCAAGAGGCCTATTGTAGTCACTCTATTTGTGAATGTGCTTTAGTATCATCACAAAAATATTTCAAGAACCATGACTATAGATAACTTTTGGATTAGATTTCATGTATACTTGTAGAGTGTTGATTTCCTTGAATTTTTAAAATTTAACTAACATTGTTCTTTAAATCATGAGTGTTTCAACTAGCTTGAAACTGTACCAAAATCTGTTGATACATCTCTGCTGTAAAATAGATAGTACCAGACCTGAATAACATTCTACTGGTATACAGTACGCTGAGTTCACAACTTTGTCTTCTGGTTGCTTGCATTTTCAAAGACTACATTTTACTTTTGTAGAAACTCAATAAATTTTGACCTTGCTGGCATTCCCTCTATCCCAAGAACTGAAACCCCAGCTCCAAATTTTAATCACAGTATAGAAGGCACTCATTCATGCCATGTGCATCTTCCAGTTTGTTCCCATCTGGGTAGACTTCATACTACCTCAAATATTTTTTTAATGTTTTCCATATAATTTAAATTTACTCTATTGTTATAGTTAATAATACTTTATGCACAAGCTTTACTGTTGAGGTTATGGTACAGTTTCTTATTCAACTTAAATCATGATTGATAGAATAAATCACTCAGTTGAATTGTACTTTAAATGCAGATACTTTTTAATTGAGTAAAATCTCTCAAAAAGATTAAATAGCAGAGGGTAAAAAATACCTTATCACAAGCAAGGCTATGCATTAAACAAAATACAATCTTAAATAAATAATACTTTTTAGAGTATGGAAAAGTGACTATGATGCATAAGCTTTTAGAGTTTATCACTCATATGTTCAATAACCAGCTATGTGTCTATAATTTTTACCTGAATTTTAAGAGAAGCCATTCAACTTCCACAGATGAATAATTAAATTAAATAATGCATATATTTATTCTTACAAGTAAAAGTAATATAATCATTAGTGTTTTCATATTTGTCTATATTATCCATTCAGTCTTATATGTGTTGAAGATTTTAGGATCATAAACAATTCTGAAAAATAATTTCTAATCATTAGGATCTAGACAGTCCATAACTTCTAAAATGAATTTTAGACTATCAATATACTGAAAGGAGTATACTCAAATGTCAGTTACAGTAAATAAAGTAACAGATAATTGAATATATGTGTGTGTGTGTGTGTGTGTGTGTGTGATAGCTCTTTCTAAAATGCCTGAGCTTTCTTAAGGAAAAAAAAAAACCCACAATGATGCTACTTAGTGCTTCCTGTGCTTGCATGGGCTAGGCCCATCACTGAAGTACTGGTTCCCTTTCAGGGGCCACTTCTCGTCTGAAGAAAGCATACTCTCTTTCCCCCGGTAGCCATAAAAAGAGCATATGAAATTAGGGGGAAAACTAAAGGGGTAGGGATGGGGTCACACCACAGTATGTGCACATAAAAAAATCTCAACAAGAATATGAAAAATATGTGCATAAGTACGTGTTTAATATTGCTTCTAGGAGATTGACAAGTTATGCTGATTTGGAGAAAAGAAATTGGATTTTGAGATAAGCCATTTTCTTCTTTAACTCTGGTTTGTAACCTGCTATCTAGACCATCAACCAGTGTCTATCAAATGCTCATCTCCAAAGTACCTAAAATACCCCATTTATTGTTCTCTTTTTACTACTAGTCTGCAACGATATTTTTTATTTTCAGGTCTCCTGTGTTAGTTGTATTAAAGCCCTCTGCTTCCCTTCCTGTCCATTTTGTCCTCATGAGTATTCTAACCCTTTTCTCAGGCATCACTGTCAATGCTGCCTGCAATACTGATTGGCTTTGAAGCTCAAAGAACTATTAGTACTATGGTAACTTACTTGGACTTCTTCATCTTATATTTGCTATAAGTTCAATGTTTCCTTCCTCCTCAAATTTATGCTGAAGCCCAATCTTCAAAGAATGACAATGTAAGTGGTAGTATCTCAGGGTTGGGGGATAGATCCTTGAGGTAAGGTCTTCATAAACGGACTTGTCATATTCAAAAGAAAAGGAGTGACCTTTCTCCCACATATCTTTGCCAAATAGGGCAGCACCACCACCTAAGAAGATCCAGGATGATGTTCCTCTCTCATTTCTTATTCACTTGTGAAAAAGAATACATTTTAGTTATTGAAGTCACATAATTTGTGATACATTGTTACAGTACTCTAACCTGTTTCAGACAAGACTTTTATTTGAAACCTTTGCCTTATCATTAGCTTGAAGTAATTACTTTCTCATCTATTGCATTTATTTTGAATCTGAACAACAGAACATAGTGTATCTCAGTGATTTTTTTCTGACACTGAACAAAAGTCACTGATGTGAAAGGTCTCAAATAATGATCAGGAACTTCATAATCTAAATATGCGAATTCGTAATTATTTTCACACATGTCTATGAGAAAACTGTTCAGAATGCTTTGAGAATAATGATTAGCCCATCTAAAATGTATGTCATGTATTTCCTTAGCTATCTTAACCCCTGGAAACTTACAAGTGAAATCATAAGTTTTGTGTAATGAAATAATACTTCTGAACCGGATCTAACACTTGCCTTGAAAAGGCCCCCCTACCTTAGAGTCAAGGAGTTTAGTGATCCCCTGGATGCTACAGTGATAAAATAAAGGGCTAGCAAGTGACTAAGGATGGCATTTTCAAAGTGAGATTTGCATGTTTCCAAACCATAAAATAATAATACACTATTCACTGTTCAATGTTATAAATTATATAAACAAAGAATGATTAGTAGAGTGTAGGAGCTCAAAATTAACTTTACTTTTCAATTTGGAAAACACATTTCCCAAATTATTTAATTGTGCTCTAAATATTTGCTGAACATTTTGTTCTACTTTCAAGGTTTGTAGAAAACCAAATATCAGTTTTAGCTTCTAAATACTAACACTGAATGTTTCTTTAGGTTCTTTTATGTAAAACAAATAAGTGAATGCTACTAGATGCAAACCTCAAATAGTTGCAATGGTCTATAAGGTATCTAGGTCTAGAGATACTAAAAAGAATATTAATCATTGTAATGATGACCTTAGAAAAAGTTGGAGATGGACAAGATATGGATATATTTCAGATAAAATGGGAAAAAAACAATATTCTTAATGTAATGAATTATAGCTGAGATAGTCAACCAAGTACTTCCAACTTTATTAACAGTTAGTTATATACATATATCCATACAAATCAAATGTGTTTTAGAATTTGTAGTCAGAATAATCATAATTTGTTTTATAAAGAATTTATCTGTGCTTTTGTCATAAGTTCTGATAAATTCTAACAAAATAACAATTTAGATTTATAAATTATACATGCATTTGCAGATTTCACACTTTTAATACATAATGACATTCATTTAAGAGACTTTTAATATTTGTAGGTAACACAAAAATAGAAACATGTTTTAAAATCTATGTTTGCATTTTAAATTGATAATCATCACTATTTATTTCTCTTTTCTAGATTTATTATGCTTTGGCTGTTTGGGATGAAATGTGCAATAGCAATGCAAATATAGAATAACTTATCAGAAAGACATATATTTGTAGTTGTCTCAGAGATGTGGTTTAAGTGAATGATTAATATAAAAGCTGAACTAAGACTATAAAATGTAGTTCATTTATATTCTTCAAAGCAAGAAGCCTTGAGAATATTCAGGAGCTACTTCAGAATATGAAAAAACAGTCATTCACTGTCCTTAATTCAACTACAGTTATTTCAGAGGGGTTTGGAGCATGAAAGTTCAGGAAATAGGAAAATATATGCACATATGTTCCATACATATTGCTACTGCCTTGAAGAAAGAATGGTTTCACATGTAATGATTTTAATGTAACAGAAAGTGCAATATCACCCCAAATCCGGAAATTTATGTCAGGAGCTAAAATCTTCTGAAACTTCTAATAGTACAATTTTGTTAAAACACATTTCAAGAAGTGATGATTCATGCAGTTTGGGGTACAAGCAACCCAAGGAAGAACAGCCATGCAAGTTCAGATGATGGGAACTGGTGGTAAATTTATCTTTTCTGCACAGAGTGCCAAATGAAAAGAGATAAGGAGGGAGTGATAGGATGCCTTCTGAGTTTTCATAGGGAAAAAAAAAATCTAGAGAATTGACTTCGAGTCAACATTCCATCCTCTTATCATGTGGAGATAGTGGGATTTATTTCTCTCCATTAATTTTTGTTAAGTTTGAGAAAAGTTCACTCTGTAGCATGTGAATGTATTATTTGCCCCTCTCCTGTAAATAACTCATAAATCCCATTCGATTCCACCTTCACTGGATATTCACAAGAATCCAGACATGGTGTAGTACATAATCCAACCCCTTCAATCTACCCTGAGTGTTTTTTAAATGAGGCACAAGGCTCAATGTTTGGAGATGTTTAAGTAAAATAAAATGAATTTACTGCTCTTATAAATACTGAAAACTCTGAATTAAAGATAGGAACTAGTCTTAACTATTGTAAGCAAATATAGGAGTCCTAATTAACAGTGCTGTTGTTAGAAGTGGGGCCAGGTGGTCAGGTAGATATACTACGCTTTACATAGCTCATGACTTGACTACAGGGAGATTCCTCAGACTTACTTATAAAATAAAACTATTCACAAATCTCTCCATCTTGTACAATCCTGGAAGCCTAGTAGTAAGTCTGTGCTGGGAGGGGCTGTCCTGTGAATCTAATAGAAGAGGAAGTGAGGAAAACTCTTGAACACCTGGATACGGGGGAAAAGTTCCTGAACAGAACACCAGTGGCTTATGCTCTAAGATCAAGAATAGACAAATGGGACCTCATGAAATTGCAAAGCTTCTGTAAGGCAAAGGACACTATCAATAGGACAAAATGGCAACCAAGAGATTGGGAAAAGATCTTAACCAATCCTACATCAGATAGAGGGCTAATATCCAATATATACAAATAACTCAACAAGTTAGACTCCAAGAAACCAAATAACCCCATCAAAAAATGGGGAACAAAGCTAAACAGAGAATTCTCAACTGAGGAAATTCGCAGGGCTTAGAAGCACCTAAAGAAATGCTCAACATCCCTAGTCATCAGGGAAATGCAAATCAAAACAAGTCTGAGATTCCACCTCACACCAGTCAGAATGACTAAGATCAAAAACTCAGGTGACAGCAGATGCTGGCTTTGCAGGATCATAGGTGGCACTGCTGGACTCCACTGAAAGTATTCAGGGGCTTCCTTCAGCCTGACCAGAGCTTCACGGAGGGAGGGAGGCAGCATGCCATACCACTTCTGGGTAGAATGGCTTGGTGTAGAGTCCTCAAGCTGCCTCCTGGCTCAATGTTTCCTCTATTCTAAATGACTGATCTTCAGCACACTGACTCTCAAGACCCTTGCTCAGTGCCTGCTCTTCTTTCAGAAAAATAGTACAGGATATTACTGGTCCTCAGAAGCAATGAAAACACTGAGACTTTCCACAAGAATCTGCCTTCCAGGGGAGGTGTTTCCTTTCTGTAGTGAAGAACTGGGAGAATATGTATAAAACGACATACTCCTTTGTGTTTGTGGGCTTTACCAGCTCAGGTAAATACCGGAGCAGCAGGATTGCTGGTTTTTCTCATCTGCACTGCAGAATCCGCAAGGAGTTCATTAAGAACCAAATTCCCAGCTCCTGGGAAGACTCCTAGTAAGTCTTTTTCATTCAGCAGCCAATCACATTTGCATCATTTTGACTTCTCTCATAGATAATTTTCCTGCTGAGTCTAAGGAGAAAATCATCCTATTCTGGTTTCCATGACCTGTGTTTGCAGCAAGGAGCTACCTATGCATTTTTCCTGACTGTGAATGCTATTTTCATTTCCTTGATGATCTGATTGCTTGACATATTCAAGAAGTTAGCACTGGAACCTCTCATACTGTCTGGAATAAAGTGGAAAGTAGAGAAAGTGCCAATTGTTCTTTAATAGAATGGGAAGCTAGCTACATCTCTAAGTAGCCATTTCTCTCCTTTAAAATAGTAGGACCCAAAAGAACCCAATCCATGATCAATATATGTCTGAACTTTTCCTTCTTGCCTAGACATTCATGCTCTTTTCTAAGTATGAAGTTGTTTTTTGAGAGCTGAAAGTTAACCCCGTGGCCCTGTGTACAGCAGCAAGGCACTGTACCACTGTACTATATTTTCAACTCACTGAATTCATTTGTAGCAACCTAAACTCTCCTAGTTCTGAGTTACTAACAAATGGTCAGTGTAGCACCTATTAAGTCTACTGTCCACATCGAAAGATATGTGACTCTTTAGAGCCCTAAAAAGTTTATATTTCATATTTAACCATTCAGTCACAGAGAAAACATGCTATGCTCTTGTTTGGTGGAGGTCTGCTTTTTATTTTTGGCCATTCCCTCTTGTGCATTGTTAGCTCTGATATTCTAATATTCATAACAGTACCAGAAACAAGGCAGAATTATGGTATAGTGGTCAGTGACCTACTATAGCTAATGGGATCATTATTATCAATCAGCACTTATCTACAAATTCTACTAGAGTCAAACATAAATGGTCTAAGGTCTAGAGGCTTCTCTGTTCTTGAAGAAAATTCTTTCTTCTGAACAAAGCTTCATTTTGTTGTTTGTTAAGGTAAATTACATACAGTTAATCTCTCCTTCCTAATCAATATACAGGGATTAGTCTGCATAGTAAGAAATGGGTATATCTCCTGAAGGCAAGAAGATTAACCACTGGATTCATTTTTGAGCTTTAATAATGAAATATGTCTACTGTGATTAAACCATCTAGGTGTACATAGCAGCTAAAGTGATTAGTTTTCTATTTTGAAAAAATATATAAATACCCATACTGCTGATCTCTCCAGTCTTCGTGAATATTTTATTCATGTATCCCATTAGTAGCCATATCAATAAAATCTACAAATAATTATGGTAGCATCGTTAATCAGATTAACTAATCTTTGTTTTCTTCCTTGTAGGAAAAACAAAGAACAGAAAACAAAAAATGCCACATATTTCATTCTTTCCTCCTCTTGACTATCTTCCCAGAACTTGTCTTTCTCCACCCTCCTCCTTAGTAAATAGGCCCAGTATTAAGCACATGCCTTTGCACCTCTGTTAATCTTGGCAGACAGGGGAATGCTGAGCCATGCCGGCTGGTGAGAAAGAAGCTGTCTTTCATGTGGCTTGGCAGTGCAAACACTGGAGAGTATTCACTTCTCTTCCATAGAACTTACATACATTGAGTGCCTATGACTTTATATATTGTAAAAGAAAGACAATGCTTTACTGCAGACCCCCACTAAATGGTAAAAGCACATTTAGAGATGTTGATAAGTGAAAAAATATTATTTTTCTAAGAGACACGAATATTTTTTCAGGTTAAAATTCTTTAATGTAGTCTTTTTTTCATATGTTATATTCCTACTGCAGTTCCCTCTACTTCTCCTTTTAGTCCCTCCCTCCAACCTCTGCTCTCTCCCAGATCCACCTTCTTTTTCCTTCAGAAAAAGGCAACCCCCCCGCCTCCCCAGGGTTATCAACCAAACATGTGTCATGTTGCCAATAAGACCAGGCACATCCCCTCATAATAAGGCTGAACAAAGCAAACAAGTATGAGGAAAAGTGTCCCCAAATCAGGCAAACGACTCAGAGACATCCCCAGATCCCACTGGTGAGAGACTCACAGGAACATCAAGCTACACAACCATAACATGTATATATGCAGAGGATCTAAGTCAGACCCATACTGACTCCCTGATTGCCAGTTCAGTCTCAGAGAACCCTGGTTAGTTGATTCTGTGGGTTTCCTGTAGTGTCCTCAATGCTTCTGACTCCTACAATCCTTCCTCCCACATTTCCATAGGATTCCCCAAGCACCACCTAAGGTTTGGCTGTGGGTCTGTGGATGAATCCTCTCTGATGCTCGTCATACTAGGATCCTATCTACAAGTTTAGCAGAGTACCATTAGGAACCATTTCATTGATTTTTTTTCTTTTAATGAGTCCAGTTTGTTCTATCCTTCATTTCTTGACCATCCAGGCAGTGTCAGGGTGAGCTCCTCCTTGGGGTATAGCTCTCAAGTTGGACCAGTCATTGGTTGGCTGCTCCCACAAGTTCGGCACCACCATTACCCCAGCACATCTTGCAGGCAGGAGAAATTGCAGGTCAAAAGTTTTGTGGCTGGGTTGGTGTCTTGATCCCTCCACTGGAAGCAATGCCTGGTTACAGGAGATGGTCAGTTATGGTTCTGTATCCCCCATTACCGAGTCTTCCCAAGGGTCACCTCGTAGATTCCTGGGAGTTTTCATTGCACTAGATTTCTACCTCATCTCTCAATATGTGCCCCCAATTCCAGTTATCACCCCAAGTACTCCCCCTACACACACACACCTGTTCCCCGCCTTTTCCATCCCAACTTTTCCGGATATTTTAAAAATAATTAAAAACATGCCAACATGCCTTCTGCATGCCTACCCATGTCTGGAGGGTTCATTTAATATTGGTACCCAAACCAGGAATATTTAATATGTATCAGTAGATTATGGTTGAGATAGGGCATCGAATTTTCAGAAAGTATGAGATAGTTTTGATTTGAGTTGGTTGATTTCTTGAGACAGAGGAGCCCAATGTAGTCCTAACTAGCCTGGAACTTGATATGTAGACTAAGCTGCCATTGAATGCATGAAGATCCACCTGCTTCTCCTTCCCGCTATTAAATTAAGGTTGTGGGATTTATACCTCGCCTAGAAAGTAGAAGGAATTAAAACAAAATTATGAAAAATTACATTAATTAAATTATTTGTATGGTTTTTATTCAAAGAGGGATTTTTTTTTTTTTTGAGAATGGAAGGGGACTTTATGAATAAATGTGCTGATATAGCAGAACGTAGAGACAATCTGAAAAAGTGTTGGTCATAGATGGGTTGGTTCCCTCTTTGCAGGGAATCACTTCAAAGGTAGTTTTGTAGCATGAGGTAGTTTTCCAAGATGAAGATAACATACTGTATGGTCTTTGAACTTGCTATTGCCTTCCTATTTGAGTCTTTCTCTAAAATTATATGAAATATCCAATAAAATAAATGTCCAGAGTATAGCAAATACTTAACTATACAAAATATTCCTTACATTATTTGCTAAGAAAATGCCAAACACTCAGACTTTGTAAATTAAAGACATTGCTAAAAAATAATAAATACGGGAAAAAAATTTAAAAAATAAATACTGAAAATTGTCTTCAAATCAGAGGCGCTCACTCCTCCAAAAGATTAGCCTGCACTTATACAGACTTGCTTTCCTACAAGTCTAGTTATCCTTACTGCAAAAGTAATAAGCATTTGAGAGTTATCAAATTTGTAAGAGAAAGTGATCATATAACTGAGAATATATAAGCTGTAATATAAAACTTGGAGATAAGAAAGTACCCTGGGCCCAACTGCTCTACAAAGCAACAGGATAGGAAATTGTGTTGCAGCATTTGGCATAACTGCCTGCTAAGAGTCAGCTCATACATACAGGTATCCGGTTATTTTAAATGAGATGTATTAATTGCTATACAATTATGTCACCTCTTCTCTTCCCTGTCTTCCTTAAACCCCATCTTTACCCCATCACTACCTCTCAACTTGATGGTCAATATTTTTATTTTTGCATATGTAATACATTAATACGCAACTACAACTTGCTATCTGTGTTTAGTGTGGCTTGTGTGCATATGTATCTAAGGCAGATTACTTCTTATTAGATAGCCAACTAGGGAACGCTTACCAGGAAAAGATTAATTGTTCTCACATTGGTAGTCAAAATATATTACATCTTCTTGGTTTTCTACCCTAAAAAGGAAAAAACAGGCATTCATTCACTCATCCATTTATTTAGTAATTTTGATATATATATATATATATATATATATATATATATATATATATATATATATACACACACACACACATATATATATATATCATAGAATATACAAACTACAATGTCTTTCTTAAAATTTAAGAATTTCAATACAGAAAGCATATACAGTATAGGTAAGTGCAAAATCTGATGCAGCTTGAACTAATTGTGATGACTGCTGCAATTGATAGGACTATTTTTAAAACTGTGGCTTTATCTCTTAATATGAATATGTATCCTGTTATGGAATGATTACTGTCTTTAACTGTGGTCTGGCAAGATCTCTTTGGGACATTTTATAATACATAATGTATATAAACATTCTGAATTCTAAATTACTTTTGACCATCGGCTTTTAAAGCACAGACTAGTAGAAGAAAGAGCTCTGTGAATTCACAGAGGGTGGTGTTTTTGTTTTTCAAAGTGAAGGGTCATTCAAAAGTTGTCAGCTGGTATGAATCGCTCTGTGGCGTTCCCTGCATGTGTGGGGCTAAGGTTTGCTGAATAGTCAAAGAATGGAAGTCTTTCTCTTTGAAGATCACCAGGCGCCTACCAAGGAGATACAATGACATCCTGTCTAACAGCAGTGACTAGTCTCTACCCATGTGGTCAGTAATAAAAATAATTGAAACATGGTGTTACTGAAGTTTCCAGCTTCCTCTCCTAGTTAAAGAAAGGAGAGAACACAGTGCACAGGGTAGGGTTTCGGGTTTCAGCTTTTCCTGTCTCTCAGACATGAACCTGTTAAGAGACTAAAATTCAGAAAAGAAAAATCTAAAGGACTTGAGCAATATCAAGTACACCAGGATGTGGGAATTAGAGGCTGACTATATCATAAAGTGTCCCTTGGCACCCACTATGCTCTAACAAACTCAATTGCTGAGGTCAGGTCACTATATTAATCCACTATAAATCATCCTGAAAATGAAAAGTGAACCACAACAATTGGCAAACTTGTCAAGCACACAAGTCAAAGAAATACCCGAGACTCAAGACATCACACAGTTCACTGTATAGTCCTTGTCCAGTTTGTGCTTAAGTGTCTCCATGTCAATTGTCCAAACAAACAAAAGCAATGTATTTCAACACTTGCGTGTAGATACCCACACAAAAGCCCCATATGAATACCATACACATGGTACTATTCCAAACATAGGAGCATATATGATTCATCGATACAACCTCTTTAGTTCCAAAGGTAATTGCTGGGTGTGACTTCCCAGAACCACATTAGGGCGAGGAGAATAACTTTTTAATTCTCCTTACTACAAACTCTGCAGTAAAAGTACAGAAGTGATGTAACTGAGTTTGAGGGAAAGACATAAGAATAGTCTACGGCACACACTCACATTATTCTCCTGGATTTAGATTAAATTGAGCTCTCAATTACAGACGATCCGTTTAATACAGACAATGAATGTCACATGGCTCATTTCATCTTAGAAATAGAAAAGGACACAGGAAGCTGAAATCAATCAAGAACTTACTTCCTATGTCTTCTGATTTAATATTTTTAAAGGAACATTAAAATGAGTGTTTAGTGGAGAAAAAGAGACAATGGGAAGAATAGCAACAACAAAATCACTGCTTAAGATTAAGAGGATGAGCTGGGCAGTGGTGGCGCACGCCTTTAATCCCAGCACTTGGGAGGCAGAGGCAGGTGGATTTCTGAGTTTGAGGCCAGCCTGGTCTACAGAGTGAGTTCCAGGACAGCCAGGGCTACACAGAGAAACCCTGTCTCAAAAATAAATAAATAAATAAAAGATTAAGAGGATGATCTTGTATTACAAAAGACTTCAGAGGGCATTTGGATATTTTGTATCCTGTGGGAAGAGAGAGGAAATAATGTGAACCAACTACAACTGAGTTTTGTGTTTCATTTTTCATGAAGATTTAAATGACAATGCTTCACACAAATGATGTGACACTCATCCTTAAATGCAGAGGTTCATTTTGAGTACAATAAAAACCTAACAAGGGCAGTACTCTAAGCATTTCTATCAATTCACAAGCATCCTCAGAGCTGAGACTATCACAGCCACGTGTGAGGACTCTTGCATATAGATCTCTCTTGCTTTGTAATCTGAGGAAATTGAGTTGGGAAATAGAATTCAAGCTGTGTGAAACATTCCCGTATCTTTATAAGAACATACAATTTTGTTTAAAAAATGTAGCTTTCACTGATTACGCCACCATAACTTTTCTGAGGTCTAGATGGTAAGCTCACCATCTTCTTGAGAAGCCCAGAGCAGCATTAGCCCTTCCATAGCCAATATCTAATTATTAGCAAGGCTATAATGGAACAAACACACACTTTTTTGAGTCCTGACAAGATCTTTATCTTTCCGAGATTCTTAGCATTTTGCTGAATCTAGCCCAATCAGAATATCCTCTAAAACAGGCCACAATGTAATTGTTCTTCCTGTGTTCCACGTAGCTTTACATTCTCATTTGGAGATTGTTGATATTCAGTTCGCTCTAGGTATCTTTGTATAAGTCCTCCAAGAACAAGGAGCAGTATCACCTGGAGGAGCCCAGGGCATCTCATTGGCCTCACTGGCCAGTTTTAGACCATCTAGACTTCTCCTTCCAAGGACGGAGAGCTACCTCACTCTCCTCCTCACTCCTGTCCACCAATAAAATTTATCTCCAGTTCTGAGACAGATGACATCTGCTTATGGAATGAATGATGAATTGGGTTTTTATTGTTGTTGTTTTCAGATGGTTATATATAAAAAAAAAATGGTGTATGCTAATATAAGGAGTAGAAAAACCATAGATTCATGTGTAAAGAGAGAATGAATTATTTAGCAAATGTGTATTTTTCTTTCTTTCTTTGTTATTTTTTTCGTCTTTTTGTTTTGTTTTGTTTTTTTGACATGGGCATGGCCATATCAAAGACTAATGCCTCCCACCTCTCTGGGGTGAGGCTTTGAAGTATGTCAAAGTCTTCTTCTAGGCGAATGTGAATGTTGACAACATAGGAAAGTATCAGTGTTTGCAAATAATTGATCTGCATGGGCAAAGACTAGCAACTAAATCACCTTTCTCTGGGTGTTCATAGCATGGGGACTTCTTGCCTACAGAGACCATTTACTGAGACCAGATAGACTCCTGCCTTATGTTATCCATTGTAAAATTCTTACTGAGGACAGCACAGACCAGGGCTGTTCATGGACTGTACACTTTGATAGTATCATGGGCCAAAGCTATCAACACTGACCCCTGCTGCTTCAGAGCCATGGACCCAGACAAAGACATGACCATTGGCCACATCATGATCTTGACAATGGTCTCAGGCAGCAGTGCAGGCTATTTGCATCAGACTGCTCCTCACTACTCTCATGTCTCCAGTGCCACCTCTCTTCATGGTGCACAAACGAATCTGCTTCTCTCTCACTCCCATCTCTCCCTCACATACTCACTCATTTTAGTGGCACCATATGCATATTCGTTTGAAAGGCAGAATAGTTAAATGTTTGTCCAACCTACAGTTTCCAAAGAAAATAAATCCCTGGCCAAAGTTAAACACAGCATAGAAAATCTGTAATTCAACATAGAGTTGTTCAGTCTCATGGTTGAACTACCACCAGAACCAACAAGAGAGATTAGCAAATAGGCCAATGATGATAATTGAACAAGCAGGACATGTCCAGTCATTGTGGGGCTCCACTCTGCCTGGACCACTCTTTTTCCTGGGTGAGGATGCAGCTCTGGGAGTCACAGCAACTCACACAGTGGTAAGGTTTTTCAAAGGAAGAAGGCATAGGCCCACTGGCACTTATGATTGCTAGTTACTACCTCTATTGATGGACAGTGTAACTCATAATTTTCCAAAAAAAACCAAGAACAGCAACTGTCTTCCTGTCTCCAGCTCCATCTCTTTTCATAGCACACAAACCACAAATTGCATAGCTTCTTTTCATCTTCCATCTGTCCTCCAACTTGCTTTCCTCTTTCTCTCCCATCATTCCACGTCCTGCTTGCTTCCCACTGCAGAAACATATGTTTAAATCACAGAATAGGTGTGATTATTTGTTCTCCCATCACTGGGAGCTTCCTTTGATAATCTGGTTACTGCAGCATCACTCCTAAATGATAACCAATGGTTGTTGCAAAAGTCTACTTAAGAACATTTTCAAGTCAATGAATTCACTCTTTGACAGTATAGTGGCACTTTACCCAGATATTTCATGATTTATGATATCTTCCCAGTTGATTCTGATATTTTCATAATGTGAATGTGTTTGAGATTTTGCTTCATTTTATAAGCTGTCCATTGTGAAGTGCTTATAATCTGAAACCCATACTACCATTTCATATTTCATCATAAGTGTCATCATTGGGACATAATATAAAGTAAAAAAATTTAAGATTCAATATCATGCTTTCAGTGTCATCAGTATATTAAAATACTCAGAGCACTTAGCTTTATGTAGTTTTTGCAATGAGATTAATTTAAAGTTCTTTAGTTATCATTGGCACTCAAACCTGATAGCCTCATTTACCATTAATTCCTCATGATCATGAGATCATTTACTCAAAATTATGGACAGTATTTACAGTAGAGAAACAGGCATAAAAATTTTGTGCATTTTAAGTATCTAAAAATGAGAAGTTCTCAGAATGTGTTTATTTTAGAAGGTTAAATTATCTAATCTGAAGAAAATACTACGGCACTGATTGGTTAGCAGTGATTTGGTATAATTTCATACATATAGTCATTGAATTTAAAATAGTTTATTATATTAATTTCTAAGATAAGTAAATTAATTTACAGTTGTTATTATTCCTAATTTGAAAAGAAAACAAGTGTTCATCTGTTTGAATTGTCCATAATTGTCCTTAGACCATCCTTTTCATCAGACTCAGATTTTACGCTAGCAAAATTTCCTTACATTTACTTTGTTTGCATTTGTGGATACACACACACACACACACACACACACACACACACACACACGCGTATATATGTTTATATATGTATATATGTATATATATGTATATATATGTATATATGTGTATATATATGTGTATATGCATATATGCATATATATGTGTATATATATAATACATTTTAAAAATCAGTTTTCTCCAACAGAATGTCACTGCATATATCAACCATGCTCCAGAGCAGACCACATGCCAGAGTAGATATACCACACAAAAGGGACTCCATGTTTTTTGTGTGCTATTTGCTCTGTTTTGGTATAAAAAACATTCATTTAACAAGCACTGAGAATTATCAAAGAAGAAGAAACAATTGCTTCTCAAGTCAGTTATAATTAAATCCATGTAGATTTATGTAAGCTTGTAGAACCTATGTATTTGTACTATCAGTGATATTTCTGTGATATTCATTCTCATGCTTTGGGTAGTACAAAAGACATGTTAGTTTTCTTTAGGGGGATTGGCCGCTGGGAGTGTCACCATGCTTCTGTGAATATATGAACAATATAAATTACACTTTCTTCTTCTTCTTCTTCTTCTTCTTCTTCTTCTTCTTCTTCTTCTTCTTCTTCTTCTTCTTCTTCTTCTTCTCTTCCTCTTCCTCCTCCTACCCCTCTTCCTCCTCTTCCTCCTCTTTCTCCTCTTCCTCCTCTTCCTCCTCCTCCTCCTCTTCCTCCTCCTCCTCCTCCTCTTCCTCCTCCTCTTCCTCCTCTTCCTCCTCCTCCTCCTCCTCCTCTTCCTCTTTCTCCTCCTCCCCCTCCTTCTTCTCTGTAGGTGTGGGGTGGTCATAAGGCTGAAGAAGCAGATTTGGGAGGACTTATATTGAGTGTGATCAGGGTGCAAGAGGTAAAATTCCTAAATAATCAAGAAAAATATTATGTTGAAAAAATCACCACAATCTCCATTTTTTTCAGCTATGGAAAAATGAAGTTTAAGAGGAACAACTTGCATACAGAAAAATGATAGTTGTTCTACTTAACCTTCATTTTTCAGGTGTATATCTTACACTCTAGGATATCAGCTTTTAGGAACTGCTTGCAAGTTATAATAAAAAGTCACATTGTGGAACTTCAGTACTTGTCTTTTACTTGTTTTTTGTTGTCTTTTACAATAGTCCTATTTCTGACCAAGCATTGGCACTGAGAGCAATTTGGAGAAAGCAGCCAAGCTTCATACATTTCAAAGCAAGTCTATCATATATATCAGAACTTATGTCAGTATTACCTTCTTTTCCTCAGGAGACGAACTTCCCAGAGTCAGTGGCCATCTATATAGACTACATAAGGATTTCAATCAGGGAGGTGACTTGAGTACTTCACTGAAGTTGGTAAATGAATCTTGTCTGGAATAGGTAAGAGAATAGACTTAACTTAAATTCTACTTTCCCCTGCCTTTCTCGTGGCCATGATTAACATCTGTTCCTTTAAAAATGAAATATATTAATGATCCTGGCATATTAATTGCTAACCTTAAAATCTTGCATATGTTTCTTGTTACCCAATTGAGAGTGATGCATTGAAGGGTAGGTCTAAGGGTGTGCAGAATTTGGTGGCACAGACACAGAAATAGAGTTAAAGTTCTGTTACCCAGCTCCTTGTTTTCATGTTTCTCATAGTCATGAGGCTGACCTCTTTGCCTCTTAAGCTGGCCTAGATGATATATTCAGAGAGATCTCCCTTGACTATTCAGATCATTCAGTGAGTACACTTGGGCCCTCAGGTATAGAAAACAACAGTAGGGAATTAAAGGAAACACAATACAAGCTCTCCAGTGTTCAAACAATTAGGTCAGTGTTTATGCAGAATTGGTGGCCCTTTTTAACCCTGTTCAGAACAGCATAAACAAATATCACTGGCTCACAGGAGAGAAGCAAGGCCACATGGACATAATTTATAAGTTAATTAGCACAGTCTCCTGGGCCAAGAAGTGACAGACATGACACCTGCTTCCAGTGAACAAATGAGGAAAGATGAAAGAAAAGTACAAGGAGCTTCTTCTCTCAGGAGGTGTGTGGTCACACACAGGTCGCATTGTCTGGTGTACAAGGCAGAATTTTAATAGACTGAAATGACTTTGCATGTCTAGCTATAAATATGCATGCAATTAAAATACACACAATGATATTGCCAACTAGATGGACTGTTATTGGTATGTACCAAGAGGAGGCATTTATATACTGAGTTGTTTCAGATATCAAAAATACTGTTTGTATTTTTTAAAAAATATGTATTTTACTAGTTTGCTATTTAAGCATTTTCCCAAAAACATTCTTTTAAAATGAAAACTATTAATTTTTATACATTTTTGTAAATAAATCAACTGAAAGGAGTAATCCATATTTTGCTCTATCCATCAATCAATCTATTTTTCTACCTATTTATCTATGTCTTTAAGAAAGTCTAAAATGAGAGAGAATACTACTACCTAAAACTCCGACTTTGTCTCTTTTGACTGAAACTAGGCTTTTCTTTGGTCATTCATTTTAATATTTAGTCAGTAACTGATGAAAATCAATTACTACCTTTCAGGGAAACAATATCTCAGCATCCAGTTTGTATAACCAACATGCAAAATAAACAAATTACAAACATATACCAAGCTGATAGTGCAAACTCAAGAGGTGATTGGCTTTATTCCCCAGCTAAGAGCTCTGAGGTGTACATTTCAAGCAGTTTGTTTATTAAAATTTACTGTGGAGTGCAGTGTCTGTGGGGGATGGGGAAAGGAGCAGAAGCAAGAGTAGTATGGGTTGGAAATCAGAACACATGCAACAGAGGCTCCAGCTAATCCCACAATAACCTCAGACTGGATCAAATGAATAGTGAGCTTGTGGCTTTTATCAGCCACACCCAAGGCATGATCAACACATACAAAGAGAATGTTTGTCCTTTGTGTATGATTGTGTGAGTGTTTGTGTGTGTGTGTGTGTGTGTGTATGTGTATGAGAGAAAGTTTATTATATCATGAAAACTTAATCTCATAAAAACAACTAAATAAGTACTTTTGTTTTTTAAATAAAAGCCAAACCATAAGATTTATCTAATACAGTAGTTATCAAAATACAAAACAAAACAAAAAAACAAAAACAGTAGCCATTTCTCAAGTAGCATTATTAATGAACACCTTGGAAAGTAATAACTACAGTGCCTCCATTCCAGCCCAGGATAACTGAATCTAAATTTCTGGTTTATGCCCCAGCAATTTGCTTTAGGAAACAAACCCTCCAGATTGGTACTGAGACACTCCAAAGTTTTAGAAGCACAGACTTAGTACAATACTTGAGCATGTGACAAATGAAATATCACAAAGCTGATAAACATGTCTCAGAACTCTGTGACAAGTCTAGGACTCAGAGCTGGTCACACGCATGATTAGATGGTTTACATTTTGGTTTCTGTGAATGTTTTTTAGTTCTTCCTTAACTGCTTGATCTATTTCAGTAACTTACACAGGTGATGTCTGGCAGCATTACACCTGCAGCAGGTACTGTGACGGAGGTTCACGCATCTGTGCCTTAAGAAAGGGCTTAACAGGAAGAACTTGTTATCTTACATGAGTTGATAGTGAGAAGTAAGACAGCCTTGAGATTGACAATGTTTTATACTTCTGCAAGTCTCATCAAGGCCAGGAAGTGGTTTGTTTGAGATTAAGAATGACAGTGCCGAGAAGATGCCATTGCAACTAAAGTTTGTGTGAGAATCAATTTTTACAACAAGAATTTGTCCTATAAGATTGTATCTAACCCATTCTTTGTAGAACTTTAGGTGACTGCAATTTGAGTAAAGATTCTTGCAGCATTAAATCTTAAACAAATGTTTTTTGAATTTAGAAACAATAAAGTCTGGACAGAAAGAAAAGAGTCATTTTACAGTGGGAGCATCAGGCAGTTGCTTCTTAACAATCTATTAAAGATTAATATTACCAGTGTGTATATGTGAGACTTCCTTTCATTTTGTATTTATTCTGGCATTTATAGTTTATTCACCACGTCACCATATTTACAAGGATTTTACACTCTGGCATCTTTCTATATTTCTATAGTTTATTGCATGAATGATATGATTATTGTCTCAATAAATAGTAACTAGAACTACAGAAATTTACATATATGTAAATTCTACCAATTTTAGTAAAAATTGAAATATTGTTAGTCCTATTATTGTTTTGTTTCTGTGTTTATTTGTGTGTGTGTGTTTGTGTGTGTGTGTGTGTGTGTGTGTGTGTGTGTGTGTGTTTGTGTGTGCATGTGTACATGCACATGTTTGCAGGTACAGATTTTCAAGTGTGGAGACCAATGGTGGATGCCAGGTGTCTTTCTCTTTTGACATTCATCTTATTCTTTTGAGAAAGTGTCTCTCACTCAACCGGGAGCTTGCCCATTTAACTATACTACCTGGTAATCCAGCCCTAGGAATCCTTCCTTCTCCATGTCTCTAGAAGTAGGTTTATAGATTTGAACCAACACATGTGACTCCTTTTACACTCATTCTTGGGAGTTCCACTTTTATCCTCATAGTTGATAGATATCTGATTTATTAACTGAGTCATTTCCCTAGCAAATATTTCTGTAACTTTATTCATAAGGACCAGAGCTTTCAATGCACCTAATTAATCCAAATTTATATAAAACATCAAGCTGTATAATTGGTATTGGGCATTCAAATTCTTAAACAGTTCTCAACATGAGTTAAAATTGTTTCAGGATTACAGGGGATATATTCAATTTCTCTGGTTCATCTTCAGAGACCATATCTGAATGTAACACATTCTATCTGAGCAGAGAGTGAAGCTCTATTACCAGATCAATCCATTCCCTATTCATAAAGCTGGTGATGCAAACACTTCATTTCTCTACAGATTTAGAAACTCATAATCCACTAGTGCCATAGGGTGATGGTAATGGAAGAAAAGACAGAACATTCTGCAAAAATCGTAGTGAAGTTCTGATTATATTGAAAGGCGTGCTCAACTCAGATAATGAGTCATAGGCAGCAAGAGTTCCCATAGCTGTTCAGTGAAAAATCACTTCAAGCCTAGGTCTGATTAGCCTTTGGGGATGGATGAGATCAGAAGCCCAGTGTGTCTGGCTTTAGGGTATCTCTGTCCATCTATGATGGAATGAATGTCTCTTCATTCAGGAAGGTGATAAGAAAGCAGGTTTCCTGATAGGTGACTTGGAGATAGGGGAACAGGGGCCAACTTTCAATCTTTGTAGAGGGAGACTTGCCATTGAAATGCCTCAGTTTTGACAGGAATACTGCAGCTGCTTGTACTCACGCCTTAAATTGGAGTGAGGAAAAGGCAGGGTCTGTCATTGGCTGATGATGGATTTTCATCTGCTCATAACAAACCCGAGTAGCTCCGACAGCCTGTTGAAATAGATTTAATGTTATTTTGGAAAAGGAGAAAGAAAGCAATAGTGGATTCATTTTTTTTGGCAGCTAAATTCAATCCTGTGTGGAAGCAAAGCTAACATAATTTGAAGTGCCACAGGAACCTTTAATCTCCCATGGGACTTTTTAACTTGTCCTTTCGTCTTCTCCCTCCCAGGCTTTCCTTTTTCCTCATGGAGTCTGATTCGCCATACCTTGTGTCTGGGTGTCTTTTCCCTGGACATTAGGGATGTTCTCCATGGTTACATAACACAAGCATGTACTTAGTTGGAATATGTCTCTCATAATAATCCCCAGGGAATTTTTTTATCTTGATACATAGGTGAAAGGTCATATAAACCCAAAAGGAGTTACTGGTTGGCTCTGTACTTTCTGTGACCCTAAAGTAGTAGATAATAAGAATAGATATGCAATCTCTCCTTTGGGGCACTATTTGATCAATAAAAATGGCTTTTCTGTTTCCTGACAAGCTAATGATGACAATAACAGATGCTTGTCTTTATTTCTTTTCCAGTCAAAATAAACCATCAGTCCTAGATTATATCCTGCATCAATAGTAGAAATACCTATGTTAGACCCCACTGAGTTATATTTATTGAGATACTAGAAATGAATATATTATGTATAAAGAAAATGATAAATATGTCAGAAAATTATTACAGCAGAAATATCCTCTCCTCACACTTGTGTTACAGTTATACATTTATACCTTCTTAATATTTATGCCTTCTCTCTCTCTCTCTCTCTCTCTCTCTCTCTCTCTCTCTCTCTCTCTCTTTGTCACACACACACACTCACACTCACACACACAAAACCACACATTAAATAATATATTTTTGGGAAAAGACTCTCTTTTTATTGTATCTCCACATTCTCCACATTTACATTGATAGTGATGATTTTCTTTCTTTTTGTTTAATATATAGTTCTTCAAACTGTGAACCCTATTCTAGCTGCATCTTTACTACCTGGATTAATGAGAAAGATTCTCTGGTCAATACCTCAGATTTATCCAACCAAAAATTCTTGAGTCAAGGCCAGAAAACTGTCGCAATATCTCCCCAGTAATTCTGATACATGCTAGTAAGTGGGAACAGCTGGTAAGCAGTATTTGGTAGTAGGAGAGAATTCCCAGTTTATAATATAACACCATTGGGGCTTTTGTAAATTTTGCAGCAATACTGGTATGTTGCTATGGGAACAGACAATATCTACAAAATCCAATTATTTGCTCCACATTTCTGTTCTTCTTCTTCTTTTTAACCATCTCTGAAACTAATGATTTTTTTGTCAGACTTTATTTAAGGTCCTTATCATTCTTACATTTAGAATTTACTTTTATAGTCTCTCATGTGAGAGACTATTCTAATCTCTTGACATTTTCCCTTGCAAGCCTTTCTTCATTGGTAATTCAATGGTTTGGATATACAATGTTCTTCGCAAGGTTCATGGGGTGAATACTTGACTCCTACTGATGGCTGTTTTTAACAAGGTGGTAGAACATTTAGAAGGTGGATTTTCACTTGACAAAGTGGGACACTGAGGATAAGCTTTGAGATGTTATAGCCTGATTCTATTTTCTATTCATTATTATTCTTCCCAGCTATGGATACAGCATGGCCAGATACATCTATTTTCTGTTCTCCTGCTTCCTCTACCATGTTGAATTCTATCTCTTTGGACCATAAGGCAAATTACAACATTGGTTCCTATGATTGCTTACTTTTTGTTCTTTGAATCTTATGACTAGATACTGACAACTCTCGAACAAGAAAACAGTAATTTTACCTCTATACTCTATCTAACTCTTAATTAGGATAGTTTAGTTAGGGTGATTTAGTTTTGTACAAAATTCAAGAATAACAAGAGAAAAGCATGCCTATGTTTGAAGCTTTGGTACTTCATGTATACATTGTAGATTCTTAGAGACATGAGTAAAGTTAAGGAAGGTAAAATGTTTAATGTCGAAAGTCAGTTTACCAGGGTCTATAATGATCTAGAAGACGAACCTCTGGGAATCTCTGTGAATATGTTTCTGGATTAAGTTAACTGATATGGGAAGAGGCACTCTTAATATGGGTTTCTTGATCCCATGGGCTGAGATCACGGATTGAATCAAGAGGGGGAAAAATAAACAAAAAGACAGACAGACAAACATACAAACAATAACAACAACAAAACAAGCAATTTGAGTACCAGATTTAATTTCCTATGCTTACTGACTATGGATGCAATGGTTTCAGCTGCCTCAAGTTCCTGCAAGCCATCTTCTCTTCCATCTTGGATAGTATCCCCACCACTGCATGTAAGCCATAATAAGCCCTTCCTGTGTTAAGTTGCTACAGGAAGAAATTTAACGCTAGCAGGAGTAACTAGTACAGGAGGTGACTTTCATCTTCAATACCAATTTCTCCAGAAATGAATAAGGGTGTTAAGGAGGCAATAGAGGGGAGCTGACTAGGAAAGGCACAGAAAAGGGGGTGTTAGGTTAGTCTGGCTAACGCCACTCTGATGCTTCTGCCGTTCTGCTTCCTCCAGTGATTCCCCAGCCTTGTTTCACAGTACAAGCAGAGAGATTTATAAAGAGAGCTCTCCTTTAAGACTGAGATTGCCAAGTCCATTTAAAAAGGACAAGTTCTACTTAAATTCAGAACATTTCCTGTGTCTGTACTTTCTTAAAATAATGAGCTCAAAATAATCCTTATGGCACATAGGCACAGTTTGGGATAGTTTATTCTGGTTTCCTGCAGTCCCACTTTTTAACTGTCCTACTCTGATCTGCTACAGATCTCATCTGTGGCTACATTTTCTTCCAGACTCTGTTTTGGCCATTGATTTTCAGGAATTCATGCCTTAACATAATCATCCTGAAGTAGTCTTCCAAAACTTATAGTATAGGGAGATTTCACTCTTCTTGAAGCTTGTCTCCATTGTTAAAGCACCTGTGCAGGCTTCTGTGTGAGTCTAAACCAGGGATTTCTCAGGTTGTAATAATTAGAGCATGGTCTGAAGTTCTGATCAGTGTCTATTTAGTTTTGAAGAGGACTGTCTGCATAGACCTGGCTGTCCTGTAGGTTGTCATGATATTCCCAGACATCCATCCACCTATGCTTCTCAAGTGCTTGGACTTAAAGGTGTGTAACACTGTAACTTGCTGTTCAGTGTCTTAAATGAGATTCTGTAGCCTTTTTTGAACACTTGATGGGAATGAAGGGAAAGATATTACTTTTGAAACTCTTAATACAGAACCATGTAACAAATATTTCATTAAATGTTAAAGTTTTAAAAGGGGCTGACGAGAGAGTTCTCTGAGTAAAGATATTTGCCAAAATTCTGTAAACCTGGGTTTGCTCCTCAGCACATAGTTTTGTTGTCATCAATATCATTTGTATGTGACCGCATGAGGTACAAGCATCAATATTGACAGGAGTTTGCAGAAGTAGATTCCAGATCTTTTGAGTAACCAATAGGATTTCAAAACTTCACCAGAGGAAGAGCACATAAATAGTGCAAATAATATGAAAACAAAATTTACAACTGGATTTTGAAAATGGAACTGAATTTTTGCCTCTGTGGAAAAATGATTACAGACTAGGAATCCATTCTGACAGAAGAGAAAAGAAGGTTATTTTGAGATGGGATCTGCTTCCAATGAAGGTGGTATCAAAGTCTTTGGCATTATATAAGCTCAGCTGACACAGCAACAAATGTTTAGAGAGGACTGATTTTAATTTCTGTGAGTTCTATTTGTGCAAAATGCTAGCACAGTGTATGAAACACTACAAAATAAAAGTCTTGCCCATGATGGCTCCTGTACGTAACCCTAACATGGAAGGATTCAGTAGAGGATTACTATGAGCTTGAGGTCAGCACAAGCTACAGAGTGAGGGCCTGACTCAAACAAACCAACAAGCAGTAGTACCACCAACATAATTACTACCACAACAAAACACTACCAAATCTTTCAAGAATAGACAAATGCTGTGACAAACTTCATTGCTATCATATGGTGAGCAGTGAGGAAACTTAGTGTAGTGCAACTTTCTGGAATCTATGAGGTTGACTCTAGTGAAGACTCCTAGAAATGGTGGATATGGTGTCAGAAATGGCCATATTTTGTAGCCAGGCAAGGTTTCCAGTGGTGGAGCTGGTTTACATTCGATTGAGTTATTGGTTGAGGAGGTGCTACTAAAGATCCCTAAACAACCCAGGCAGATGCTACAATAGAAGGTTGCTTTCTAAAAATTGGCAGTGGGGCCCCATTGCTAAGGACAATAGCCACACAACTTATTGAGTATAAAAGGGTCTAGCTGGTGCCTACATGGAGCCTTCAAACCTACATTCTAGTATTTTTGGTATGGGAAGGCACTCATCAGGGTATTAAAAAGAACAATCCAGGCACCAATACAATAACAAAGAGGGAGCCTATGCCCTATATTGCTTAGATGGTCTGGAACCTGAGGGAGACTGGATAACCTAGATACCTGTGGCAAATCCAAACACAGCTGGAAAAAAATCAAGAATTGTTTCCCAATGATAACCTACTATACACATAGGAAGGTACCTCCCTCCAGTACCAGATGGAAGTGGGTGCAGAGACCCACAGACAGATGTTATGCAGAGAGAATCTAAACTGGAAGTCTCCATCAGGCCCTTCTCCTTATCTCTCCTGGAGTTCCAGGAACTCAGCAAAAGACTGTGAGAAAAGACTCTGGGAAAGAGAGAGGGTAAAGGACATCAAAAAACATGGTCCACTGAATAAACTAAGCAGGGCTCACAAGAGCTCACAGAGATTGAAGCTGCAAGTCATGCAGGACCAGGTTGATTCTATACTAGATCCTCGGCATACATGGTCTGGATATTACTTCCTGTTTTTATGGGACTTCTAAGAGTGGGAGCAAGTGTGGGTCTGACTCTTTTGCCTGCTCTTGTTTCTCATTTTCTTCTATTGAGTTGCCTTGTTCAGATCTGATTTAAGGGCTTTCATTTTGACTTGTTTTATCTTGCTTTTTCTTTGTTTGTTTGTTTGTTTTTTATTTTTATTTTTTGATACTTTATTTACATTTCCAATGTTTCCCCCTTTCTAGGTCTCCTCTTTGAAAACCCCCTATCCCTTCCTCCTCCCCTGCCTCTATGAGGGTATTCCACCTCCCACCCACCAGCCCACCCACTCCCATATTCCCACCTTGACATTACCCTTTACTGGGGCCTCTAACACCCTCAGGTCCAAGGGCCTCTCTTCCCCCTGATGGCCAACAAGGCTCTCCTCTGCCACATATGTGGTCCGAAACATGGGTCCCTCGATGTGTATTCTTTGGTTGGTGGTCCAGCCTCCAGGAGGACCTGGGGTCAGGCCAGTTGACATTGTTGCTCCCTCCATGGGGCTGCAAACTCCCTCAGCTCCTTCAGTCCCTTCTCCAGTTCCTCCATCTGGGACCTCACTCTCAGTCCAGTGGTTACTGCAAAGGGTAACTTGGGTATTCTGGACTTTTGGGCTAATATCCACTTATCAGTGAGTACATACCATGTTCGTTCTTTTGTGACTGAGTTACCTCGTTCAGGATGATAATATTTTCAAGTTCCATCCATTTGCCTGCAAATTTCATTAAGTCATTGTTTTTAATAGCTGAGTAGTACTCCATTGTGTAAATGTACCACATGTTCTGTATCCATTCCTCTGATGAGGGACATCTGGGTTGTTTCCAGCTTCTGGCGGTCTACAAGTAGAAGAATGAGAACTGATCCATTCCTATCTCCCTGTACAAAGTTCAAGTCCAAGTGGATCAAGGACTTCCACATAAAACCATATACACTGAATCTAACAGAAGAGAAAGTGGGGAAAAGTCTCCAACACCTGGGTAGAGGGGAAAAGTTCCTGAACAGAGCACCAATGGCTTATGCTCTAAGATCAAGAATCGACAAATGGGACCTCATGAAATTGCAAAGCTTTTGTAAGGCAAAGGACACTGTCCATAAGACAAAACAGCAACCAACAGATTGGGAAAAGATCTTTACCAATCCTATGTCCGATAGAGGGCTAACATCCAGTATTTACAAAGAACTCAAGAAGTTAGACTCCAGAAAACCAAATAACCCCATCAAAAAATGTGAACCAGAGCTAAACAGAGAATTCTCAACTGAGGAAATTTGCAGGGCTGAGAAGCACCTAAAGAAATGCTCAACATCCTTAGTCATCAGGGAAATGCAAATCAAAACAAGTCTGAAATTCCACCTCACTCCAGTCAGAATGGCTAAGATCAAATACTCAGGTTTTATCTTGTTTTGTTGTGTTTGGTTGTTATCTCTTGAAAGGTCTTTCTAAAGAATAAAAAAGAGGGGTAGTGGATTGTAGGGAGAGTGATGTGACAGGAAGCTTGGAAGAGTATGAGAGGGATTGTGGCCAGGATGTTTTGTATGAGCGAAGACTTTATTTTCAAATAAACAGAGAACATATAATAATAACCACCCTACTTAAGGGATACCAACACTGATAAAGACCCTGACTACCACAATGTAACTCACAGAAAGTCCATACTATTATTACTAGTTTTTAACAATAAAGTATTTAAATTATGGCAAGGACATTGCTATTTTAGATCTGATGTTATTGCTCAGTTTTAGACTACACTGGCATATAAGCATAACTTTTATATATACTGGAGAACTAAAAAATTCATGTGGGCTTACTTTATTGCTATGCTTTCTTTATTGCTGATATGAAACCAAACCTACAACATCTATAATGTGTGCTGTATTGAAAATCTGGAAGAGAGTAGGTTATGCATCCAATAGACAATAAAAGAGATGTTAAACACATATATCAAGATAATGTGTTTAAAATATTTTTATTAAAATTATTCTAAAAAAACACTCATAGAAAATTAGACAATTCAATATAAATATGAGGAATAACTTTCATAATGTCTTACTGTTCTCATTTCCTCAGTAAAAATAATGTTCTAAAATTATGTCAACTTTGGTCTATGAAACAAAATTAGACTAAATAATCTTGTTATAAAATAGAGTTGATTATAATAGAATGATACTGTATTGTTGGAAGTAGCACTTGAAATAACACTTAAAAAAACAAAAAGTGTTTTAAAAATAGGTTTGCTCATTTCTAAAGATGATAGTTCAATCATTTGTTAAATAATGTAATGATTTCAATATTACACACGAACTAAAAGCCCCACTATTTCGCATTGTTGCTTCTTATTTAGATATTCATTTTATTAAACAAATTTGAGGCATTTAATTATACCTTGCCATTAGGAAATATCTACTAATTGCTTTAATCAAGGCATGGTTGGTAGGGCTAGTTTTCAGGATCCATTAAATCACTGTTACTCATTGAAGGGGACAAATTCGGCCTCCTACATTACTAAGTGATCAGAAGCAATAGATGGCTGTAGTATGAGGTAGTTGCCGTATAAAACAAAACCCTTGCCATATACCTTAGACATACTTTTCATATGTAACAGTTGCACCCAGCTCAAAATGAGATCCCATAACTTGTTGGAATGCAATACAGAATCCACAGTGTGCCTGCTCCCATGAAGCTACACTGGTAGATTTATATAGTCAATCCTGAAGGGAATCCAGTGCATGTCACCTCAAACTTGATACATTTATATACTGAATAAGATGCTCAGAGAAACTTGTGTCAGAACTTCTACTTGTCTACCCCAAGAACTGATCTCCTAACATGGATCATATTTGTCTTCTCCTTTTTTGATATGTGATCAACCAAAAGAAATTAAACTGATGTCACAGGAATAAAAATTAAGTTATCTACACTCAGGGACTAGTTATATACTTTATTGTTTATTGTGCATGTTTCAAGCAAATTCATTTTCCTTAAATATTGATAATTTACCTTAAGGGCCCATTTCTATCTCCTCCATGATTCACTAGATTTAAACTTTTATCTTGTTATCTTGCTTGACACTTAGCTTCTCACAATTTAGGTAGTGGTTAATGTTGTCAACTTGATAGGGCATAGAATTACGGAAGGGACAAGCTTCTGGATATGCCTGTGAGAAATTTCTTGTGATGAATTATCTACAGTACGTTAACAGACATAGAAACAACTATCATAAGTTTAAGCGGTGCCATTTTATGGTTAACGGTACTGAGCTGAACTAAAATGAGAGAGCAGACTGAGTATAGCACTGAGCATTATCTGTTTCATCATTGTTGATGCAATGTGGCCAGCCATGCTCCCACTCCTGCCACCATTCATTCTCTGTAGGGTTCTATCACATTGTCTCCAGAAAGGATTCCTTTCTAAATGTAAGCAAAAGTCAGGTCTTGCACACATTGGCATGCCTTTCAATGAGAACTACACAGAGATGTCTGTCATTATGGTGTACACAAATACATGAGGAATCAATCACATTGCCACATAAATTAGAACCATACAGTTGGATCACCTAATTTTTTCTCTGATCTAGACTCAAAGAACACTACTAATGTATACAACTTAAGTATCATTTATTTCTTTTATAACCAAATTGGGGACCAATCCTCCAACATGGGAACCTTTCAGGAGTAGGGTCACAACTAAAACATAGCAATCAGAAAAAAAGAAAAAGAAAAAGAGCCCTATGTCAGTAGTATTCTTGCATAAATACAGAAGAATACTTCCTAGTAGATTCAATAATGAGTATGGTAGTCCATTGTTCTCAGAATGACTTTAGAAAGAAGTGGACAGTCCAGAGAGATGAACACATTGGCTATCAACCCCTTGAGATTATGCGTATGTACATACTTTCTTTGATAAAGTATTAGGAAGCATAAAACTTTAGACTCACAGAAGGTTCCATTAATCTTCCAATACGGACCTTTCTTTGACCTTCTGTACACAGAAGAGATACCAGTGCTGACTTGTAGATCATCCTACAGCCCAGCAGTTCCATTCCTAAGTACATGCCTAGTAGACATCTATGGGATGCTAAAAAAGAAAAAAATTGTGGTAGCAAAAATTGTAGGCATCCCAATTTCTCATCAAAATTCAAGTGAGATGACTTTATTTGAGTAAATTCTCACAAAGTTGAATTGCTTATACCACAAAGAAAAAAGGAAGAAAATATAAACTGCACATAAGTGTCATTAAAAGGGAATGTAAAATATAAATGTGTGTGTGTATGTGTGCATTTAGACTGGAAGACTGAAAACACATAATACTTAATTTATGTGTCAACTTAAATGGACTATAGAGTGTCCAGATAGTCTGGGTATTTTAATAAATGTATTTTGGATGTGATTGACATTTAAATCTTAGTAAAGCAAGTTGCTTTCCCTTTATGGATGATCCTCAGCCAATAACTTGGGGAGTTGAATAGAATTATGAGGAATTTCCTCTTATTTGAGTTCTTTGGATTAAGACACTGGTTTTTGTCTACCTTGAAATCAGAATTGAATTACAAAACAGCACTTTCACTATGATTGTATCAAGTTAATCTACACACTGAAATTAATTTCCTTGCCAACTCACTCTGTAGATGTTGACTTTGACAACTTTCATAAATGCACCATCGATTCCTTGTCTTCATATATGCAAAACATGTACAGAAGTTTTCTCATGGGCAGCATTATTTTATTTATTGGAATTCAGTTAGCTGTATCTTCATCAGAAGTGAGCAGTCATTTAAGTTTAAATTGAGTCTAAACATTGGAAAATTTTTCCTTTGGGGTTTTCAGGAACTGTCATTTAATAGAAACTTTCTGAGTCTTCCTTTGATGTCAGAGGTTATCAGACTTTCAGTGTCATATGAAAATTCATCACGACTGTTTGAATAGCAGAGTATGGGCCATGGACTACACAGGGGCTTTTAGTCACTCACAGGTCAGAGGGTCTGAAATCAGCTACACTGCTCCTTCAAGGTCTCCACACATCTGAGAGAGTGAATCGAGCTGTTGTTCTGCTAGGGTGAAAACTTACAAGCACAGAAACTATATATCTATCAGATTTGATGTAGACTGGGTTACTATCTTTGCAAAAGCCACCTCTCCTGGGACTTTCCAGTTACTATACAATAGACAGGAGAAGCCTTTATAACCTGGGCCACATCAGTACAAAATGCCAAGAGACTGACCATCTATCAGATTTTGTGTATGACCCTATTCTCAATGTGTTTTAAAATCATTTTTAGGTGCACACAACTATGAAAGAAAAGTAAAATGCTAAGGTTCCTCGGGGAATATTATGGTTCTTAAAAGATACTAAGTTTACACTTTAAAAATGTTGAGAATGAAAATTCTTCTTTATATAGTCAGAGTCCATGGTCATTATCACATTCAGAATTACACTGGTAAGTTCCTTTTATCACAGTCATAATGCTGACTCTGGGATATGTGCCCTTTCCCAAAGGAAAATATGCTAATTATTAAAACTTTTTAAAAGTTAACAAACTAAGAAATAAAATACATCCCTGAATCTAGACTTACTCCAGACTGTCTCATCCAATTCTCACAGCAAACACATTAGCGAATACTAAGAATAAAAATGAGCAGCATTTATGTATTTGTCAATGCCTAGGACTAGAAGGTAAGATTTTAATGGATTCACCAATTTTTATTTAGAAAGTGGATTAAAACAGTAAACACATCATGCTACCCATGAAATTACCATTTTATATTCACAACCTCCTTAGGTTTTTCAGACACCCTTATCAGTCATAAAAATAAAAGAATCCACCCTCACTCCATATGGCCAGTGTTTCCTTGATACCTTTGAGACTCTTGACATGTGTGGTGGTTCTTTTTAAATACAAAAATTTGGCACTTTTCACCAAAAAGTAACTGGAATTTTCTTGAAAAATATCCCCTTTAGTCATGCTTTTCAAAACCAGTCAATCAAAATCTGTATTGCTGAATACTCTTTGCAGGTGTCTTTATGGTTTTCCTGTCTATTCTGTCAGTCACTCAGACTGGCCACTTACCAGAAACCGTTGGATATCTAAGCTTTTGAACAGAGTCATTTCCAATTCTCTAGTCGTGAAATGACAGCCAAAAATGCTTAAATGCACACAAATAGTGTCATGTCTTGATTAATCATGGACTCATTTGAAAGCAACGGGCTATATTTCCTGGTGGAGAACACCATAGCCATCAAATACTGGGATGTGTTTTCTTCTATTAGCCAAGAGTCTGTGTGGATGAACAAAGGCAAATGAAACTCGGGGATTTAAAGATAAGCTTTCAACCTCAGGCCAACATCCAGCTTGTATATAACACACAGAGAGGGAAAGTGGGAATAGATCTACAAGATAAGTTTGAATTCATTAAATGTGTTAATTAATATGCAGAGAAAATATTTTCAATAAATATTATTGAATATTCTAGGTAGAAAATGGCATTTGGTATGCAATGAATGTAAATGTTCTCTTGCACTAAGCAATGAAAGGTAGACCATACAAAATTAAATATTAGGACTCCCAAGTGACTGTGGCTGTTCTGAAAGAATAATCCAATTTAAATGTTTTGGGTAATTTTTTTCTAGGTGAAAGTGGAAATGACACCACTCTAATCTCTCTGTGTTGGTGTATGAAGCTCTCAGCTTCTTATGAAGCATAACCCTAGAAGTCTTTCAGTCATGTTTCACATCTCCTACAGAGGTGTGGACCAATCTTGACCAGTCTTATTTACTATCATACAGACAGCAGCAACTGACACGGGCGCTGAGCTAAAGAACAAGGAACAACTTAAGATATTTATCAGGAAAGACATATGGAGATGGGTGCAAAGAATGTCTCTTGCTGCTGAAATAATGCAATTGGGCTTAGAGCAACCATGTACTTTGTAGCATGAAGAGATTTGATGTGCAATTAGAGAAAAGGAGATAAACACAGAGAAGCAAAAATGAGAGCCAGGCAGATGTCCAGTCCAGGTTAACTTACCCACAGAACTTACATGCACACATTGATAAAATCTGCTCTCCAAAAATTAGTGATAAATACAAGTGTACTATTGAATATGCCCATTTTATTTAAATTTATTTATTTACCTATGTGTGTGCATGTGTGTGTGTGTGTGTGTGTATGTGTGTGTGTGTGTGTGTGTGTGTGTGTGTGTGTGTGGTATATTATGTATGGTGTGTGGGTGCCTGCAGAGGTAAGAAGTGGGCAGTTGTGAGTCACCAAACCCAATGTGGGTGCTAAAAATTGAGCTCAAATTCATTGCAAAAGGCACAAGTGTTAACTGCTGACCTATCTCTCCAGCCTCCAGAACACTAGATTTTTTAAGTTCTTATTCTGCTTACCATTGCTAGTTAAAAATTGCCTCCTCTTAACTCTCAACCTGAACATCTCTGAAAAATCATGGAGATAACTCAAAGAATACACTTAAAGATCCCCTGTATTGTCAGAGCCTCACATTTCTCTAGATAAAGTATCACTGAGCTCCACTGAGAGAAACAAAGCTGACTGCTGTTGAGCATGAACGTGTTCAAGCAGGACACATCTTTTGTTCCTCAGAGGTTTCTCTGGCAGGTCAAGGGTAATAACTACATAGACTGTGAGATCTTAGATGAAGTCTGAGTGCAGAAGAGAAGTGCTGGAAAGGTATCACATGTCAAACAGAGCACTGCACATTGGAGAGATATGATGAGAATTGGCCTTAAGAGCATTGGTATACTTATCTTTTTAAAAATAGTAGGTAGGGTGATACATCTGAGAAAGATTTGAAATTCCAGCTAACTTCAGCCAAAGCCTAGGAAGTGCCAGAGCGAGTCAGTAAGGAAATAAAATGTGGTATCAAACTATAAATGGAAACATGAAGTACCACGTTGAAAAATTAGTATTTCAGGAATTTTAAGTTCAACATCCAATTGAAAGAAAATTCTACTTGCTCTACAAAGATTTAGGATATAGAAAATAGATGAGGTTAAACTGAGATTATTAATGTCTGAAGATCAAGTGAAATAAGACGGTATCATCCTTACGGTTAATATGGGCATTCACAGATTAGTTGCAGGTAAGAGACTGGGATAGATTTCTTCAGCTTGGTGTAGTCCGTCTCAAACCCAAATTACATATGTTAATTCTGAACAGTTCCTGCATCAGTCTGTAATCTCACACAATAGAAATAGTGATCTTGAAAAATCTAGTGAGACATTTTAGTTTAGGTTTTAGAAAAATGCTAAAATTAATTTTATGCCAATATACATGTACTCGTTGGTTTACATTTTTAAGTATCTGAGGCAATATTTAGTCTCATGGATGAAAGTTTGTGTAGCATATTTTTAACTGAACTTTATTTCATGATTTTTCAGAATTTTCTTGTGGAGCCAAGGATATGATCATTTCTATAAAACACCAAAGAATATCTTACACATGAATATCAATTCATTTTGTCAATGACTTGTGAACTTTCAAAGGCCAGATACTTGAAAAGTTTTTGCTAGACTTTAGTCTGTGGTGCCATCTCTAACTTATTATGTTGAATGTGCAACAGTCATTTTAAAAATAAAAACAGTTCCTTTAAAATCAGAGAGGATACATCAGAGAGGAGTTAAAACTTCAACATTAATTCACAAAGAACCATGTCTTAGTTTTATTTATAGTTCTGTGATAAAATATTATGACAAAACAACTTAGCAAAGAGACGGTTAATTTTTAGCTTACAATTTCATATAGTACATCACAGCACAGAAAGCAAGGCAACAAGGACTTCAGGCAACTCTTCACATCCAATCTCAAGAGCAGAGGGAGAAAAGACACAGGTCAAAGTTCTACTTTTAAATGTAATCAAGGACCCATCCCAGGGAATGCTGACACTCTGACTTAGGCTGGTTCTCCCCACACCAATTAATGTAATCAAGACAATCTTCCCTCAGATATACCTACAATCCAGACAGTATACAAGTAATTAAATATTTTTTTCAAGTTCACAGTTCAAATTAACCATTACAGCATGAGTTCAACAGAGACTTCTATCTTACACAGAACATGAGTCACTTTCCATAACTATAACATCAAAGTCATGAGTTCAACACTAAGTTTTCTAACACAGAACATCTGACACACTCTCTATATCTATAACATTAAAGTCAAATGGTCTGTGTTGTCATTTTTATTTTGAGTTTTGTTATTGTTTCTAAAATACTTCATATGTTGTATTAAACTATTATAAACATATTTTATAGATGTAAGAAATAAAATTTTAATACATGTGTCCACAAATAGATAAATTACAATGACTAAATGAAGGAGAAACATGGCAAATGGAACATGGTATTGATGATTCATCTCCACACTTCTAATGGATCAGTGTCAGGGTGGTAATTTGTTTGACACAGTTATAAAATGTTTGACCAGGCACTGTAGATAACCTGCAGTTCCTTTCTATTGAAAATGTTTCTGGAGCAGGTGGGTAGAAAAATGTAAGCTTGTGAACTGTGATGTAATGCATGGTTAGATTTATTCATAATGTATTACAGAAAAGAACATATAGGGATTTGTGGAGGAGTCCAGAAGATTGTGGGTGGATCCCAGACATTGGACGTTTCGAGTTTGATTTTCCTTTTGATTGTTAGTGTGCCCTGATATTTTTTTCTCTTGAAGAAAGAGAGTATTTTGGTGGAGCCCACAGTTAAGAGACTTTGAATTTTTAAAAGACTTTGAATTTTAAGAGATTGGATGTTTAAAAGGAGCTGAAATGTTAATATGTAAGAATTGTCAAAGACTGTGGGACTTTTAAAGTTATTTGGATCTTGGGGATGAATACGGGGTGAGGGTTGAGGCTTAATGGTGATGTGTTTGTGTGTCAAGTTGACAAGGGGTCAATTGTACTGGCTGGTTTTGTGTGTCAACTTGACACAAGCTGGAGTTATCACAGAGAAAGGAGCTTCAGTTGAGAAAATGCCTCTATGAGATTCAGGTATAAGGCATTTTCTCAATTAGTGATCAAGGGGGGAGGGCCCCTTGTGAGTGGTACCATCTGTAGGCTGGTAGTCTTGGGTTCTATAAGAAAGCCAGCTGAGCAAGCCAAGAGAAGCAAGCAAGCCAGTAAGTTACATCCCTCCATGGCCTCTGCATCAACTCCTGCTTCCTGACCTGCTTGAGTTCCAGTCCTGACTTCCTTTGGTGATGAACAGCAGCATGGAAGTGTAAACTGAATAAACACTTTCCTCCCCCCACCCCTCAAAATTTCTTCTTTGAAAGTCTAAGAAATTAATTCTATTGGAGCTAAGACATTAAATTTAGCCTTATCTACTTAAGTAGCAAGGTTATAGAATTGAGACATCAACTATATTACCAGTGATAAAACCTGAATCTGGTAGATGGTAAACAGGCCCACTCATAATTATCAACAAAAAATGCTTGAAAAAATCATTTTCTAACTGAACTAATGTGGTTTATTTTGCTGAGACATGCAGAAGAGGACTTAAAAATGGAGAGACATATCAAGTCCACAGATGGGAAACTGAATATGATAAGCCAATTTTCCCTTTTTAGATTTTATGCAAATCCAGTAAAATCATAACATGGTGTTTTTGGACTCGACAATACAAATTTAGGACTCATTTAGAGAAATGTTGATTGAGAACTCAATAGAACCACTTTTATGCATCAGAACTAGTGCATACGTGACCAGACAACCATAAGTTACAAATATTTGCAGTGAAATTATAAAAGATAGAGCTTATCAGTACTTAAACAAAAATAGATCGACCAACTCAGCTATTCACAAAATTTAAAAAGAATGAAATTGTTACATAACAGCCAGGAAGTAGGTACAGAATGATAAGTCATTATTTATAAATAACATTTTTAAGGCTCTTGAAGTTTTTAATTAAACATTCCAAATGTCACATATAAACATTGGCAAATTACATGCAACACGGAACAAATACAATCAAAGCAATTGTTTCTAAGCTGGACTAACCAGCTGAAATAAGGCTGAGGGATGACTGTGTAATCAGAAGTAACATAACAAAATGATTTCTCTTCACAAATTTAAATCTGTGATGCTTCAGAAAGTAACATAAATGCAAGTACAAGGTCAAGAATAGTATTTTGTTACAAAGAAGTTGAAGAGCTAAGTGCCTTCATGTTTAGAAAGATTAAAATGTAAAATATTACAAGATAATATCTATAGAATGCAAAACACTAATGACTTGCTACCCTGACTGAAAAGAAGACAGGTTAATAGACTAATGCATTTTTTCCTTTTGGTAAAGACATAGAGAATGGTTAGTCCATGTCGTCTCAATTGTATTTGTGTATGTACATATGTTCAACTCTGCATTTTTATCACAAGTGAAGGTCCATGCACATCCCATGCCAACAAAATACAGTTTCATCTGTCAAAACAGGGACTCCACATGTTACCCTTCCACTAACACACCTACCTCATATTTGTCCCTGTGAATCCATCTGTGATTTATGAAAAGCTCTGATCTGTTCTTCAATTGTGTGATGCTTTGAGATTAAGAATGTTACATAAGAAACATTCTGACTTTTTAAGATTAGGACTTTTTTTTTGCCTATTACTTGTTCATGCATAATTCCCTTAAGAAACATGATATTGTTGCATGTAATAATAATTCATTTTTACTGCAGGATGGTGTGTCCCATGGTGTAAAGATTCTGCTGTTCACTTAATTATTCATTGTTTGAAAAAAAAGTATACGTGTTATAGCCATGGCTGGCAGTCTAGGGATACTATGAGAGTTAATAGTGCTATAAACATTTCATGCAGGTTTTGGTATGAACATAATTCTTTATTTCTCTGGGATAGAAGCCCAAGAATACAGAGCTGCCCAACTATTAATTTTTAACTTAGCCTCCCAAGTCTTATTAGGAGACATTGAAAAATAATAACAGTAACTAAAATGCTTATTACAATTTCCCGAAGATATACAAAGTTAAGTTTCTTTAATACAAACTGTATCATAGTGTGGTATGCAATCCTAAATATATTCAGGATCTTAAGTGTTGCTTAAAATAATGATTTTTCTATGTGGTCAGTACTTAAAGTAGGTAACAGAATGGTACTGGGATCTGAAGCCCTAGGTAGAAGGTACTATAACTGAGAGTTTCAGTGTAGCTACACCTTTATTCTCAATTCTTAGCACTATTCTAATAATTGGTGGACTTTACATAAATAAGTTCATACAGTACATACATTTACATATCTGTAATCTATGAGATTAATCCATGGTTTGACATACTGTGGTTTGCATATGGTTTATTCATTTTCATTATTGTGTGTGGTTCTAATCTGCAAAAATTTTATTGCCTGTTTTACTTATCATTTCCAATTTTTAGGTGTTAATTACAAATAATCCTATGTATCATATAGATCTCTATAAAGACACAGAAACACTTGTTTAGAATATCTATTTCATAGAAAAATTGGGATTTCCTTGTTCAGAAGGCATGTATATACTCAACTTCAGGATGCTTCAGCAAGTAGTTTTCTCAAGTATATATGCTAATTTATGCTCTCACATCTAGGATATGAGATCTCTTTTCATATATGTGTCTCTACTTTATTTTCCACACACACACACACACACACACACACACACACACACACACACACACATATATATATATATATATATACCTGTTTAAAAGTTCCTGAATGTCACACAGCTAATGTGTTCTTGTTTTAAGCAAAAGTTTGTTAGGCCCTAGTGAAATAGTTTTTATGTTACAACATAGTATTGATTATTTGATGTCAATTAATATAAACCAATGTATCTCCAACTTTCTTGGTAAATAAGCAGCTTATGTATTTTGTTACACTGGCATTTTTCTATTCTATGACAAATCCAGAATTCTGAGCCCCTGACATCACAGAGTCATGTCCATTTACTTTTGTTAACTAAGACAATTTGTTATATCCTACTTGTCATATCCATCACCTTAATGGATCTTATATTTTGTTATTTAACATGGTTTAGTCCTTTTCAGTAGCTTGTCTAAAGAGTGTGTAACAATCTAGAGTAATATATGTATATATATGCTCTTGGAGTGCTTTAACTGTTCAACAATTTAAAAAAGGAATGGAAGAAATAAGCTGTAAATGACAGAACATTCCAGAAAGTTCTGGACATAGTTTCTTGAGAAACATTTTAGCATTGCTGATATGAACTGCATTCTGCATATCTACTACTGGAGTTGGGAGACATGCTGAATCCAAAATACACATCAGAGTTGAATTTATTTCTTCAATGTCTTTATGATTTATATATTTTAACAGATCATGGTGTATAAAACTTTCAACAGAAGAAACACAAATTAAGAGATACCATTAATTTTTCCAATAGTTTATTTTAAATGAGGTTTGAATAATAATAGAAAGTTAATGAAGGTGGAATATCTGGCAGTAACCCTTCTCAAACATAAGACTCATAAATGAAAGGTTTTCCCCCCATGAAATGAAAATTTTCAATGAATACATTTGTGTTTGCAAATATCTCCTAGATGCTCTTGGAGTGCTTTAACTGTTCAAAAATTTAAGAAAGGAATGGAAGAAATAAGCTGTAAATGAATACTCCAGAAAGTTCTGGACATAGTTTCTTGAGAAACATTTTAGCATTGCTGATATGTACTAGCCTTGGTTTAACCTACTTGGAGCATCTCTTAGATGTATTGGATAATAATTTATTGAATTGTTTACAAAATGGAATCTAAAGTGAAAATTGAAAAAATTACCAACGGAATTTATGTTTCTGTTCTCATTTTGTTACCTCATTTCCTGTAATATTAACACTTTCACCAAGTCCACCATACAAAACACAAATTGAAGTTAATCTTAGAGTAAGATTAAGATCAAATATTGAACATCTGGATTATGGTATTACTTGCAGTGTATAAACATTCCTATGGATTGTGTCTAGTGATAAGTTGTGTCAAACATCTTTATGACCTGAAACCATCTTATTTAACAAATTACACCTTTATACTGGCCATTATTAGCATGGTTAATGTATTGCATTATTTCTGTGTGACTTGGTTTTAGTCAATAAGTTATATTTTTAAAAAGTAGACATAATTACATAATGAGAAGATGTTAACTTTCTTAGTTATCAGAATGAGACAAATTATAGTACTAAAATATCTATTACCCATTGGCTTAAAAAAATTTGGCTTTCTATTTTAATGGTGTTATTTTTCTTGATAAATGTTTCCATAAAATATATTCTGATCACAGTTTCCCCTCTCCCAACTCATCCTAGTTCCTCTCTACCTACTCACTCCACATGATTTTCTTCTCTCTCCATTTAGAAAATAAAGCACAGAAAAAAACAACCAAATCATAATAGTAATAAAAGAAAAAAGGACAAGAAATGTATACACATAACATAAATACATTCACAAATAATATTCCTAGAAATACAAAATTGGGAACAATAATATACAAGCAAATAAGATAGTGAGATAATAAAATGCCCAAACCAAGCCATCTGAGATAAAAAGGTCTATAAAAAATACCATTAAATTTGTTTTGTATTGACCATCTACTTCTGGGCATGAGATCTGGCCTTAAGTATATTTGTATAACCAGTGAGATTCCACTGGAGAAAATTGACTTTTTTTTTCTTTTTGCAAGTAGATGTCAATTAGAAATAGCGTCTTGGTTAAGGATAGGAGATTGTGTCCATTTACCCCTCTCAGTACTAGAGTGCCACAGTCTCTGCATGTTCATATATACATCTGTACTTTTTCTAGAATCCACCTACCCGTCTGGCTCTTACAATCATTCTACCCCCTCTTCCATATAGCTCTCTGGGCCCTGAGGGGTGAGGTTTGTTGACGACATCTAATTTAGGCATGAGTGATCCAAAATCATTCAGTATCTCTTAGTTTCCACCTACTGCAGGAGGAAGTTTTTCTGAGGATAGTTGAGAGAGATACTAACCGATGAGTATAGCAGAATGTCATTAGATTGTTTGAATTTATGTTTGATAATTATTTGGGACAAAGGCTAAAGTTCATACACTTTAATGGGGTTATGATGGTTACCACATTTTGGGATTCAGTCAAAATTTGATATTCAAGTATATGTTCATTTACCTGAAGGAAAAATTTCTGGTTTCTTAGAAACTCAGTTGTGTAAAGTGATATTTTTGTGGAAGCTGTCTTATGAGAGGGCATGTGGTATTTTTCTGAAACAGACACATGAGTGGATATTTTGCTGATGCAGACATGTGGGAGGGTGTGTGAGGTTTTGCTGGTGCTTGAGAGGGCACATAATATATGGAAAGAGTATTAAGTAGAACTTCATGGAGAATGAGAGGATGTTTTTCCATTGCTATGTCTTGCAATGCTTCACTAATCTTTGCTGATCTTTGATTGTCATGACTTCATAGAGCAAAATGTGTCAAAGAACTTCTTCTGGTATTCTACCTGCTTCTTGCCACTTCTGCTGACTCATGCTGATTAGGCAGAGCCTTGTGGTTTCTGCTAGATGAAGCCACTGCTACTGATTCTTAATTGATGTTTACTGTTGGACTGGACAACTGATATCCTGTTAACTTAGATTAGAATAACCTGAAAGAACTGCTTCTAAACAGGTTCATAATCCCCTTTTTCCTATTAACTTTCTCCTCTACCTTTGGTCATTGGGCTAGAAGGGAGGTTGAAGCTTTAAATAACCCTAAATAAAGTAGGCTTTGAAAAATCTAAGCCTACAGGTGGTATCTAACATGGCTTAGGCATAATGAGTAATTTTACTTCTAATGTAGTAAAAGAAAAAGCAGGTTTTGATGGGTTAAAATGTTGGTTAAAGAGGTTGGCAAGGTAGCAGTTACTGCTGCTGGGTAGTATCCTGACTTGTCCCTGGTGGGGGTTTTTTGGTTTTGCTTAGTTGTCTTCATGTATACCATTCTAAAAAAAGATTGGGGTTAGGGGGAAGCTAAAAATTTAGAAGGTTCACTCAATTCTCTTGTCTTAGAAAGGATTGCAGGGTTGGCTATTCACTTATAGAGTTTGTGAATAGATTTAAAGTGCTTGGAAAGCAAAAGGTGTCAGTGGGAGGAGAACAACAAATGGTTCAGGCTTGGTGTCTAAGACTGAGAATTTACCACACAATGGAAGAGAGAAGCAAACTAGGCTGGAAAGCAAACTAATGCCCTGCCCAGCTCCAAGCACTTTCACTGCCTGATGTCCAGAGCAAGCCTGTGAGACCAGGAGCAGGGAAGGGCCAGAAGCAGTACAGGGATAACAGCTAGTGTTCAGCTAACTGTACCACACAGGGATTTGCTTGTGGCTGCACAAGCACATTGAGCCTTGCCATTATTTGTGAAGCGTATGTCTGCTAAAGATGGTGGTCATACTTAGAATGAGCTGACATGGTGTCCAATAGAAATGCTAGATTGAAAGCATATTAAGGAGGTTATTTTATCATATGACTTGCATTCTCCATGTGTTAAAGAAAGGTAAATAACTGGGCTATGCAGCACAGAGTTGTTCCCCAAGATTTGTAAGAATTGGTGTCAACTGTGCTAAAAGCTGGTCAACAATTACAATTCATTGTTGTGGAGGCACAATGGTTGAAAATAGAACAAAATAATATAGTAAGGAGGATTAATATTGCTAAATACCAGCTGCTTATTAAAGGGCATTATGCTTACCTACAAAAACAGATCTGATCTGATGATTTTGTAATTGAACAATGTTGTGTTGCAGCTTTAAGAGCTTGGGATATGACTGATAAGCTGGGGGGAATTCTACTTCATTTACAAAGGTAACACAGGCTCCTAAAGAAGCATTTATTGATTTTTGACAGAGTTGGGTTCAGCTGTAAGTAGATGCTTATCAGAAACTAAACAATCATTGATGGAGATCTTGGCATTTGAAACTGTAAATACTGAGCATAAGAGAACAATCAGACCATTGAAAGTATGAGGAGTCCTGATAGATAAATAGATAGGAGAGACAATTGGTATTGGTTCTCAGGAACATCATGTCAATATCACAGGACAAATAGTAGCTAGAAATTTCAGAAATCAAAATGCCTGTTGCTTTAATCGTGGTGAACTTGGCCATTTCCAAAGAAATTGTAAGGCTAGATGATTCAGAGCTCAAAATAGCAGGTACATTGACTCAAGAGAATATGGTATTTATAAAAGAGACAAGCAGGCTTTAGCTGCAATGAAACACAAAGGCTTCTAGGGTATTGAAGCCACTTTGGAAAGGGCAAACATTGGTCTAAGGATTGTAGGTCCAAGAGAGACATATGAGGTAACTTCTTGCTATCGAAAATTAAACAAAGGGGACTGTCAGCTGGAGACTCCACAGCAAAAAATACAACCCATATCCTTTGATCAGTCAGGAAGCACCAAGCAAGAAAGATACTCAAAACTATTTCTGGTCAGTATACATGCTGCAGAAGGAAGTGAATCCTTGGATCTGGCCATATGTCCACTGCTTACACTATCACCAAAAGCTGAATGTTACAAGTTAACCACTGTTGTTTGTGGTCCTTTACCTTCAGGGACAGCAAGAAAAATCTTGGGAACAAGTGGATTAAATGCTCAAGGACTTATTGTCCATCCATGTATAGTAGATGGGGACAGCAAGGAAGCAATTAAGATTAAGACATATGTATAAAAGGAGATACAAATTAATGCAGAGGATAGAATTGTTCATCTGTTATTGATTCATTACATCAAGGGCAAGACTGTTCTAGTAGAAAAAGCAGGGACTCTTGGGGGTACTGGAAAATATGTATTCTGGCAAACAGTTGTTAATGATTATTGTCCCAAATTAATGGTACAAATGAATGGTGCTGACATAAAAGTTTTGGTGGATACAGGAGCTGATGTTAGTATACTTTCCCAAAAATCTTGAATTCTGGAAAGACCACTTCGGAGGTTTACATACAATTTATATAATTGTTAAATTTATATAAAATTGTTAAATTATCATAAATAAAACAATATATTTAGCTAGAATTGCAGGAATATTAATTTGAGTACTCCATTGTTGTAATTGTATGGGACCAGAAGAGAAAACAGAGAAGCTGCGACATTATTTGACTCACATACCCATAAATTTACCAGGAAGGAATCCTTTACAACAATGGAGTACTCAAATTAATATTCTTGCAATTCTAGGTACAGCAAATAATGAAATTAGGGTTGATACGGTAGATGCTCCTGGGGAAGGTTTTGATATGTGTAATCGAGAACAATCACAAGCTGTGACCATTGTACAAACACAGGTCATCACAGGGATTGGGTTTTTAAATATAGATAAAAAAGGCTACTGCTAACACACCAACTGCCTAGTCCCTAAAAGGGTTATTAACCAGACCTGTGTGGCAAGAGCAGTGGTGCATAATAAAAGAAAAATTGCAGGTACTTGAACAACTGTTACACGATCAACTTCAGGCTCAACATACAGAAGAGAGTATTAGAATTCCCTTGTGTTAGATGAAAACACAAATAAAAACAAAACAACAACAAACAGGAAAATGGAAGATGATACATATTTAAGAACAACTGGAATAATTCAATCAATAAGTCCTTCACAGCCTGGACTTCTTTTAGCTTCTTTGTTATTGAGATCATGACCTGTAATAAAATTGGACTTGAAAGAGTGGCTTTTCACAATATATTTGAATACACAGGATAGGAAAAGGTTTTACCTTCTTACAACCTACTCTGAATAACAGTAGTCCAATAAAAAGATTAGAATGTACTTTGACAAGAAATGTTAAATAGTTCAACTTTATGTCAATATTTTGTGCAACAACAATTAGAAATAATTCATAGACAATTTCCACAGTCTATCATTCAGCATGACATGGATGACATTTTGTTGGCTGATTCTGACTAAGAAGAGTTAGAAAAAACAATTAAAGAAATAAAGAATTCTGCCATGCTGTGAGTTACAGATTGCTCCAGATAAAATAAAAGGAGGAGATTCACTTAGTTATTTGAGTTATAAAATTAGTTAACAAAAATTCAGCCAGAAGAGTACAGATCCATAGGGAATGATTGTAAACTCTTAATGATTTTCAAAAACTAATTGGAGATATTAACTGGTAGAGACCTACAACTGGATTAAATCTTTATGAGCTAAGTTATTTCAAACATTACAAGGAGATTCAATTTAAGAAGTCCAAGATGTCTAACAGCTGAGGCAGAAAACTAAGTTAAGTTTTGTAGAAGAAAGACTGCAAGGTATGAATGTGGATTGAATTGACCCTAAACTGTACTGGATTTTGGGCATTTTGCCTCCTACTGGGTTCATTATGCAAATGAAAGATAGTATTATATAATGGATTTTCTTAGCTCATAAACAATTTAAAAAATTGAAGACATATATAGAAAAGATTTCTGAATTAATTATAAAAGGTAAATAAAATTATGTCAATTTTCAAGAACAGATCTGTCCTAAATTGTAGTACATCTTACTGATGCTAAGATTATGTTATTATGTATGATCAATGAAGACTGGCAAAGAGCTTGTAATAATTACTTGGGAGAAATTAATAACAAATATCCAAAGAGCCAAAGTATATAGTTTATAAAATGAACTAATTGTATTCTTCTACATATTGTAAAGAGAATAGCAATTCCAGAGGCACTAGCATTCTGTATTGATGCAGCAAGATGCAGTTGGCTGGTTAAAAGTCAGAAAAAGTAAGCAAGGTGATCAAAAGTCCATATACCACATAAAGAAAATCAGAATTTTATGCAATCATCATGCTATTATTAGATTATTCTGAATCTCTTAATATAATTGCTGATTCTTTATATGCAACAAGAGTTATTTTGCATATAGACAAGACTGAATTTGTACCTGATAAATCAGAATTAATTTCATTATCTATACAACTGCAACAGACAATTGGAACAAGAAACTATCAATTTTACACATTTTTAGTCTCATACAGGATCTCCAGGTCCATTAGGTCAAGGTGACAAAACTGACCAATTGCTAATTGGAAATTTGTTAGACTTCTCAAAATTTCATGAGAAATATCATACTAATGGGAAAGGTTTAAAGAAAAAAAATCTATCACTTGGTAACAAGCCAAAGAAATAATTTTTTAAAATGCCCTATGTGTTTTCTATATCATCAAATCCTAGAGGTACTAAAAATAGTCATTCGGCAGATGGATGTTTTTCATTTTGCAGATGAAAATACCTTTAAAATAAAGGTATTTACACCATACCATTGACATGTACCCAGGGTTTCATTGGGCTTTAAGTTCTAAAAGAATGCTTTAAATTCTAAAAAAAGGCTGATTGTGTTATTACAGCCTTTAGAAATATGGCAATTGTGAGGATACATACACAAACTAAGACTGATAATGCTCCTGCATATGTATCCAATAAGATGAAGAAATTATTTGCATATTAAAATATAAAATATGTTACTGGTATACTAGAGGACAATCCCACAAGATGAACAATTATAAAAAAAAAAAAAAGCCAACTGTACTTAAAAGAGATGTTTATTAAGCAAAAAGAAAGAATAAAACCCCCAGGAACAGACTAAATAATGCTCTGTTAACTCTAAATTTTCTTAATATTGGTGAAAAGAAACAACAGCAGCCGAGAGACACTGATTTATCAAAAAAATGGAGAAAGTAGACAAGCCAGTATATTATAATGATGTGTTGATATGAGAATGGAAACCTGCAATAGTTTTAAGATGGTGATATGGCTATGTTTATGTATACACAGGGAATGAAAAAATACAGTTAGAAATTTAAGGTTGTTATTCTTGACTATTGTTTAATGATAGAATTTAAAGTGGTTTTGAATGACTATTGTTTGATACATTGTACCTAGCAACTTATTTAAAATTGTTTTGTAAAATTCTAGTTGTATGTTTGTCATAATTATTTCTATTGTATAGAAATTGTTAATGTTACGGAAGTTGTTTTGTTTTTTGTAAACAGAAGGGGGGATATGAAGCAGAAATTTGTGGTTTCTTGCAAAACTCAGTTGTGTCGTGTGATGTTTTGTGGAAGTTGTCTTGTGAGAGGACATGTGGTGTTTGGTGACAGAGATACATGAAAGGATGGTTTGCTGAAGTAGTCATATAAGAGAGCATGCTATGTTTTGCTAGAGCAGACTCTTGAGAGGGCACATACTGTGTAGAAAGAGTATAAGTAAACCTCACAGAAAGTGAGAGGATGCTCTTGCCTTGCTATGGCTTCCACTGCTTCACTGGTCTTCTTCTCTGGTCTTTGTCCTGACTTTCTGAAGAGAAATATGCCAAAGAACATTGTGGTAATCTAGCTATTTCTTGCTGCTTCCCCTGACTTGTCCCACTTCAGCAGAACCTCCTGATCTCTGCTGGATCAAGCTGTTGCTACTGATTCATGATTGCTATTGGAATAAACTGCTGATATCCTAATAACAAAGATTAGACTCACTCCAAAGAACTACTTCTAAACAGGTCCATGGCTTTCTTTGTCAAATGAACCATCTTTCTCTCTTTCCTTAGAATGGTGGGCTAGAAGGCAGCTTTGAAGTGTTATAGAACCCTAAATAAAGTAAGCTTTGAAAAACCTAAGCCTACACTTTGCAATTTTGTAGGGTTGTTGGTATGTTGGGGAGGTGGAACTTGGGGAGTCTGACTACACTTATCCCACATCCGCTGCTTGGGTGGGTACTAGGGTGTAGGGAAGTGCAGAAGCTCCATTCCAGGGGTGGGAAAGCAGTCCTAGGTGTGTAAAGAAAGAACTGGTTCAGGGTTGTGATGAAGCCCAGGGCCATGGGGTTCTCAGACACTGCTGGAGTTGCAGCAGAGCAGAGAATGGAGTCAGGAGCATGCAGGCGGGGACAAAGTCTAGCCCTCAGGAGGTAGGTGGGTGGGGGAGAGGGGTGTGAGGAGTTCTGGCTTGTCTCATGGGGTGATTGTTGTTATCTTGTGCTTGTGTCTGGTAGTGCAGAGTGGCCTTCTATGGGAGAGTAAGCTGCGGCTTTGTAGGTGAAGATGAAGACCTTCTTCATGGCTCCCCAAAGCAGATCTTGATGAAAGAGATAGCCCATGGTTCTCAACAGTTTATTGTCATGGCAGAAGATAGATGTGTAAAACCATACCTCACTTCTCAGGATGGGACTGAGATTAAATACCTTTGGCAGGGAAGAATGTCTGTGAAGGAAAGCTTATTGGCTAAACCCTCCAGGTCTCTAGGTACCTCATTAGCATGGAAACTCTGTTTTGTGACTACAGGCCATGTCTCTTTTATGAGACAAGCATGATATATGTCCCAAGTCAGGAGTCTGACAGGAAGCTGGAAGTCACTTAAGCCTCAGACATGTGCCCACCGAGTTTCCAGGTCTCTACCTGCTCTACTTTCCCAAACTTCCTGGCATGGCTTTTCGTCCCACACAATTTTATATCTTAAAATCTGGAATTCTAAAATATCTGTAGAAGAGTCAGACATATAGTTGGTTGGTAGAATGATGGCCAGATGAGCAATCCCTAGTCATACCTCAATACAAATAAAGGAAATAATAAGAGATTTAAAACTAAAGATTATAAAGAAAAATCCCTGTCAAAATGCTTAAGGATTTATGATATGGGAAACTGGTTAACTGACTCTTCAGCACTATTCTTCCTTAAAAACAGGCATGTTGTGGATGTGGCCTGGTATGCCCCTTTATCCTTAGCACAGGGGAGGAGCAGGCATATCTCTGTGAATTGGAGGCCAGAATGTTCAATGTAAATACAAAGTTCCAAGTCAGCTGAGTCATGTAGTGAGACCCTGGTGCAAACAAACAAAAGAGCTCCAATCTTGTGGCATCCCAGAAAAGTGAATTCTAATTGATAAATACAAAATAAGGGGTAGGGTCACAAACTTGTATTTTATTTAATTTCCTATATTATAAATTAAATGTATTCACAAACTTGTATATTATTTAATTTCCTATATTATAAGTTAAATATATATACTATTTAAGAATATATATATGTATATATATAATTATATATGATTGGATCTACTTAACTCACTAATATATACATCTATATCTGTATCTATTTACTTTTACTTTTATAATATCAATTAAAATCTGGCATTTTAGTAATAATGAAAATTGGCTTGGGAGAAGCAGAAAAACTAAGTCCTTCTGTTATAGAAATCTAGATGGTAAAACATATGTAGAGAGAATTAAGTGCCAGCTAACTAGAAAGAGTTATTTCTCCTGAGGACCTTCAGGTTGGTGAAGATGTGTGAAACCAGAATAACATCCTTCAGTGTCTGTCCCCCTTTTCAGTGTTGCCCCACACCTGCCTTATGACATCTCTAGTGTGGTATCAATAGATCACCACCTTGACTTTTAGTAACCCTAAATTCTAAGCACATTTAGATAAAGCAACCAGTCTAGAATACCCCCTTTATAATTTATACATCTTTCTCTTAAATTGATCTTTCTGTTAGACAATAAATTGATCATTAGTTATTATTTTACCATTTTTGTGTTCAGGCCTCCAGTTATAACAATTGAACGTGTCCAAGTATACATTCTCTCCTGGTGAATTATAAATAATGATTTGTGTGGTAAATTATGAATAATGATTTGTGTGTATGTATGTGCATGTGTACATGTTTATCTACTCATGTATCAATTGATTAGGAAAATCAGAAATAATTTTGAAAAAAAAAAGTGGCATTTAAGTATCTGTTACTCTGAAACACCCATGAATATTGAGAACTTTAATCAGAAATTATAATTTTTCTTATTTCAATGTTCATATTCAACATAAATTTTATTTTATTTTTTGATTCAATATCTTGCATATTTGTTTCCTTTCATTAAAAATAGATGAAATAAGCCGGGCAGTGGTGGCGCACGCCTTTAATCCCAGCACTTGGGAGGCAGAGACAGGCAGATTTCTGAGTTCGAGGCCAGCCTGATCTACAGAGTGAGTTCCAGGACAGCCAGAGCTATACAGAGAAACCCTGTCTTGAAAAACAAAAAACAAAAACAAAAACAAGAAAAAAACAACAAAAAGGAAAATAGATGAAATAATAACCTTTAAATAGGGAATTTTAATGATTTAAGTTGCATTAAGCTGTACTCATGTTTATAGATATTTGTTTATATTTCTACCTATATCTAAGCAAATGTTTCGCATTAAACTGAGAGTGAGAATCAGAGTATGTGTCCACTCCACCAGGATTGAATAGCATTGCGTTCACGTTGTGCTTCTCACACACATTTCCAGCAACAAGAAGCTCATGGATCAGAGAGAAAATCTTGCAGAAGGAGGCAGCAGGCCATCCTTATGTCTAATTAGCTGCATTTCCATACCTGTTCCTCTGAAAAGGATCACAGATGGAAAAGTAATTAATGCACAAACTAATTAGAGATCTCATTTGTCGATTTTACAAGATAAATAAAACAGATTGCTGGAAACACTCAGCTGGCTGAAGCAAGGTGAAGAGATGTTTATCGCTGGCTTAGTAAGCTGTGCAACACATAATGTATTTCTTTGCCTGTCATTTTTGCAAGGCAACAAGAGAAAGAGAGTGAATCTTTTGTTTTTCAATAATGATGCAACTAAATGCATCATATAGGACAACAGGTGTTCTTCAAGTACTTGATTTATTGAATATTATTCATATGTTCAAATTCACTTTTAAACTTTGTCTGATCTTCTAAGAATATCCGTGAACTCTTTCCCAAATGGCAAATATTGAAACACTAAAATACAGTGTAAAAACATGAAGTTTTTCAACTTAAACCTTCTCTTTGAAAACTTTTAGTCTGAGTTTATTATACTTCAGAAAATATTAATTTCCTGACTGGTGCCAAGAGTCAGCTCATGTGGTGGGTGGGATTTCCATGCACTTTACCAAGAAAAGTGTGGATGGTGCAATATGAAAGTCAAGGAGCACAGCAATGACCTATGACTCAAACCAAACTTCTCTGTGTTCACAGCACAGAGTGATAGACTCTTAGACACCTGTCATGGCTCATCATAGTATAGACAACTGAGAAGTGTGGCTTCCTATGCTGTAGGGAATCCTGATGACGAACAAAATTATTGTCCTTGTCTGGTCTAACTTATCTCATTTAGAGGATCCTTAAATTTTTCAAGCATTTCCCTAGATAGATAATTTAGTAATATTTTTATAAAACCCACTTAGTTAGAAGCTAATAGCTCCTCCATTGACAGAGGTGACACTAAATATCAATAGTCATTGATCTTACCTATTCCAACTTCCCTCCCCTGCCACATATCCCTCTAATTCACTTCTTCTCTCCCTTGTAACATCAGAAGCAAAATGTACATTGGAAAGAAAATGTTGATATCTTTGTCTCAAGATAGAAAAATATACAGAAATTCTATGTGGCATAGGATATACTATTCTGAGAAAATATATAGAATTCATCAGGACAGTGAAGGTACTTTAAAATAACAAATGGAAGACTTCACTGGTCTTTTGTCAAGAAAAAAAAAAAGGTGGACCATTTGGGTACACACAATGTCTCTCATTTTCTCCATTCCTAACAGTGGTGACTCTCCCCCCCAAATAACAATAAAGGCCAAACACATTTCAGAGAATTACCTGGCAATGCGACTCTATCCCTGTACCCTGTTCTAAGTAGATATTTAGTTGATTTTTTGTTAATTTTATTTTTTGATACTTTATTTACATTTCCAATGTTTCCCCCTTTCTAGGTCTCCTCTTTGGAAATCTCCTATCCCCTCCCCCTCCCTTGCCTCTATGAAGGTATTCCACCTCCCACCCACCCACCCACCCACTCCTGTATTCCCATCTTGACATTCCCCTTTACTGGGGCCTCTAACACCCTCAGACCTAAGGGCCTCTCCTCCCCCCTGATGGCCAACAAGGCCCTCCTCTGCCACATATGTGGTCTGAGCCATGGGTCCCTCGATGTATATTCATTGGTTGGTGGTCCAGCCTCCATGATGGGGGGGGGGGGGATTCAGGCCAGTTGACACTGTTGCTCCCTCCATGGGGCTGCAAACTCCCTCAGCTCCTTCAGTCCCTTCTCCCATTCCTCCATCTGGGACCTCACTCTCAGTCCAGCGGTTACTGTAAAGTGAAACTTGGGTATTCCAGACTTTTGGGCTAATATCCACTTATCAGTGAGTACATACCCTGTTCATTCTTTTGTGACTGAGTTACCTCGCTCGCTCAAGATGATAATATTTTCATGTTCAATCCATTTGCCTGCAAATTTCATTAAGTCATTGTTTTCAATAGCGAGTAGTACTCCATTGTGTAAATGTACCACATTTTCTGTATCCATTCCTCTCATGAGGAACATCTGGGATGTTTCCAGCTTCTGGCTATTATAAATATGGCTGCTATGAACATAGTGGAGCATGTGTCTTTTTTACATGTTGGAGCATCTTCTGGGTATATGCCCAGGAGTGGTATAGCTGGGTCCTTAGGTAGTGTTATGTCCATTTTTCTGAGGGTCCGCCAAACTGATTTCCAGAGTGGTTGTACCAGCTTGCAATCCCACCAACAATGGAGGAGTTTTCCTCTTTCTCCACATCCTTGCCAGCATCTGCTGTCACCTGAGTTTTTGATCTTAGCCATTCTGACTGGTGTGAGGTGAAATCTCAGACTTAAGACATTTAAAAGGCACACTTCTCCAATCATCAGAGAATCTAGAAATATTTCTTTGAAATTAAATCTAGAAATATATTTCAAGCCATTTAATTTTTTAATTGTGTAAAACTGGATTATTTAGTTTCACTTACCTACAATTTAAATATAATCTTATATAATTAGTATCAGAGATAAGGCAATGTTAAAAAGACTTCTTCGTAGATATTGTCCTCGTCCTAAGACTAATAACTGAGAAATTTACCATGTAAGTAAATTTTGTGGGTCCCACTACAAAATTTTATTCTAAATTGTGTAGAATAAGGGTGCACTGAAGACACATGATACCAGACTCTACAGTTCTGCCCACTCTAAAGTTCTGTCATGAACTGTTCACAAAGTGAGCCTTTTTGTGTCTTTGAATGAAACATTTGACAGATTCACACAAAAAATTAACAGAGCACATATTTCATGCAACCTTTCCTCAATTTAGTACATAATAAGCATTTAAAAGTTATCTAGCTATACATTTTTTATATGTCACCTAAGTCCCTTCTAAGCCCAACTCCAAAAATGTCACTGTTGGCAATTGATCTTTCCTTCTTACTATGTTTGCAGGTTTGTGCACTGATATAAAAGGTATATCAGCATTGACCTTTAACTTCTCTAGTTTATAGTTGACTTACATATTGACGGTCATACTGTTATCTAACTTCATCTTACTGGATCTCCTTGATTGTCCTCCAAGGCCTGTAAGGCAACAAGAGCCGAGGGCATAAGCTTTTCTCTGACATTATTGTAGCCAATCTCATAAGTAATTGTAGGGTTTCAACTCTTTTTTTATTGGTTATTTTATTTACATTTCAAATGTTATCCCCATTTCCGGTTTCCTCTCCCATCCCCCACCCTCTTCCTCTATGAGGGGTCTCCCCCTACCTGCCTACCCACTTCCACCTCACCGACCTACTATTCTCCTATGCTGGAACATTGAGCCTTCACAGAACCAAGGGCCTCCCCTCCCATCGATGCCAGATAAGGCTATCCTCTGCTACATATGCAGCTGGAGCAATGCGTCCTTCCATGAGTACTCTTTGGTTGTTGATTTAGTCCCTTTGGGAGCTTTGGGGGGTCTACTTGGTTGATATTGTTGTTCTTCCTATAGGGTTGCAATCCCCTTCAGCTCCTTCAGTCCTTGCTCTAACTCCTGAACTCTTAATGAGAATGTGGTATAGGACTTAGCAGCCTTAGCGGGCAATGTGTTTGGACATTCCTCTGCTTTACTTTGGATCCCACTTCTGATTTTCTGAGTAAAGCTAAACATCAGCTTTACTACTCCTTGGGATTTAAAACACCTTATGAAAAGAGGAGGAGGGCCTAACTTTGTTGTAACTAATTAAGGGAGATTAGTTTGAACTGATTGAAAGAATAGGATCTCTCTGTGACCCTAGCTAGTGCTAGAACATTCTTATCTACCTAAAGAGTAGAATATTATGAACTATTTTATGTCCCTGAATTGTTAACCCAGGTGGTCCCATAAGTCTTCTCATCAAGAGACGACCACATAGATTCACCACAGACATGCTAAGGAAATGAAAGTAATACTTACTCTCTTAATAAGAAAATGTACTAATGTTTCATTATACAACATTGATATCCTGGGCTTTCTAATTCTTTCTCTGTGTCGCCCCTTCTCTGCTATTCTGCTGCTTGCAAACTTCTGTTATGGGGCATATTGGCTTTCTTGGATCCAAACTCAAAATTCATGCCTTTCTTTCTTCCAATTTTTCACTTTCCTTTTCTTAGAAGCTGCCAAGTACTAATGCTTGCATTCCATGGCTTTTCCTCTTATAATTTAGTAATTTATTATTCCCAAGTTTCCTTCCAGGATCATTTATAGATTCTTTTACTAATGAGAGGCTAAAAATCCAAAATGCAACCTTGGTTCCCTCAGTAACAAAAGGACTATTTGAGATATATATAATTTGAAGCCCTCTTTAGTGGTACAAGCCTTGCTGTGATGAGAGTTCTCTACTCAGAATCTTGTGCCTTTGTGCCTTGGTATATGGAACTGAAGATGATGTAGCATGTAACCCTTGATACCTGTATGTTCTTTGTTGCATGGGCCTCAGTTTTTCCATATTTAGAAATTTAATAGGGTGATGCTCATGGCTTTGGACTTTAGAGAGTTTGTGTATCTTAAAGCTTGTGTCATTTCAGACAGGAATTGTTACACATATAAAGAATGCATATATTGTTTAATTTGTATTGTAATTTATGATAATTTTTTAAAAATTTGCTTCTTATTTTTCATTTTGTTCTTATTAAAAATTTTCCTCAATATCCTTAATACCTTCTTTATTTACCCTTTTATTTTATTATTTATTTTGTTATACAAAGACTGATCCAAGGACAGACGTGTAATCTTCCATGAAGTTTCTTTTTATAGATCAGAATAAAACAAGACACTTTTTACATATACCACAAGACTTTCTGGGAAATACTTGTTGAAATCTAAAGTCAGATATAGTAAAATGTCTTCTACCTAGTACTAAATCCCTTTCAAAAACTATTTAAAATTTAATAATAGGTATATATCATATTAACACACAGTCTACTGCATTAAAGAAGCATTACTATTATAGATACATGCTCACCATAATCTAGTAAATTATGTGAGAATACCCTAGACCTTGTTACATCAGCAGCATCCAGTACTGATGATTTGAAAAGATGGACAATCAACACAAGAACCGATTTGCATTCAGCAGTCAGCAGTGATGGGTCTGGTCTAGCAAGGTTATGTATTATATATTTCAACTATTGCCAGAAGGATTTATTAAGAATCTATGGCATGGATGTCTATGAACTTTATACTTCATAGGCGTGCACAGAATAAAGTAGATGACAGGGACCTTTCCCCTCCAGGATCTTAAGAGTTCTTAGAAAAGATCAGTAAACCAAACTAGATACAATTAGATGATTTCCAATACTTTCTCAACCTCAACATTCCTAACAATCTTCTATAGTTTTCTTCACTGGTGCATTTAAACTTTAACTTTAAAAAAAAAAAAAAAAAAAGCAAAAAATACCCCACCCTTTTAGTGTGTCTTTTCATTAGGGCACAATGAAAATTGGAAAACAAGGAGGCAATTGTAACAGGAAGCTGGAACAAGATGGCTACCTTACCTGAACATTTAATTATGTATTTTTTTCATTTATGACAGAGATATGTAAAAGTCTTAACAGTCCACACAGAAGTAAGAAAATAGAGTGAACAAAGCACTTCTTGGAGGTTCCTACAAATGGCCTCCAATACTTACCTCAGGAAAGCACTCATACGCTGATGAAATTTTACACAGTGAACAGGATGCTTATTCAAATCAGAACAAAATAATTCTATACTGAATCCTGTTGGCCATCATCAGAGGAGTGCAATGAATAATACCAGGATATTCTGGATCCATTTGAAACTAGAATGTTCTCATACATGAAGCAAAATAACAGGCAATTGATTTAGTGAGGCTGCATAGCTAGACTGGGAAGTATGTTTTGAATATCACATCTAGTAATTTTCATTCTCTATACAAGAATGAGTAAAGCTGCTTGATTTGTAATATTAGAGACTTAATTAAAACTTTCTCTGTCAGGGCTGGAGAGATGGCTCAGAGGTTAAGAGCACTGACTGCTCTTCCAGAGGTCCTGAGTTCAATTTCCATCATCCACATGGTGACTCACAACCATCTGTAATGGGATCTGATGCCCTCTTCTAGTATGTCTGATGATAGTGTTGGTGTACTCATACATAAATAAAATCCTGTAAAAATACAAAAAAAAAAAAAAAAAGAAAAAAGAACAGACATCATTTTGGTTCTTGATTCTGGATTCAAAAATGTTCAGAGCATGATTATGGTACCTGATTTGCTTCTATTGAAGGCCTCATTCTTTAAATATGAGGAAGGACAAAGGAATTGGCTCACTGACTCTTGGGAAATAAAGGAGGAGGGCAACTCTGTACCATATGTAAGCCATACTAGTGAGAAGAAGGCAGCAGTCAATCAACGGGACAAACTCAATTACTCACACACCTCTTAGTGAGCCTTAACTGCTTCACTGCGAAGTTACTTTTCTAATGTATGACCTTAAGAAGTATATATTTTACCCAAAGCACAGACTTGATAAAATGTTTATCCTACATGCTGAAACTTTCTACAGACCTGTTCTGCCTTAAAAGTATATTTTAAGCCACAAGTAACCAAAACTCTGAACAATATTTATCAACTGTTTTTAGCTTTTAGATGGTGTTAATAAAACAAATAGTTTCCATGCCAAGAACTAACTTCATGATTATTTTTCAAGAGCTGGTTTTGTGAAGAGGACACAGGAATTCTGGAGTAGCCATAAGAGGTGGAGTTACTTGGTATGGATTTATGGAGTTCTCACCCTTTACAAAATTCTCTGGTGCCATAAACACAAGTGTGCTAGTTCTTTACAATAATTCCACTGAGTATTAAATTTCATACAATTTATAGATAGACATTAATTTAAAGCACTTTGAGGTATATAATAAAAAGTGCTTTAAATGGGACTTTAAGATGTGAATGTAGTTTTCATATGGTTCGTACTTTCTACTGAGCCTGAAACAATGCTAAGTGGTATATAGTAAGTTACCATTGGCTTAGAATGTCTGTACATGGCATTATGTTTGAAATGGAGTCCAGAAAATCCCAAGAGATGAGTTCTTAATAAATTGACCACTGAAAGCACTTATTGAGTCAAATTATAAATTTCTGCTGTTTTTTTATTTTGGTTTTTATTTTTTCCTCTTTTTTTAAATAAAAAACTCAAGGAACTGAAAGTTTTTTGTATACTGCTAAGTGAATCGTCAGTCGTAGAGGAGTATTTCATACTATTCCTGGTTCAGACACAGCATTACTAAATAAAACAGGGTGTATGATTCTTCAAGATCAGGATAGGAATAATTCCTTGGTCAGAGTTTAGAAACAAGCACACAAGGTTTTCCAATCAAAAGACTTACTGCTACAAACAAGTTATTTCATAGTGACAAGTGTTTTCTTTCTTTTCAATCTCCTATGATATAATGGGAGTCATATTATTTCTCATAAACCCTATAAACTGTTTTAGACTATCTTAGATGCTGTTTTCACACACTTTGTATTTATAACTTCTACCCTAGAGCTGTGAGTATTTTATATATAAATATATATATATAAATATATATATATAAATATATATATACATATATATATAAACCTCTCTATTTGTGAGTGTTCTTCTCTTTTTTCTAGTTTAAGTAAAACTGTATGTGGTGCTTTTTTTTTTAATGTGTGTGTCTGTGTGTGTGTGTATGTGTGTGTGTGTATGTAGTGTGTGTGTGTGTGTGTGTTGTTTGTCTTGTGTTCTACTGGAAAGTTGTTACTCTCTATTTCTGTAGAACAAGTTTATGCATATACAGAGTGCATCAATAATTATAAATCATCATGACAACCTGTTGAAATTTAAGTTTATTGGAATTAGTCTGCTTAGTGATGAAAGAAAGGCTTTAAGAGATTAATATGTTAGTTGCCAGGATTTAACGGCACACAGGAAAATGGATTTCAAGATTCTGTAGGGGTTCCACCTAAGGGCTTCAAATTCACTCCTTGAAATCAATGGAGGGCTAGCTCATGCTTTCATGAGAGGAGACATCTTCTACAGTGATCATTGATAATCATGAGAGAGGTGTTATTATCAGGACTGGGAATTAAATAGAATTCATCCTCCAGTGTACCATATAGTAAAGAAAACTATTAAAATCAGTGTTCTGTTTTCTCTCTTTTTCTCTTTCTTTATTTCTCTCTCTCTCTCTCTCTCTCTCTCTCTCTCTCTCTCTCTTTCTTTCTTTCTTTCTTTCTTTCTTTTTTCTTCAAACAAATCAACAGGTTGGTATTTTCATTCACATTTTACAGGAAAAACAAAAAAGAAAAAAAATTATGAATAAACAAAACAAAACCTCATAAGGTATTTCTTCCTACACACCTGTACAACTAAATGTAAGAAGCTAGGTTTGAAATAAAGACTATCTAATTTCAATGTTTGAATCCAAATTTTGTTTTTTGGAAAGAGCATGAAGTTGTGAAGAAGATTCTAGGTCCACAACTGAGAGCCTAGATTTTACTTTATTTTTCAATTCTGTTTTTAGAGCAGATGGGAGTATGTCTAACATACTGTGACTCTCTGAGCTTATGCTTTCTCTTTGATAATTTGAGGAATCTGAGACAAGGAAAAGAAAAAGGAACTTGATACATGTTACATAATGCATGAAGCTAAGCAAACTATATATATATACATATATATATGTATATATATATACATATATATATATGTATATATAATATATATATAATTATTATGGTGATGCTGATAATGTGTTTAACGTGTAAAATACATAATCATATTTTAATTCCTAGTGGCCTGTATAATGTTGGAAATACTTTTTATTTCTTCTACATAGTACTTGTCTCAAGATATAGTGTTTGCTCAATAGATATTTGTTGAATGAGCCCTGGATGGGAATAAAAAATTAGCAAGTAACAATTGTATTTTATTTTCCTTTCTCTATGGAATACATGATGTCTCTAATCTGAGAAACCGCCCATAAGTTCATGTTTTCAATATAAGAACAATGACTCTTCTTACTCTAAAAAAGTCCAAAACCCTCATTATTTGAATAATATCAGATCTTATATATAATGATTCATTTTGGCTACTATAGACACTTGTAAAAATTATTCAAGAAAGATACAAGTGAAAAAGTGGTTTGATGAATGATTTGAAAACCAACAAAATCCAAGCTTCACATATTCAGTAAGAAAATGAAGAGTAGTTGGAAGATGGAGAAGGTGGTAAGGTAGAGAGGGTGGGAAGAAGGACAGGGGTGGGAAGAAGGACAGGGGTGGGAAGATGGAGGGGGTGGGAAGAAGGACAGGGGTGGGAAGATGGAGAGAGGTGGGACGTCAAGGTGCCAAGCAATAGAGCTGTTAATTAAATTCTTTCAGAAATTCATCTGATTGTCCATTTTAAGAAACATTTTGTTTGTATTTCTATTGGACCACTGTTGAGAACGTTTGCATCCTTATTCAATTTCACTTAATTAAAAGAAACAATTCCATACTTTTTTTTTTTTTTTTTTTTAGAAAATGATTTTGGATTTTGTGTTGAAAACCTAGCAATTTTTTCAAGATTAAGATAAAACTCAACAGAATTTTACTAAATAAAACTACCTACTTGAGTATGTGTGTGTGTGTGTGTGTGTGTGTGTGTGTGTGTGTGTGTGTGTGTGTATGTATGTGTGTGTATATATTTGAATGTGGCCCTTCCTATCATGCTCTGTTTCGCTAAAGAATTCTCCAGATGTCTGATTGTTGTATAAATTTACTTGATACCAGCTTTAATGAGACTTCTCTTCTCTTCTCTTCTCGTCTCTTCTCTTCTCTTCTCTTCTCTTCTCTTCTCTTCTCTTCTCTTCTCTTCTCTTCTCTCCTCTCCTCTCCTCTCCTCTCCTCTCCTCTCCTCTCCTCTCCTCTCTTCTTATTCCTCCCCTCCCCTTCCCTCCCTTCCCTCCCTTCCCTTCCTTCCCTCCCTTCCCTCCCCTCCTCTCCCCTCCCTCTGCCTCCTTTCTCTCCTCTCCTCTTCTCCTCTTTTCTCTTCTCCTCTTTTCTCATGTCACCTCTTCTATTCTCTCCTCTTCTCTTGTCTTTTCTATCCTACACCTTCCTGCCTTACCTTAACTTCCTCACCTCTTCTGTCATTTAGTTTCTTTTCCTCTGCTTCCCAGAGTCCTGTCAGGTTTACCCTTCCTCAAACTTTCCTCCCTCTTGTTCTTTTCAAAATAAATGCCAAAATGAGCTACTGTTCTAGCAAAGACATAATCTTCCATTTTTTTTCACAAATCAAGATGAGTGTTTCGAATCTGTTTTTCATTACTTTATTCTAAGAAGGAAGAGGCAAGAAAATAAAAAATGTCAATTCCATTTTTTTTGTGATATTTGGTGCCAACTGTGTTTTCTATGTCCAGAAAAATGGTAAAAAATTATGCTGTAAGTCAGTGTGGTTTTGAAGAGGTAGGAATGGAATTATACCTACTGAGTGGGAAAGACTGGTTTACGAGTGTCTGGCTGAGACCAATCATCTGGGCAGGCATATAGCATTAAAGAGAAGAGAAAGCAGAATAGGAAGCAGGTTCTCCCCCCCCTCTCTCTCTCTGTGTGTGTGTGTGTGTGTGTGTGTGTGTGTGTGTGTGTGTGTATTCTAATGCTCTTGGCCTCTGCTTAAGGATTATAGTATTGCCATTGACTATTTTAGTTCTGAGAGTTTCAAATTTGTTTAACTGTATGATGTCTTGTCAGCTTCTATAAATGCATGACCATCTTCCTTTAAAACTGCCACATGGGAGAGATAAATGACACACACAGAGAAAAAATAAGGAACAGATAAATGAATAGCTAACAGATGATAGCAAATAGAGAACACACACATGTAATATGAGTAATTATTGCACTATGTTAAATTTAACCACTGTATTTGATTGTTCCATGATTTTTCACTGAGATGACTCCTGCCTCCTCCTTCGCAATGTTTTTTTCTCTCTCCTTTCAATGCCAAGCATACTACAGTCTCGTTTCAATTCTACTTAACTATATCTTCCAGCATTCCATAATCAAATGAAATCACGAGATTAAATATACAAATTCACACACTTAATTATGAGACCTAAGAAGCACCATGATCATTCACCAGCAATCTAGAAATCAACCAGTACTGCAGAGCAATTGGAAAATGTCATAAATCAGAATGATCTATGTTATGAGTACTTCTCATAGACCAGAGGGCAAAGGCAAGAGTTCCATATTTTCAGATGGGTAAGGACAGGAGAAGGAGAAATGTCCCAGGTCAAACACAGAGGAACATTAGCCTTTCCTCTGTCTGCCATTTCACTCTGCAAGCATCCTCAACTTGATCCACACAATAGAACAGATTCCACTCACCTAGGTGAATGGGAGCCTTTGGTTTCAGTCCAATCATTTAAATAGGAATCTCTTACAGAGATCTGTCACAAATACACCCATCAAAAATATCTTGCTAGCTTTGTGGACATACTTCAGTTCAGGCAAAGTGACACATAGGCTTAACGTTTAGTCCTAATGTTCCCAGTGACTCTCCAGGTGGGATACCTTACATTGTCATTTCTTAAAAGCATCCGACTCATTTGTTAAAGTAGCTTCTCTTTTTATATTCTTTATCTTCTACACCATCTTGATTGATTTATCTCCATTCCAGGTGAAAACAACTGCGATTTTTATGTCTGATTCAAATTTCCTATGTGAAACTTTTTGTCACTGCTTTGCATTTCCCTGGTTCTTAACCCACTTAATTAATGCATGATATTGCTTGCTTTCATTCCTTTTCAATTTAAATGTTTCATAGAGGGTTTTTTTGGCTTTTGGTTTGTGAGTGTGTGTGTGTGTGTGTGTGTGTGTGTGTGTGTGTGTGTACAGAAGTATGTCTAGAAAGGCTGCGTATCCAACTGGTTAATGGAATAATGTGTGCATTCAGTAAAGGAATGATTTTAAGTGTCACAAAAATCAAATCAAGACTAATTGAGATTCAAAAATATATTTCTAATGCAACTAACTAAATTCAAGCCTTGGGTAACATCATTCACATTTTAAGGAGAATCAATCTCATTCAAACCCACATGTAAACTTAAGATGAGAAATTCTTCCCTTAGATTATTTTAAATGAGTTAATTGCCTAATTAAACGTTTGTTTATTTCCTTTGTTTTTAGCAACATCTGCTGGAATTGAGAAAAGAATCCTCTGTTTCCTTATTTAAATTAATTTATTTCAAATTTGTCTTACCTATGTTTAGTTCATAGTAGTATTCTTTTGTGAAGTAAGACAGTAGAGGTACGTGTCTCTCAGAATGGTAAACTTTTACCTTTCTTTTGCTCATGGCTATCATTAGATATGACCTACCTGGTGCCAATTTATATAAAGACAAGATTATATATATGTAACTGAATATAAGTGTTCATGTACATAAGTAACTCCTTCTCTAAGTGGAGAAGAACCCTTCTTCTACCGGGCTTTTGCTTTAAAGAGAGCCAGGATGCAATCTCTGTGTGAACCCATGAATGCAGCAGTCCTTCCTGGAAAAGTTCATAGTTCAAGCAGTGGAATTTTAGATGTTTGTCCACTGGTGGCCAAACTGAGTAGAGAATCTCCACAGGGCCAGATGTGAGAGCCGAGGTTGTTGTTTTTCTGGTTTTTCTTTCTTTCTTCCTTTACTTCACGTAAGCTTTATTTTCGTGGCTAGCTTCTTGAAGTCTAAACATGTAATAAGTTCTGGTTCTCAAAAGTGAAAAGTTAGTAGTGTCTTTCAAATCATTACATACATAATGTCTGGGTTTCACAATTGCCCTTCCCATCCACCGCAGAAAGATAAAAACTAATAAACAGAACTGGAGTCAATAAAGTCATACTATAGTCCTGTGGAATATAGTTTTCATTTTGTTAATATGTTTACAGCAGTTCATGGTGTTCTAGACCCCTTACTTAGAAGAAAATGATTTTTAATGTTCACATTAAAGTGTTCATAAATATAGTCTACTGTAGCTTAGTTTTAAAACCACATTTCATCTTAACTACCATTGAGTTATCTATGTAAATAATGATTAAAAAAGCAAATCCTTAAATAAGCCTCATTGGAAAACTGGAAATTAATTACCACATTATAACCAGTTAAGTGGAAATGAAGTAAATAAAGACAGAGGAATAATTGCTGCCTGTGGGTAATTTCATGGCTGCAATCTACCCTGAGAGTGAAATTTCCCCTCAAATGACTTTTAAAGATGTCTCATAATGGGAAATGAATATTTTCAAAGAGAAACTTTATGAAAAAAAAAAAAAAGATCCTTGATCTTATTTTCTTGACAATGTCTTTTAGTGAATTCTTTAAATTCTGTCTTGTGTGTAGTCATCAAATTATTTTTGTTTACTATTTTTACTCTTTCAAATGTTAGATGCCTTGAAAGAAGAATTCTTTGGGGTATTCCATTTTGTAATTGCTCAAAATCTTTTGTTCATAATCTCTCTCCTAAAATCCCTTGCAGCAAAATCAGCATTGGCTTGGGAAGTAAGTAATATTGTATCCTATCTTTGTCAATTGTAATCTTGAGGCCAGAGATAAAACAACTTTCAGAAGTAATATTTATGTTTAATATATCAACTATTTGTCTGCTGCTATGACAAAAATATCTGACAAATATCAACTTCGGGAAAGGGTTTATTTCAGCACATAATTGCAGGGCATATATTACATCATGATGAGCAAATGAATTGTTGTATTCAATTTGTTTTCTCTTTATTATTTAAACCAAAACCCTACATTGTAGAACAGGGTCACTCAAATTGATATGGGATTTTGTGCCTCAATATACCTTGTCTAGAAAATCCCTCATTAGATATTTGGAAAGGTTTATTTCCAAGATGTTATTAAATCTTATCAATTGAAAATTTCAAGATTAAGCATCACACCTAGCCTCCTTTTGGTAAAGTTTCCATTAGTGTTGGTTACAACTGGAGATACTTCCCTATCCATATTTCCAGAACAGGGATTATCTCAGGAATATCTTGAATATGCGACTCCTACCTCTCAGGTTCCTAGTTCAAAGTTATTAGTATATATAATTTTGTATTAATACAGAATTTATCTCTCCAGACTCATCGAAATAAATTAATAGTGTCATCATAACAACTCATGATGGATGTGACTAAAATATAAGTCCTATACACAAGCTGTACTCCATCTTAAGACACTGTCTCTTAACTATTTCATTTCAATATGTATTCTGCATTCTTACTGATAAAGTTCTACAGTTAAAAATACATGCTATGAAAAATTAATTTATATTGAAATTATTGATACATCTCATTCAATATTTTGATATTTTATGTTTTTTAAAATTGCTCTTCTATTTTGCCCCTATTCTCTGTAAATCTTTTCTTCTTTATTATAGTTGAAGTCCTATGATGGTTTGTAGAGATTGAGATAGGTACCCTAAAGAAGTTTAGAAAGCTATGTCCAATAGAGTTTGCTTTGCACAATGTATCCAATTTGGAGACAAGTTTTAAGTTTAACAATAATTCGATCTATCAGATACACTCATAATTTAGGATGAAAAATAGATGAAAGAAGATAAAATGAACCTTTCAATTGCCAGTTGCATAATATATCCTTGGAATTTATAGACTGGATATATACCTTAAGAAGACATACTTTATGGCCTTTGAAATGTATGATCTACTGGTACATTGAAAATAATTGGCTATGAGAATTTACAGGAAGCTACTCATTTAGAACCCATTGGGTGAGCTCTTTTTATTTAATCTGTAATTTTTACTGAAACATTGCTAAAATGATCAAACTCCATGTTCTCTAAAAAAGCAAATTGAAATAATATATAATTCTCCTAGAACATATGATGATACCATAGAATAGGCATATAATTTTTTCAAAATCATACAAATGAATTCTTTGAAGCAAGAATCAAGCAATGCCTTGGAAGGCACATGCTGATTATCAGACTAGATTATTTAAACACACAAAGTCAAATGTATTTATGACATTAAATGATTCTCAGGAGACATTGGGTTATAGCTAGTATTTTAATAGTGAATTTTGAAGTCTTTTGAAATAAATGATGAAAAGTCTAGCAATATCTACTTGTTCAGATCACATTGATATAATTTACTACCACATTTGCAAAGATCCTGGCACCTAAGGATTAATCATATCATGACTACTTCAAGATGAATACCATCTGTGTACAAGTGGGAATGAAATCACATAGAAAAAGAAAAGCTGTGGGAAAAGCTCTGTGAGTCCTTCTTTGTCACACTGCATAAAAACATATCATGTACCTTACATCTTATGGAATGAAAAATGCCCCAGGGGTACTTTGAGCATGAATTAAATAGCCATTTTTTATACCTTGATAATGAATGTGGACAGATTTTATTCAATACAATAAATGTGTCTAGCTATAAATAATAGTACTTATAGAGAAAAAAATTAACTTTGTATTTTCTGATCCAACATCTAAGTCTAGTGTTTGTAAACATTCAAAATTTGTATGAGTTGTTGCCTACACAATGACGTTCTTATTTTAAGCAAAGTAAGTGCTGTGGGAGTACACATGATTGAGAAAGACATTTCCAGGTCAAGTTCATTTCTTTAAGTCTCCCTAAACGTTGGAGAGCTTGTCACCTGAAATCCTTCAGGAAGAATGAAGAGCATCACAGACACATTTAATCCCTCTCACTGGGGGCACCAGGTTGTATGAAATCAGGATTTTTAAAATTACAGTTGCTACATTTTATTTGCTAAAGGTCAGTCACCATTTGTACTGAAATGAGATAAGGGAAATATATTTTTTAAATAATTGCTTAATGTGAGGTATATTTTTCCCTAGGTAATGGCTATCCATCAACAATAAAGAACTAAGTGATCTATTTATCCAGAGGCGTGCGAGAATATGCATATGTATTTGAGTGTGGATGAGGATGCCAATCCCAAAAGCCAGAGGTCAACCTAAAATATCGTTGCTCACAAACATCCAACAACCTTGATAATATATGCAAATGTGTATGTATATATGTATGTATGTATGTATGTATGTATGTTCTTTCCCAGACAGATATCTCACTGGCTAAGCTGACTAAACAGCAAATTAAAAGTATCTACATCTATCAATCTGCCCAGTGCTGGGATTACAAGTGTGTCTAATCGTCCTCAACTTATTTTGTGAGTTTGTTTGTTTTTTTAGATCAAATCCATGTCCTTATGTGTTCACAACAAGAACATTACCAACTGAGGTATCTATCAGAACTGAAGAGTAGTTTTAATAACTTTTATTAAGCAAAGAGGGAAAGCTATTGTGCTGGTATTTTTGAGGTATTCTGGATGCACAGCAATCTTTGAGTCTACACATCTCTTAGGACTTTAAAGAAGAATAAGGCTAGAGAATGATAGAAGAATACAGCAGCCCCAACGAAAAGAATTAGGCTGATGGAACGTTCATACAAAAGCACTAAGTAAGACCATGTGCTGTTAACATTGATATGTTTTTCTTTAAAAAGCCTTTCTGGCCTCTGATAGAAATATTGCTCTTAGAATGTATTTGGAGTCCAAAAACCATAGGACAAACAATACATTAGAAATGGAATATCTTTTCAATTTTAGACCTAAACGATATGACACATTGACATTCAGCTCATCAATCAAGTAAAGTTTCCATGAAGTAAATACAATGTACTTATGAAATGTTTGTTGATTGGTAAAATTATAGGGATACATGCATCCAATTAAGAGCTATGGTTTGAAGTAGTCAGCTTTCAAAATTATAACTTACACACTAATGTTTAAGGTTCTTTTGTAGCTTCTCAGATATTATAAATTGTTCTTGCTAAATACCAGTCATGATAAAAAGGATATCAAAGTTAAGACTGGAGAGAAAAGTTTTTATGTCCTGGAGTTGTCATATATTATAGATGCTTAGATAATCTCACATGTAAAAATGTACACTTAAATAGACTTTGAATTCTCACTTAAAGGTCATGGGAAATGTTTGAGGCTCAGAGTGTCTGAAAACAATGAAATCCAACAGTTCAGCTGTCTAGGACTATTACTGACATAACATAACTGGGATATGAGATTGCGGCAAATTTGTCATCACAAAAAAATGTGTGTTTTACATGTCTAATAGAAACTTTCACTTATGCAAAACATCTTGAGAATTAAAATAAGTAAATGTACAGTCAACGTGGTCTTTAAATGGTGAGTTACACATGTATTGATGATAATGCATAAAAAGAGAGTATATAATCCATTGTTGAACACACAATCCACATATATTCCTGATGCTGTGTGTTAAGAGTTTCATGTGTGTGAAATCCTGGACCAGCATCAGGAAGTGTGGAACTGCAGAACTGTGGAGAGGGATGAAGAGGATTCCATGGTCCTGATACTCGTGTGGAGAAGCATCCTAGGAGCACTCTACTTGTTTATATTACTGCATGTCAATCAGCAACTTGTGCAGTGTGGTCTGGATCTGTTGGAGCAATTTCCCTCCAGATACACATAAGCTTTGAAATGTTAATTTCTCCTGGAGCTTAGACTACAGAATATATTTTCTGGTTACATTATAAACATTTGTAATCATGGTTGTGAACTCTGAACTCTAAATATCCCCTAACTGGTTAATGTGGTTCAAGCATACCCCATTTCTCCTCATAGACTGCTCAATTTGTTTCTTGTAATTATTTAACTGTAAGTCTAAATTACTTTTTCTTTTAGGATATGCACATTTGGTTGTGGATTTGTTACTTTGAAGTTATTAAATTATAAACAAAGTGCACTTTATTTATCAACTGTTTTATTTTTTTTTCTAGAATGTAGCAATAATGATATTTTCTTCCCTCTGGATAAGTTGAATGATTAACAGCTGATAATTCTGTTAAATCATTAGGACAGGACTTGGAGCACAGAAATCACAAAGAAAGTATTTATCATTATTAAAATAGTGGCAATCCTAAGAGTATCTGTTCTGATTACTATGGATGACAGCATAATATATATTCTCTTTAGCAGGACATTGATATCTGGGTTTAATCACTACTGATATTAGTTCTTTCTTATTTTTAGACACAGATATAATTTATGCATTTAGGGTCTTGGGATATGTCTTAGTTATTACCTGCTTAACTCACAAACATGAGAATTTAGTTGAATTTCTAACATCCATAGAAAAATCTCATTGTGATGGCATAAGCTTCTAATACCAGCCCTTGTGAGCTAGAGACAGTGGAATCCCCGTGGGCCTACAGGTCAACCATTCTGATCTAAGTGGTAAGCTCACCTTCAGTGAGAAACCCTGCTTCAAAAATAAGATGTGCTGATTCAGGAGTTAAAGCAGTTGTATAGACACTGAGACCAATCTGCAGCTATCCAGATCAAACAAAAATGAAGGGCAGGTGTGCCAGCCTGCCACTAATTACAGCTTCAGAAGCCTGAGAGAGCAGATGTCTGGAACAAACTGACTAGTGAGATTAGCTGTGGAGTTGGCTGAGAGTCTGTGCTTCAGAGAAGATTCTGAGACGTTGTAAGGGAGTTGGGCCTGAGATATATTAGTGATACCTCCTGTACAATTGATCACCTTTATTTCTGCAGTTTATTCTCTGAAGTTAATACTTTCTTAGGATCACTTTTCTTATTGTTCCCATGGCTCTGTGAATAACAGCCTTACTTTCCAATAAACATTTAATTATGGAGAAGCAAGCTTGAAATAGTATATGCATTGTCTACCACATGGAAACACCTATGATGTCTCCGGAGGGGGGGGCAATAATCAGTATTTGTTTATCTCAAGAGTGAATAGGTTAGCCAAAGGTGAGCTAAACTAGGTTGGGTTTGTCTGGGGGTGGATCGTGTTCTCTCATGTTGGTTCATCTCCCCTGTGATGAGCAGGGAAGCCTGGTCACATTCTTTTCATGGAAGCAGAAACACAAGAGAAAAATAGGAGAATGAGCCTAAATTTCAGTAATTTAGTGTATAATCTCTCCTGTGGATTCTCCACTCTATTGTTCTATGGACATTCTTGAAACTAGTGAAGTTATTAGAATGTAAACAACATACATGGCTGTAGAGAAAAGGGCATAGATAAAGGGAAGAATAAAAATTGTGACGAGGGCAGTGGTGGCGCACGCCTTTAATCCCAGCACTTAGGAGGAAGGGGTAGGTGGATTTCTGAGTTCGAGGCCAGCCTGGTCTACAGAGTGAGTTCCAGGACAGCCAGGGCTACACAGAGAAACCCTGTCTCGAAAAACCAAAAAAAAAAAAAAAAAAAAAAAAAAAAATGTGACGAGTTACATTATCAAAACAGCTGACTTCCTGTTTCTTCAGTTAGTAGCATTTCTAATTGATATAAAATATGGTTACTTTCCTTTATAACCTCTGCCTGTTTTATAGTTATACCTATCTAATATCAAAAGATATCTTGAATATGTTAAGAGTTAATGTGATGTTTAAACCAAGATGCCTTGGGTTGGGTAATTCTTTGCCTTCTCTGCTAAAGTGAAAAGATTAATCTTGCATTTTTTTTTCTGAAAAAAATGTTTATGTTTCATAAAAGAAAAAAAAAATTCTGGCTACTCGAAGTTCTTCCCACAATTTAACATTCAAACATTTGGAACTGGTTTGACTAAAAGGGAAAGAGAAGGTTTAAAAATGTTAGCTGGCAATGTTCTAACATATTGTAAAACAAACAACTGAAGCTCTTGACCACCCATGCTGAGAGTCATTGCCTGGACTTGTGAGATCAGTCGAAAGTCTCTTGAAGGGACTGTGTATTACTTCACAGAACCTGGAAGGAGCTGACAAGGCCTCTGCATATTGATATCTGTGCTTCCATTACTATTTATGTGATTAGTTTTTATACCTACTCTATCTTTAGGTAATTTCCTCTTATTATTCAATATTCAATTGTAGCAAAACAACCTATATGTAAGGATCAGCTATCCGTTGTTTTACATCTTGGCACTGCTATTTTCTGGTTGTGTTGTTTTAGACAGCATGATTTCTCTGTACTTACGTTTCTTGAGAAAAATCACATATTGCATGTAATTCATAAAGTTCTGAAATGACTAAAAAATTAACACACTTCTGTCACATGGGAAGTACTTTAAAGTTGACTTATTATTTATAAAGTTTATGTAGTCTATTGGTTAACTTTTTCTAAATGCTTTACAAGCTTATTTCTCACTCATATTTGATGTTGCACTTGGGCCAACTTGGGCTCTGGTCCATAACTTTTTTATCCTGGTGTTTAGACAGAATAAAAAAAGAGAAAGGATTATGTTATAGTGCATACTGGCATTCTTGTGGCCAAGGGAAAATTCAAGGTTTCGAAAGCATATTTAATGTCAAAAACATATCGTCATCATTAACCCATGGCAGGGAAGCAGAAAGAGCCACGCCAGTTCATACCACATTGCCCAAAGCCATTCCCATGTATGGGCCTATGTTCAGGAAGCACGCGCGCACACACACACACATACACACACACACACACTACTATACATTAAAGCACAATAGTGATAGACTTGATATAAATATTGTATGATTAAGCAACAGACTTAGGGAGTTTGTCTATTTCTGAAATATACAAAATGTGTGTGTGTGTGTGTGTGTGTGTGTGTGTGTGTGTGTGTGTAACTATATAAGAAGCTTATTTAGAAAGTCAAATTTTCCTGATTTTTATCCCCAACACTAACACTGGCATCTCACAAATTATCTCAAATTATCTTCATTATTTCAAACCAGTTATTTATTCTCTAAAATTTACACTTTAAAGTATATTTATTTTTGTATCGAGGGCTGTTAGAAATTTTGTTATATTAATATAAGCTCTTAGTTGTATAACTCATCAAGCTATATGCTATGGCAAGAAACTATTAGTCAGAATTCAATCTCCCGAGGAGACAAGAACAAATAACTACTTATGTCAGAATAGAGTACCAAAGAAAGACTGAAGTAAAAATTCTTTCCATGTCTGGCTTTGTGAACTGTGTTTAGTGAGTTTACATGATCAAGAATAAGCAGTTACTTATAGGAGCATAACTAGCACACAGACAGCTGTATCTCTGAGAAGTCTTACCCTCACATGAAGAACAACTTCCTCAAAGCTAAATTCACAGTGCATCTCCTAAGATTAGACTTCTACTACCTAGAGAGTCCAGCATCTCCTTTGGTCATGGGTAGCTGAGGACAAATTACCTACAACTGAGTGTATTGGCATAGGAAGTAAAGAATTCCTTGAACCTCACTCAGGTAGTTATCTAAAGTCTTCTACAACATCCTTCTGTGAGGAATCTTCATCAGGCTTAGTCTTTTAGAAATTTCCTGTGGATCATGGCAGCTCTGATTAAGATGGCAATGGCTATGTAATACCTGGAGGACATAGTTCCACATAGTCCCACAACAATGTGTGAGCTCTGTGTATGAGGAAATTTGTGAAGTGTGTGTGTGTGTGTGTGTGTGTGTGTGTGTGTGTGTGTGTGTGTGTGATATTTTTTTCTTTACTGAGTAGCTAGAGTGGAGAGAAATTTTAATCCAGTAACATGGCTGCTCTGGCATGGGATCATATCCAAACACCTTCCAGGTCTCTGCGATCTGGATGGAATAATATACCTTCAATCCCTTTCGCTGGGAAAAAAACAAACCATTAGTGCACATCTTTAATCCAAAACAAAGAAGGTAATTTTGTTTGGTAGAAAGAGGCAGCCATGTTTAAAAGATATGTCTAATTGAGGGGCAGACAAAGTAACAAATCAGATGTTTGGGCAGAATGAGTCAGAGATAAGATATACCCAATTCTCAGGAGAACAGACAAGAAAGAGAGGCTACTTAAGGGCAGCTAGGAGTGAGTCAGGGGAGTTTAGTTTAGGTCACTGAATGCAATGCAGTTGAGTGATTAAGTGCAGGGAAGTTCAGTGGTGAGACAATTTCTGGGACAGACAGAACAAGTCAGAAAATGAGAAGGACTCACAAGAAGATTAGAACAGATTGCTAAAGTTAGTTTGAGACCAAGAAAAGCAATTGAGTCAAAAGCTTAGAGAAGCCAGTCTGAATCAGTCAGCTTGAAGAGGAGTTTGGGACAGAAGAACTGAGTTGAACCAGTCAACCAGAGTGTAGAAAGCTAGAAAGGGTGAGTTTATACATAGTAAGCCTCGAGGACAATTTCACCTGGTAAATAAAAGTTATTTTTAAACATTAGTGACCAAGAACTATTCTAAGCCTCTTTGGTGAATCAAATAATAAAAGATAACAAAACCCATCAACATATGGAATTTTATTTTCAGGTATAAATATAGATGAAAAACTATCATGATTGAATAGATAGTGAGACACTTAGTAATCACAAGAAAATAACACTGACAAAGGAGATCACGTGGTGGAGTGAAATGTCGAAGGTAAGACCAGAAACTTTCTTTATAAATAAAATAATTAGTCAGGGCAAATTTATCTTTAGAGAAATGAGAATGGGTTCTATTTTACAAAAAGAAATGATCAGACATAGCACAGGAAGAGCTGAAAGTTCTACATCTTGTTCAGAAGGCAAACAGGAGAAGACTGGCTCTCATATGGCTAGGAGAGTATTGCAAAGCCCATCCCTGCAATGACACACTTCCTCCAACAAGACCACACCTATTCCAACAAGGCCACACCTACTCTAATAAGGCCATACCTACTAATAGTGCCACTCTCCGGTCAAGCATAGTCAAATCACCACATTCCACTCCCTGGGCCAAGCATTTTCAAACCACCATAATGACCAAGGCAGAATTTCCTTGGTATACTCTTAGGCAATATTTGTCTACTCTAGGAGAAAATGTGAGGCAGTAGAAAATTTTGAGAAAACAAATGATATTATTTCTTGCTTTTAAATATAGAAACAACTTTAGTATCTACTTGGTGTCTGCTGGTGGTTGATCTGAGTATTGTGATGAGGATACATTGTGTGAATTTTGAATAGCAGAGGAGTGTCATATATGAGTCAGGTATGTGTGACATGCAAGGATAGTGGAGACTAAGACTAATATGGAAAAGCAGAGTGGGGAGGTGTGAATGGAATCTGGACACACATTTGTAAGAGAGCAAAATGTAGTTGGATAAAGTTTAGACAACTTGAACAAGGATGCTGTAAGAAAGATTAAATATGGGGAAGAAATTGAGTAAATAAACTATGAATACTTAATATATGTAGAAACTATTTATTATTTATAGAATTGGAGTCTGAGAAACATGAGGGCCAGAATTTGATGTCCATGATATATATTAACTAGATTTTTAGGGCTACTACAACATGTTCCCAAAAATAACGTGTGTGAAAAACAGAAGAAAATGCTACATATTGATAGAAGTCATGTACATGAATTAAGATGAATATAATGTCTAGTCTCTGAATCCTGCAGGATTTCAGAAGCAGGTGTGAGTTCTCCATCTTGTTCTGAAGGCAAACGGCCACATGGGAGCTTCATAATTACTTTTTTTAAAAGGGGACACATGAATAAAAATTTAAATTTTAAGAGGAAAACCTTAAAGTAAAAAAAATGCCTGGACATTGTCAAAAAATTCTGTATCATGCTTGACCTACTTTATTCATTTGATGAGTACTAGAATATACCTTGTTTGAAAAAATGGGAATTTATTCACAGTTGTCACCAAGAATACATTTGTTACTTTCTTTTCAAAATATACAAGAAACTAATAAACTCATTCATTAGACCTTTATATAAGAATTGGAAGATAAGAAGGTCAAGCTTTTAAGAGATGAGAAAAATAAAGATTTTGTTTTTCTAGTTGAAAGACTGTATTTTCTTGTTTTTATGTTGAATCTAGAGCCTGGGCCATGCTAAGTGAAAGATATAAATGTTGTTTTATTTTCTCAGATGATGGGATAACCTGAGAGATGTACCAGAACTGTACAAAGGTGTAGCTTGTGCTTAACCCAGAGTATTTCTTTCTCTGTTCTAACTATCCCTAGACTCAAACCTGAAAGTTTCTAGTTTCTGTACAATCGAATCTTCCAAGCTGACGGATTCAACCAGCTTTTCTCAGCTTCTGACTGAATTGTTCCTCTTTGTCTTCATAGTAACTTTGGCAATCTATTCTAATCTTCTAGCACCTTCTCTTTCTCTGGCTCATTCTGACTTCACCTGTGTCTAGCTTGTTCTCTCTCTACAACCTATCTCTGTAATACTGTCCCAGTAAAACTACCATACATATATTCCACAACTTTTTCTTGATCATCTTAAGTAGCCTCTTTCCTGTCTGTTCTCATGTGAGTTAGTCCTATCCTATCTCTGACTCATTCTGTCAAATAGTTCTCTAATTTGTCACTTTTCTGATTCCTTTTCACTTTCAAAAAATGGCTGCTTCCTTCTATAAAAAATGTGTATATTAGGGTTGTGTCTGCCTTCCAGCCAGGTCATACTGTAATCCAGGGCATATCTGCATTGCAGCAGGATCATATAGATGTAGAAGGTCTGGGATTCTTTGCCAGAGCAGCCATGTTGCTGGATTAAAAGTCCTCTACAAAACATTCAACTGCTGAGCTACAAGCCCAAAACACACAAAACCACCTTTGAAGAGCTATGACTCAGTGCTTAAATCATTGACCTTTTCAAGAAACCATTCCTCTGAAGCTAAGAAATGTCCAGGCCAACAATGGATGAGCAACTTAACATTAACAAACACAGGGCAGATATATCATAGAGATGAAGGAAACAATTACTCCAGGTGACTCAGGTTTACATAGTATATTTTACATGAAATTAGCATCCAAATGTCTTTTTATTCAACATAGAAAGGTGCAGGTAATTAGTTGGATGCCTAAAATGTGAAAATCAAGGTTGTAAGGTCACTAGCCTATAGCAGACTCTCTCAGACTTGGGAAGTTCTACTCCTTGACAGGCTTTTGAATGGTCACATCTGTCTAATCCTACTGAAACTTCCCATATCCAGGTAGAGGGTATTACTATTTTAAATAGAGAAAAGGAAAAGTGCTAGACCACTCCTTCATTAGGTAGAGGGCAGTATTAGTAAGTTTGGCTTTTATAAGTACTTTTTACATTTTCATCTCTTGCATCTTGCTTGTCAGATTATTCTTGGTAAGGAAGGGAATTGGCTTGACATGGCCTATGGTAGTATAGCTATGTTCTAAATGTTCAGTAATATGGACCTGAATTGACCCTTTTCATTTTGAACTGAAACTTGTACTCTTTACTTCTGTGTGTTCCGGTGTCTATGTGTGTGTATATGCATGTGTGTGTGTGTGTCTTGTGTGTGTATATGTGTGTGTATGTGTGTGTGTATGTGTGTGTATATGTGTGTGTGTATGGTTTGTTTGTGTTTATGTATATGTGCTAGAAAGAGACACAGAGACAGAGAGAGACAGACAGACAGACAAAGACAGAGAGGCAGAGAGAGAGAGAGAGAGAGAGAGAGATATTTAATGGGGTTATGCCACAAAAGGAGTCACAGGATGTTTCTGTTTTGCAACACTTCCAGCTCTAATCTTTGGAGCCTTTCATTTAGAAGCCTTAATAAGTTATTTCAATTGCCTTGTCAAGATTAAGTCAGCAGCAAATATTGTTTTTTTTTTTTTCTTCCTTCTGTGGTACCATTACATTTAAATGATAATAACAAGTGACAAAGTGATGCAAATGTGCCTGCCACATAAGGTGATGCCCTTCCTGGCTGACTGGGTTCCCATTGGGAGCTTGTCATAACTCATCAGCTGGAGTCTCTTTCTGCAGAGAGCAGAGGGATACACCCACAAGGGTACAAGGACTCCAGAAAATTTCCTTCAGCTATGGCTTGGTGCTGAGCTTCCCTTCATGGATAGATGTGCATGGGATTGGCCGGTATTCGTTATTAGTTATTGCTGAGACTTGACTCAATATTATCAAGTTTGGCAAACGACATTCCCTGTATCTATTCACCAGCACTCCGTTGTCCTCAGCTCTTTGTTTTCATCTATAAAAGGCAAGTTAGCTAGAGCCTCAGGAATTAGTTTTGAGGATGCCACTGCATTTTTATATTTTCCTAAAATAGAATGTCTATTATCTATAATATACACATGCATAATCCCCTACAGATTCACCCATATGTATTTGTTTTCTTTACAAGAGGAAAGATCTTAAAATTATTAGTCTAGGGTGGGAAAAAGGAGGGACAGGAATGTCAGGAATAATTTGCATAAAAATATCACTTTGGTTTTCATATTTCATACATTAGAAGTATAAAATGTGCTAAGAGACAACCTCATACACAAGACTCATGTTCATCTTATCTCTTATCTAGGGATGCAGATGCATTCTCTAAATTGTTGTTAGGTTATTCCACCTCTGTGCACAAACTTAACTATTTATCTGTGTGTTTTAAATTCCTGAGCTAGAGCATCAGGTCTGAAAGTATTTCCTGTATTCCTATTTGTTGTCAAGAGTAGTTAAAGTGAGTCTTAAGTCTGCTACCTTTATTTCCTATAGCCAATAGACTGCATATTTTCAAGTTACATATTATGTCTATGTTAGCTATGATATTTCATATTTGGATTCCTACCCTTCTTTCTCAGTTCCTAAAAACCTCTCCTTCATAAGATTCGATCTACAGAATGAAACAAAGAGTACTTTTTATTGTGGTTGTTGAGGCAACCCAACAATAAGGAGAGCAAGGTATTTAAAAGACGGACAGATATGTAGCCTAGGGTGAGGGGTGAGGAAACACAGGTTCTTGGAACACTCCCTGGCTTTGGAATTCAAGTCTTCTAATGTTACAATGATAATTAATTATACCTTTCTCACAAAGCCAAAGGAATCCCATTTCTTGGAGTTTTATTTAAAGTAAAGGATCTTAGGATTCATGCTTTAGTATTCAACTTGCAAGAGACTAACTGTGCCTTCAGTGGCCTAATGGCTACAATGTTCTCTGTGATAGATACACTTTCATTTGGTAAGGTAGCTGGTAAGGGTGTTGCTGTATTAAACAAAGCATTGGGATGAAACTCCCTAAAGACCAAGATGTCTTTGAATACAATTAAAAGCTATGTTATTTGAGTTTATCAAAGGAGATAAATGAAGCCACATGGGGAGTGTTTGCTTCCCACTGACTCCCTCCATAGAATTTTTTTGCGTTCATTGAACACATCAATACAGGTTTTTTTTTTTTGAACATTGCATTAATGATGATAAGCATGAAACTCACTTATATTCCAAACTCCTTTCAGATGACCTGGGCAGTCTCAAAATGTTATTTGAAATCAGAAAGCATCCTTATCCCATAAAATCACATAACATCTGAAGCTTTTCACAGCCTACTGGTAGTTTCTACCAGACCACTGCTTTTTCCCTGTGGAATTCAATGTCTGTGGTTTTACCCACAGAACCAAATTTAAACCAGAAACTGTAAAGATAGTTTCAGATCCTCAGATTCTGTTCATCAGGTTGGCTCCAAAAGATTCCAAGCCAGACATTTTTTCATAGTTTTATTCGGAAGTACTCTGGGGAATGAGTTGTAAAGGAGAGGGCGAACAGGACTGGGCAGAAGAATATGTGCAGTGACCCTGCAATGTTGCCTGGGATTAAATCAAAGGATCAGCCTGGTCTGTCTTTATCTCAAATAGACAGGTGATGCCTGTCATGGGAAGCTGGCTGGATTTGAGAAACATTTACCCTGGGCTGAAACAAGTCTTAGGTAAGAAGAAAGGATTGACTTGCTGAATGTTTTGTTACTGTGGGGTACACATGAAACAGTCCAAATGTTTGATCTGAGGTACCTCACTGCCATTTGGCTCAGTCTCCTTTTCCACAATAATCACAGATTCCTCAGAAGACAGGCATTGAATGTAAAGAAACTGTGACTTTGGATTTCAAAACTGGTGGACATCAGGGGGGGAAGAAGTCATTTCAGTTACTAAATCTGATTTTCCTATTTTAGAAATTCTATCTTTACGTAAAATCATTAAGTGTAATTTTTATTCTCATGTAGCAATTGTCATGTCAAACACTTATTCCTTCTGTTAACTTAGTCTTTATTCTGGAAGCTTCTAGACGCCATAGAATCTTATGTAGGCCTGGAATGTCTTCAACCTTTGAGACTTGCTCCTGAATAAGCTCACCACTCCCTAGTTTTTTCTGATCTCTGATTCAACTCAACTGTTCTGGCTTAAACTCCTCTGCAACCTGAGTGATTCAGTCTGGCTTCTCTCTTGGGCTCTGACTGAATTTTTCTGCTTGGCCTCATACTAACTCTGGCAAGCAGCTCTAATCTTCTAGCGCCTTCCTTTTCTTTGACTCATTCTGCCTACACAGGTGTCTAGCTTCTTTCTTTAACCTCTGTCTCCCTGTAAAACTGCCTCCTTTCTTCTCTCTGTGTTGCTCCCTCTTCAGTAGCTTCCCTTTCTCCTCCCTTCTCATGAGAGTAGGACATATCATATTCTGTAAAATCTTTCATTGTTTGTCACTTTGTCTGCCACTCAATTAGACATCACTTTTAAGCACAGGTGCTTCCTTCTATAAACTAAATGTATCTTCATTGTTTGTAATTAAAGGTGTGTATTAAGGGTGTGTCTGAATTCTAGCCAGAGAGATTAAAGGTGCATGCTAAGGGCTGAGCCATACCACAACTCGAAAGTGTTTTCATTTTTCTTTCTTTCTTTTTTTCTTTTTCAGGAAAAAACATATTCTCAGGGTTCACAGTGTGATCAAATATCCTGCAACAGAAAACAGAAATTTGGATTTGATAGAACCAGGATTTATGAATTTACCAGCAAAATAAACCATAGGGCACAATCTGTGAAGCAGGACATCCAAAGATGAACGAAAAAGGATTTAAACTAGCTATAATGGCATCAAAATGCATCCATTCACATTTCATGAAAGTAGAAAAATCTATATTAAACCAAAAAAATTTAAAAAAATGAAGAGATACTGGACTTATGTAAGAGGTAAAATAAATGAAGTAGGAATCTGTCCACAGGGAGTTTCAGAGCAGAGGTGGAAAGGCAATAACAATAATGATTCTTGTGCTGCTGCTGCTGAAATGGAAACACTGTAATAAGGACTCGCCAGAGAGTTATGAATAAGTCACATCATGCGTCAGAATTCACTCTTGTCTGGTATCGGGGGATCTTTCTTTATGTACAGTAGGGATATGGCAGCCAAGAGTATCGAGATGCTGCCTGCCACAGCCATCCGTATCGCCCCTCTTCCGTTAGCTAGTCTACCTCTATTTCATTTCTTTTTTTTCTGTTCAAGATGTCCCCCTTTATTTTTGCTAAGTAATGTTGCTTTTAAAGTTTTTCTCTTCTCCACTTAAAGCCAAGAATAAAGGAAAGAACCTAGACAGATAGTTTTGTAATTTTGGAGTACTTAATGAAGTTGCTGACTCTGCATCACAAAAAAGAATTTTCTTTCAAAAATATATATGTATATTTCTTTCATATATATATATATATATATATATATATATATATATATATATATATATATATAAAACATACAAACACACACACACATAAACACACACACACGCATATAGTATGTTCATAACCTGTATGACATTCTGGAGCTTGGAGGGTTTTTAAAATTTGAGTACATTTTTTTTACTACTTTTGTGTGTGTTTGTATGTGTGTACATGTGTTGTTTAACTCACATATATGTAGGAGTCATAGGACAAATTGCAAATATTTTCTTACATTATCTGGTTTCTGGGAATCCAAATTAGACTATCAGCTGTGGAAACAGGCTTCTTTATCCTCTGAGTTGTCCTGTGAACCCTAAAGTTTGCATCTTGAATATATTCCATGACTAGTTATTGAATGAGACTCAGAAGCAAAGAGTATAGAATTTCAAAAGGTAAGGCCAAACTAAAAGTTTGAGATCTTTAGGAGGTTATGTTGTCCTTGCTTGACTTCCTCTGTGCTCTGTCTTTGTTCCTGGACTCATGGTAAGTTGAATGGCTTTGCTCCATCATAGGATTCTTCTCTCATGATCTGCTTAATGAGGTTACATAACTATGAGGACATTCAGTTCCTGCGAGTGTGGGCACACCCAAAAGAGTAAGCCAACAGATAATTTAATTAATTCTGATACTTTTATAGAAATTTAAAGCTAAGAAATACACTTTAGAAACAAGCATGGCAGAAAACTAGAGCATAATAGGAAGTAAGCGATGGCCCAATTGAATTCTGTCATTTTTCAGATGAAGAAACAAAACTCACCAGATTTATATAAATCAGTCAAGATGGACAGGTTGGACAGTGATGTGACATAAAATGGGCTAATATTAATATGCTGCATTCTCTACTACACAAACTCCTAAAAGAAAAGCTTATTCCAATCATTTTCTGTATAACTCTGGCAGCATTCTCAAGTGTTCATGCTTCTCTCAGAAGTGAAGATTATAATTAATCTAAACTTACAGAGTAACTGTGCCAATTATCTGATTCTCCCCATTAAATAAACAGTGGAAAACATATGCTAACCTTCACAATATATGTCCTTTACCCTCACCCAGTGTCTACATTCTATTTTTAAGCAAGGACTTTTAAAGAATAATAAAGACCTGTCTTTTATGATGCTTTTATTAGTTAAAAGTTATTTATTAAATATATCCTTCTTCTTCCAGAGCTTTTAGCATATTCAGATTTCTGTATCACAGAAAGTATCTATATTTGTGGTTACTATATTTCTATTCACTTCCCCTCTACTCAAATGATTATTTTTAATTACTGTCATCATTATGACATTGCTCTGCTAATGAAAAATTTCAAAAACTCCCCCACTGCCTACTATACTATCTTATAAATATTTACTGCTTTACACAATCTGACCTAATCTATCTTTCCAATCGTATTGGCTCATTTTCTCTACCCCCTTTCATTCAATAAATTATTGATAGCATACCATATGGCTATGCATCAAAGATATAATGAATGATTGAACACTTTACTGTTTTAGAACTTTCAAAATTTAGATAACCTAATCCTTCTCCAGGAGTACAATAATTATACATGATTTAGAGTCTGTGATTGGTTCTAGTTGAAATGACTTATTTTTCCATATACATATTATTGAATCTAGAGCTCTTGTGAACCTTACCTTGTTTTGTTAGAAGCACATAATTTTCTCCATAGTAGTAATATGATTTGTACTTTGTATAGAACATTTCAAATTAGTTCATTATATGATGGTTAATTATGTACATTCATTCTCTTTGGAAGATTTGAAGGTTATTGAAGACAAATTCTGTGTTTGCATATTTATATATTCTGTAACACCTGACATATAGTTCTATAAATAGAATAAAAGAACAAAAATTAAAGTAAAATTATGTTGTTTAATGTTTATTGTTTAATGGTTATTTATATGAATTACCTCTAATAGCAACATCAGCCTTCCAAACTATCCTATCAATAAACATTAACTTCAAATATTAAGGATGATTGAAAAAGGGGATCTTGATGGGTAGAGTGTGAACAGGGACTCTGCGTGTTTGATATGAGTACTTTAATAAAGATTGTCTTCACAGCTAGATTCTCACAGTTACTCTTCTCAACTTTTTTCTGGACATTACTCTAGGTTTTCTGTATTTGTATTCAACTTCACATTTCTAAGATTTGAAAAGGAATCTTAGTAAATATCCACATTTCCAAGATTTACTTAAGGAATCTTAGTAAATTTTATTTGGCTAGTAATTTATTAATTTTTTTTTCAAAAATTTGAAAATATTAACATTATTAATTTCTCCTCTCATTGACCTTTTAATACATGACTCCTGTTGCTTTTGTTTTAAGAGGTTGTGTAGGAAGTGTGATCTGATGACTAGGCCTGAACAAGTTCTATTACGTAGATTCAGTTTTGCCTCCACATCTTCAGAATTAAAAGTAGATCAGAAATCCAAATGGACAAATAGTAAGACATTCATAATTGTGGTAAAATTCAACGATACCCCACGAGACCATTATGCATCATGTGTAAAAGATATATAGCCAGCCCTTCCTTCTTTAACACTTAATGAGAAAATACTTCCTTCAGTAAACCACAAAGCAACAGGCATAGAAGAACAAAGAGAAAGACTTTCATTATCTGACTTACTTTTAAAGTTGATAGTGTAAAGTGTAATTTAGAAGGATAATGTATGAACAAGTGACAGATCTTGACTTCTGACCCTGAATACCTAATTAATGACTGGGTTGTGTTTTTATGTGTATATTAAGAATTTGAAAATATATCCCACTGTCATTTATTTCTCATTATTTGACCACTAGTGATGCTTTAGTTGGTCTGCTTTATAATGCTTCTATGAACCATTTGAATGGCTCTGAACAAAATAAAAACAAATCATGAGAACTTCTTGGGTCTTTATTGTTTTTCTTTTCTTATCACTATGCAAGAATGCAGTAAGGACTTCTGCTTATCTTAGAAGCCAGAGATTTGTTGGTACTTCTACATAGATGCAAGGACAAACACTATCAGATACTTGTCAAAACATTTCAATCTTAAACACAGTGGGGAAATTGTAAAAGGAAGCCGTTCTAAGCACTTAAAAATCAGTCCTTGCCTTTAAAGCATTTTTTTAAGATTATGGGAGGAAAAGCAACTTTATAAGGTTTAAAATTAGATTGGCTGATTACATGAAATGCAGCAGGCTTGTTATAGTGGGAATGGATGCTGTAGATTTTAAAGTTCCCCATGCACTAAAGGAAATCAGGAAAGTAAAATACAAACCATAATGAGTTGAACTAAATACCAAGAACAGTCTGGGTCTGTGCAAAAAGGAGACTTGGCCACTTTTGTTCTTTTTTTATTTTTTTTTAAGCCATGTGGTAATGACATTAAAATGTATAACATCAGTGCCTGGGGTAGAGGCAGACAAGGAAAACATTGGCTTCATCATGAGAGGAAATCATGCAGGCTGTTGTGGACAGGAATGGGGCAAAAGGTCAAAATGATTGTTTGACCTTTGAAGAGTCAATAATCTCCTCAGAATAAAAGGTGCACACAAACAGAAACCTCCCTCTAGTGAGTGTCTTCTAATGCTTAATTTTGTATAACTCAAAAGTCTGTCAAAAGTGAGAAAATCTACTGAGCCAACACTTCCGAAATATCAAGAATCATAAGAAGCTTGTATATTTATAGCTACCATTTAAAACATATTTTAAAACTGTATAAAAATAGTCTAAAAGAAGCATATGATAAACATACAAGGTTAACATGGATGAGACCCCTTTTGCAATATTTTGTAGTAAGTAGTTCTATACATACATTGTTAGATACATTACATCTGAAGAAGCATGATTTAATACCACAGGTCTGGAAATTAATGTTCTTTGCAATGAAAAGTAGAAGAGTTATAATTTGCATATCACCTTGTCCCAACCTCATGAGAATTTAAATCATTTTTAAAAACATGAAATGGACATTAACTTAGAGAAACTGCACATGGGAGCAGCAGAATTTAAACTTCTTCATTTGACTCCAAAGAGTGGACATGCTAATAAGCAGGCTGGAGAGTGGGCCAGGGAAATAAAACTTTGCTTTAGTAAAATATCTGTCTGAGGTAGTGACTATAATCTGTTGGAATAGCAGAAATTCAGCTTGAATAATGGAAAAGGGTGTAATCAAGAATTGGAGCAGTGAATTGGCTTCAGGAAAGGCTAAATCAAGGGTCTTTCATCATATTGTTGCCAGTACATATTTTTAACACTCTGTTTATGATTGTCCCAGTAATTTTCTAGGCATACTCTTTTCTCATAACACATAAAATGGGTCACCTCAGCTTTGGATTCATATTCTCCTGTGTTCTTTTCTGTTTTGTTTTGCTTTGCTTTGCTCTTGCTTGAGATCAGGCTGTCGCTGAACTCAAAATCTATATGCCTAAACCTTCTGGGTCTCAGTATTAATGGTGAGTACCACCACTATCTGGTGCATAGCCTTGTGTTTTATCATTGCGAAATTTCTTTTCCCAATACATGTACACCATTGTTGTCTATAACTTTCCAAATTCTAAATGATCACTCCAGTGGCTGAGAGAGAGAAACTTACCAATATCTGACTTATAGGGAAATCAGTTATCTGTTTAGAAAAATACACACACACTTCACTGCCTACTTGGAAGTGGTGTGGGGTGATTTAATTTTGTTTTCTTTACAAACCAGCACAAAATGTAATGCTGTCAATACCTGGCATCAAGGAAAGAGGAGAGATCTATCCTTCTCACCTCTGTCCTGGGATCTCCACAAGCTCCTATCCTATTTAGTTTTTTCTACCAACAAGACCTCACAACACATTGTAGCTTTGCCATCCAATGCCAGTGGCTGCAATGCAAATTTTACAATATTGTGTTCCAAGAGGGATCCTGGATCACCAATATTAAGTCAGTAGGGATTCTTCTAGAGAAGTTTCCCTAACTTCCTTAGGTCTACTTTTTACAGTCTCAGATGGTATGATAATAGGACCCTCTTTGTAGCTATGTGAGACAGCTGGGTATGGTGGCATATGCTATTAATCCCAGCACTCAGAAGGCAGAGACAGGCAGATCTGTGAGTTCGAGGTCAGCCTGGTCTTCAAATCGAGTTCTAGGGCAGCAGGGCATTTAGGGCTATTGCATATGGAAACCTTTTCTATAAATAAACAAACAAACAAACAAAGCCATAAACAAAAGACCAAGACATCAAAGAAGCACTACTTGCTATGGCTTTCCCATGGTAGAAATGAAATAATTATATGCAAGTGAGTATTATCAATTTGATTATTATAAGACATAACTTTTATTTTGTTCCTCAAAATAGTATTGAAAATATATCAGTTATACACATTGAAAATGATTTATCTTAGGCTCTGACCACATTGGGTGTCTCCCTCAGACTACAAAAGCATAGCTTATAATTCTTCAAGCTAGGACTGGTGGGGAATGAGTAAGGGCAGGAGAGAGGTGTCAGTGTTCTTGCCTGTTCTGTTAAGGTGAATATTTGCTTGTATTCACTTTTATGTGAAAAATGATTTTCAATATTTAAAATAAAAAGTCAATCGCTATTATATCATGTGGCTTAACCAGAAAATGTCTTTGTATAAGAATATCTGATTATTGTTGGTGTTTAGTGTATAGTTTAATTTTAAAGTAATTTGACATTCAACTTGTCATCTTTGGTTTCTCTAGCTCATTTATTTTTCGTAGCTTAATTAAGAGATTTTTTTTGTGTGTGTATATGAGAGATCATTGCTGCCTCCAGATAAAAATGACAGACTAAACAGATGAAAGCTTAACAGTATTCAGAAGAAATGTCTTCTGTGTTTTAAAGACAGAATGCATTCACTTCCCTAGCTTTTGCTCCTAAAATTATATGCAAATTTAATCACCCTTCATGGACACAAAGAAACTTTGCAAGATACATAGCTGGAGAATAATGTAACTTCATACCTCATAAATCATAATTTAAAACTATTTTTAATTGCCCCATTAAATAATTAAGTTTGACTTAAGGAGCAAGTCACACCCATCCTGGAGGCACTCCAGAATAGACAGACTGATGTTTGCTTAATGAATACCTATCTTCACAGAGCTAACTGCTTTCATCCATTAAGTCTGCATGCTGCTGGATATTTTAATTCATTTGAAACAGTTCATACAATCATTTAAATTGAATTAATGAGGGACTTATATTTTCCTCTCATCAGTTCTAAATTAAGAGTAATTACAAATCGAACAAAAGATTGGTCAAAGGTTCTGCTAGCTTCTATTTGGAAATTTCCCATTTAAATTGTTCACTTCAACAGGAATGAAAAATTTGAGCTCATCTACACTTGTAGAGTTCCATGTGTTCAATGTTTAGACATCTGGTATTTGTTTTTGCAAGGGACATCTTATTCGATGTCCCAATAGATAAAGTAGATATTTATGTTTGACCTAAGGGTATGGCTCACCTACAGACCTCTGAGAAATCCATCAGAAAAAGAGTGACATGATACTGCCCTTCTCTGTTTCACTTGTGAACATCAAAGGCTGTGACACAGAGTTTTATCAGTTAATCTTCTAAAATATTTTCTTTAATTTCACTGATCGAATGTATGTGGGTGTTTGTGTATGTGTGTGTGCATGTGTGTGTGTGTATGTGTGTATTGTATGTATGTGCATTCATATGGGTGTGGATACACATTTTTGCTGATATATTGTATGAGTACATGATTGTATTAAGGTCAGATGTCAAACTCAGGGTCACTTCTTAACCTGTCTACCTTGGGTATCTTATTTTCTCAGAAATCACAAATTATATTAGTCAGGCTGTTCAGTAGTCCAAGGTTCTGCTTGTCTCAGTCTTTCCAGCCCTAGATTAGAAATGGTTGCCTTTATTTTAATGTGGCTTCTACAGATCAAGCTCAGCCTTCATCCTTAGACAGCAAGTACTTTCCTGATTTAATGGTAGCCCCAATCCTCCAGTTCACTCATTTTTAATACTACAAGTTGAGGCATCATCAGGAGCTATCTAGGAAATGCTAAAGGCATGCAAGTTAGTTTTCTGGAGATGGCCCACTGTTTAGCATGACCTGCAATGAGTGAGCTCTAAGAATGTGGGCACTATTACATTACACTAGTGATTCCTGGGGATCAGCCCAACTTATTGGGCAGATTTCCTGCAGATCGATATGAACATGAACTTTCATGAATTATTGCTGATTAGATGAATTAATGGCTTTATGTAATTCCTGGTTTGGGTCAAATACTTTTAGGAAGAGAGTTATAAGAGATGGCTTTAGTTGTTTTGCCAGAAAGATATAAATTTAGAATCAAGAATAGAATATGCCCACTCCTTATATAATACTAAGTAAAGACTACATAATAAGGAATACAATGAGCTTTCAAAATTACAGTAAAAAGAGAAATAGATTTTGGACTAATCTGTGATCAAGGGTAAACATTCATTGTAGAGCAGATCCAAGAATGAAGCCACAGGTGTGCACTATGATAAAGCGAGGCCATGTGAAAACGTTGCTTTGAACTTACAATTTTTGAGTTTATAAACGAAAAACTGCTTTAACCTTAATATCATCATTGTCTGTAACTTCTCCTTTATGTAACATTTTATATACGAGGTGATTTTCCAAAGAACTTTTGCTTAAGAAATTAAGAGAAGGCCAGAGAGAAGGAAGAAAGTGCAGCTTTGGGGGCTCTGCCACATCCACAATATGTATATATGTATATGTCTGTTTGTCTATACATAAATGTGTGGGTATATGAGTATGTATGTAGGTACGGATGAATACATTGTGGAGTTGATGAGAAAGGTGGTTATGTCAGATGAGAGAGTGAGAGAGAGAGAGAGAGAGAGAGAGAGAGAGAGAGAGTGTCTGTGCGTATTTCCTGTGTAAATTATTTTAATTCTTTTCCTTTCTTTTCTCTCTGATTCACAAAGTGTAAGTGAATTCCAAGCTTCTCACTTGGCAAGTGAGAGGTCCTGGAGAGAGAGAAAAGAAAGCAGTACCTATTAGAACAAAATAATAAGAGCGAGTTACAGATAAAGAAACCAGCATTTACTGAAACACAAAATATTAAAAGAAGGGAAACGAGCACTTACTAAAGTACAAATATTAAGATTCTAAGGCCTGGGATGATCAGTCTTTGGCTTTCGTCTGATGCTGTGTCCTGCTAAGAACTATTCAACCCTAAATACCAGGGTGGGACCCTGGCAAGTCATTTTCTCCACTGAGTCAACTAAGAGTTGAAAAGCCATGTGGGAATTGCTTCTTCACAGTATTACTGTTCTGTGTTACTACTCATGGAAAACAATTACTTCTTGACTCTCTTGTCAGTCAAAATGCCTTGAACTTTTTTTTGTTACTCATTGTGTCATACTGAAAGGAGTGTCTGAATTTACCTTGGATGTATTTCTGTGGAAACTGTCACACCAACACTGATATCACCACTTGAATGAACCACTTCAAATGATGAGCAGCTCGATACCTCCCTATCCTAATATGCATTCTAATATTAGGAGGTCAGGGCCCAGGGTGTGGAGAAAACATCAGAATTTCACATTCTTCCCATGCTTTACTTACCATTTATCATTTCACTTACACTGATTGAGCAATAATTCATAAACTGTTTTTATAGGTATTATAAAGCATAGAAGTAGATGAATGAAATCAGATACCCACTGTACTGGCTGGTTTTGTGTCAGCTTGGCACAAGCTAGAGTTATCACAGAGAAAGGAGTTTCAGTTGAGAAAATGCCTCCATGAGATCCAGCTGTAAGGCATTTTCTCAATTAATGATCAAGGGGGGAGGGCCCCTTTTGAGAGGTACCATCTGTGGGCTGGTATTCTTGGGCTCTATAAGAAATCCAGCTGAGCAAGCCAGGAGAAGCAAGCCAATAAGGCACATCCCTCCATGGCCGCTGCAACAGCTCCTGCTTCCTGATCTGCTTTGAGTTCCTGTCCCGACTGCCTTTGGTGATGAACAGCAATTGGAAGTGTAAGCCGAATAAACCCTTTCCTCCCCAACTTGCTTCTTGGTCATGAAGTTTGTGCAGGAAGAGAAACCTTGATTAAGATGCCCACTCCTGCAAATAGCAGAAGAGTTCTGTTTCCATAACAAAATTTTCTCAGTGAGAGACACAGTGTGTGAAAAAGTGATTAATCCTTAAAACCATTTGTTCAACAAAACTAAAATTTCTGTCAGAGGGAAGGAGAGAGGGAAATCAGAAATAGCGGACAGACAGACAGACAGCCACACAGAGCCTACCACACACTTACAGAGAACCCTATGTGTTGTGTGTACAGAAAAAAATATTTTTCCATGCACAGTTTATTTAATATTCTTCATAAACTCTGAATTTGACTTATTTCTACTCTACTCATGAAGAAACTAACATCTAATAAGTTTTTGTGCATTGAACATGTGCATATAGTATGGCAAGAATTCCCATGAATCTGAAATAAGGCAATAGTCCATTTCATCTTAACATGACTGGGCCTAAAATATTTGGGGTAAAAGTCATTTTGCACTAAAATTAAGACATATATAAGTGATGCAAGGTAATTTAGTATTTTTGGAGAGACAGAAGACTAAATGCATTTGCTACTCAATGCATTTCTCTACTCTGTGTTCATATATTTCTGGCACTAATTTTCCTTCTGTGTAACACATAAAGGAATTTCTGAGTCTGCTTCATTGTCTCTCATGGAGTTAATAGTGAAAATGTCCTCTCTAAGAGGTTAGTCCTAGATACTCAGCCTGTGGGATAGACTAAATTGTGGCAGCTATACACAGTTCATTCTGCCAAGTATGGGGTAGTCCTGCAGAGTTTGTTTTGAGAAGGTTTGGGAAGAAAAGCCTGTGATGTCCACATGTCCTTATTCTTCTCTTGATCTCACATACTGGGGTCAGGGTGTGAGGAGAGATGACATTCGGATGTCCCAGCTTCTTCTTCTGAAATTGTTTTGGAGCCTGTAGTTCCTGTTATGTTAGGTGCTTCTGCAACAATGTGTTTTGCAGTGTTCCCAGGAGGTTGGTTATATAAACAGAAACAAAAAGCCATTGATGTAAGACTCATCTAATAGAATGTAGCATATATGTGGATATTTCTATAATCGCAGTGATGGGTTTAAAAGACTTCTAAACAACATTCCACAGTAAGTCACTGTTCTAGGAGGAAATGAACAATAGAACGGTGAAAATCCACCACCAGTTCTTTCGGCTCACGAACCTCCTTCCCCTGCAGGTGACTCTCACAGCGTCACCTTCTCTAATTTTAAAAAATTGATATTCCTTGACCTACTGGGTGCAAGCCTACAGAACAACAACCGCATCTCCCCCAGAACGTGGTATGTGCTCTAGGGATGTGTGAAGAATCTCAAGAAGAAAACACGCCAAAGTGTTAGTCACTGAAGTTTTGAAGAGTTCAATGTATGCATCTCCTCATAAGCAAAGCTAGTGCTCACACTGAGACCATAACATCACTGCAAGGTTTTCAACACATCAGGCAGTGGCTGTCTGTGTTTGTTGAGTTCTTTAAATATGGGTAGCATATCATGGTAAATATAATTTGGATATACTAAAACAATATTGTGGTTTATCTATTATTGTTATATTCCCAATGTGACTCCAAGACATTTCCAACTTATGTTTTTGATTCACATTATCTCTCTAATAGAATGGCATGACCTAGATGATAGTTGTGGAGTTTTGTGAAATTCATTAAATTAAATGTGAAATGTTTACAGGTTTTAGACTACACATAAAGTCATACACCAAGTTTATGTGTAACTGTTACTTTCTAACCTAATAAAAATAGCTGACATTAAAGTTTGATTAATCCAATTTTTCTCACATTCTATAACAGAATATTGCTTAAAGCCTATTTGCTAAATGAATGGGTGAAAACTTATATACAGTTCCCACATTTTTCAGGTATGTGTTTATATCATTAAGTTTCTGTGATTTGTTGTAGTTACAAAATTTTTTTCCTAGTCTTGATTTGTTTTAAATGGTAATTTATGATTCAGTAAAATTAAAACTTTTTGAGGTCTTCGCCCTTTACATTTTTAAATGTCTTTCTGCATCTGGGTTACTGCACTGAGGATGATATTTTCTAGCTCCATCCATTAACCTGCAAATTTAATGATGCCTTTGTTTATTAAAAACAGCAGAAGAGTGTTTCGTTGTGTAGCTGTACAGCATTTTCTTTATCCATTCTTCAGTTCAGGGATGTCTAGGTTTTTGGCTATTATGAATAAAGCTACTATAAACATAGCTGAGCAAATGTCTTCATGGCAGAGTGGGGCATCTTTTGAGTATATGACCAGGAATGGTATAGCTGAATATTGGAGTATACCTATTCTCAATTTTCTGAGAAATTGCCAAATTGATTTGCAAAGTGGTTGTCCAAGTTTCCACTCCCAAAAGAAATGCAGGAGTATTTATTCCCCTAGCTCTACATCCTTGCCAGCATGTGCTGTCACTTGAGTTTTTGATCTTGTGAGGTAACTCAGACCCCCAAAGAAATGTATGATCTGTATTCACTTATAAGTAGATATGAGACATAAAGTGCAGGGTAACCATGCTATAATCCACAGATCCCAAAAACTAAATAATAACAAGTGCCCAAAGGGAGGATGCATGAATCTCACTCAAAGGGAAAACAAAATAGTCATTAGAGGTAGATAGAGAGAAGGAACTTAATGGGAGTGAGGGTGAGGAGGGGAACCAGGAGAGAAGATCATGTTGGGGACCAGAGGCCTTGAGAAGTCTGGAAGTGATAACAAAATCAATGAGGTGCATCTCTGGGACTAGCTGGTGACCTGGGTTAGGAGAGGCTCTTGGGGGTCTGGGAAGTGACCCTAGCTGAGATTTCTAGAAGCTGGGGATATGGAGAATGCAATAGCCACCTACTATAGCCAAGAGGGACCTCCAGTGGAGGGAGTGGGACATCAGTCCACCCACAAAACTTTCAACTCAAAATTTGTCCTGCCTACAAGATGTACAGGGATAAAGATGGAGCTGATATTAAGAGAACTGCCAACCAATGATGGCCCCAACTTGAGACCCTTATGAGAGAGATAAGCCCTGGCACTATTAATGATACTCAGCTATGCTTGTAGACAGGAACCTAGCATAACTGTCTCCTGAGAAGTTTCATCCAGCAGTTGATAGAAACAGAGGCCAAGGCATTCAACTAAACATCATATAGAGCTCAGGAAGTCTTGTGAAGAGTTAGGAATAAACCTGAGTAACCCAGATGGGTCAAGGACACCACAAGAAGACCTACAGTGTCAAACAGGGCTCCTGCGGACTCACAGAGATTGACCCAATAACCAAAAATCATGCAAGGGATGAATGTAGGCCCCAGACACATTTGTATCTGATGTACAGCCTGGTCTTCATGTTGATCTCCTACCAATTGGAGCAGGAGTTGTCTCTGACTCTGTTGTCTGCCAATAGATCCCCTTCCCCTAATTGGACTGCCTGGTTGGTTGTCAGTCAGAGAGCATCTGTTTAGTTCTGCTGGTACTAGATGTCCTAGATGGGCTGGTACTAAAGGGGGCTTCCCCTTCTCTAAGGTGCTAATGGGGGAGGAATTTGTAAGGGTGGGACTGGGATAAAGGAAGTAGGGGAGTTTGTGATCTGGATGTAAAGTGAGAAAATATATTAATGAAAAATGAAACAAATTATTTTTTATTAAAATTCTTCTGGGGAACATTGAAGTGGAAACGTTTTGTTTCTTTGGAAAGTTAGTTACGTCAAATGATGGTTTGCTGGGACACACAGATGAAATGATGTCATGGTAAAGCAGACATCTGAAAGAATGTTTTCCTGAAGCAGACACAGGTGAAAGGATGTTTTGATATAGCAAACATGTGAAAGAATCTGTGATGAAGGAATATAAATATGACCTCACAGACAGTTGCAGATCATTGATTTTGTTTGTTCCACCTCTCTATTCTTCATTAACAGCATGCATGTATTGGTTAGCCTTACATAGAGTTGTTGAGCTCAACTTGTGGTAATGCCACCTTTGAGAGAAACTCGTGCAAGAACTGCTCATGAGGTTCCTTGAGGAGCTTGAAGCTTCACTGCCTCAGTTCAGGATGGTTGTTGAGTCTTGCTGTTTCTGCAGGGTCGAACTACTGCTGCTGGTTCCTGCCTGGTGTCTGCCTGTCTAGAAGACTGGTCTGCAGCTGCTGAGTCGATTTGGTGTTTGCTATTGGATTTAACTGCTGAGAAAGAATATCATGCTCACTCCCTAAAGAAATATTGCTGAATAGATCCACTTCTCCCATATCCTAATAACTTTTCATCTGTACTACCTCTGGTGAGTTGTGGTGTAGAGGAGAAGTTGAACCTTATTAAAAATAGGATGCAAAAAAAATTATGCCTACAGATGTGAAGGGAGGGGAGGCTGTGATCAGGGTATATTGTGTGTGGGAAGAACAAATACAAAGAAAAAAGCATAATGATGATAAAATTTTAAAAGGAAATAGAAGTGTTGTTTGATAATTTCAAGCACATTTTATGATACATTTTGATTACATTCACCTGCCATACACTCAATCCCACAAACCTCTTGTCCACCTTCAGGTTTCTTTTGTTTTGTATTGTGCCTCACTGAATATAACCAGGGCCATCTTTGTGCCCATGGCTGTGCAAATATCTATTGGAACAAAGTGAACTCGCCAGTGTGTGTGTGCCCAAAGACTGCTCCTTTCAAAGAACCTATATATAGGCAAACTTCATGAGGAAGAAAAAGATCACACAAACCCCTTTCCCCTCCAAGGCCTACAAGTAACAGCTCCAGACTTGAACAGATCACATTGAGACATCCATAGTTGCTTGCATTCATGATTGCAATGATTGTGTCATCTTCTAGGTTTTATAAGGAAACATGCACTGCTCTTCAGGCTTCACAGTCTTATAGATACTGTCTGCATGGCCATGTCTCTCTCTAGGTAAAGGCTGTGTAACTGTCATCTCATTTGTTAGGATGATTTTTTTAAATTGAATTCTAAGAGATTTCTGCTCTTTAAATTAGTCTCTGTAAATCTTTGATTATCAGAGAATATGGAAAGTATTTTATCATGTTTTTATTCTTCATGGCTGGTAGACAAGTCACACTTTCCAAATATGACACTAACTTACTTTTCATTACATGATCCCAATTTTAAGGTCATTCTCTGCAGATCATTGGAGCTCATCATTGCTTCAGACCTTCTAAACAAAAGCTCTCAAGAAAACTGAAGTCACAGCTGATCTAGGCCTGGTTAGAAGGTTATATTTCCCATCTCTTCTTTTACCCATTTCTCATCTTTTCAAATTTTCAAAGTTGAGTTTAGGGCACACTGCTTTTCATTTAAAAATCCAAACCTGATCATGCCTACATAGCTTAGAATAAAGACTGTCTTCAACCTTAAGGAAGTGTATTAATGATTCCATTTACATTGGTAATACTTCTGTGAGGAAGAAATAGGCTTTCCTTTTGCATAGGGAGCAATTGGCACAAGTCCAATGGGAAAGAACAGTGTGTGGTTCTGCAGGTATCACCAGAGCTCTACTGATACTCTGCAACAACTTAAAAAATGCTGCACCCACCTGATCAGGTAAGGGGATAGCTTTCTTCAGGACACTAAGACTGAATTTAAAAAAGTCAGTTTTAGACTATACTCATACAGCCATTAAGGTGACATTCTAATTGATTGGAGGCTTTCTACTAAAATACGTTTGAAGATGTGAGTCAGATAAATGACTATCATGGCTTGGCAAAAATAATGCCTAGCAGTGAACAGATTCTCTTCTTTACTTTTAAACAGCATTAAGACCTCTATATAAATGATATCCTCTGTCTCTCTCCCCCCTCGTCCTCCCTCACTCCACCCTCTCCCTCTCACTCCTCCTCTCTCTCTCTCTCTCTCTCTCTCTCCTTTCTTTTCTCTTTCGTTCTTCCAGCCTTGGCTCAAACTCTAACTTTAAATGTGTCAGTCGGCTGAGTACCAGACACACATAAATCTTTCACAGCTCAATCTTAGTTTAATATGATTTTTAGTGGAAGAGCCATAATCATTATTCATAATAGATATCTTATAGAATTCTGTGTAGAAGTTTTGTTTTCTAGACACGTTTTTTGTTTTGTTTTGTTTTTTGGTTTTTTTTTTTTTTGCACACATTATATGATGTGGACATTGGACAAACAGTGGAATTAGATTTGTCTTCTTGAAATTGCCACATATATCACTTATTTAATCCTGAACTATAGGTATTGATTTGCTTAACATTCAGGCATTATTAAAATAAGATCATCTCATATTTATTATATGGGCTATCTCAGCTATCCACACTGTCAGTAATAATAGTAACATTCAGAAGCACAGATTGGCAAAGGATTTGCTGTACTATAGAATGTCATACATTATAGAACACATTTTTATTCCTTATTTTTTAATTAGTCTGTAGCAGTGAATCGAGTTCACCTGGCATAGTTTGTCTGAAATTTAAATTGAAGATGTTGTAGTTGGAATTGAATTCATTAGAATGCCACTGGAGAGGTCTATCAACTCTCTGTTTGCCTCATTATACACTTGCCTGATCAAATGTGTTTATATCTAAAATTTGCTAATTCCAAAGACTGACAAGATGACAGGAAACAGCTGGTAGAAAGAAGCACAGTGCTTATGCTCTCTGATATAATTGTAAGCATGTTTTCAAGAATGTTCACAGGGATTACTTACAATTATAGTCTATTATGATATCATAGACTTTCTCCCATGGTGAATAGTCAAATTTATCACATTCTTATTGTAGTGATATCATTACCAATTTATCTGCAAGAACAAATACCAAAACCACTTCTGAAATAGTTAGAGTCCGACTTTATTTTTCCTGTGTTCATGAAATAAATTTTATAATGCTAAGATCGCATGTGTATGAATTGAAAATGACAACCAAACCACAGTAATACATACCTTAACTGAGGCATAATTTTCTTTGCTACAGGATACTTTACCCATCATATCATTTTATTTCAGCCATATTAAATGACAATTGTTGGTATTTTATTTTATAAAACCAACTATTTCCATTTAAAATGATTTCTTTATTTATGTGTGTGTCTGTGTCAGTATATCTTTCTGTCTGTGTGAGTCTGTGTCATATGAATATAGTGTCTATGGAGACCAGAAGACAGTAGCATATCTCTTAGATCTGGAGTTACTGGTGGTTGTGAGTTGCCAAACTTCTGTACTAGAAACCAAAATCAAGTCATCTGGAAGAACAGCAATTTTTTTTTTTTTTCTTTTTAAGACTGAGCTGAACTATCTCTTAACCCCTAGGAGACTTTGCTTTTCACAGTTACTTGTCAATTTACATGAAAAGAAACAGGTCTAGATTTCCTAACTACAAATCCAATCGGTTTTTATGATAGCTTCTAGAAAGACCAACAAACCTGGACTCCCAAGATCTCTCATACACTAACTAAGTCACCAACTAGGCAGCTGGTCCGAGGCCCAGGACAAATATACACAGAGGATTTCCTGGTCTGGCCTCAATTAGAGAAGATGCACCTAACCTTTGAGAGACTTGAGGCCCCAGGGACTGCAGAGGCCTGGGTGTAGAGTGTGGGGAAATTTTCTTGGAGACTGGGGAAGATGAATAGGATGAGGAACTGTCAGAGGGCAGAACAAGAGGGGTATAATGACTGGACTGTAAAAAGATTAATGATAATAATAATAATGATAATAATAATAAAAAATCTTCCTGAAGGTTGCAAAGTACCCATTTTTTTTTTCTGTAATGAACTATTAGATTTTCTAGTGATTGGTTTTTACAAATAATTTTATGAAATTCTGTTGTCAAATTTTCTATAAAATTGCAAAAGCAAATCATCTTAGTTTGATAGTTTGATTCAAATTCTCCTGCAATTATATGTATATGTGCTTACTTGCTGGTAATTTCCATATTGTGATTCTGATCCTATGTTTCTTAACTTTGGCAGTATGCTATCTTTTCTTTATGATGGAATTTAACTACCCAAGCCTATGGGACTTATTCTGTCATTGAATAAATATATGTACCAAGATTGGAAGGCTAGAAGTATACTGTGCCCATCCGAATTACAAGCACACATTGTTCCTGGCACATTGGTAAGTGCCTGCAATTCTCCCACTCTGGAAGTGGAAGCAGGCAGATCAGGATTTCTTTTGAAAGTTAGCCTTGACTATCTAGTGATGTAGCAGTGATACAACATGAGACCAACTCATACAAACAAAAAGGTCAGTTAATAGACAAATATTCATTTAAAGCTAACATATTCCAATTACACTAAGAGAGAACACATTTCGGTAATGTTACTCTTGCAAACAAAGACATTTGATGGCAAATGACAAATGAAATCATGGTAACTTGTATTTAAATGGCAGAGAACACTAAAATTTGTAAATTTGTCTTACATTGTATTAGGGAACAAACATAAACCCAATTTGAAGATAATTTTATTTTCCCATCATTTTTTTCTGTTTGTTTTCTCTCTCTACTTCTTGACCAAAATGTTCTCTATTGTGTAGTGGACATGACTACAGAAGAACAATCGATACCACACAACAAAATAATCGTCATGGATGTTTTTGATCCCTGTGAAGAAAATTTACTAATAACCACCATAGTAATTTTCTCATCATTCTTTATCTAAAGATATCAGAATTATGACCATAATATCCATATCTTGTTTTTAAAGCTTTCCATTGGTTCCAAAGGCAATCAGATTTCCTCCAAAATATGTTCCATTACAATTTTTCCCACATGTTGGAGCATCTTCTGGGTATATGCCCAGGAGTGGTATAGCTGGGTCCTCAGGTAGTATTATGTCCATTTTTCA